>CM060408.1:128654156-129312154 GCA_030545235.1 Helianthus tuberosus
CAACGAATCAACAACAAAGTTGAGCGAGTTCACAGTTGGGTGTTCGTTTTAAGTTGTTTTCAAAAACATAGTTTCAAGTTAGCTGGCTTACTTGCCGTGGGGGTTACCCCATAGTTGAAAATATGATTAACCAGTTCTTTCTTTCCCAAACCATATCCATAATCAGTGGGGGCTTCCCCATGTGAACCACTAGATGCGTTTACCATATCGACCACTGACTAAAATAAGTTGGTGCCCTGACGTCAATGTCTATCATCATTGACTAGTGCCCAGATCCATTAGTTCACGCCCGTCCTCTGCGGCACGGTGTGAGGCCTGTCAAACCTAAATAGCGCTATCTAACTAATGACCTGCTCGCCATTGGCCCGGCGATTAAGTCGATATAAAAGGAGGGACTTCATGATAGAGTTTTTGGTCTAGTATCCGTGTTGTCACCCTTCAGTAAAGAGGGTGTGTACGTGTTCCAAACCAGGAGATCACGTAGTTTCCGATTAAATCCTTATCACATGTTGTCACCCTTCAGTTAAGAGGGTGTGTACGTGTTCCAAACCAGGATATCACGCGGTTTTAGTTTAAATCCTTTACCCATTCCCAACCCTTGGAAATCCCATGCCTTGTAGAAAGTGTGAACTCACCTCGGTTTGCTCGGTATGCTTAACTACTTGTGCACAACAATTCAGTCAAATCCTATAGTATACACGTATACACAATCAGTTTATGTTTGTAATGACTCACATGAAATCCAACATCACAAGGTGTGCTTGGGCAATTATAATCGAGTAACACACAAATAGTTAATCAATCCACACAAGATTCCAAGTTTACATGTATATTCCATAACCATGTTTACCAGTTATGTGTACTGAGTGTAAATGCTAAATCATGTAATGTGATCAAATGTAACCATCATTATTAGTGAATAACGAAACTCAGTTTCTAACATAATTCACAATCATAGAATGCACGCACAATAATGAGCACTGATTAACATATAGCAGTTATATTACTTCCTCATATTCTCAGTTTATTCTAACAAGGCTATCCATTAACAGACTTGATAAGCTTAACTAAGTTAGCAGACTTAACAGTTTTAACCGAGTTAATAGATTTAACAGAGTTAACATACTAACAGAGTTGACATACTAACAGAGTTAACATACTAACAGAGTAAAAGACTGAACAGAGTAAACAACTTAACAGAGTTAATAACTTAACAAGAGTTAATAACTTAACAGAGTTAATGTGTCAAAGCATTAGACGAAATCATATATGGCGAAAACACATTTTTGGCGAAATCCCCTTTTCTGGCGAAATCCCCAGGCGACGAAATCACCCAGGCGACGAAATCACCCAGTGTTTTCGTCAACATTCCGTTTTCGTCGGGGAAAGGGTTTTCGTCAGGCACAGCGTGTTCATAGTCAACAGTTAACACCCAGAAATCCTAATGGTTCGTCTAACATTTACATGATCATATCATCAATTCTATCATACGATGAGCATCAATAGAATATAACCATGACAAGACTATCAATCTATCATTCACAACAGACTACATACGATCACACAATCACAAAGGTTAACCAGAACCATTCAAAATCAAGAAGATCTAACCACTTGCTCATCAATCATTATCAAATCATACAATCACTAAACACTTCCCAATAACAGTTAATATAAGATACCAAACAAACAATCCATAATGATTTTAATCAAATAATTAACAATAGTTGGTTACTAACCTAAACAGAGGAGACAGTAAATTGATCGGTGAATGAGGCTTGAATGCTCAAGACTGCCGTCGGGTTCAAAGGGTAGAGAGAGAGAGAGAGAAGGTGAGAAGTGATTAGGGTTTGCTGAATAAAACTTTCGCGTAAAGATTAAGATCAAAACACTATAACCAATCGCTACTGGGCTGAAGCCCATTTGTTTTCACCGACCCTGGTTCTTGACGAAAACACTAAGTGTTTTCACCGAGAGAGTGTTTTCGTGGGGAGGGGTGTTTTCGGGTGGGGGTTGGGGTATTCGGCAATGTTCCATCTTTTTGTCAATTACACAAAAACATAAAATTAATGCAGGACATATGTAACATTTGTGCTTGTAATCATTATGAACAGTTCTGTTATCAATAAAACAATGTTATTTGATCCCAATGTTTGTTTGGTTGTGTTTTACATTTTTCATGTTTTGACTTTTATCCAATTTCAAACTCTATATCATTTTCTGGAGAGTTATACGCAAACTGATGCGTAAACGTAATCAGTTTAATGCGAAAAATGCTCCGGAACATCAACATATACTTAACATACCTTAAATAACCTTTACATAACTTAGAAATAAGTTTTGAAGGCTTTGGTATGGCAAAAACAAGTTAATTCGTCTACAGGGACTAAACATGACAAACTGCGAAAGTATGCCACTTTGAACTGTAACAGACATTCCGGAACATGACCATAAGTTAAACACACCTTAAATATCCTTTACATAGCTTAGAAATAGGCTTTGAGGGGTTCAGTGTGCTAAAATAAACTTTTGGGTCATTCAGGGACTAAAAGTGTCAAAGAGTGCACAAGTTTGCATTTTTGCGCATAACTCACATTCTGAATACATCCGGACATCCAAAAATTTCTGTAAGCATGACTATACTTTATTTTAGTGTTTGGCATAAGAAAAATCCATTTGTCGCGTCATTTGGATCGTTTTTCGCACTTATGCGCATTCCGTCATAATTAAGCGAATAACGCAACCGTACGACCAAACGAACCGACATCTGAGATATTTTTGGGCACATTTTAAGTTCCCTATACTTTAACTTCATTTTAGAGCTTTGAAATGGGGTTAACGGGCCTTAAACGTGTCGGAAATAGCTTAAACGGGCTGCAGGGACCAAATCTAACAATTCTGCCAAACTAGGTCCTTGCGCACCGCAACAATTATTTGTTACGGTGCGCAAGCAGTCCCCAGACCAGGTTCAATGTTTAAACAGCCTGTCTTCAGCCTCAACACCCCCAAAGGTCAAGTGCCACATGTTAAACTCCTATGGTGGCCAAAATCAGTTACCATAAGGTTCCGACAAGTGTACGGGCGAGATCATTCCCTCTTTTCCAACAAACGATCCTAATGGTGAACCAAAAACTATAAATACCCAACCCATTTCCACCATTTTCCTCACAAATCTGATCTTATGTGCTCTAAGTTGAAACCTTTGTTTCATACCTGAGCTATTTTGATCTAGATTAGCATTCGGGGACCCTTTGTAAGTGTTCCTTCGTTCTTTTATTGCTTTTTGAGTCCGAAAGTCAAACTTTGTTTGACTTTCAGCGTTGACCAGCTTATGGTCAATGCGAATTTCGTTTGAACTTCGCAACGTGATTGTAATCACGATGGTTATAGTCCTAGTGACTATGCCTACTGATTACCACGTTGTCTAGGGTCGTAAGGGTAAGCGATCAGTCGCTTATGCTTTCGAACTCGACCCATTTGGTCGATCATTAGGATCCGACCAAACATATTAGGTGACCATAGTATATAGGGAATAACCTTCCGAGGTTATACCTTATGGTCACGACGTTTAAGTAGTTGTGTGATAGGTAGTTTATATGCCTTAGGTAAATTACCAGAATACCCTTTTCATGTATAATTGGTAATTAAACATATGTAACATAACATTTGACATCTAAACTGATTTGACAACAATATTAGACATGTTAACGCATATTTTACTTGTCATAGGACTAGTTAGGCGTTCCGAACGCGTTTTACGCGAACGACGCGTTAAAGTAGCATAAGCTACCTAAACAGGTCGTAATGGGTCGTAAGCACTTAGGTTAAGTTTCATTTAGTATGTAGGCTTTGTTAAACCATATCACATGAGTTCCTACACTCATTTGGTTTACAAACCCTCATGCTACCCAGTCTTCCGATTTAGGTCCGGTTTATTAACATAGTTACCTATATTAGGTGCCGTTTGATATCCGTGATCTCTAGCATTGTTTGGTTGTTACTGAAGGACTTCTAAGCAATCTCAAGTGAGTACATAGACCCCTCTTTTACTGTTTTCCAAACTGTTTTGGGGTGAAACACATGTGCCTACTTGTTACTTTCATGCTTTCCATGTTTTCACATCATATATCTGCTATGTTTGTTAGTACATTATAGTACATGATTTCATTGTTTTCATGCTATGTATGCCCATTGTGTGTGTACTTAGTACATCGTTTTACATTACATTTTATGCTATGTATGCCCATTGTGTGCCTACTTAGTACATCGTTTTACATGACATTTCACGCTATGTATGTTCATTTGATTACATACTTAGTGCATTGTTTTCACATGCTTACATTTTGGTATGACATTTGGTTTGTTTACATGGGACAATACATTCATTAACATTGATCACGCCGTTCGTTAGTAGGTAGTGGTACCATAGGAATTGACAACTCCCGTTCCGGACATCCTGGTTAGGTGGGATGAAAGGAATGACCGAATTCGATATACATAACTTAGATAAACCTTTAATTTGTTTAAGGGTTTATCGCCACAGTCTCAAGGCTTGGATGTATGCATTTTCACAATACCGCATAAATGTTCATATTCAGTATAGCATGCATTTCCACAAGACATAACATTGATTTAAACCATGTGTTACTTCAATATATTGTTTTGTGCATTTTTACCTATGGCTTAATGGATATATTTATACATATATATATATTCCACTTGCCATACATGGCATTTTGACAAGGTTTACACAAAGACATTTGACATAGACATTTTGACATAAACATTTTGACATGATTTACATTTGACACATAAACATGTTTGACATTTGTTTTACATTACATGATTTACATCTTGACATAAACACTTTGACATATTATTCAATACATTTGACAATTGGTTTAAACATAGATATCTTACATTGTTGGTTTGGTTTGCGTAAGTGATTTAAGTAACGAGGCGTGTGTAATATGATACAAGCATGGTGGATACGCCGCTGGTACTTCCTATATATAAGTGATTGTATGGTATTACATATCGTAGGGTTATTTGAATCATTTCAATTTGGACATATAACATTTTATACAAATAACATACTTTTCATAATACATTGTTTTACAAACAACTTAATTTATACAAACTCATTTCACATGGTTATTCGCTTAACCATGTATTATTCTATTATACATATATATCATTTGGTTTATTTATCACTCTTCAAATGATTTACAAGACAAAGCAAATTACAAGGTTCATGGCTAAACATTTTCTCAAACATAAGTCATGAATCCTATTTTCACAAAACCTATGTATCTCACAGGCATTCTTATGCTGACGTACCTATTTTCACATGTGTTTTCAAGAGCTTTTGCGTAGGTTGATGATCATGACACTAGGGCGGACCTGTGCCTTAGAGACTTAAAATGAAGATAGACTTTGTTTAATTATGTGATAAACTATTTGTTTCGTGTTTAAGACAATGTAACACTCTTGTTTAATAAATAAAATGTAACTTTGTATGCCATGGTTGTGAAACAATAATTCTGTTACAACACTCCCCGACGTTTTCCGCCACGTTTTGTATGTTATACGTGGTCGGGGTGTGACAGAAGAGTTGGTATCAGAGCCAATGGTTATAGGGAATTAGGTTATTAGTAATGCTTTGACCTAGACTATAACCTTTCTAGGACCCTAACACAAGATATCTTGTGTTTAGATCTTAAAACATACACATCACCTATCCTTAGGTGATTAGCAAAACAAGAACCAAAAATTTTCCGAAACGATTTTTTTTTTGAAAAACAATCTTCTGTTTTTGAATGATTTATTACAAGGTTTTGAACCCTCTATTGCAAGGTTTTGAACCCTCTGTTATATGGTTTTGAACCCTTTCAGTTTGGTTTTTGGCCTTGTGCCTTCAAAATTTCAAAATCTCGTCAAGGTTTTGGGTTTTAAATAATGTGAACACGTGCAAACTGGAAGAGTGAATGCCTGTATTCTGGGTTTTCTGTCTAGGCAAGCACTTCGTATACATCTCATCAGACGCGAGACCAGTTGTGCTTACCTGGGAATTCTTGGGATGAGTGTTCACTTATAGGCGAGCATGTCTTCGCAATACATTATTTTTGACCCATTTACTTTGATTAGTCACTGTGTGTCGTTTGTTTACTTTGTGATACGGATGAATGACCACCATCTTTGCTTTTGTTGATTTTGTTTCATCTCATTTTCTTCATCCAATCATCTCACTCGTTTCCTTTCATGTTTCCTCTTTTAGAATGCCTCCTCGACGCGAACA
Source organism: Helianthus tuberosus (assembly GCA_030545235.1). Taxonomy (NCBI): domain Eukaryota; kingdom Viridiplantae; phylum Streptophyta; class Magnoliopsida; order Asterales; family Asteraceae; genus Helianthus; species Helianthus tuberosus. The sequence goes on from CM060408.1 coordinate 128,660,455, forward strand.
CCAGATAGCGACTTCCGAACTGGCAGAAATCATTGCGCAGCAGATGGCTGCTCAATTCCCAATTTTCATTGCTCAAATGAACCAAGCCAACAACAACAACAATGTTCCATGCAAATTCAAGGATTTTAACTCGGCTAAACCACTCAAGTTTAGTGGTTCTGAAGGAGCAACTGGGCTTCTTCAATGGTTCGAGAGCATTGAGAATACTTTCTGTCATGTGCAGTGTCCGGATAGTTACAAGGTCGAGTTTTCTTCGAGCGTGTTTCAGAAGAGGGCTCTTACATGGTGGAATGGGGTAATGAGAGACCGTGGTGTAGAAGTTGCTTTAGCACAGACATGGGCTGAACTCAGGGCCCTTATGATGAGGCAGTTCTGTCCTCGCCACGAACAGCGAGCGTTGGAGAAAGAGTTTGATGATTTGAAGCAAGATAGTGGTGAGCATAGGGCATATACTGATAGGTTTGAGGAGCTGAGTTTGCTATGCCCAACGATGGTCACCCCACTCAACAAGGCTATCGAAAGTGTAACACCTGTGCCTCCACGACCATCAAACAAATACCGAACCAATGAAATATTATATTTCATACTTGGGATTTGTAAAAATATGTGTATCATTTGCACATATCAATTCTCGTTCAATTCCGAACTCTAAATCGCTTTCTGGAAGGTTATACGCGCACTGATGCGTAAATATAACCAGTTTAATGCAACAAACACTCCGGAATAGTGACATAGGATTAACATACCTTAAATAACCTTTACATAACTTAGAAATAAGTTTTGAAGGCTTTGGTATGGCAAAATCAAGTTAAATCGCTTACAGGGACTAAAGTTGACAAACTGCGAAAGTATGACCAAAAGTTAAACATAGCATAAATATCCCTTACATAGCTTAGAAATAGGCTTTGAGGTGTTCGGTGTGCTAAAATAAACTTTTGGGTCAGTCAGGGACTAAAAGTGTCAAAAAGTGCACAAGTTTGCATTTTCGCGCATAACTTACGTTCTGAATACATTCGGACATCCAAAAATTTATGTAAGCATGACTATATTATGCTTTAGTGTTTGGCTTGCCAAAAATCCATTCGTCGCGTCATTTGGATCGTTTTTCGCGCTTATGCGCATTCCGTCGTAATTAACCGAACATCGCGACCGTACGGCTAAACGAACCGACATCCGAGATATTTTTGAGCACATTTTAAGTTCCCTATACTTTAACTTCATTTTAGAGCTTTGAAATGGGGTTAACGGGCCTTAAACGTGTCGAAAATGGGCTGATTTCACTGCAGGGACCAAAACTGTAAATCTGCCAAAGTTGTTAGCATACGGACCTCAACATTGGCAGCTTTGAGGTCCGTAAGGCAACCTGCAGAACAGATCAGACTAAACAGTCAGTAGTTTCCAGCTGTTGTAACCTCACCCACACATTTGCACATGCATATTCAGCTGATAAGGACTATCTTTTAGTTACCATGAGTTTCCAACAAGTGTACGAACAAGATTAAGGCACGATATTCGACAAACGATCTTAACGGTTCTCCGAATACTATAAATACCCAACCCATTCCATAGCTAAAACCACTAGAATCTGATTGAGAAGGCTCTAAGTTGAAACCGTTGTTTCATACCTGAGCTATTTTAATCTAGATTAGCATTCGGGGACCCTTCGTAAGTATTCTTTCGTTCTTTTCCTTATTTTATTGCTTTTTGAGTCAGAAAGTCAAACTTTGTTTGACTTTCAGCGTTGACCAGCTTATGGTCAATGCGAAGTTCGTTTGAACTTCGCAACGTGAGTGTAATCACGTTGGTCATAGTCCCTTGGGACTATGCCCACTGATTACCACGTTGTCTAGGGTCGTAGGGTAAGCGATCTAATAAATCGCTTATACCTCGAACCCGACCCAGTTTGGTCGATCATTAGGATCCGACCAAATACATTAGGTGACCATAGTATATAGGGAAAAACCTTCCGAGGTTATACCTTATGGTCGCATCGTTTAAGTAGTTGTATGATAGGTAGTTTATATGCCTTAGGTAAATTACCAAAATACCCTTTTCATGTATAATTGGTAATTAAGCATATGTAACCTAAACCTTTGTCACATAACTGATTATGTAACACGTTTAGGCATATTCTACTTGTCATAGGACTAGTTAGGCGGTCCGAACGCGTTTCACGCGCACGACGCGTTAAAGTAGCATATGTTACCTTAATGGGTCGCGATGGGTCGAAAGCAATTAGGTTAGTCTCAATGTAGTATGTCGGCCTTGTTAAACCACATCATATGAGTTCCAATACTCATCTGGTTTATCAAGCCTCATCCTATCCGATCTCCCGATTTAAGTCCGGTTTATTTATATAGTTTTAGATTGCCGACTGATTCCGTGCTCCCTCTAGCTTTGTTTGGTTGTTGTTCAAGACCTCCAAGCATTCTCAGGCGAGTACATTATTCCCCTCTTTTACTGTTTTCAACTGTTTTGGGGTGACTCATATGTGCTAAATGCTTTATCAATGATTTCAATAACAATTACAATGTGGTTTCAAGAACGATTACAATAATTTCAAATAACAATTACAATGTGGTTTCAAGAACAATAACAAGGGTTTCAAGAACGATTTCAATGGTTCAAAAACTAATTACAAATTTCAATAAAGTGAACAAACTTGTGGGTTGTAGTTACATAACCAATGACATTCATTAGCAATGATCAAGCCGACCAGTATTAGGTTATGGTACCATAGGATCTGACAAATCCCGTTATTTTCTATACCCATGGTTATGTGTGGGTATTTTGGGTAACGACTGAATCTGTAATTATTAACTTACCCTTTGGTAAGGGTTTGTTAAGAACGAGAGCGAGAGCGAGTTGGAACGAGGAACGCGTCAAGAAGGTTTGAATGTTATTAGAGAATCGACCATAAAGTAGTTTCACAATTAAAACAAGAACGATTTGAACAATTAAAACAAGAACGACTAGAACGATTTTACAAAATGGGTTAACAATTGGGTAAACATTGGGACATGATTTACATTTGATCATGCATTTACACGAAACATAGTATTGGTTTAACCCAAGTTTTACTTCAATACTTTGTTTTGTGCGTTTCACCTATGGTTTTAGTTGATGCATTTCACTAGCCATACATATCATTTTGGTTATACATATTACATGATTTACATTGGACATGAACATTACTTTGGTGGTTTGGTTTGATTAAGTGATTAAGTAACGGTGCGTATGTAATATGATATAAACATGGTGGATACGCCGCTGGTACTTCCTATATATAAGTGTTTGTATGGTATTACATATTGTAGCGTTATTTGAATCATTTCAGTTTGAGACATAGAACATTTTATACAAGTAACATACTTTTCACAAGACATTTATTTACAAACAACTTATCTTATACAAACTCATTTTACATGGTTATTCATTTAATCATGCATCATTCTCTTATTATACATATCACCTGAACTTATTATTTTTCAAATGATTTACAAAGACAAAGCAAATTACAAGGTTCATGACTAAACATTTTCTTAAACAGAAGTCATGAATCTTATTTTCACAAAACCTATGTACTCGCCAGCATTTTCTTTGCTGACCTCGTTTTCACATATGTTTCAAGTATTGTTGAATGATATCGATTGATAAGATGCATGCTCACATAGGACTGGACAAGGCCTTAGTGACTCAATAACAATGATAGACTATGTTTAATTTGTGTATTTAGAATTCCAGACAATGTAATTATTCAATGTTTAATAAAACGAAACACTTTTTGGTATCCATGGTTATGAAACATTAATTCTGTTACAACACTCCCCGACGTTTCCGCCACATTTTGTATGTTACACGTGGTCGGGGTGTGACAGAAAAGATGGTATCAGAGCCAATGGTTATAGGGAATTAGGTTATTAGTAATTAGTAATGCTTTGACCTAGTCTATAACCTTTCTAGGACCCTAACGCGAGTTTACTTGCGTTTAGTCATAAAACAATACCGTCACCTATCCTTAGGTGACGACCACAACCAGAACACAATTTTCGAAACCGCTTTGAAAACTAATCATCTGTTCTAGGATGATTGATTACAAGGTTTTGAACCCTCAGTTATATGGTTTTGAACCCTTTTGAGTTTTCAAAATCTCCTCAAGGTTTTGGGTTTTAAATAATGTGAACACGTGCAAACTGGAAGGGTGAATGCCTGTATTCTGGGTTTTCTGTCTAGGCAAGCACTTCGTATATATCTCATCAGACGCGAGACCAGTTGTGCTTACCTGGGAATTCTTGGGATGAGTGTTCACTTATAGGCGAGCATGTCTTCGCGATACATTATTTTTGACCTATTTACTTTGATTAATCACCGGGGTCGTTTGTTGCTTTGTAGTAACAAACAAATGACCACTATCCTTGCTTTCATCAGATTTGTTCATCTCATTCTTTTCGTCTAATTCTCTCACTCGTTTCCTTTCATGTTTCCTCTTTTAGACAATGCCTCCTCGACGCGAAAGCCAGATAGAGACTGCCGAATTGGCAGAAATTATTGCGCAGCAAATGGCTGCTCAATTCCCAAACCTCTTTGCTCAATGGAACCAAGCCAACAACAACAACAATGTTCTATGCAAATACAAGGATTTTAACCAGGCTAAACCACTCAAGTTTAGTGGTTCTGAAGGAGCGACTGGGCTTCTTCAATGGTTCGAGAGCATTGAGAATACTTTCCGCCACGTGCAGTGTCCTGACAATCGCAAGGTCGAGTTTTCTTCGAGTGTGTTTCAGAAGAGGGCTCTCACATGGTGGAACGGGGTTATGAGGGATCGTGGTGCAGAAGTTGCTCTAGCACAGACATGGGCTGAACTTAGGGCCGTTATGATGAGGGAATTATGTCCTCGTCATGAGCAACGAGCTTTGGAGAAGGAATTTGATGAGTTGAAGAAAGATAGTGGTGAGCACAGGGCGTATACTGATAGGTTTGAGGAGTTGAGTCTGCTTTGCCCGACTATGGTTACCCCACTCGACAAGGCTATCGAAAGGTACATCGACGGCCTACCTGACTCTGTGCAAGACATCCTTACTGGTAGTAACCCTGCCACACTCCGTCAGGCGATCGAGTTAGCTGCGACATTGACTGAGTCGCAGATTCGGAAGAATAAGTTACACAGAAAGGATGACAAGGGTAAGAAGCAGGGGTCTGACAAGGAGGATAGCAAGAAAGGTCAAAACAAGAAGGGTAAGGAAGGTGAGACGTCAAAGAAATCAAGAAAGCGAAAGGGTGTTCAGAACTTTGCTGTTAAAGCACAGACTGCTCAGAACCCGCGGAACCCACCAGCTCAGCCACCTGCAAAGAAAGCATATGCCGGTACCGCACCTTATTGTGCACGCTGCAACGGTCATCACGCAGTACAACAAGCTTGCTGGCAATGCACGACATGTGGTAAACTTGGGCATTTGGCCAAGGTTTGTCGATTGGGACAAAATCAGGCTGCTCAGGTTCAAGCTCCGGTTCAAGGGAATGCTGCGAGATTCCCACTGGGTTCATGTTTCAATTGCGGAGAGATTGGTCATTTCCGCCACAACTGCCCAAGACTGGTGAATGCAAATGCTAACGCAAACCCGAATGCGAACGTCAACGTCAATGTGAATCCAGCACGTGGACGAGTGTATAACATCAACGAGGCAATCAATGATGAAGAACAAGTAGAATTTTGAAATTCCTCTGGTTGTTATCTTGTAACATTTAAAGACAATGCGGTTGTTATATAAATAAAAATTTGTGGTTTTATTTTTAACTAATGCAATTGTATGAATGTTTGATCCAACCTTATGATGTCAACACAAAGACAAAACTACTCGTGTGGTTCTGTCATTTTTATGATCACTTGTGATCTCCCTAAGAACCTCAAACACTTGTTTCTTTTAAATCTGAAGTATCTTATCGTCTTGCACCGTTCGAGATGCAAGAATTATCAAAACAGCTTCAAGAGTTGTCTGATAAAGGATTCATCCGTCCGAACTTTTCACCTTGGAAAAACTCTTGCCCTCTTTGTGAATAAGAAAGATGGATCTTCTCGAATTCATATCGATTAACGTAAGCCTATTAAGCTTACCATCAAGAATCGATATTCCTTACCTTAAATCAACGATTTCTCCGATCAACTGCATGGCGTTTCATGCTTTTCCAAGATCGATTTGCGTTTTGGGAATCATCAACTTTGTATTCTCGAAGAAGATATTCCCAAAATGGTTTTCTGCACGAAGTATGGCCATTACGAGTTTACAGTCATGCCTTTTGGGTTGACAAATGCTCCAGCCATCTTCAAGGACTTAATAAATAGAGTCTGCAAGCCTTATTTGGATCAGTTCGTCATTGTTGTTAATGACATCTTGATCTATTCATATCCCGAGCCGATCACGATCAACACCTTCATTGACGCTGGAACCCTTAAAGAAAGAACAAACTTTTCGCTAAATCCTCCAAGAGGAAATTTTGGCTTAAAGAAGTTCAGTTTTTGGGTCATGTAGTCAACAAGCAGGGTATTCATGTGGATCCATCCAAATTGCTGTAATTAAGGATTTGATTCCTTATATGCTTTAAATACCCGTGTCCAAAGATAACAAATTTAAAGGTCAAATTAAACGATTATGCGATTATGTGATATGTGTTTATGTGTTCTCCTCTATGTTTTTGTGTGGTAAACGATTTTCAAATCCTCATAGAATCTTTTATATCTTCATATGAGGGATTCATAATAGGATATTCAAAAGGTACTACCTTAAATCCTTATGGGCTTCTACGTGGTAGTTAAGACCCTTGGGTTATATAGTACCATTCCATGATTCGATGATAGACCCTTGAGTGGTCTAGTCAAAAAGATTGATTCACATTTTGGTTAAAGGACGAAATCTAGTGATGTAGCTGGACAGACTCCTTGATAGTCTATTTAGATCATTTATTGATTTAGTCAAAAGGACTCTATGGCGATCTAGTCACACTCATCACAGGATTGTTCATTTGGTTTTCCCCTACACATTATAAAATAGACTGTGTGAACTGTGCAAGGAATTTTCTGATTATGGACGCGTACATAATTATGAAATTTAGTGCACAGAAACCCAGTAAGGTTTATTATGTGTAAGAACCGATAGTGACAACAATAACAAAATGAGAACAATGTAATGGAGGTACGGTGGACGCACCAATGACGCTTCATATACTTGTATATAAGTGTCCCTCTTACATTGCAAGCATAATGTTATTAAAGTTACTAGAAGTTCAGAACCCTAACCAATGTTGTTCGATCTTTTCAACTTCATGCTTTCAAGCTCTCACAAGTTTCCTCTAAATAAATTTCGAGACGAAATTTCCTAAAGTAGGGGAGACTGTAACACCTGTGCCTCCACGGCCATCAAACAAATACCGAACCAATGAAATATTATATTTCATACTTGGGATTTGTAAAAATATTGGTATCATTTGCACATATCAATTCTCGTTCAATTCCGAACTCTAAATCGCTTTCTGGAAGGTTATACGCGCACTGATGCGTAAATATAACCAGTTTAATGAAACAAACACTCCAGAATAGTGACATAGGATTAACATACCTTAAATAACCTTTACATAACTTAGAAATAAGTTTTGAAGGCTTTGGTATGGCAAAATCAAGTTAAATCGCTTACAGGGACTAAAGTTGACAAACTGCGAAAGTATGCCAATTTGAACTATAACGGACATTCCGGAACATGACCATAAGTTAAACATACCATAAATATCCCTTATATAGCTTAGAAATAGGCTTTGAGGTGTTCGGTGTGCTAAAATAAACTTTTGGGTCAGTCAGGGACTAAAAGTGTCAAAAAGTGCACAAGTTTGCATTTTCGCGCATAACTTACGTTCTGAATACATTCGGACATCCAAAAATTTATGTAAGCATGACTATATTATGCTTTAGTGTTTGGCTTGCCAAAAATCCATTCGTCGCGTCATTTGGATCGTTTTTCGCGCTTATGCGCATTCCGTCGTAATTAACCGAACATCACGACCGTACGGCTAAACGAACCGACATCCGAGATACTTTTGAGCACATTTTAAGTTCCCTATACTTTAACTTCATTTTAGAGCTTTGAAATGGGGTTAACGGGCCTTAAACGTGTCGAAAATGGGCTGATTTCACTGCAGGGACCAAAACTGTAAATCTGCCAAAGTTGTTAGCATACGGACCTCAACATTGGCAGCTTTGAGGTCCGTAAGGCAACCTGCAGAATAGATCAGACTAAACAGTCAGCAGTTTCCAGCTGTTGTAACCTCACCCACACATTTGCACATGCATATTCAGCTGATAAGGACTATCTTTTAGTTACCATGAGTTTCCAACAAGTGTACGAACAAGATTAAGGCATGATATTCGACAAACGGTCTTAACGGTTCTCCGAATATTATAAATACCCAACCCATTCCATAGCTAAAACCACTAGAATCTGATTGAGAAGGCTCTAAGTTGAAACCGTTGTTTCATACCTGAGCTATTTTAATCTAGATTAGCATTCGGGGACCCTTCGTAAGTATTCTTTCGTTCTTTTCCTTATTTTATTGCTTTTCGAGTCAGAAAGTCAAACTTTGTTTGACTTTCAGCGTTGACCAGCTTATGGTCAATGCGAAGTTCGTTTGAACTTCGCAACGTGAGTGTAATCACGTTGGTCATAGTCCCTTGGGACTATGCCCACTGATTACCACGTTGTCTAGGGTCGTAGGGTAAGCGATCTAATAAATCGCTTATACCTCGAACCCGACCCAGTTTGGTCGATCATTAGGATCCGACCAAATACATTAGGTGACCATAGTATATAGGGAATAACCTTCCGAGGTTATACCTTATGGTCGCATCGTTTAAGTAGTTGTATGATAGGTAGTTTATATGCCTTAGGTAAATTACCAAAATACCCTTTTCATGTATAATTGGTAATTAAGCATATGTAACCTAAACCTTTGTCACATAACTGATTATGTAACATGTTTAGGCATATTCTACTTGTCATAGGACTAGTTAGGCGGTCCGAACGCGTTTCACGCACACGACGCGTTAAAGTAGCATATGTTACCTTAATGGGTCGCGATGGGTCGAAAGCAATTAGGTTAGTCTCAATGTAGTATGTAGGCCTTGTTAAACCACATCATATGAGTTCCAATACTCATCTGGTTTACCAAGCCTCATCCTATCCGATCTCCCGATTTAAGTCCGGTTTATTTATATAGTTTTAGATTGCCGACTGATTCCGTGCTCCCTCTAGCTTTGTTTGGTTGTTGTTCAAGACCTCCAAGCATTCTCAGGCGAGTACATTATTCCCCTCTTTTACTGTTTTCAACTGTTTTGGGGTGACTCATATGTGCTAAATGCTTTATCAACGATTTCAATAACAATTACAATGTGGTTTCAAGAACGATTACAATAATTTCAAATAACAATTACAATGTGGTTTCAAGAACAATAACAAGGGTTTCAAGAACGATTTCAATGGTTCAAAAACTAATTACAAATTTCAATAAAGTGAACAAACTTGTGGGTTGTAGTTACATAACCAATGACATTCATTAGCAATGATCAAGCCGACCAGTATTAGGTTATGGTACCATAGGATCTGACAAATCCCGTTATTTTCTATACCCATGGTTATGTGTGGGTATTTTGGGTAACGACTGAATCTGTAATTATTAACTTACCCTTTGGTAAGGGTTTGTTAAGAACGAGAGCGAGAGCGAGTTGGAACGAGGAACGCGTCAAGAAGGTTTGAATGTTATTAGAGAATCGACCATAAAGTAGTTTCACAATTAAAACAAGAACGATTTGAACAATTAAAACAAGAACGACTAGAACGATTTTACAAAATGGGTTAACGATTGGGTAAACATTGGGACATGATTTACATTTGATCATGCATTTACACGAAACATAGTATTGGTTTAACCCAAGTTTTACTTCAATACTTTGTTTTGTGCGTTTCACCTATGGTTTTAGTTGATGCATTTCACTAGCCATACATATCATTTTGGTTATACATATTACATGATTTACATTGGACATGAACATTACTTTGGTGGTTTGGTTTGATTAAGTGATTAAGTAACGATGCGTATGTAATATGATATAAACATGGTGGATACGCCGCTGGTACTTCCTATATATAAGTGTTTGTATGGTATTACATATTGTAGCGTTATTTGAATCATTTCAGTTTGAGACATAGAACATTTTATACAAGTAACATACTTTTCACAAGACATTTATTTACAAACAACTTATCTTATACAAACTCATTTTACATGGTTATTCATTTAATCATGCATCATTCTCTTATTATACATATCACCTGAACTTATTATTTTTCAAATGATTTACAAAGACAAAGCAAATTACAAGGTTCATGACTAAACATTTTCTTAAACAGAAGTCATGAATCTTATTTTCACAAAACCTATGTACTCGCCAGCATTTTCTTTGCTGACCTCGTTTTCACATATGTTTCAGGTATTGTTGAATGATATCGATTGATAAGATGCATGCTCACATAGGACTGGACAAGGCCTTAGTGACTCAATAACAATGATAGACTATGTTTAATTTGTGTATTTAGAATTCCAGACAATGTAATTATTCAATGTTTAATAAAACGAAACACTTTTTGGTATCCATGGTTATGAAACATTAATTCTGTTACAACACTCCCCGACGTTTCCGCCACATTTTGTATGTTACACGTGGTCGGGGTGTGACAGAAAGATACATCGACGGCCTACCTGACTCTGTACAAGACATCATTACTGGTAGTAACCCTGCCACACTCCGTCTGGCGATCGAGTTATCAGCGACATTGACTGAGTCGCAGATTCGGAAGAACAAGTTACACAGGAAGGGTGACAAGGGCAAGAAACAGTCGGCTGACAAGGAAGATAGCAAGAAAGGTCAAAACAAGAATGGGAAGGATTCTGGTTCATCAAAAAGGGCAAGGAAGCGTAAGGCTTCCCAAAACTATGTTGTCACTGCCCAAGCTAACCAGGCAGCTCCCAACCAACCCGCACAGCCTCCAGCGAAGAAACCCTATTCAGGGAATGCACCTTTGTGCAATAGATGCAACAGTCACCATCAGCCGCAACTTCCATGCCGTTTCTGTACTAAATGTGGGAAGTCAGGCCATCTTGCCAATGTTTGTCGGTTTGCTCAAAATCGCGCAGTTCAGAACCCGGCTCAACAAGTTGTTCAGCCTCTTGCTCAGCAATAGGGTCAAGTTGCACGACCACACTACCCACCAGGTGCTTGTTACATTTGTGGGGATCTGACCCACTACAGAAACCGGTGCCCAAGGCTAGCAAACCAGAACCAGAATCAGAATCAGGCTCAGGCTCGAGGGCGAGCTTTTAACTTGAATGCCCAAGAGGCGCAGGCAGACGATAATGTGGTAAACGGTACGTTCTTTATTAATAATCAGCCTGCATCTGTTCTTTTCGATTCGGGTGCCGATAAGAGTTTTGTGTCATTGTCTTTTGAGCCAATGCTTCGCGTGTCTAGAACAAAACTAGGTAAACCTTTGACAGTAGAAGTTGCTAGTGATGAACCCATTGTTCTTGATTCTGTTCTTCGCAACTGCCAGTTGAATCTTAACGACCATCTTTTTCCTATCGACCTCACGCCTATGCAACTTGGAAGCTTCGACGTTATTGTGGGTATGGATTGGTTAGCCAAGCATCGTGCAGAGATAGTTTGTTTTGAGAAGATCGTTCGTATGCCGCTTCTGATAGGAGAGATCCTACAAGTTCAAGGTGAGAAACCTGCTGGTGGTCTCAAACTCATGTCTTGTTTTAAAGCTCGGAAGTATCTGCGAAAGAACTATGTGGCCTTCCTGGCACATGTCACAGCAGATAAAGGCAAGGGTAAGTCTATTTCAGATATTCCTGTCGTTCGGGATTATTCTGAAGTTTTCCCTGAAGAGTTACCTGGTCTACCCCCAGCACGCCAAGTCGAGTTCCGCATTGATCTCGTACCTGGTGCAAATCCCATTGCCAGAGCTCCATATCGTCTTGTACCGTCTGAGATGCAAGAGTTGTCTAAACAGCTTCAGGAGCTCTCTGATAAAGGTTTTATCCGTCGTAGCTTTTCACCTTGGGGTGATCCCGTTCTTTTTGTCAAGAAGAAGGATGGATCCTTTAGGATGTGTATCGATTATAGTGAGCTTAACAAGCTTACCATCAAGAATCGATATCCCCTACCGTGCATAGATGATCTCTTTGATCAGTTACAGGGCGCTTCTTATTTTTCGAAGATTGATCTGCGTTCTGGGTATCATCAACTTCGTGTGCATGAAGAAGACATTCCCAAGACAGCGTTCCGCACTCGTTATGGGCATTATGAGTTCACAGTCATGCCATTCGGTTTGACTAATGCTCCTGCTGTTTTCATGGACTTAATGAATAGGGTCTGCAAACCTTATTTGGATCAGTTCGTCATTGTTTTTGTTGACGACATCTTGATTTATTCTAAGACGCGAGCTGATCACGAGTGTGACAACTCGAGTTTCCGACTTTCTTTTTCGCTCTTAGTGCACGTTGACTTTGACTGTGTAGTTGTTTGACTTGTTTAACTTGTAACTGTATACGTTATTTTATAATGAACGCATAGTGGTTGCATGATTTTGTGTTTGGCTGTATAACATGAAACACCTGTTGAAAACTTAAACTGTTTAAAATATGAAAGGACCCGACGAAACAGAAGTTCTGTTTCGCCATATACATCCCGACGAAACTGATGTGTTTCGCCATCAAGCAACTCGACGAAACAGACAGGACCCGACGAAACAGACTGTTTCGTCATAAGCATCCCGACGAAACAGAAGTCTGTTTCGCCAAGCCCAGTTTCGCCAAGCCCATTAAGGGCCCAGAACGGTAATTCGTTCATATTAACGTGAACCGACTCCCTGTTTCACACTTTTAACTAAAATAGAAACCCTAGAACTCTCCACTCTGTGAAGGCGATACCCATCATCAACCATCATCTTTCTCTCTCGAATCCTCCCTTGTTCATCTCGAATATCTCGGTTAGTGCGTGCTCGTCTAAATCGGTTTCTTTGTCCTTTGATTTCTTTATACATGTTGTGTTTATGCTTGATTTCTGGATTATAGGAGGGTATGTTGATGATACTCGGTTCTAAATGTTGTTTATATGGCCTGATTCTGAATACACATTAGTATCTTGATAGGAATCGATGATATGATGTTGTATGTTAATCTATATGTTGTACACATAACCTAGGGTTCGTGCTTGACGTTAAGAACTGTGATACTTATGTTATGATGATGTTACGATGATTCTGCGTTGAATGATTACTGTATGATTGAGGAATTGCTGTTTTACGGCTGTTAGGGTTTATGTGTTTTTCGCATCTGCTGTAACTGATGTCTGCGAAACTGACTGATCGACGAAACAGAACTCTCGGCGAAACAGGATGTGTTTCGCCAAGAGTAGTCGACGAATCAGAAGTTCTGTTTCGCCAGGGGACACCTCGACGAAACAGAATGTGTTTCGTCACTATATGTGTTTCGCCACTATCTGTGTTTCGCCAACATGCGTGTTTCGCCGAATAGCTGATCTGTGCAGTAACTTGAGTTAATTCTGTTAAGTGTTAACTGGGTTAGTTAACTGCTGTTATGTATAAAGTATTACTTGTATGATTGCAAATACGTGTATTGTGATTGATGCGATGTTCATGATGATTATGTTTACGCACAAACAACTTTAATACAAACTGATTATGTATACGTGCATACCTTAGGACGTGATTGATTAACCGTGAGCACATACTTAGCATACCGAGCGAAACAAGGTGAGTTCACACTCTTTCTAAGGCATGGGATTCCCGGTGGTTTGGGAATGGGTTAAGAAACTAAAATGGAACCTACATATTCTCCTTGGGTAGGATATGTACCGCCATCCTCCATGGGTAGGATGCCAATATAAATTCTATGTATTCTCCTTGGGTAGAATACATACGTTCGTCCTCCTTGGGTAGGACAACAACCTTAACATACAATGGAACCTACATATTCTCCTTGGGTAGGATATGTACCGCCATCCTCCATGGGTAGGATGCCAATATAAATTCTATGTATTCTCCTTGGGTAGAATACATACGTTCGTCCTCCTTGGGTAGGACAACAACCTTAACATACAATGGAACCTACATATTCTCCTTGGGTAGGATATGTACCGCCATCCTCCATGGGTAGGATGCCAATATAAATCCTATGTATTCTCCTTGGGTAGAATACATACGTTCGTCCTCCTTGGGTAGGACAACAACCTTAACGTACGTTCGTCCTCCTTGGGTAGGACAACAACCTTAACATACGTTCGTCCTCCTTGGGTAGGACAATCACACTCGCTACGGTCCTTGGATTAAGAAGGGCACGTACACATACGACTAGTCAACACTATTCATCGCACGCATGCCTGGACTGGCAGCAAGTACTAACGCGATACAATTTCTAAACTTCGCAAACATGCCTAGAGGGCCGCGATGCTATTACATACGATTTACGAAACGAACATTATAACTAAATAACTAACAGTGAACTCGCTCAACTAGTTGTTGACTCTCTGTTACATGCCTTGCAGGACCATAGGTACTCTTGGAGCTTGCACGGGAGGCGCAGTCGTTGTGGGCACGGACGTGGATGTTTTGTTAAACATTATAACATTTTGTACTTAAACTTATGTTGGGTTTTACATTAATGCTTCCGCTATACACTTGTATATATTTGGTTTTGTAAACACCTATCGTATTGATGAATGACTTTTGATATAATTATGTTCAATATGATTGGTGGCTTGATCCTGGTCATGTCACGCCTCCAAGCGGTGGTACTCCGCGTGTGGATTTTGGGGGTGTGACAACGAGCAACACCTTCGTCTTACTTTGGAACTCCTAAAGAAAGAGTAACTTTTCGCCAAATTCTCCAAGTGTGAATTCTGGCTTAAAGAAGTTCAATTCTTAGGACATATCATCAACGAACAAGGTATTCATGTAGATCCCTCCAAGATCAGTGCGATTAAGGATTGGGATACGCCTACTACTCCTACTGAAGTTCGTTCTTTTCTTGGTCTAGCGGGTTATTACCGTCGCTTCATTAAGAATTTCTCGAAGATTGCAGTTCCCCTAACTGCTCTAACTCAGAAGAACAAACCCTTTGATTGGGGATTCAAGCAAGAGGAATCTTTTCAACACTTGAAGCAGAAACTTTGCGACGCGCCTGTTCTGACTTTGCCTGAGGGTAATGATGATTTCGTCGTTTATTGCGATGCATCTAAATTGGGTCTTGGCTGCGTTCTGATGCAAAGGAACAAAGTCATAGCATATGCCTCGAGGCAGTTGAAGATACATGAGAAGAACTACACCACTCATGATCTTGAGTTGGGTGCAGTTGTCTTCGCTCTTAAGATCTGGAGACACTATTTGTACGGAACAAAATGTGTGGTTTTCACGGACCACAAAAGTCTTCAGCATATCTTCAACCAGAAAGAACTCAACATGAGGCAACGACGTTGGGTTGAACTACTAAACGACTATGACTGCGAAATTCGCTACCATCCTGGTAAGGCGAATGTCGTAGCCGATGCATTGAGTCATAAGGAACGTACTAAGCTTCTTTGTGTTCGTGTTCAATCTGTTATTCAAGCTCGATCTGATATCCAAGCCCGCATTTCTCAGGCTCAACAATCTTGTATTTCACAAGGTTTGATGGATAAGGAATTTCCCTATCACATAACACCTGCTATGGAACTGAAGGACAATGGATCGTATTACTTTATGGACCATTTGTGGGTCCCAAGCCAGGATGATCTTCGTACCTTGCTTATGGATGAAGCCCATAAGTCTCGTTATTCTATTCATCCGGGCTCAGATAAGATGTATAAGGATCTTCGTATTCAGTATTGGTGGCCTGGTATGAAGAAAGACATTGCCTTATACGTATCAAAATGCCTTACTTGTCTTAAGGTTAAGGCTGAACATCAGCGTCCTTCTGGTTTATTGGTGCAACCAGAGATCCCAGTTTGGAAATGGGAAAACATTACTATGGATCTCATTACTAAACTTCCACGCACAAAGAAAGGTCATGACGCCATCTGGGTAGTTGTTGATCGTCTTACCAAGTCAGCGCATTTCTTGCCAATCCATGAGGATTTTTCTGCTGACAAGCTTGCTAAAATCTATGTGGATGAAATTGTAGCTCGACATGGTGTTCCTTTGAACGTCATTTCTGATAGAGATGCTCGTTTCACTTCTCATTTTTGGAGAACCATGCAATCTGCTATGGGGACCCAACTTAATCTGAGCACAGCTTATCATCCGCAAACGGATGGCCAATCTGAGAGAACAATCCAGACTCTGGAGGATATTCTTAGAGCTTGTGTGATCGATTTTGGTGGTAGTTAGGATTCACATCTTCAGTTGATTGAATTCCCCTACAACAACATTTATCACACCAGCATCAAAATGGCTCCTTTCGAGGCTCTCTATGGTCGAAAATGTCGTTCACCAGCCTGCTGGAATGAGATCGGTGAGGCTCAGCTTACTGGACCTGCCCTCATTTTAGAGACAACTGACAAGATTAAGAAAGTTCGTGATAACCTTCAGACAGCTAGAAGCCGTCAGAAGAGTTACGCGGATCCAAAACGCAAGCCCTTGGAATTTCAAGTCGGTGATCGAGTATTACTTAAGGTCTCACCTTGGAAAGGTGTGATCAGATTTGGAAAGAAAGGAAAACTTGCACCTAGATACGTTGGACCATTCAAGATCGTCGAAAGAATCAGTAAGGTAGCCTACAGACTTGAGTTACCTCCTGAACTTGGAAATGTTCATCCAACCTTTCACGTGTCCAATCTCAAGAGGTGTTTAGCTGATGAGAACCTCCACATACCACTTGACGAAATTCGTGTTGGTAAAACACTGAAATTTGTTGAGAAACCTATGGAAATCATGGAACGTGAAGTCAAGTGGCTTAAACGCAAGCGCATTCCTTTGGTCAAAGTTTGCTGGGAAGCTAAACGTGGACCTGAGTTTACTTGGGAACGCGAAGATCAAATGAAGGCGAAATATCCGCATCTTTTTCCACGAGTTTCCTTTAAATAAATTTCGGGACGAAATTTCCACAAGTAGGGGAGACTGTAACATCTGTGCTTGTAATCATTATGAACAGTTTTGTTATCAATAAAACAATGTTATTTGATCCCAATGTTTGTTTGGTTGTGTTTTACATTTTTCATGTTTTGACTTTTATCCAATTTCAAACTCTATATCATTTTCTGGAGAGTTATACGCAAACTGATGCGTAAACGTGATCATTTTAATGCGAAAAATACTCCGGAACATCAACATATACTTAACATACCTTAAATAACCTTTACATAACTTAGAAATAAGTTTTGAAGGCTTTGGTATGGCAAAAACAAGTTAATTCGTCTACAGGGACTAAACATGACAAACTGCGAAAGTATGCTAATTTAAACTGTAACAGACATTCCAGAACATGACCATAATTTAAACACACCTTAAATATCCTTTACATAGCTTAGAAATAGGCTTTGAGGGGTTCGGTGTGCTAAAATAAACTTTTGGGTCATTCAGGGACTAAAAGTGTCAAAGAGTGCACAAGTTTGCATTTTTGCGCATAACTCACGTTCTGAATACATCCGGACATCCAAAAATTTATGTAAGCATGACTATATTTTATTTTAGTGTTTGGCATAAGAAAAATCCATTCGTCGCGTCATTTGGATCGTTTTTCGCACTTATGCGCATTCCGTCGTAATTAAGCGAATAACGCAACCGTACGACCAAAGGAACCGACATCCGAGATATTTTTGGGCACATTTTAAGTTCCCTATACTTTAACTTCATTTTAGAGCTTTGAAATGGGGTTAACGGGCCTTAAACGTGTCGGAAATAGCTTAAACGGGCTGCAGGGACCAAATCTGACAATTCTGCCAAACTAGGTCCTTGCGCACCGCAACAATTATTTGTTACGGTGCGCAAGCAGTCCCCAGACCAGGTTCAATGTTTAAACAGCCTGTCTTCAGCCTTTCAACACCCCCAAAGGTCAAGTGCCACATGTTAAACTCCTATGGTGGCCAAAATCAGTTACCATAAGGTTCCGACAAGTGTACGGGCGAGATCATTCCCTCTTTTCCAAGAAACGATCCTAACGGTGAACCGAAAACTATAAATACCCAACCCATTTCAACCATTTTCCTCACAAATCTGATCTTATGTGCTCTAAGTTGAAACCTTTGTTTCATACTTGAGCTATTTTGATCTAGATTAGCATTCGGGGACCCTTTGTAAGTGTTCCTTCGTTCTTTTATTGCTTTTCGAGTCCGAAAGTCAAACTTTGTTTGACTTTCAGCGTTGACCAGCTTATGGTCAATGCGAAGTTCGTTTGAACTTCGCAACGTGATTGTAATCATGATGGTTATAGTCCTAGTGACTATGCCTACTGATTACCACGTTGTCTAGGGTCGTAACGGTAAGCGACTTGATCAGTCGCTTATGCTTTCGAACTCGACCCATTTGGTCGATCATTAGGATCCGACCAAACATATTAGGTGACCATAGTATATAGGGAATAACCTTCCGAGGTTATACCTTATGGTCACGACGTTTAAGTAGTTGTATGATAGGTAGTTTATATGCCTTAGGTAAATTACCAGAATACCCTTTTCATGTATAATTGGTAATTAAACATATGTAACATAACATTTGACCTCTAAACTGATTTGAAAATAATATTAGACATGTTAAGGCATATTTTACTTGTCATAGGACTAGTTAGGCGTTCCGAACGCGTTTTACGCGAACGACGCGTTAAAGTAGCATAAGCTACCTAAACAGGTCGTAATGGGCCGTAAGCACTTAGGTTAAGTTTCATTTAGTATGTAGGATTTGTTAAACCATATCACATGTGTTCCTACACTCATTGTTTACAAACCCTCATGTTACCCAGTCTTCCGATTTAGGTCCGGTTTATTAACATAGTTACCTATATTAGGTGCCGTTTGATATCCGTGATCTCTAGCATTGTTTGGTTGTTACTGAAGGACTTCTAAGCAATCTCAAGTGAGTACATAGACCCCTCTTTTACTGTTTTCCAAACTGTTTTGGGGTGAAACACATGTGCCTACTTGTTACTTTCATGCTTTCCATGTTTTCACATCATATATCTGCTATGTTTGTTAGTACATTATAGTACATGATTTCATTGTTTTCATGCTATGTATGCCCATTGTGTGTGTACTTAGTACATCGTTTTACATTACATTTTATGCTATGTATGCCCATTGTGTGCCTACTTAGTACATCGTTTTACATGACATTTCACGCTATGTATGTTCATTTGATTACATACTTAGTGCATTGTTTTCACATGCTTACATTTTGGTATGACATTTGGTTTGTTTACATGGGACAATACATTCATTAACATTGATCACGCCGTTCGTTAGTAGGTAGTGGTACCATAGGAATTGACAACTCCCGTTCCGAACATCCTGGTTAGGTGGGGATGAAAGGAATGACCGAATTCGATGTACATAACTTAGATAAACCTTTAATTTGTTTAAGGGTTTATCGCCACAGTCTCAAGGCTTGGATGTATGCATTTTCACAATACCGCATAAATGTTCATATTCAGTATAGCATGCATTTCCACAAGACATAACATTGATTTAAACCATGTGTTACTTCAATATATTGTTTTGTGCATTTTTACCTATGGCTTAATGGATATATTTATACATATATATATTCCACTTGCCATACATGGCATTTTGACAAGGTTTACACAAAGACATTTGACATAGACATTTTGACATAAACATTTTGACATGATTTACATTTGACACATAAACATGTTTGACATTTGTTTTACATTACATGATTTACATCTTGACATAAACACTTTGACATATTATTCAATACATTTGACAATTGGTTTAAACATAGATATCTTACATTGTTGGTTTGGTTTGCGTAAGTGATTTAAGTAACGAGGCGTGTGTAATATGATACAAGCATGGTGGATACGCCGCTGGTACTTCCTATATATAAGTGATTGTATGGTATTACATATCGTAGCGTTATTTGAATCATTTCAATTTGGACATATAACATTTTATACAAATAACATACTTTTCACAATACATTGTTTTACAAACAACTTAATTTATACAAACTTATTTCATGTGGTTATTCGCTTAACCGTGTATTATTCTATTATACATATATATCATTTGGTTTATTTATCACTCTTCAAATGATTTACAAGACAAAGCAAATTACAAGGTTCATGGCTAAACATTTTCTCAAACATAAGTCATGAATCCTATTTTCACAAAACCTATGTATCTCACAGGCATTTTTATGCTGACGTACCTATTTTCACATGTGTTTTCAGGAGCTTTTGCATAGGTTGATGATCATGACACTAGGGCGGACCTGTGCCTTAGAGACTTAAAATGAAGATAGACTTTGTTTAATTATGTGATAAACTATTTGTTTCGTGTTTAAGACAATGTAACACTCTTGTTTAATAAATAAAATGTAACTTTGTATGCCATGGTTGTGAAATAATAATTCTGTTACAACACTCCTCGACGTTTTCCGCCATGTTTTGTATGTTATACGTGGTCGGGGTGTGACAACATATATCAAACATACACACTATAATGCACACCAAATATATTTATAAGAACAACACTTCGTAAACAGGTATTAAGTCGAGTAGAGACCTTGAAAACTCGGGTTATCACATTATTATATTGGACATGATTTTGCGAGGTGTTACAAGATCAGAAGTATATATATTACATAAAGGTAATTTATTAGATACATGAAAAAGTTAAAATTACCAAATCTTCAAATAAAATTATGTGATACAAAATTACCAATCAACCGAATAAGAATATGATAATAACAAATAACATACTCCATATAAGATGATGATTCATGAAAAACTAACATCAATACATGAACAAAACAAAACCCAATAACATCAACAATGTATAACACAGATGGTAAATACATAAAATCCCGATCAGTTTTTTTATACTTATAGATGAATCTCATAACATGCATTATAACTAAACATTAATCGGCTACAAAAAAAGAACATACACTGTCGAGTATCATAAGTCCTTCCGGTATAGGCGGCAACAAAAACACAATAAAAATCAACGATCCATTGAAAACATAAAAGACATAGATGAATACACTAACAACAATAAGAATATTGTTGCATAAATGGGTTCCGAACAAAAATCAGAGATGGAATTCAACACTTAAACATAAAAACATGAACAAACTACACCAAAAAAGAGATTATTTATCAATACCTGTGAGATTAACAAAGACGATATTGATGAAGATAGGATGAACTTCTTGAAGATCAAACGGTTTCTTGGTTTCCGTGATGAGCGGTTTAATGAGAGAGAAACCAACTGAGATTTTGTGTATATTATCGAAAAAATAGAGTATATATATGATCCAATAAATCGGGTTGCTTTATGCCATTCGGATCTCACGAAATAAGGGGAAATCACACAGAACATTTGGAGCCAAAACCAAATTGTAGGTTGTCTTAGATAGTGCCACATCATTTTCCAAGCCCTCATCTAATGCCACATAAGCCCTTATTTATCATGTTTATTATTTATAATAGATTTAACGATTTAAACATATTTAATTACTACCTGTCTATATTAAATGACACCAGAAACAATTTCAATTTTTATTAAAGTTATATCTGAAAATGCGACGAGTATATACATATACAATATGTCAGTAAATAAACGTTTGGAAAATTCGTAATTAGAATTTAGGTTATCATTTTATTAATTCTGAAGGGGTATGGTCCCAAATCTCGCACCAGGCTTGGCGGCCACGAGTGACCATCACCCAACTCATTACCCCTATCGACAAGGATTCACCCACGTTCGTACGGCCACGCGCGAACCCGGTTTGCTTTCCCACTCGGGAAATGATGAGAAGACTCACCTTGTGTATGAAAATGGGTTTTCGTCACCACAAGGGATGAGGTAACCACTATGGTTACTGCACATAGCAATGCGGCCCAAAACCGTATCCTGTTGTCACACAAGTGGCCACTGCCACTTTGACTTCAGTAACCAAGCCAGCAAGTGGTTTGTCTGGGCACTGACAGCAGTCAGCTGCCCAGCCCACATGCATGAAAAGCTGGCAGGCGGACTGACAGCCGCAACAGGACGTGGCACCACCTCCGGATGCGTCCGACGCTCTCGTGACCTGCACTCCTCACATACTTACAAAAAGCCTACGCATTGTCAGTCGGATCCTAGGCCTGCCTAAGAGGCCTTCTCTTTCACTCTTCGGCTATAGATACCCATCCCAAACCAGGTTTGAGGTAACGCTAATCTCCTCTCTCACACATACTACTTAAACACACGCTTTGCTTTCAAGCAAATACTTACCCTAACGCCGGAGAGTGGTAACAAGGAGCACCCCCACCCCATCCTCATTGTTACGAGTCACGGTGTGTTTCCTTGTGCAGGAGACAAGTTAAAGGACGGTTTGTGACAACCCTCACCAAACCAGGTATCCGTACGAATTAATTAATATTTAATTAATGCTTAATTACTGTGCTTGCTTACAACTGTGGTTAAACTGCTTCTTGATTTCTGATAGATACATACTCATGCATCACATTTATACTGTCACTCTTCTATTTACACACAAACATTAGTGACAACCTTGATGCACAAAAGCACAGTAAGCATTCTATATGGATAACCCAGTAAACATGCTGACATAGCCAGCACTAGACATATATTGTCTCTAAGGCCAGTATGAGCCGGGAATAGATTACTACACTGGTAGGGAGTGTAGGGAGGTGAGGTTTGTAGAACTGCGTCACTAGATGATAGTTATAGTGACCGGATGTGCCTAAAACATACTTTGATTATAAAATTCTGCACTTTATTACAAAATTCAGTATTTAACATAACTAGTAAAGTGCAAAAACATGGGAAAATAATACTAGACACATTCCAAAGTGTCGGGAAATTATTGTGTCACTAAAAATAATATTAAAGACACTCTAGATGCTTAATTAGCACTTTAACGGATCAGTATCCAACCGAACAACCGGACTTTACCCGGAACATAAAAATATTGTCAATGACATTGTTTATCCTTTTCTGAGCTAGTTAGGGTCCCCGAACACCCTGACACCCGTTATAATACACTACACACTATTACACTAATTTAAAGTTCTAACTAACATGTCACACCCCCAAAATCCACACGCGGAGTATCACCGCTTGGAGGCGTGACTGTCCAGGATCAAGCCACCAATCATATTGAACAAGCAAGTAAATAATTATAAAAGTCCAACCAATACAATTGGTGTCCAAAACAAACGTAGTTTAAGTTGCAAGCGGAAGCATAACGATTAAATCCAAAGCCAAAATATAAGTTTAAATGTTTCAAAGTTTAACATGGCACACAGTTGTCCATGTCCCACAACGACTCTTCCCCCTGCAAGCTCCAGCTAAGTACCTATTGACCTGCAAAGCATGTAGTAACGAGTCAACAATAATGTTGAGCGAGTTCACAGTTGGGTGTTTGTTTAAGTTGTTTCGAAAACAGTATCCTTTAACTGGCATCCTGCCGTGGGGGTTACCCCATTGTTGAAAACGTGATTTGTTTAACCCATTTACTCTGGCAATCCAGCCGTGGGGGCTACCCCATGCTTAGTTATCTGGCTTTTCGGCCGTGGGGGCTACCCCATGTTTAGTTATCTGGCTTTTCGGCCGTGGGGGCTACCCCATGTATATACTACTAGACTCGTTACCATATCGACTGCTGACTGTAGTCATGTTTATGTGCCCTGAACTGTCAATGTCTATCAGCATTGACGTGCCCATATCCATTAGTTCACGCCCGTCCTCTACGGCACGGTGTGAGGCTTGTCAGACCTAAATAGCGCTATCTAACTAATGACCCGCTCGCCATTGGCCCGGCGATTAAGTCGATATAAAAAGGAGGGACTTCGTGATAGAGTTTTGGTCTAGTAAAAGTTAACTGTCCATGAGGACGAGGAATTACATTCCTGAACCAGTACTGTCCTACCCAAGAAAGGATGAGGAATCCATGTTCCTTAACCCCATTCCCAACCCCTGGGAATCCCATGCTTTGTAGAATGTGTGAACTCACCTTGGTTTGCTCGGTATGCTAAACTATGCTCACAAGTAATCAGTCAAGTCCTATATTTATGCACGTATGCTCAATCAGTACATGTTCGTAAAGATTCACATGCAATCTATGCCACAAGGCGTGTCTAATCAATTATCATGTATCACATAAGCAGTTAATCAGAGTCATGCAATTCAGGTTTCACATAAATGTCTTTTGCAGTTTAATCTAACATCATTATCCACTAACATACTTAACAGAGTTAACGGGTTTAACGAGGTTATCACACACTTAGCGTAGTTTGCATACATGACAGAGTTAACCAGAATCAGCAGAGTTATTATACATAATGAACTTAACATCCATGACATAGTTAGCTTAACCCAGTTAACATATCAAACAAATATAATGCAGTGGGCTCGGCTGATGACCCGTGGTCATGCAGTCCAGCTACGCAACCCTTCAAGTACTTCGGCCCAGTTATCTTACTGGCCATTTACAAATTGCAATATTTGATCATATTAAACAATCTCCTAGTTTCTCATAACTTTGCAATAGTTGGACATATTAAACAAATTCTCGAGTTTAACAAACCAGCCCACTGTTAACCTTTAAATCATATATTCATTTTA
This sequence comes from Helianthus tuberosus, assembly GCA_030545235.1. NCBI lineage: Eukaryota > Viridiplantae > Streptophyta > Magnoliopsida > Asterales > Asteraceae > Helianthus > Helianthus tuberosus. The sequence continues at coordinate 128,685,359 of CM060408.1, forward strand.
TTGAATCTCGGCCCACTCTCAAATATTCATTTTATTGGATTTCGGCCCACTATCAAATATTCCAAAATCATCAGCCATCATCGAAACATAACAATACCAAGTCTGTCCCACATATTAATATTGTTACATATTCATTATATGTTTGACAACTATAATACACCCAAACCTACAATCAATCACTACCTACAAATCAATAATAGCCTGCCATTCTTCTCGGTGCTGAAATCCCTCACATGGCCCATTGATATTCTGACAACAATCATTATTCCTCCTAATCTAAAACGATGTTAGATCATCACATGATTACCGGTTTCGATAAGAGATCCCACAATTATTTATACATACAATCTGATTTTATAACAATGTTCTACACTCTCACACACATCACAAAGCAATTAATCATAAATAACCGAAAGGAATCATGTTACACACATCAACAGTATCACGCAAAACTTATCAAATATATCGTGTCTAGGAACCATGATCATTGGTTACATTAAGGAACGATTAACTGATAACTATTATAATAGAGATTCACTAACCTCTATCTTGATAGCCGGCTGGTATCATACAAGGGTTCCACTGCCGTCGCACACTAGGTGTAAGGGTAGGGTTTGTTTTACTTTGCTCTCTTAATCATTCACGTAACATGTAATCATATAGGTAAAGGATTTGGGCCGGTTGCAATACTAAACACAACAATAGGTGGGCCGGCTTCCTATAGTAATCAACACAGTGAATTGGCCGGGTACTTTTGCAAATCAGAACAATGACTTGGGCCGGTTCTAATCATAGTGTGGAACCGTATTTGGGCTCGGGTGTGAAGATGCGGCCCAGTTAATTTGCGGAAGTTATTATACCAATCAATCTAACAAGGTTATATGAATAGAACGTCTTAACATATATCAAACACGTGTACAATTACAAGGCAAACCAGTCGTGTAAGCAAATAACTAAACAATTAACGTGCAATTAATGCGCAGATAGAATCTTGGAAACTCGGGTTGTCACATTATCCCCAAGTTGAAAGAAATTTCGTCCCGAAATTTGGTACGTACTCACTGAGGAAGCTAGTTAAGTTACATGGTTTTCCTAGTTTTCCTGGGGTGTCACATCCTCCCCCCATTGATCTGGAATTTCATCCCGAAATTCCGTAGCTTCAGCCTCAGTAGTGGTTGTACTGTTTGCAAATAGTTGGGGATACTTTTGTTTCATTTGATCTTCGCGTTCCCAGGTGAACTCTGGGCCGTGACGTGAGTTCCAACGAACTCAAACGAGAGGTATTCTAGTGCGCTTGAGGACCTTAACCTCCCAGTCCGTGATTTCAACTGGTTCCTCGACGAATCGTAACTGTTCATCGATGGTGAGCTCCTTCAAAGGAACTACGAGGGTCTCATCTGACAGACACTTCTTCAGATTCGACACGTGGAAAATGTTGTGAACTGCACTGAGTTCTGTTGGTAGGTTCATTTTGTAGGCCACCTTGCCTATTTTCTCGATGAATTCGAAAGGTCCAACGTATCGTGGGTTAAGTTTGCCTCGTTTACCAAAATGAACCACACCCTTCCAGGGTGAAACTTTGAGTAGCACTCGCTCCCCAACCTGGAGCTCGAGTGGTTTCCTGCCCTTATCGGCGTAGCTTTTCTAACGGTCACGAGCTGCCGCCATTCGTTGTCGTATCTGAGCAATCCTTTCTGTTGTGTCTACCACAAGTTCTGGGTCAGTGATCTGACTATCCCCCACCTCTGCCCAACAAAGAGGTGACCGGCATTTACGCCCGTACAATGCCTCAAACGGAGCAGCTTTAATGCTGGTGTGGTAGCTGTTATTGTACGAAAATTCCATAAGTGGCAGATGCTTTTCCCAGCCGTTGCCAAAGTCAATTACACATGCCCTAAGCATGTCTTCAAGGGTCTGGATGGTGCGTTTAGACTGCCCATCCGTTTGCTGGTGATAAGCTGTGCTCATATCTAAACGTGAGCCAAAAGACTTGTGCATTGCTTGCCACAGTTCTGAAGTAAAACGTGCATCATGATCAGAGATAATAGAGGTGGGCACCCTGTGCCTCAAGACGACTTCCTTCAAGTAAACGTCCGCTAAAGTGGAGAACTTATCTGTTTCTTTGATAGCCAAGAAGTGTGTGGACTTTGTGAGTCGATCCACGATCACCCAAATAGTATCATTACCACGTTGAGTTCTAGGCAGGCCAGTAACAAAATCCATGGAAATTTGTTCCCATTTCCATTGTGGTATTGATGCGTGTGAAGTGTTATATATATTAGGTGTATATTTTAAGCCCCTTTAACACTTTTTAGCCAAGTTTGAAATTTATAAAACACGATATTTTACTAACACTAAACACACATATGGGCAAGTGCACCCATCGTGGGCGTAGTATAGCGTTGGTAAGATACCGAGGTCGTCCAAGGACACAAGAGCTTTTAGTACCGGTTTATCCTCAACGTCTAATCAAAATAAAAGGTTAGAAAAGGTTTTAAACTAAGAAAAAAAAAACTAACTAAAATGTTGAAAATAAAAATAAAAGAAAAAAAAACAGACAGACAAGATGAATCACTTGGTTCCGACTCGTATCTAGTATAACCTTTGATTATTTCCGCACTTTTGCACATAATTAAGAGATTATCTTAGTTATTGTAGTAGGCCCCTCTATTGAAGGTGATGTTACCCTCACCCCAGTAGTTTGAGTCAGCAAGGATACAATCCTAAAAGGGTGGATTATTGGAAGATAATTAATTAAGTTATTAATGCAAATTATGGTAGGCCCCGCTTTTGGCGGTGACGTTACCCTCGACTAAGTAGTCTGAGTCAGCAGGGATACAGTCCTAAATAGCCGGGTTATAGTATTAATAGTAGTTAACTTATGAGGGGATCAAAGAGTTTGGACCCCCGCCATCCAATACCGTGAAGCATTGAAGGAGGTCCTACTAAATTTGACCCAGGTCCATTGCAGGACCTCTAAACGCTGAACAATGGCAAGACCTTTACCAAACCGTTCCCTTAACCCCCGACCAGGTAGCCAACATACCTCCATATAGACCGTGGAGATATGAATGGTGAAAATCTTTTATTTTATATAGACAGTAAAATAATGCCAAGACACCACAGACAAACGATAAGGAAAGATCACCTTCAACATAAGTAACTAGTTATTAAAGTCATTAATACAAAACTAAATAAAAAGTGCAAAAGATTAGAAATAAAAAGTATTATACTAGACACTTTGTCTTCACCAAGTGATGTAAGAGACTTAGGCAAACATGGCCTTGATTGTCAAGAACTCTTACGATCAATCTTGGATCCCGAGACGACTCACACACTCTATGATGGACAATGGATGATGGTGGTGGATGATGGTGTTGTGATGGTTGTGGGTGGTGGATGAAGTGTGAGAGAGGTGGTGTGCCAAGGGATGAGTTGAAATGAAACCAAGCACTGCTATTTATAGGCTGAACAGAAGGCTGGGCACGGCCCCGTGTCCGCTGGACACGCCCCCGTGCCTGTCTGACATTCTCTCTCTTCATTAATTGTAATTCGCGATTACAATTAATGCGCCTGCTGTACTTTCGCCACGCCCCCGTGTTCACTGGACACGGCCCCGTGGTGGGCAATAGAAGCTTCTATAGGTTTGTCTTTTCTGCTGCTTCGTGGGCACGGCCCTGTGCTGGCTGAGGGGTCGGGCAGTCCACTTATGTTCCTTTTCTTGTATTTATGTTAGATTTAGCTGTCTTTTTGCTTCTTTTGTGAATTTGAGCTTATTTAATCCTGAAAATACAAAAGGAAGACAAAAACACTCTTTTTCCAACATTAGTACTTAAAAAGGGTTAGTTTTATGCCTCATTTGATGTAATTTATATGTTGCATTTTACACACATCAAATACCCCCACACTTGAACTTTTGCTTGTCCTCAAGCAAAACTCTTTAATATGTGGCTTACACTCCCAAATGGAATGGGTAGAAGAGAAGGTTTTGGGCTTGTCGTAGAGTGTCGGGATTTCCAAGATTCTTTATGTAGTTTTATTTTTATTTATTTACAATCCTCTTCGTCATGATTTATTTAAAACTTTTCATAAGATAAATTACTTATTAGGGTATAACATGCCTCTTTAAAATTCTATTTATATACAAGTTCACATACCTCACGGGGATCATTCAACACTCGGCCGAAAATGTATTTTTGTGGATCACTCGAGAGCGGTATGGAACTTACTCCTACCATAGGCTTGCCAAGCAATCAATCCTCCTCCTTTTTAACTTTTATACCTTTGTAAATATCAAGAGGACTTTGTGGGTGAAGGGTTAGGCTTGGGTTAAAGGTAGGTGGTTGGGTTAGTGGTTAGTAGAAAAAAGGGTGAAAAGCGTAACAAGTGTCGGTTTTCGTAGGACTTTCTATTTTTGTAACTTTTATTTTGATGAAGCTATTATTCAAACAAAGTTATTTTTGATGAACTTGTTTGTTTATTTTCTTTTGCTTCATCATCAACACAATTTTTTTTTTTGAACGATCATACGAAAAACCGAACTTGTTACTAAAACAAAGGGTTAAAAATGAAAAAGGTTTTGGTGGGTAAAAGGGTGTTTGGTTTGGGTTATGAAATGAAAGGGTTTAGGCTCAAAGGGGCTAACTAGGGGGATTTTTGGGTAGGTGGTAAAAGAAAAAGAAAAAAAATGGTGTAGAAGAAAAAAAAAGGGTTAGTCCTAATGCCTCCATCATTTACTTACTCGGGTTTAAGTTGATAAGGACCGGGAATGTATCGTCATGGCAAGTTCTAGAGTCGTAAGAACCAAACGGCTATTCACACAAGAAACAAAAAATGAGCATTTAGTTTAATGATATGTAATTGTATGCTCAATAAAGGCTCAAAACTCACTTTTGTGGGAATGGGTTTTTATGTGATCAAGTATATATAATCAAATTTTAACTAAGTTTGCCATGCCTTTTCATAATTTTCTTATGCTGGTTCTTTTTATCACGACGCTATCGGTTGTAAATTAGTAAAAATATAACCTTTTTTGAGAACTTGAATTTCCCGAGTTAAACCTAGACAAGTAAAAAAAATGAAATTTTTGAAAAAAATTTGGGGTGATTAGCGGTTCCAATAGAGTTTTGTGACTTGCAAAATTTCAAGGTTTTAGCATCCCCCCCACACTTAAATTACACATTGTCCTCAATGTGTCCCAAAAATAAATTTTTAGGTTGATTAGATGTGTAAAATGGTGTTAAAAGCAAAGATTTATGTTACTGGCAGTCTGGACACGGCCCCGTGGGGCACGGATACGGCCCCGTGTTCAGGTGCCAGTAACAAAAATTAAAGAAAAGAAACAGAAGCCTGTACACGGGGGCGTGTCTGGTGAACACGGCCCGTGTCCAGTTACCTGAACTGGGCATTTTTCTGCAGGGGGTTCAGCACGGGGCCGTGTTGGTTGGACACGGCCCGTGTTGAACCTTCTGTAAATGAAGAAAATTGTCAGACAGTTCTGTTTTCCTGCATGGGGTGCTGGTTCAAGTTTCCCTTTTATCCTTTGCCATCTCAAGTGTGTTTTATTCCTGAAAATTAAAACTAACTAGAAAACATAAAAATTTATCTAAATTAAACTAAGGATAGTTCCGCGGAATGCCTCCGTGGTGCGCCACGTTTATAAGGGTCCTTGGCTAGACACAAAGCCGGTCATATGTCACCCAAGTGGGATGTATTGCATCCCATGTTACACCGTCGGAGAGCGTCATCCAAGCTTGAGTCTATGACCTTCATGTAGTTGACCGGGTCTTCGTCCTCAATTCTTTTTCCACATTCAAACTTCACCTCCTTATCCCCAAACTTCAATGTTAACGTTCCGTCATTCATGTCCACCACCGCTTGGGCGGTGGCTAGAAATGGCCTCCCGAGGATGAGAGGGACATCGGTGTCTTCTTCCATGTCTAGGATGACAAAGTCGGTTGGGAAAACGAAGTTGTCAACTTTTACCAATAGATTTTCAGCGACACCTTGTGGAAATTTGACGGATCTGTCGACGAGTTGTATGCTCATCTTTGTAGGGCTTGTTGTTCCTAGGCCGAGTCGTTTGAACATTGATGTGGGCATGAGTTTAATGCTAGCCCCAAGATCGGCTAATGCATTACGGACGGGAGACTCCCCAATCGAGCAAGGAATTGTGAAGCTTCCGGGATCGATTTTCTTTTGTGGAAGTTTGTTGAGTACTAAGGCGGAGCATTCTTCGCCTAAGTTAACTAATTGCAAAGATTCAATTTTCCTTTTGTTTGTGAGGAAATCCCTTATAAATTTTGTGTATTTAGGCATTTGGGTTAGGACCTCGATAAAAGGAATATTAACATGTAATTGTTTTAGTAAATTTTCAAATTTTGCGAATTGCTCATCGGTCTTTTGACGATTTAACCTACCGGGGTATGGAATTGGAGGAGTCTTGGTGGGTTCTTGATTTGTTGAAGGAGCCTTTTCTGGTTGAGGTGTGGGTGAAGTAGTGCTTTGGCGTTGACTCCCTTCAATTGGTGGTAAGGGCTCATCATCGGGACCCACGGTTCGGTTTCTCAACGTAATGAGGTGTACTTGCGCCTTTGGGTTGGTTTCGGTATTACTTGGTAACGCGCCTTGTGGTCTCTCGGAGAAATTTTGAGCTAGTTGATTTAATTGTTTTTCAACGTTTTGAATGCTAGCATGTTGATTTCTAAAATTCGATTCCAATTGTTGAAATCGATCCGAGTTTTTCTTTTCGGTGTCGGAGATGAGGCGAGATACGGTATCTTCAAGCCTTTCTCTTCCACCTTGTTGTTGAGAGAAATTTTGTGGTTGTTGAAAATTAGTTCGTTGGTTTTGTTGGTTACTACTATTGCCTGGATCTCTCCAACCAAGATTTGGGTGGTTACGCCATCCTTGGTTGTAGGTACCCGTTGGAGGACCTGACGGCCTAGGTCTGTTATCAATGTAGTTTACCATTTCTGTTTGTTCATCTAATTCTTTCATACAACTCCAATTTTCATGTGGCCCACCACACCCTTCACAAGCCATTACCGAGGCAGTTTTTGTCATTTATAGCTTTTTGATTTTCGAAGAGAGGGCCTCGATTTGGGCTTGTAAAGAGATGCTTTCATCAACCTTATGGGCGCCCGAGGCAATACATTTATTACCTCGGGGAGTGTGCCATTGAAAATTGGTTTGAGCAATTTCCTCAATTTGATTATATATTTCATTTGGGCGACGATTACCTAAGAGTCCCCCGGAGCTAGAATCGAGTGTTTGTCTTGTGTGTGGCAACAACCCATTGTAGAAAGTGGATACTTGTTGCCACACTGCTAGACCATGATGAGGACACTTTCTTAGTAGCTCCTTGAACCTTTCCCAGGTTTCATATAAGGATTCCCCATCCTCTTGTGAGTATGTATTAATTTCAGTCATTAATTTAGCCGTTTTAGCAGGAGGGAAATACTTATATAGAAACTTTTGGGCTAGTTCATCCCAGGTGTTTACCGAGCCAACTGGGAGGGTGTTAAGCCAAGCATTAGCTCGGTCTTTTAGTGAAAATGGAAACATTCGAAGGCGGATGGCGTCATTTGATGCTCCATTGATCCGAAAGGTATCGCATATTTCTAAGAAATTAGTAATATGCAGATGGGGATCCTCGTCCGCAAGCCCATGAAAGGTTGCGGAGTTTTGAAGCATTTGTATCAAATGCGGCCGAAGTTCGAAGTTATTGGCTTCGACATTTGGTGCATTGATAGCGGCGCCTAGATTACCTATGGTGGGCCGTAGGTAATCCAAGAGGGTACGTTGGTCCGCCATTGGAAGTGGGTCCCCTGAAACTTTCTCTTGATTTTTAGCCTTAAGTCTTTTTCTGAGAATGCGTTCGGGTTCTTCTAAAGGTTCTTTTATGTCTCTACTAGAACTGGAGCTCATGCACTACGTAGGAGGTTCAAATGTGGCGCCTGGGTTCCAAGTCCGGTAATAAAAACAGAAAAGAACGTTGGTCAGAATGTTCACCACGGCCCCGTGCTCAGTGAACACGGCCCATGGTCAGAGGTACAATAATTGTTTTCTGGATCCCAGTTACTGGGAGTTGGACACGACCCCGTGTTGCACCGACACGGCCCCGTGCTCAGCTCTCTGTAACTCAGAAAATAAAAACTGCCAGTGATGATGCTGGGCACGGCCCGTGTCTGACCAGGCACGGCCCGTGTCTGACCAGGCACGGCCCGTGCTGAGCTCTGCAAAAACAGAAAAACAAAAAAAAATCCTAATAAAAATGAAAAATAAGAAAAACGATTAGGCCGCTGATTCCTAACTTTCTTAAAATCCTTGTGTCCCCGGCAACGGCGCTAAAAACTTGATGTGTGTGAAGTGTTATATATATTAGGTGTATATTTTAAGCCCGTTTAACACCTTTTAGCCAAGTTTTAAATTTATAAAACACGATATTTTACTAACACTAAACACACATATGGGCAAGTGCACCCATCGTGGGCGTAGTATAGCGTTGGTAAGATACCGAGGTCGTCCAAGGACACAAGAGCTTTTAGTACCGGTTTATCCTCAACGTCTAATCAAAATAAAAAGTTAGAAAAGGTTTTAAGCTAAGAAAAAATAAAAACTAACTAAAATGCTGAAAATAAAAATAAAAGAAAAAAACAGATAGACAAGATGAATCACTTGGTTCCGACTCGTATCTAGTATAACCTTTGATTATTTCCGCAATTTTGCACATAATTAAGAGATTGTCTTAGTTATTTTAGTAGGCCCCTCTTTTGAAGGTGACGTTACCCTCATCCCAGTAGTTTGAGTCAGCAATGATACAATCCTAAAAGGGTGGATTATTGGAAGATAATTAATTAAGTTATTAATGCATATTATGGTAGGCCCCGCTTTTGGCGGTGACGTTACCCTCGACTAAGTAGTCTGAGTCAACAGGGATACAACCCTAAATAGCCGGGTTATAGTATTAATAGTAGTTAACTTATGAGGGGATCAAAGAGTTTGGACCCCCGCCATCCAATACCGTGAAGCATTGAAGGAGGTCCTACTAAATTTGACCCAGGTCCATTGCAGGACCTCTAAACGCTGAACAATGGCAAGACCTTTACCAAACCGTTCCCTTAACCTCCGACCAGGTAGCCAACATACCTCCATATAGACCGTGGAGATATGAATGGTGAAAATCTTTTATTTTATATAGACAGTAAAATAATGCCAAGACACCACGGACAAACGATAAGGAAAGATCACCTTCAACATAAGTAACTAGTTATTAAAGTCATTAATACAAAACCAAATAAAAAGTGCAAAAGATTAGAAATAAAAAGTATTATACTAGACACTTTGTCTTCACCAAGTGATGTAAGAGACTTAGGCAAACATGGCCTTGATTGTCAAGAACTCTTACGATCAATCTTGGATCCCGAGACGACTCACACACTCTATGATGGACAATGGATGATGGTGGTGGATGATGGTGTTGTGATGGTGGTGGGTGGTGGATGAAGTGTGAGAGAGGTGGTGTGCCAAGGGATGAGTTGAAATGAAACCAAGCACTGCTATTTATAGGCTGAACAGAAGGCTGGGCACGGCCCCGTGTCCGCTGGACACGCCCCCGTGCCTGTCTGACATTCTCTCTCTTCATTAATTGTAATTCGCAATTACAATTAATGCGCCTGCTGTACTTTCGCCACGCCCCCGTGTTCACTGGACACGGCCCCGTGGTGGGCAATAGAAGCTTCTATAGGTTTGTCTTTTCTGATGCTTCTTGGGCACGGCCCCGTGCTGGCTGAGCACGGGGCGTGTTCAGTCTTCTGCCTTCTCTATTTTGCTTGGGAAGATGCCGTTGAGGGGTCGGGCAGTCCACTTATGTTCCTTTTCTTGTATTTATGTTAGATTTAGCTGTCTTTTTGCTTCTTTTGTGAATTTGAGCTCATTTAATCCTGAAAATACAAATGGAAGACAAAAACACTCTTTTCCAACATTAGTACTTAAAAAGGGTTAGTTTTATGCCTCATTTGATGTAATTTATATGTTGCATTTTACACACATCAAATACCCCCACACTTGAACTTTTGCTTGTCCTCAAGCAAAACTCTTTAATATGTGGCTTACACTCCCAAATGGAATGGGTAGAAGAGAAGGTTTTGGGCTTGTCGTAGAGTGTCGGGATTTCCAAGATTCTTTATGTAGTTTTATTTTTATTTATTTACAATCCTCTTCGTCATGATTTATTTAAAACTTTTCATAAGATAAATTACTTATTAGGGTATAACATGCCTCTTTAAAATTCTATTTATATACAAGTTCACATACCTCACGGGGATCACTCAACACTCGGCCGAAAATGTATTTTTGTGGATCACTCGAGAGCGGTATGGAACTTACTCCTACCATAGGCTTGCCAAGCAATCAATCCTCCTCCTTTTTAACTTTTATACCTTTGTAAATATCAAGAGGACTTTGTGGGTGAAGGGTTAGGCTTGGGTTAAAGGTAGGTGGTTGGGTTAGTGGTTAGTAGAAAAAAGGGTGAAAAGCGTAACAAGTGTCGGTTTTCGTAGGACTTTCTATTTTTGTAACTTTTATTTTGATGAAGCTATTATTCAAACAAAGTTATTTTTGATGAACTTGTTTGTTTATTTTCTTTTGCTTCATCATCAACACAAATTTTTTTTTTTTTTGAACGATCATACGAAAAACCGAACTTGTTACTAAAACAAAGGGTTAAAAATGAAAAAGGTTTTGGTGGGTAAAAGGGTGTTTGGTTTGGGTTATGAAATGAAAGGGTTTAGGCTCAAAGGGGCTAACTAGGGGGATTTTTGGGTAGGTGGTAAAAGAAAAAGAAAAAAAATGGTGTAGAAGAAAAAAAAGGGTTAGTCCTAATGCCTCCATCATTTACTTACTCGGGTTTAAGTTGATAAGGACCGGGAATGTATCGTCATGGCAAGTTCTAGAGTCGTAAGAACCAAACGGCTATTCACACAAGAAACGAAAAATGAGCATTTAGTTTAATGATATGTAATTATATGCTCAATAAAGGCTCAAAACTCACTTTTGTGGGAATGGGTTTTTATGTGATCAAGTATATATAATCAAATTTTAACTAAGTTTGCCATGCCTTTTCATAATTTTCTTATGCTGGTTCTTTTTATCACGACGCTATCGGTTGTAAATTCGTAAAAATATAACCTTTTTTGAGAACTTGAATTTCCCGAGTTAAACCTAGACAAGTAAAAAAAATGAAATTTTTGAAAAAAAATTTGGGGTGATTAGCGGTTCCAATAGAGTTTTGTGTAAGGCTTGTATTTAGGACTTGCAAAATTTCAAGGTTTTAGCATCCCCCCCACACTTAAATTACACATTGTCCTCAATGTGTCCCAAAAATAAATTTTTAGGTTGATTAGATGTGTAAAATGGTGTTAAAAGCAAAGATTTATGTTACTGGCAGTCTGGACACGGCCCCGTGTTCAGGTGCCAGTAACAAAAATTAAAGAAAAGAAACAGAAGCCTGGACACGGGTGCGAGTCTGGTGAACACGGCCCGTGTCCAGTTACCTAAACTGGGAATTTTTCTGCAGGGGGTTCAGCACGGGGCCGTGTTGGTTGGACACGGCCCGTGTTGAACCTTCTGTAAATGAAGAAAATTGTCGGACGGTTCTGTTTTCCTGCATGGGGTGCTGGTTCAAGTTTCCCTTGTATCCTTTGCCATCTCAAGTGTGTTTTATTCCTGAAAATTAAAACTAACTAGAAAACATAAAAATTTATCTAAATTAAACTAGGGATAGTTCCGCGGAATGCCTCCGTGGTGCGCCACGTTTATAAGGGTCCTTGGCTAGACCCAAAGCCGGTCATATGTCACCCAAGTGGGATGTATTGCATCCCATGTTACACCGTCGGAGAGCGTCATCCAAGCTTGAGTCTATGACATTCATGTAGTTGACCGGGTCTTCGTCCTCAATTCTTTTTCCACATTCAAACTTCACCTCCTTATCCCCAAACTTCAATGTTAACGTTCCGTCATTCATGTCCACCACCGCTTGGGTGGTGGTTAGAAATGGCCTCCCGAGGATGAGAGGGACATCGGTGTCTTCTTCCATGTCTAGGATGACAAAGTCGGTTGGGAAAACGAAGTTGTCAACTTTTACCAATAGATTTTCAGCGACACCTTGTGGAAATTTGACGGATCTGTCGGCGAGTTGTATGCTCATCTTTGTAGGGCTTGTTGTTCCTAGGCCGAGTCGTTTGAACATTGATGTGGGCATGAGGTTAATGCTAGCCCCAAGATCGGCTAATGCATTACGGACGGGAGACTCCCCAATCGAGCAAGGAATTGTGAAGCTTCCGGGATCGATTTTCTTTTGTGGAAGTTTGTTGAGTACTAAGGCGGAGCATTCTTCGCCTAAGTTAACTAATTGCAAAGATTCAATTTTCCTTTTGTTTGTGAGGAAATCCCTCATAAATTTTGTGTATTTAGGCATTTGGGTTAGGACCTCGATAAAAGGAATATTAACATGCAATTGTTTTAGTAAATTTTCAAATTTTGCGAATTGCTCATCGGTCTTTTGACGATTTAACCTACCGGGGTACGGAATTGGAGGAGTCTTGGTGGGTTCTTGATTTGTTGAAGGAGCCTTTTCTGGTTGAGGTGTGGGTGAAGTAGTGCTTTGGCGTTGACTCCCTTCAATTGGTGGTAAGGGCTCATCCTCGGGACCCACGGTTCGGTTTCTCAACGTAATGAGGTGTACTTGCGCCTTTGGGTTGGTTTCGGTATTACTTGGTAACACGCCTTGTGGTCTCTCGGAGAAATTTTGAGCTAGTTGATTTAATTGTTTTTCAACGTTTTGAATGCTAGCTTGTTGATTTCTAAAATTCGATTCCAATTGTTGAAATCGATCCGAGTTTTTCTTTTCGGTGTCGGAGATGAGGCGAGATACGGTATCTTCAAGCTTTTCTCTTCCACCTTGTTGTTGAGAGAAATTTTGTGGTTGTTGAAAATTAGTTCGTTGGTTTTGTTGGTTACTACTATTGCCGGGATCTCTCCAACCAAGATTTGGGTGGTTACGCCATCCTTGGTTGTAGGTACCCGTTGGAGGACCTGACGGCCTAGGTCTGTTATCAATGTAGTTTACCGTTTCTGTTTGTTCATCTAATTCTTTCATACAACTCCAATTTTCATGTGGCCCACCACACCCTTCACAAGCCATAACCGAGGCTGTTTTTGTCATTTCTAGCTTTTTGATTTTCGAAGAGAGGGCCTCGATTTGGGCTTGTAAAGAGGTGCTTTCATCAACCTTATGGGCGCCCGGGGCAATAGATTTATTACCTCGGGGAGTGTGCCATTGAAAATTGGTTTGAGCAATTTCCTCAATTTGATTATATATTTCATTTGGGCGACGATTACCTAAGAGTCCCCCGGAGCTAGAATCGAGTGTTTGTCTTGTGTGTGGCAACAACCCATTGTAGAAAGTGGATACTTGTTGCCACACTGATAGACCGTGATGAGGACACTTTCTTAGTAGCTCCTTGAACCTTTCCCAGGTTTCATATAAGGATTCCCCATCCTCTTGTGAGTATGTATTAATTTCAGTCATTAATTTAGTCGTTTTAGTAGGAGGGAAATACTTATATAGAAACTTTTGGGCTAGTTCATCCCAGGTGTTTACCGAGCCAACTGGGAGGGTGTTAAGCCAAGCCTTAGCTGGGTCTTTTAGTGAAAATGGAAACATTCGAAGGCGGATGGCGTCATTTGATGCTCCATTGATCCGAAAGGTATCGCATATTTCTAAGAAATTAGTAATATGCAGATGGGGATCCTCTTCCGCAAGCCCATGAAAGGTTGCGGAGTTTTGAAGCATTTGTATCAAATGCGGCCGAAGTTCGAAGTTATTGGCTTCGATATTTGGTGCATTGATAGCGGCGCCTAGATTACCTATGGTGGGCCGTAGGTAATCCATGAGGGTACGTTGGTCCGCCATTGGAAGTGGGTCCCCCGAAACTTTCTCTTGATTTTTAGCCTTAAGTCTTTTTCTGAGAAAGCGTTCGGGTTCTTCTAAAGGTTCTTTTATGTCTCTACTAGAACTGGAGCTCATGCACTACGTAGGAGGTTCAAATGTGGCGCCTGGGTTCCAATTCCTGCAATAAAAACAGAAAAGAACGTTGGTCAGAATGTTCACCACGGCCCCGTGCTCAGTGAACACGGCCCGTGGTCAGAGGTACAGTAATTGTTTTCTAGATCCCAGTTACTGGGAGTTGGACATGACCCCGTGTTGCACCGACACGGCCCTGTGCTCAGCTCTCTGTAACTCAGAAAATAAAAACTGCCAGTGATGATGCTGGGCACGGCCCGTGTCTGACCAGGCACGGCCCGTACTGAGCTCTGCAGAAACAGAAAAACAAAAAAAAAATCCTAATAAATATGAAAAATAAGAAAAACGATTAGGCCGCTGATTCCTAACTTTCTTAAAATCCTTGTGTCCCCGGCAACGGCGCCAAAAACTTGATGTGTGTGAAGTGTTATATATATTAGGTGTATATTTTAAGCCCCTTTAACACTTTTTAGCCAAGTTTTAAATTTATAAAACACGATATTTTACTAACACTAAACACACATATGGGCAAGTGCACCCATCGTGGGCGTAGTATAGCGTTGGTAAGATACCGAGGTCGTCCAAGGACACAAGAGCTTTTAGTACCGGTTTATCCTCAACGTCTAATCAAAATAAAAAGTTAGAAAAGGTTTTAAACTAAGAAAAAATAAAAACTAACTAAAATGCTGAAAATAAAAATAAAAGAAAAAAACAGATAGACAAGATGAATCACTTGGTTCCGACTCGTATCTAGTATAACCTTTGATTATTTCCGCACTTTTGAACATAATTAAGAGATTATCTTAGTTATTGTAGTAGGCCCCTCTTTTGAAGGTGACGTTACCCTCACCCCAGTAGTTTAAGTCAGCAAGGATACAATCCTAAAAGGGTGGATTATTGGAAGATAATTAATTAAGTTATTAATGCAAATTATGGTAGGCCCCGCTTTTGGCGGTGACGTTACCCTCGACTAAGTAGTCTGAGTCAGCAGGGATACAGTCCTAAATAGCTAGGTTATAGTATTAATAGTAGTTAACTTATGAGGGGATTAAAGAGTTTGGACCCCCGCCATCCAATACCGTGAAGCATTGAAGGAGGTCCTACTAAATTTGACCCAGGTCCATTGCAGGACCTCTAAACGCTGAACAATGGCAAGACCTTTACCAAACCGTTCCCTTAACCCCCGACCAGGTAGCCAACATACCTCCATATAGACCGTGGAGATATGAATGGTGAAAATCTTTTATTTTATATAGACAGTAAAATAATGCCAAGACACCACAGACAAACGATAAGGAAAGATCACCTTCAACATAAGTAACTAGTTATTAAAGTCATTAATACAAAACCAAATAAAAAGTGCAAAAGATTAGAAATAAAAAGTATTATACTAGACACTTTGTCTTCACCAAGTGATGTAAGAGACTTAGGCAAACATGGCCTTGATTGTCAATAACTCTTACGATCAATCTTGGATCCCGAGAGGACTCACACACTCTATGATGGACAATGGATGATGGTGGTGGATGATGGTGTTGTGATGGTGGTGGGTGGTGGATGAAGTGTGAGAGAGGTGGTGTGCCAAGGGATGAGTTGAAATGAAACCAAGCACTGCTATTTATAGGCTGAACAGAAGGCTGGGCACGGCCCCGTGTCCGCTGGACACGCCCCCGTGCCTGTCTGACATTCTCTCTCTTCATTAATTGTAATTCGCAATTACAATTAATGCGCCTGCTGTACTTTCGCCACGCCCCCGTGTTCACTGGACACGGCCCCGTGGTGGGCAATAGAAGCTTCTATAGGTTTGTCTTTTCTGCTGCTTCTTGGGCACGGCCCCGTGTTGGCTGAGCACGGGGCGTGTTCAGTCTTCTGCCTTCTCTATTTTGCTTGGGAAGATGTCGTTGAGGGGTCAGGCAGTCCACTTATGTTCCTTTTCTTGTATTTATGTTAGATTTAGCTGTCTTTTTGCTTCTTTTGTGAATTTGAGCTCATTTAATCCTGAAAATACAAAAGGAAGACAAAAACACTCTTTTTCCAACATTAGTACTTAAAAAGGGTTAGTTTTATGCCTCATTTGATGTAATTTATATGTTGCATTTTACACACAACAGTATCTCTGGTTGTTGGAGTAGGCCTGAAGGTTTCTGATATTCGACTTTGACTCTCGCACAAGTCAAACACTTGCTGACGTAAGTTGCTATGTGTGCCTTCATGCTAGGCCACCAGTAGGTAGTTCTGAGGTCGTGGTACATCTTATCCGAACCAGGATGTACTGAGTAGCGAGACTTGTGTGCCTCATCCATCACAAGCTCTCGTAGGTTGCCATAAAGTGGGACCCAAATGCGTCCTGTTACGTAGTAAGCACCGTCTTCCTTCTGTTCTAATCGTTGTCTTGAGCCGCGTAGGGCTTCAGCCCTGATGTTATCTGGTTTCAATGCTTCTATCTGAGCATCTCGTATCTGTGCAGGAAGACTAGATTGGATGGTAAGTTGTAATTGCTCGCACGCGTTTAGGCGTAGTATCCTTTCGACTGAGAGCATCGGCCACAACATTGGCTTTGCCCGGATGGTATTTGATCGAGCATTCGTAATCATTCAGTAGCTCGACCCATCTATGATGACGCATGTTCAACTCTTTCTGTTTGAAGATATGCTCGAGACTCCTGTGATCGTTGTAAATGGCGCACTTGGTACCGTACAGGTAATGTCTCCATATCTTAAGTGCAAAAACAACAGCTCCCAGCTCTAAATCATGCGTAGTGTAGTTCCTTTCATGAACTTTGAGTTGGCGTGAGGCGTACGCAATAACTTTATCCCGTTGCATCAATACACAACCAAGACCCTGAATTGATGCGTCGCAGTAAACCACAAAGTCGTCTGTGCCCTCTGGCAATGAAAGAATAGGTGCACTGCAGAGTCTATCCTTTAAGTGCTGAAATGCTAATTCCTGTGCATTTCCCCATCGATAAACAATGCCTTTCTGCGTTAGTGAGGTGAGAGGCTGTGCAATCTTGGAAAATCCTTAATGAACCTCCTGTAGTAACCTGCCAAGCCCAAGAATTGGCGAATTTCTGTTGGTGTACGAGGTGCAGGCCAGTTCTTAATCGAGTCTACCTTGGATGGATCAACGTGGATCCCATCCTTGTTCATCACATGACCTAAGAAATGGACTTCATGAAGCCAGAAGTCGCATTTTGAAAACTTGGCGTACAGCTGTTCTGTTTGAAGGAGTTCCAAAATGAGTCGTAAGTGCTGCTCATGTTCCTCCTGACTCTTAGAATAGATCAGGATGTCATCGATGAAAACAATAACGAACTTGTCCAAGTAAGGCTTGCGCACTCGATTCATCAAGTCCATGAAGACCGCAGGTGCGTTTGTCAGCCCAAAAGGCATGACCAAAAACTCGTAGTGTCCATATCGAGTTCTAAAGGCTGTTTTGGAGACGTCCTCTTCTCGGACTCTCAGCTGGTGATATCCCGATCTCAGATAAATCTTTGAGTAAAAGCTCGACCCCTTGCAGCTGGTCGAATAGGTCATTAATACATGGAAGAGGATAACGATTCTTCACGGTCACCTTGTTGAGTTCACGATAGTTGATGCACATACGAAAGGTACCGTCTTTCTTCTTCACAAACAACACTGGAGCTCCCCAAGGCGAAGAGCTAGGATGAATGAAACCCTTATCCAAGAGTTCTTGTAGTTGCGTAGACAGCTCTTCTAGTTCTGATGGAGCTAAGCGATACGGTGCACGAGCTATTGGTGCGGCTCCAGGAGTTAGTTCAATCTGAAATTCAACTTGACGATGAGGAGGAAGACCAGGTAGCTCCTCAGGAAATACCTCAGGATAGTCACGTACGATCGGAAAATCTTCTATCTTCTTCTCTTTCTTCGAGGTGTCAGTAACGAGAGCCAAAATAGTAGTGTGGCCCTTTCGCAAACACTTCTGGGCCTTAAGGAAAGAGATGATGCTCTCAACAGCACCCCTCTTGTCGCCACGAATCATGAGTGGTTCATCATCTGAACGAGGAATACGGACAATCTTCTCGTTACAAAGAATCTCTGCTCGGTGTTGGGATAACCAATCCATACCAATAACGATGTCAAAACCATCATACGTTGGGGTCATTCCTAGCATCACCCTGACCAATCACAAACACTCGACCCCTGGCACCATTGTCGTCGTTATTACCCCCGTTGTTGCCTCCATTATTGTTCTCGTTTCCTTGGTTGTGGTTCTGATTCTGGTTCTGGTTCCGATTCAGTTGGGGACAATCTCTCTTGAAGTGGCCTTCAGCTCCACAATGAAAGCACCCTTTGTTGATGCCTTGCTGCTGCTGCTGGCGTTGTGGGGCTTGTTGTTGCTGACAATTCTGGTTTGTGGGGTATAACTTCTACAATCCTTTGCGGCGTGGCCTGGCTTGTTGCACCGTTGACAGTTACTCCTGGTTCATGGCCTGCATTTGGGGTGATTTCCCTTGTACCCACTATGACTTTGTCTACCAGATGATTGCTGACTAGGGCTCTTGTAGTCGTCAGTCCTTCTCTGCTGAGACTGAGATTGAACAGAAGTCGAACCCTTGCTTGAAGCTCCATCCCATTTCCGTTTGTTGTCACTAGGAGCATCTGAAGCAGCTGTAGCACTAATATGCTTTGGTAACCTGTTCTGCTCCACCGCCTGATCAGTGAGACGATGAGCCAATTGAACAACTTGTTGGATGGTGGCGAGGTTAGCTGAAGTCACATTACTTTGAATCTCTGGCACTAAACCCTTAAGGTATAGTTCGATGCATTTGATGGGAGGATCCACCATGGTAGGGCACAAAATAGCCAGCTCGTTCGATCTTTTTGTGTACGCTTCAATTTCTGACCCCGTCATCTTGAGGTTAAAGAACTCCACTTCCAGCTTGTGGATGTCATCACGACTATAGTATTCACGTTTGATCAGTTCCTTAAAATCATTCCATGGGGTGGCATTAGCAGCCGCCAACCCCGGCATCTGAACTTGCGCATTCCACCAAGTTAGCGCAGTGCCTTCGAGAGTACCAGTGGCATATTTCACCCCACGAGCCTCGGGCATTCACACATTTCGAAGACTGTCTCGTGCTTCTCAAACCAATGGAGGAGTCCAACGGCCCCTTCAGTGCCACTGAAAGTACTAGGACGACAGTCCATGAACATCTTGAATGTGTATACAGGTGGCTGAGCGTCCTGACCTTGTTGCGCGAGGAAGAAGAGACAGGTTAAGCGCGAGAGTTGGGTCATGAGAGTAGGATATAACATCCTAGGTTAGGTTCGGAATAGCAGGTTATACCTCCTGCCTGAGCGGTTGCGAGTGCTGTCGTAACTTGTTCGTTGATAAGAGCCGTCAGCTGGCTTGAGTTAGGTTCACGCGTTCCCTCATGATCTTCACATCGAAGGAAACACAAATAGGAAAGGTGTCGCGAATGTGTGTAAGTGTGGAGTGACAGAAGGGAGCAAGCACACATGTGTTTTCAAACTGTAGTTGCTACATTTATCTAAGCATATCATAAGCAAAGTTCTATGTAATCTAGCAAGTAGGCAATAAAACACAAACCATATCACCTAGAATGTCGAGCCTTGCACGTGGAGTGAAGCGTCGTTGTGGATCATAGAGCACTGTACAGGTTATAGTCTGGTTTTAACAAAAACGTTTTCCCTTATTAAAACCAAGTTCTCTATAACCAATGGCTCTGATACCAATCTGTCACACCCCCAAAATCCACACGCGGAGTATCACCGCTTGGAGGCGTGACTGTCCAGGATCAAGCCACCAATCATATTGAACAAGCAAGTAAATAATTATAAAAGTCCAACCAATACAATTGGTGTCCAAAACAAACGTAGTTTAAGTTGCAAGCGGAAGCATAACGATTAAATCCAAAGCCAAAATATAAGTTTAAATGTTTCAAAGTTTAACATGGCACTCAGTTGTCCATGTCCCACAACGACTCTTCCCCCTGCAAGCTCCAGCTAAGTACCTATTGACCTGCAAAGCATGTAGTAACGAGTCAACAATAATGTTGAGCGAGTTCACAGTTGGGTGTTTGTTTAAGTTGTTTCGAAAACAGTATCCTTTAACTGGCATCCTGCCATGGGGGTTACCCCATTGTTGAAAACGTGATTTGTTTAACCCATTTACTCTGGCAATCCAGCCATGGGGGCTACCCCATGCTTAGTTATCTGGCTTTTCGGCCGTGGGGGCTACCCCATGTTTAGTTATCTGGCTTTTCGGCCATGGGGGCTACCCCATGTATATACTACTAGACTCGTTACCATATCGACTGCTGACTGTAGTCATGTTTATGTGCCCTGAACTGTCAATGTCTATCAGCATTGACGTGCCCAGATCCATTAGTTCACGCCCGTCCTCTGCGGCACGGTGTGAGGCTTGTCAGACCTAAATAGCGCTATCTAACTAATGACCCGCTCGCCATTGGCCCGGCGATTAAGTCGATATAAAAAGGAGGGACTTCGTGATAGAGTTTTGGTCTAGTAAAAGTTAACTGTCCATGAGGACGAGGAATTACATTCCTGAACTAGTACTGTCCTACCCAAGAAAGGACGAGGAATCCATGTTCCTTAACCCCAATCCCAACCCTTGTGAATCCCATGCTTTGTAGAATGTGTGAACTCACCTTGGTTTGCTCGGTATGCTAAACTATGCTCACAAGTAATCAGTCAAGTCCTATATTTATGCACGTATGCTCAATCAGTACATGTTCGTAAAGATTCACATGCAATCTATGCCACAAGGCGTGTCTAATCAATTATCATGTATCACATAAGCAGTTAATAAGAGTCATGCAATTCAGGTTTCACATAAATGTCTTTTGCAGTTTAATCTAACATCATTATCCACTAACATACTTAACAGAGTTAACGGGTTTAACGAGGTTATCACACACTTAGCGTAGTTTGCATACATGACAGAGTTAACCAGAATCAGTAGAGTTATCATACATAATGTACTTAACATCCATGACATAGTTAGCTTAACCCAGTTAACATATCAAACAAATATAATGCAGTGGGCTCGGCTCCGTGGTCATGCAGTCCAGCTACGCAACCCTTCAAGTACTTCGGCCCAGTTATCTTACTAGCCATTTACAAATTGCAATATTTGATCATATTAAACAATCTCCTAGTTTCTCATAACTTTGCAATAGTTGGACATATTAAACAAATTCTCGAGTTTAACAAACCAGCCCACTGTTAACCTTTAAATCATATACTCATTTTATTGAATCTCGGCCCACTCTCAAATATTCATTTTATTGGATTTCGGCCCACTATCAAATATTCCAAAATCATCAGCCATCATCGAAACATAACAATACCAAGTCTGTCCCACATATTAATATTGTTACATATTCATTATATGTTTGACAACTATAATACACCCAAACCTACAATCAATCACTACCTACAAATCAATAATAGCCTGCCATTCTTCTCGGTGCTGAAATCCCTCACATGACCCATTGATGTTCTGACAACAATCATTATTCCTCCTAATCTAAAACGATGTTAGATCATCACATGATTACCGGTTTCGATAAGAGATCCCACAATTATTTATACATACAATCTGATTTTATAACAATGTTCTACACTCTCACACACATCACAAAGCAATTAATCATAAATAACCGAAAGGAATCATGTTACACACATCAACAGTATCAAGCAAAACTTATCAAATATATCGTGTCTAGGAACCATGATCATTGGTTACATTAAGGAACGATTAACTGATAACTATTATAATAGAGATTCACTAACCTCTATCTTGATAGCCGGCTGGTATCATACAAGGGTTCTACTGCCGTCGCACACTAGGTATAAGGGTAGGGTTTGTTTTACTTTGCTCTCATAATCATTCACGTAACATGTAATCATATAGGTAAAGGATTTGGGCCGGTTGCAATACTAAACACAACAATAGGTGGGCCGACTTCCTATAGTAATCAACACAGTGAATTGGCCGGCTACTTTTGCAAATCAGAACAATGACTTGGGCCGGTTCTAATCATAGTGTGGAACCGTATTTGGGCTCGCGTGTGAAGATGCGGCCCAGTTAATTTGCGGAAGTTATTGTACCAATCAATCTAACAAGGTTATACGAATAGAACGTCTTAACATATATCAAACACGTGTACAATTACAAGGCAAACCAGTCGTGTAAGCAAATAACTAAACAATTAACGTGCAATTAATGCGCAGATAGAATCTTGGAAACTCGGGTTGTCACATAACATAACTAGTTACTAACTAAATGGTTGAAATCAAACCATAACCCCCCCTTCAACCGAATCGGTCCCCATGTGGGACACACACCACAAATTTTTTATTATTATATTCCATGTTGCCTAATATCTAGTAAACATGTTGTTTGTTGGATAAAACCTTAAAATGGTTTATAAATATAACCAAGGAATCACACATTTCATTCACCAACACTTTACAAAATTTGGCACTCTCTCTCTCCCTCTCCTTGAAGGTCGGCCGAAACCATAGCCCACCATCTCACCATCTTCAAGTTTTGATCTTGCCATTCCACATACACACAAAGGTGAAAGGTCACACACAAGGAGGCTCGGTGCTTTCGGAATCTCAAGGACCTCACTACGTTGCTTTTATCCACCTTGTTTTCGCTTTGATTCTTCCCTAGCCTTGAGCTAGTAGTAAGTGCTTCTAAACACTCTCTTGTTCTTGTTTAAAGTGGTTAATAAGAGATTTAACGGATAAAAATCAAGAACACTAAAGATCAAAACTAAAAGTCTTGAATGAAAGATAAACTAGTTGGTTAAAGAGTAACAAATGGTGTAAAACTTATGAAACTTGTTTAGATATGATTATTTTATGTTGTTGGTTACTAGTAGTGGAACGGATCGTCATCTAACCACGCTAGATCATGTTCATGGAACATGAACTAGCAATATGTTAAGTGTAAAAGTAGCAAGATGATGAACCCTTCCACACATGAACATGAACCTGTGTAAAAGTGATTTTTCTTGGAAAATAGAGTTTTAAACTAGTAGATCTAAAGATCTACAAGTGGTATTTTCGAAGAACCAAGTGTAAGATGCAAACCATGTTTAAAAGCCGGATCTTTCATGAACTAAAAGCATTTTTGTGAACAAACAAGTGTGTAAACACATGTGTGACAAAAGGATTTAACAAAGAAATATTTTCGTAATTTTTGCCTAAGAAGTTGTAAAATTGCATATTCTTTAAACATAAAGTTTCCAAGAAACTGATTTTATTTTTAAAGATAGAAAGATCTACTAAATGTGTTGGAAAGTTACTACATATCGTTACACAACTTACAAGTTCATGTGTTGCGATTTATGCTTATTTTTTACTAGTTTGATGATTGAATATTGTATATTGATGATTGGAAAATTGTCGATTGAATTTTGAAAAGAAAATGATACGCTAGTAAGCGTGGCCACCTCCAGTTACAGAGGAAACTCTGGCGAAATTTTTCCAGCAAATAACACTTAGAATATTTTTGGTGACAAGTGTTTATAAATATATTTTTGACTTGTTTTTCCAAACAAACTTCGCCATGATTTTTATTATAAAATAACCAAGTATTCGGATGTGGATTTTCGTAAATAAAACTTGTTAAATATATATTTAGAATATATATTTCCTAGTAAAACGCTTGTGTGATTTTATGATTATTTTGTGAACTACACATATATTATTTTTAGGGTAAAAATAATATAACTCGTATACACTAAAAAGTAACGACTCCAAAATAATACCAACGCCTTCACAAATAAATATTTAAGTTACACCGGTATTATTATTACCACCCGAACTTTAAATGTAACTTATGTATTTTCGGAAAAATACTCTTAAATGCGTATTTTGATAAAAGTATTATTTTGGAAATTATATGGAATAAAATATAATATTTTTGGGAAAAATATGTATATTTTGAAATGGAATGTTTTAGACAAATGAATTAAAATATATTTTATTAAGTGAGACTTAATAATATATTTTCGAAGTTATAAAAACACACATGTATTAAAACCCCATCCTTGGGAAGGAATATAATTATTAAATAATTAAGAAGTGGAAATACGAAATAGTTGCCTAACTATTTCCCAAAAACGTTAAACCTTAAGCCAAAGCACGGACGTCCGTCTAATAGAAGTTAGTACGTGTAGGTCGTCACGCAGCATGTGACACCTGTGTCACTGTGACCATCAAACAAATACCAAACCAATAAAATATTGTATTTCATACTTGGGATTTGTATAAATATGTGTATCATTTGCACATATCAATTCTTGTTCAATTTCGGGCTCTAAATCGCTTTTTGGAAGGTTATACGCGCACCGATGCGTAAATATAACCAGTTTAATGCAACAAACACTCCGGAATAGTTACATAGTCTTAACATACCTTAAATAACCTTTACATAACTTAGAAATAAGTTTTGAAGGCTCTGGTATGGCAAAATCGAGTTTAATCGCTTACAAGGACTAAATCTGACAAACTGCGAAAGTATGATGATTCGTACTGAAACAGACATTCCGGAACATGACCATAAGTTAAACATACCTTAAATATCCTTTACATAGCTTAGAAATAGGCTTTGAGGGGTTCGGTGTGCTAAAATAAACTTTTGTGCCATTCAGGGACTAAAAGCGTCAAAAAGTGCATAAGTTTGCACTTTCGCGCATATCTTACGGTCTGAATACATCTGGACATCCAAAAATTTATGTAAGCACTAAAATATTTTATTTTAGTGTTTGGCATAAGAAAAATCCATTCGTCACGCAATTTGGACCGTTTTTCGCGCTTATGCGCATTCTGTCGTAATTAAGCGAACATCGCGATCGTACGACCAAACGAACCAAAATCCGGCATATTTTTTAGCATGTTTCATGTCCACAATGTTTAGGCATCATTTTAGGGCCTTAACGTTGGCTTAACGGGCCTTAAACATGTCGGAAATGGCCTTAATGCATAACAGGGACCAAAACTGACATTTGCTGAAACTTGCTTCTGACCAGAAGGGCCAGGCAGCCCTCGTGAGTCTTGTGTGCCCCCTTATGTGGCCTGTGTCAGCTTCCCAGATCAGATTAATCAGTTTTAACAGCTGTTTACTACTGTTAACCACTCAAAACTCACCCATACTTGCCCTTTCCTGCTCATGAGGGGCCATTTTGAGTTACCATAAAGTTTCAACAAGTGTAGGGTTGTGATTGAAGCACGTTATTCAATAAACGATCCTAACGGTTGTCCATTTACTATAAATACCCAACCCCATTCATTTGCAAAACCCACAAAATCTGATCTAAAAGCTCTAAGTTGAGGCCAATGCTTCATACCTGAGTTACTTGGATCAAGATTAGCTTTCGGGGACCCTTTGTAAGTGTTCCTTCGTTCTTTTATTCATGTTCGCATTAAAGTCAAACTTTGTTTGACTTTCTGCGTTGACCAGTTTATGGTCAATGCGAAGTTCGTTAGAACTTCATAACGTGAGCGTAATCACGATGGTTATAGTCCTTAGTGACTATACCTACTGATTACCACGTTATCTAGGCTCAGTGACGAGTCATAGTTTCGGCCAAAATGCGTGTTATTGCGTATTTTGTAACCAAACTACTCTTGGGCATCAAAACCGTTTGTTTTGATACCAAACCTGTTTTCTAAACTTAGTTAAGCATGTTTTAACATACTTAGCTCGTCACTTTTAGTTTAGTGCTTATATAGGGTCGTAAGGTAACCGATCTAAACAATCGCTTATACTTTCGAACCCGACCCGTTTGGTCGATCATTAGGATCTGACCAAACACACTAGGTAACCATAGTTGTATAGGGAATAACCTTCCGAGGTTATACCTTATGGTCACATCGTTTGAGTAGTTGTATGATAGGTAGTATATATGCCTTAGGTAAATTACCAAAATGCCCTTTTAACGCCAAAATTCATTTTAAGCATATGTAACATAACTTTTGGTATGTAAACTGATTTGGTAACAATATTAGACATGTTAAGGCATATGTTACTTATCATAGGACTAGTTAGGCATTCTGAACGCGTTTCACGCAAACGACGCGTTAAAGTAGCATAAGCTACCTAAACGGGTCGTAATGGGTCGTAAGCACTTAGGTTAGGTTTCATTTTAGTATGTAGACTTTGTTAAACCATATTACATGAGTTCCTACACTCATTTGGTTTACAAACCCTCATGCTACCCGATCCTCCGATTTAGGTCCGTTTATTAATATAGATACCTATATTAGGTGCCGTTTGATATTCGTGACCTTTTAGCTTTGCTTGGTGGATATCTAAAGTCTATTGAGCAATCTCAGGTGAGTACATAGACCCCTCTTTTACTGTTTCCAAACATTTTGGGGGTGGAACACATGTGCCTACTTGTTACTTTCATGCTTTCCATGTTTTCATATCATATGCTTGTTATGTTCAATAGTACACTTATAGTACATGATTTCATTGTGTTTATGCTATATATGTCCATTGTGTGCATACTTAGTACATTGTTTTACATTACATTTATGCTATGTATGTCCATTGTGTGCATACTTAGTACATTGTTTTACAATACATTTCACGCTATGTATGTTCATTTGATTACATACTTAGTGCATTATTTTCACATGCTTACATTTTGGTATGACATTTGGTTTGTTAAATGGGACAATGTACATTCATTAACATTAGCTACGCCGCTCGTTAGTAGGTAATGGTACCATAGGACTTGACAACTCCCATTTCTGAAATCCTGAGTTTGTTTGGGTTGGAAGGAATGACCGAATTCGATAAACATAACACAGATAAACCTTTAATTTGTTTAAAGGTCTATCACCACAGTCACAAGGCTTGGATGTATGCATTTTCACAATACCGCATAAATGTTCATATTCAGTATAGCATGCATTTCCACAAGACATAACATTGATTTAAACCAAGTTTTACTTCAATACATTGTTTTATGCATTTTTCCTATGGCTCAATGGATATATATATATATATATACACATATATTCCACTTGCCATACATGACATTTTGTTTACACATTATATGATAGACCTTTGACATAGACATTTGACATAAACATTTTGACATTTATATACACAATTCATGATTTACATTAGACATAGACATTAGACATGGTTTTCATACAAACATTTTGACTTTTTGATTATACATAAACATTTTACTTTGGTGGTTTGGTTTGAGTAAGTGATTTAAGTAACGAGGCGTGTGTAATATGATACAAGCATGGTGGATACGCCGCTGGTACTTCTTATATATAAGTGCTTGTATGGTATTACATATCGTAGCGTTATTTGAATCATTTCGATATAGACATATAACATTTTATACAAATAACATACGTTTCACAGTATATTGTTTTACAAACAACTTATCTAATACAAACTCATTTTATTTGGTTATTTACTTAACCATGTATTATTCTTTTATACATATATATCATTTGGTTTATTTATCACTTTTCAAATGATTTACAAGACAAAGCAAATTACAAGGTTCATGACTAAACATTTTCTTAAACATAAGTCATGAATTCTATTTTCACAAAACCTATGTATCTCACAGGCATTTTTATGCTGACGTACCTATTTTCACATGTGTTTCAGGATATGATGCATAGGATTTATCAAGATACACTTAGGCGGACTTGGGCCTTAGTGACAATAAAAGATGCAAGACTAGTTATTTATGTTATATTTCTTTGATTGTCGAGACATTGTAACTCTTTTAAATCAATAAAACAATATTTCAATTTCCATGTGTTATGAAACAATGATTCTGTTACATCACTCCCCGACGTTTCCGTCACGTTTTGTTGTTTTTCGTGGTTGGGGTGTGACATAAAAGTTGGCATCAGAGCCCATGGTTATAGGGAATTAGGTTATTAGTAATGCTTTGACCTAGTCTATAACCTTCCTAGGACCCTAACGCGAGTTTACTTGCGTTTAGTTATAAAACAATACCGTCACCTATCCTTAGGCGACGACCACAACTAGAACATAAATTTCAAAACCGCTTTGAAAACTAATCATCTGTTCTAGGATGATTGATTACTAGGTTTTGAACCCTCTATTGTAAGGTTTTTAACCCCTTTGAATTTTCAAAATCTCATCAAAGTTTGGGTCTTATAATGTGAACATGTGCAAACTGGAAGGGTGAATGCCTGTACCCTGAGTTTTCTGTCGAAGGCTAGAGTGTTCGTGTCACACCCCGAAATTATCAGAGCTGGCGTGACTGGACTGGTATCTTCATTGCACAGCGGAAGCAAAAAGCTAAGACATTCTAGAAATTGAACGATCACTAAGTACTCGAGTCTCCAATGGTTCTCCTATTCCAACCGTGCCTTGTCTTAGAACTGTAACCTGAGAAAGAAACATGCGAAAAATCAACATAAAGTTGAGCGAGTTCATAGTTTGTTTGTAAAAGATTTGAAATAAATCTTTTGAGTTGTGAAAGGTTTGAAATAAATCTTTGGTATTGTGAAAGATTTGAAATAAATCTTTGGAATAACCGGTTTTTGAAATAGTATTGAGAAAACGAATTTAAAAATCATTTTCTTGCCAAGCTATATGGAAACGTTGTGTTTGTAACACGTTATGTTCATAAAACCATGTATTTGTAAAGTCTTGTATTTGTAATGTTCGTATAACCGTCAATGCCCACCCAGACTTTGACTCCTTACCCGCATAATCATGTGCTTTGAATTTTGTATAAAACATGGTATTTTAATTTGTATGAACAAGTAGTTTCGTAAATATATATGTCCCTGGTATGTAGCAAATAAGGAAAAAGAGATCACCAATGGTTTGCAAGGCCATTGATATGTGTGAAGTGCAAGTAGGGAGACTCAAACCTAGCAGATTTATGCGTCGGGCACAAAGTCACCCCGAGGTCCGTTTCTAGTTTGGCCTGGGGCTGGGCTCGCTACACCCAGATAGATCTACCGCTCCTGTCCCTTGGTCCTACCATGAGGATTAATGACCTCATGTTGCTCCTACCCACTCACATGATCTAAGTAGTAACCCTCCTTACGCTAAACATACCTTGTGTAAAAATGTCTGTAAAAATTGTAACATGTATTTTACCCCAGCCTCTAAGGCTGAATCTCCCCAGCCACTAAGGCTGATCCTCCCCAACCACTAAGGCTGGCCTCCCAAGCCACTAAGGCTGGCTCCTCATTCTCTATATATCATTACCAAACGATCCATCCCTAGTCATGAAAATCATTCATTTCGATAATACACCTTTGTTTTGTAAAAACCGGTATGTTTAGTATAAACCTTTCGTAAATCATTTGAGTTCCTTGAAATCCCTTCGTAATATGATTTAGAAATACTAGTGTTGCGTTTGTTAAAAACTTTGTTTGTTTTTGCAAAACGTGCATGTCTTTCCACCCTGAAAACATTTACAAAACTGTAAAATAGTAAAAAGTGGGGTTATGAACTCACCTGAATATTCTAGTGCAAAGCTAGCTAATTACGACTTCGTGATGTCGTTTCCAAGATGAGACTCGCTAGCGTGCATTCTACAGTATTCCTAACACGGAATATCTAATAAGTTTCTAAATAAACGTAGTAACTAGTCTACGTGTCACCGAGCTCTACCGAATCGTTAATCGAACGATTCAACGGTAAGTTGTTAACTTAATTGAAAAGATTAGGTTATATGTGTTAAGTCTCGTTTAATGACAGTAGCAATCTAATAAGTCTTGAAAAAGACTTAGTTTCCGAGAGACTTAAAATGAATAAATATTTATATAAAAATATATAAATTTATCGTTGTAAGTGTGTTAGCCGTCTCGAGTAGTCATACGAGTATAAAAGAATATTTTTATGAAAATATCATATAACAAACTCGTATCACATATCGCGTTTCGTATGAAAATAATATATAACAACTTGTATTATATATATCATGTCTTGTGTATATTTGCCAAAAAAATATACGTATAGGCCGTTTTGGCGTATAAAATAAATATGAAGAGTTATATTTATTTTATAAAGAAATCGTCGAGTTGTTTTGTTTGAAAATAAATAATAACCATATTTATTTTTGTAAAATATTTCGCGTTGTACGACATTTAGAATAAATATATAACTATATTTATTTTGTGAAAGTATACGAGTTGACGACGTTTGAAATAAATATAACATTATATTTATTTGTAAAAGCGTTTGGAATTATCAAGGTTTGAAGTATTATAAAATCGAATTCCTTTAAGCGTCGTTTTTGAAATATAATACGTGTCGTGTTTAAGGGTTTTTCTCGAAAAACGGGCAGATTTTCCTCTATTTTTGGACGGCCCCGACAACTAAAGTGTCGTTATTTTTATCAAAAGCAACCAATATTCAATCAACAATATATCAATTTGACAAATATTTCATAGAATGTAAAATATAATCATGTCGGTTCGAGCTCGTTATCACGCATAATTAAAATAAGGAATAGTTAACGAAAATAATCGCGGTTTAAACCATTACCCAAAATGCTCGTTGTTATGTTAACTGAGTTGACCGGCTGGCCGAGTCAACCGGGTTGACCGAGTTGACTCGCTGAGTGGACTGGGTTGACTCAGTTTGACTGAGTTGGACCGGATCGAGCCGAAATGCACCGAGTTGAGCCGAGCCCGTCTCCGAAGCCGCTGACTGAGTTGACTCGGTTGACCGAGTCAACCGAAACCGAGGCTGAATCTGAGCCAAAACTGATCCACGACCGAACCGCCTGACCGAACCGAAACCCGTTGACTGTCTTGTACCGGGAACGCGAACCGAGTTAACTCGGTCTAACCGAGTTAACTAGAACCAGAACCAAATCTCGACTTGCTGAACCGGACCCTGAACAGACGCGAGTCTGACACGAACAAAACCATCAGCCGATTAAGAACATCATCATCTTCAACCAATCAGCAGCAATCACCATCCTTTAACATCAAAACCGACAGGAGACGAAAAAGATCGGGACTTACCGTGAACTCACCGGATAATGTCAAGTACCGCCTGAATCGGGACAGGGACCGCCGGTTAAAATAACCGACCGCCGGACAATGGAGCCGACCACCGGTCCGCCGGTTCTCTTTCTCTCATTCAGTCTCTCTGCGCAGCACCGTCACTCGCCACCTCCATCACGCCGGAAAACATTGATGCCGGCTCCGCCGGTCGTCGGATCTGAATCAGAGAGGGTGTGAGAACAGGGGGGTGGGTATGAGGGTTTACCGGAGCTCCGATCGGAGCCTGTTTGTCGCCGGAATAAGCACCGGAGAGGGAGAGAGGTGAATCGGGTGTGGGGTGGTTTGGCCGATGACCTTTGTTTGAGAAGGTGGACTTGTGTGTGTATCTTGTTCTTGTATAGACAGACTTAAAGTCTGTTGGAGGAATGAGGACATAAAGAGCCATGAGGTGCTATATATAGACATTTGAGGATTACAGTTTCTTTTGTGTAAAGATATTACATTCAGGTCATACATTTTACATGGTTAGATGTTTTATTCACTGGCCTAAAATCTCTTGTAGAGATTTGTTGAGATATAGTTGATTTTGTAGAGATTCCTTAAGGATTTGATAAGATCTAACATCTTATGAGTAGGTCTAGGCTTGTGGGTTTTGGGCTTGGGCCCAGGGCCCACAAGC
Organism: Helianthus tuberosus; assembly: GCA_030545235.1. Classification (NCBI taxonomy): domain Eukaryota; kingdom Viridiplantae; phylum Streptophyta; class Magnoliopsida; order Asterales; family Asteraceae; genus Helianthus; species Helianthus tuberosus. The sequence goes on from CM060408.1 coordinate 128,717,139, forward strand.
TCAATCCCCGTGTGTAAGTGGCCCGTAAATCCTACGAGACCCGTTGTCAAAACCCTGAACTCCGTTTAACGTCAAAAAAATTAAAATAACCAAAAATTCGTTCGGTAGTCGTTGTTTGCACGTCCGTTCGTTGAATACGGTAATAATCGCGAAAAATTGTATTGCTGCCGTCTTTAATCCGTTTTTTTTTTCGATCTGGTTTCGACTGTAGTCAATAAAATTTAATTACGAAGCTAAAATATATCGTAAAAATTTAATATCAGTCGGCGTTGTCAGTATCCTGTTTGGTTTCAATCTGTTGCCGTTTAACGTTTTCGCCGGTTTCTCTGTAAACCACCGTTCGCGCACTGTAAAGACGGATAGACGTTCCCAGGCACTCCAAAGGCCTAAATAAGTTAATTCGCGCTGTAAACACTATTTATTATCGCGTTAATCACTTGCTAATCACGTAATTAAGAGCCGTAAATCACGGGTTGTCACATTCTCCCCCTGTTACAGAAATTTCGTCCTCAAAATTTAGATTATGTTATCTCCTCGGAATTGTGTTGTTCACAGGTAAGTCCGAATAATAACAAAGTGAATGACCGCGTAATCGAAACAAGATTTATTCGAATCATGTGAATTCAAGGACATTCCTTCACAATAGGAATCCCAACGGTTTAAAAAAAAATGTGTCTCAGTAATTGATGTCAAAAGAAAACGAGACGTAATGATACAGTCATCAGTGCGACTAAGTTAACAAGGATCCAACAATGAACAGGAACTTCGACCAATAGAATTCCATATTAACGTTTATAACATGTAAATGATTTCTAGAAACAATAACATCCACTGGATGAACTTAGAATCGACAATTTCAAATGTATTAGTTTGCATGAAACGCTCGACCATGATCAGCACAAGCTGCAAGTTATACCGACGCCACAAGGTGTCGCAATAAATGAAACGATTCAACAATAGTGGTGATCGAACAAGAACCACATGTGTTTTGCATGAAACGCTCAATCATGATTAGCCCAAGCTACAAATTTGTATTGACACCACAAGGTGTCGTAGTGACGTAAATAATTCAATAATAGCGGTGATCAAACAAATCCACCGTGTTTGAGGTCAAATGAAAGCGTAATAAGGTGAATCCGAAAGTTTATTTCAAATGACATCATAGAATTTTCAATTGAAATTGGAACATCAAAGAAATCATGTTTTCGATCGAAGGTGAAGAAGCAATGAATGTCGCAAAGCATTCGACCGATGTTGAAAGAACCGTTATGAGGTACACCGGAATATGAAATGAATTTGTGTACCATTGTCTTAACGCACGATTGTGTTAAGACTGCTTTAATATGATAATTCAAAGCGGATTTAAAACAAAGTAATAAAGAAATAATTAAATCCGTGCATGAGACGCGTAAACGAGTTTAGCGCAAGCTTCAAGTTAATGAATACACCACCACAAGGTGTCGAAATCAACAAATGACTTATTGGAGTCGTAGACCAAACAAGTCTACTACGACTCGGAACAAATGAAGTGTTCGTTAAAAACTGATTTGAATATGATGCTCCCAATACATCATATGGTGTCTCGAATCGAATAAGTGTAATGAGCAAGTTCAAACAATTGAACTTGGTTTTAGCGCAATCCGACAATAAATATACGTATCGACGAGAAAACTTTCGGCATGGTCACAACGAAAAACCATGTAGGTAACTTGAAAAGAAATGATCGTGATACAATGACCCTTAAGAGGAGTAGAGATACGAAAATCTACTCAGTAAATGTGAAAGTCGAAATTTCAATAAAAGAAATTTGAGGACTTTACCTGGGGTTGCGTGTGACGACCAATTTGTTAGGTGACATTACCATGGAATGTCGAACATAGCGTATTCGTCGTTAGTTAGGTGGGGGGGGGGGGGAATGCGGAGACAATCGTCTTCTCCCTGGCGTGATTCGTGTCGTTGCAGGATCGCGTGATAAGTTGTCGTTTCCTGATCGTTAGTTCTCCTGCTGACAGGGATCTAGCGTCGTCGTTAAATTTGCGTCATCGTTCCTTCTCAAAGGCCTCGCCTCGGTAGTCGTATGTGTCGTACTTCAACCTCCGTTGATGTACAACTTAAGTTTCACGTATACCTGTGCACTAGTGTTACGTTCTGCGTAGAATGTGATGTACTTCGACATCCGTTGACGTAAAGTTTGAGTTTCATGTATTCTCATGCGCTAGCGTTTTATTATGCGTAGGCTGCCTGCTCGGGAAGTTAAATATTATAGACCATATGGATAACAGCGTGTGCCCGAGTTAATATTCGCGGTTCCTACATGATGACCTTTAATAACCACACACGTGCACAAATAATCAATCATATAACATGTTAGTCACCAATAAGCAATCAAGTAATTCCCCTAGTCCCACTAGTCTATCCTCCCAGCCTCTCAGACTGAATCTCCTAGTCCCACTAGACTATCCTCCTAGCCTCTCAGACTGAATCTCCTAGTCCCACCAGACTATCCTCCCAGCCTCTCAGACTGACTTCCTTTTCCGAAGGTCTTAAATGCATGTTTCCTAAACTCTCAGAGTGTTGGGTACTGTATGTAATTGTGTCGTGTACCGTGTATAAAACATCACAATCGCGTGTGTTTGAAAACAAAATTTTTGACTGTTTGTTTTTCGGCAATGGTTGGAGACCATATTCGAGTACTGGGCGTTCTGTATGTATTCAACGTCTTAATAGTCTAAGTCCCAGAGAAAAGTGGGGTTAGAGCCTAGGTATCACAACAGAAACCTAATTCGCTGTAACCTATAGCTCTGATACCAATCTGTCACACCCCGAAATTATCAAAGCTGGCGTGACTGGACTGGTATCTTCATTGCACACGGAAGCAAAAAGCTAAGACTTTCTAGAAATTGAACGCCCACTAAGTACTCGAGTCTCCAATGGTTCTCCTATTCCAACCGTGCCTTGTCTTAGAACTGTAACCTGAGAAAGAAACATGCGAAAAATCAACATAAAGTTGAGCAAGTTCATAGTTTGTTTGTAAAAGATTTGAAATAAATCTTTTGAGTTGTGAAAGGTTTGAAATAAATCTTTGGTATTGTGAAAGATTTGAAATAAATCTTTGGAATAACCGGTTTTTGAAATAGTATTGAGAAAACGAATTTAAAAATCATTTTCTTGCCAAGCTATATGGAAACGTTGTGTTTGTAACACGTTATGTTCATAAAACCATGTATTTGTAAAGTCTTGTATTTGTAATGTTCGTATAACCGTCAATGCCCACCCTGACTTTGACTCCTTACCCGCATAATCATGTGCTTTGAATTTTGTATAAAACATGGTATTTTAATTTGTATGAACAAGTAGTTTCGTAAATATATATGTCCCTGGTATGTAGCAAATAAGGAAAAAGAGATCACCAATGGTTTGCAAGGCCATTGATATGTGTGAAGTGCAAGTAGGGAGACTCAAACCTAGCAGATTTATGCGTCGGGCACAAAGTCACCCCGAGGTCCGTTTCTAGTTTGGCCTGGGGCTGGGCTCGCTACACCCTGATAGATCTACCGCTCCTATCCCTCGGTCCTACCATGAGGATTAATGACCTCATGTTGCTCCTACCCACTCACATGATCTAAGTAGTAACCCTCCTTACGCTAAACATACCTTGTGTAAAAATGTCTGTAAAAATTGTAACATGTATTTTACCCCAGCCTCTAAGGCTGAATCTCCCCAGCCACTAAGGCTGGCCTCCCCAGCCACTAAGGCTGGCTCCTCATTCTCTATATATCATTACCAAACGATCCATCCCTAGTCATGAAAATCATTCATTTCGATAATACACCTTTGTTTTGTAAAAACCGGTATGTTTAGTATAAACCTTTCGTAAATAATTTGAGTTCCTTGAAATCCCTTCGTAATATGATTTAGAAATACTAGTGTTGCGTTTGTTAAAAACTTTGTTTGTTTTTGCAAAACGTGCATGTCTTTCCACCCCGAAAACATTTACAAAACTGTAAAACAGAAAAAAGTGGGGTTATGAACTCACCTGAATATTCCAGTGCAAAGCTAGCTAATTACGACTTCGTGATGTCGTTTCCAAGATGAGACTCGCTAGCGTGCATTCTACAGTATTCCTAACACGGAATATCTAATAAGTTTCTAAATAAACGTAGTAACTAGTCTACGTGTCACCGAGCTCTACCGAATCGTTAATCGAACGATTCAACGGTAAGTTGTTAACTTAATTGAAAAGATTAGGTTATATGTGTTAAGTCTCGTTTAATGACAGTAGCAATCTAATAAGTCTTGAAAAAGACTTAGTTTCCGAGAGACTTAAAATGAATAAATATTTATATAAAAATTTATAAATTTATCGTTGTAAGTGTGTTAGCCGTCTCGAGTAGTCATACGAGTATAAAAGAATATTTTTATGAAAATATCATATAACAAACTCGTATCACATATCGCGTTTCGTATGAAAATAATATATAACAACTTGTATTATATATATCATGTCTTGTGTATATTTGCCAAAAAAATATACGTATAGGCCGTTTTGGCGTATAAAATAAATATGAAGAGTTATATTTATTTTATAAAGAAATCGTCGAGTTGTTTTGTTTGAAAATAAATAATAACCATATTTATTTTTGTAAAAGCTTTCGCGTTGTACGACATTTAGAATAAATATATAACTATATTTATTTTGTGAAAGTATACGAGTTGACGACGTTCGAAATAAGTATAACATTATATTTATTTGTAAAAGCGTTTGGAATTATCAAGGTTTGAAGTATTATAAAATCGATTTCCTTTAAGCGTCGTTTTTGAAATATAATACGTGTCGTGTTTAAGGGTTTTTCTCGAAAAACGGGCAGAGTTTCCTCTATTTTTGGACGGCCCCGACAACTAAAGTGTTGTTATTTTTATCAAAAGCAACCAATATTCAATCAACAATATATCAATTTGACAAATATTTCATAGAATGTAAAATATAATCATGTCGGTTCGAGCTCGTTATCACGCATAATTAAAATAAGGAATAGTTAACGAAAATAATCGCGGTTTAAACCATTACCCAAAACGCTCGTTGTTATGTTAACTGAGTTGACCGGCTGGCCGAGTCAACCGGGTTGACCGAGTTGACTCGCTGAGTTGACTGGGTTGACTCAGTTTGATTGAGTTGGACCGGATCAAGCCGAAATGCACCGAGTTGAGCCGAGCCCGTCTCCGAAGCCGCTGACTGAGTTGACTCGGTTGACCGAGTCAACCGAAACCGAGGCTGAATCTGAGCCAAAACTGATCCACGACCGAACCGCCTGACCGAACTGAAACCCGTTGACTGTCTTGTACCGGGAACCTGAACCGAGTTAACTCGGTCTAACCGAGTTAACTAGAATCAGAACCAAAACTCGACTTGCTGAACCGGACCCTGAACAGACGCGAGTCTGACATGAACAAAACCATCAGCCGATTAAGAACATCATCATCTTTAACCAATCAGCAGCAATCACCATCCTTTAACATCAAAACCGACAGGAGACGAAAAAGATCGGGACTTACCGTGAACTCACCGGATAATGTCAAGTACCGCCTGAATCGGGACAGGGACCGCCGGTTAAAATAACCGACCGCCGGACAATGGAGCCTACCACCGGTCCGCCGGTTCTCTTTCTCTCATTCAGTCTCTCTGCGCAGCACCGTCACTCGCCACCTCCATCGCGCCGGAAAACATTGATGCCGGCTCCGCCGGTCGTCGGATCTGAATCAGAGAGGGTGTGAGAACAGGGGGTGGGTATGAGGGTTTACCGGAGCTCCGATTGGAGCCGGTTCGTCGCAGGAATAAGCACCGAAGAGGGAGAGAGGTGAATCGGGTGTGGGGTGGTTTGGCCGATGACCTTTGTTTGAGAAGGTGGACTTGTGTGTGTATATTGTTCTTGTATAGACAGACTTAAAGTCTGTTGGAGGAATGAGGACATAAAGAGCCATGAGGTGCTATATATAGACATTTGAGGATTACAGTTTCTTTTGTGTAAAGATATTACATTCAGGTCATACATTTTACATGGTTAGATGTTTTATTCAGTGGCCTAAAATCTCTTGTAGAGATTTGTTGAGATATACTTGATTTTGTAGAGATTCCTTAAGGATTTGATAAGATCTAACATCTTATGAGTAGGTCTAGGCTTGTGGGTTTTGGGCTTGGGCCCAGGGCCCACAAGCTCAATCCCCGTGTGTAAGTGGCCCGTAAATCCTACGAGACCCGTTGTCAAAACCCTGAACTCCGTTTAACTTCAAAAAAATTAAAATAACCAAAAATTCGTTCGGTAGTCGTTGTTTGCACGTCCGTTCGTTGAATACGGTAATAATCGCGAAAAATTGTATTGCTGCCGTCTTTAATCCGTTTTTTTTTTCGATCTGGTTTCGACTGTAGTCAATAAAATTTAATTACGAAGCTAAAATATATCGTAAAAATTTAATATTAGTCGGCGTTGTCAGTATCATGTTTGGTTTCAATCCGTTGCCGTTTAACGTTTTCGCCGGTTTCTCTGTAAACCACCGTTCGCGCACTGTAAAAACGGATAGACGTTCCCAGGCACTCTAAAGGCCTAAATAAGTTAATTCGCGCTGTAAACACTATTTATTATCGCGTTAATCACTTGCTAATCAGTAATTAAGAGCCGTAAATCATGGGTTGTCACAGTTCGTACAAATCCGCAGTATCGGACCAGTCACTCTTACCTGGGAACTCTTGGGGTGAGTGTTCACTTATAGGCAAGCATGTCTTCAGTGATACATTAATACGATCCGCTTACTTTGATTTGTCACCGTCTCATTTGTTTGCCTTAGGTAACAAACAAATGATCGCAAATTCTATGAGCTACCATTTTGTTTTGATTTTCTGATAACATTTCACTTGTTTCTTCCTATGCTTCTCGTTTCTTCTTGAATGCCTCTTCAACTCAGCAACGCCTAGATATCCGAGCAGACTGCCAAATTCGCTCAGCGAATAGGCGAAGTCATCCTGAAGATTTTTGAATTAGCTACTGCCATGTATCGTCTCCAGGATGAAGCCACTCAAGAATCACCAAAGGAGACAGGAGCCAAGCCTTCACCAAAACCAAAGAAACGTAAAGCTTCAAAGAATCCCACAGCGGTTGCACCAAAACAGGCAAGACCTAGCCAAGAGACAGCACCACCAGTCAAGAAACCAAACAAGGAATCAAAGACCATGGATGAATAGACTGGATTCCCTAAGAAGTCAAAGAAGCGAAAGGCTTCTCAGAACTTCGCCGTGGTCGCTCACAATGGTCAAGCCATCCCCAACCAACCAGCTCAACCCCCTGCTAGGAAGCCATACAATGGAACTGCACCTTTGTGCAACTAATGTAACCTTCATCATCATGCTAGTGTGAAGTGCCGCAAATGCCAGATTTGTGGACTTACAGGTCATACAGCAAGGGTTTGCTCAACTACAGCGGTACCAAATCAATCAGGACCCATCCGGGTGGCAACACCACTGCCAAGAAGCAATACAAGGGAACAGCACCAATATGCGACAAATGTAATGGGCATCACCAAGCTCACTTACAGTGTCGTCGGTGTGTATCATGTGGGCGAGTTGGTCACCTGGCAAGTGCTTGTCGATGTAACCCGAACCAAGGTGGTCCAAATCAACCACAAGCCAATCCTGCTCAAGCTCGCTTCCCACCTGGATCGTGCTACAACTGTGGCAAGATGGGTCATTTCGTGAATAAATGCCCGAAGCTTGCTAAGGCAAATCCAACCCACTGATGAGCATTTGGCTGAGTATAAGATGTTGCTGTTTTAATCTTATGCTTTCGTTTCTTTGTTTTTCTTATAATGTGAAACAATCAGTTTTGTTTATAAATAAATCGTTGATCACAAATTCTGATATACAAGTGTAGTTACATGTGTGTATGGCATTTCCCTATAATACCCACATTAAGGAACTATGTTCCTTACAAACTACTCTTGTGAATATTACCCATTTTTGTGTTTACTCATGATTCCCTTAGAAAATTCTAAATACTCGTTTCATTCTAAGATACGAAGTACAGAAAATAAAGTGACATTATGAGTAATCATGCTTCAGCACATCTGTGTCTTTGAATCCTTGGTTAGATAACTAAGGATATTTTCAAAATCTCATACCCATTACGTTTTGATTTATCAACATACACAGTACAAATATTTCAAAAACAATCTTCATGATCTCAAAACATTTCATATAGTTTGAAAACAAATTTTTTCAAACGCATTGTCTATGTTATTTCAAAAACATCATCTATGTTTTCAAAAACAACCTTCATGATTTCAAAATGTTATTAATACAATATAATTACTTATATCAAGTGCATGATTTCAAAAGCATCATTCATGTTTTCAAAAACCTTATACATAATTTCAAAATCCATCTCGCATGATTTTAAAACATTTTTTTTATACTTACCTAATACACCTACTTTATGATTTCGAAAGTATTATATATAAGGTTTCAAAAACATTAAACACATTTAAAAAAAAAAGAAACCCCATGCATAGTTTTCAAGGTATTTTCCTCATACATTGACTTAACCTTCAAATTCTGCTTCATATGTCGCCTTGACATATCTAGCATCTCAACTTCATAAGCATTTTTACTTCATGTTTTGACTTATACACATCCAGTGCAAGGTTTCAAAACAGGTTTCAAAACAGGTTTCAAAACATCTTCAACTTCTAAGATCAATATGGGATCTTTTTATCTTCACATTAGACCCTTGTGAATGATTATCATTCAAATCAGAGCCCTTAATTGGATTCCTTATGTACCTTAATTCGAACATTTCGGTTCCTTAAAAATTGAAATTGAATTTTCTATTTAAATCTTTCTATCTTTATAGTTAGATTCTTGGTAATATTTAAAGCACCAATCAAAAATCCACTGATTGGATACCTGGTGTGCTTTGAATACATGTGCAGATCAAATTAACAAAATGATAACAAATCAAAAATCAAGTTAAACAATTATGTGATTATGTGTTTATGCATTCTGTGTTTTCTTTTATACATTTTTGTGTTTTTGTATACTCTGGATATTCGTTATCCAAATCCTCGTAGCATCTTTCATATCTTCATATGAGGGATTCGTAGTAGGATATTCAAAAAGATACTACCTTAAATCCTTATTGGGCTTCTACATGATAGTTAAAACCCTTGGATTTTATAGTACCACTCCATGATTCATAAGAGACCCTTTTAGTGGTCTATTAAAAAAGATTGATTCAAAATCTGGTTAAGAACGACATGTGATGATATATGATGAAAAGACTCCCTGGTGGTCTATTTAAATCATTTATTGATTTAATAAAAGGAACCCTATGGTGGTCTAGCCACAATCATCACAGGCTTGTTCATTGTTTTCTTCCCCTACACATTTTAAGATACACTACGTGACTATGAAAGGAATTATGTAATTATGGATGCATATATAATTACGAAGTTCAGTGCACGGAAACCACAGTAAGACTTATTATGTGTAAGAACCGATAGTGGCAACCATAACGGAATGTGAACAACGTAATAGAGGTACGGTGGACGCACCAATAACGCTTTATATACTTATATATAAGTGTCCCTCATACATTGCAAGCATAATGTTATTAAAGTTACTGGAAGTTCAGAACCTTAACCAGTGATGTTTTGTCTTTTCAAAATTCATGTTTCAAGCTCTCACAAGTTTCCTCTAAATAAATTTCGGGATGAAATTTCCTAAAGTAGGGGAGACTGTGACACCTGTGTCACTGTGACCATCAAACAAATACCAAACCAATAAAATATTGTATTTCATACTTGGGATTTGTATAAATATGTGTATCATTTGCACATATCAATTCTTGTTCAATTTCAGGCTCTAAATCGCTTTTTGGAAGGTTATACGCGCACCGATGCGTAAATATAACCAGTTTAATGCAACAAACACTCCGGAATAGTGAAATAGGCTTAACATACCTTAAATAACCTTTACATAACTTAGATAATAAGTTTGAAGGCTCTGGTATGGCAAAATCGAGTTTAATCGCTTACAAGGACTAAATCTGACAAACTGCGAAAGTATGATGATTCGTACTGAAACAGACATTCTGGAACATGACCATAAGTTAAACATACCTTAAATATCCTTTACATAGCTTAGAAATAGGCTTTGAGGGGTTCGGTGTGCTAAAATAAACTTTTGTGCCATTCAGGGACTAAAAGCGTCAAAAAGTGCATAAGTTTGCACTTTCGCGCATATCTTACGTTCTGAATACATCCGGACATCCAAAAATTTATGTAAGCACTAAAATATTTTATTTTAGTGTTTGGCATAAGAAAAATCTATTCGTCACGCAATTTGGACCGTTTTTCACGCTTATGCGCATTCCGTCGTAATTAAGTGAACATCGCGATCGTACGACCAAACGAACCAACATCCGGCATATTTTGAGCATGTTTCATGTCCACAATGTTTAGGCATCATTTTAGGGCCTTAACGTTGGCTTAACGGGCCTTAAACAAGTCGGAAATGGCCTTAATGCATAACAGGGACCAAAACTGACATTTGCTGAAACTTGCTTCTGACCAGAAAGGCCAGGCAGCCCGCGTGAGTCTTGTGTGCCCCCTTACACAGCCCGTGTCAGCTTCCCAGATCAGATTAATCAGTTTTAACAGATGTTTACAGTTGTTAACCACTCAAAACTCACCCACACTTGCCCTTTCCTGCTCATGAGGGGCCATTTTGGGTTACCATAAGGTTTCAACAAGTGTAGGGTTGTGATTGAAGCACGTTATTCGATAAATGATCCTAACGGTTGTCCATTTACTATAAATACCCAACCCCATTCATTTACAAAACCCACAAAATCTGATCTAAAAGCTCTAAGTTGAGGCCAATGCTTCATACCTGAGTTACTTGGATCAAGATTAGCTTTCGAGGACCCTTTGTAAGTGTTCCTTCGTTCTTTTATTCATGTTCGCGTTAAAGTCAAACTTTGTTTGACTTTCTGCATTGACCAGTTTATGGTCAATGTGAAGTTCGTTAGAACTTCATAACGTGAGCGTAATCACGATGGTTATAGTCCTTAGTGACTATACCTACTGATTACCACGTTATCTAGGCTCAGTGACGAGTCATAGTTTCGGCCAAAATGCGTGTTATTGTGTATTTTGTAACCAAACTACTCTTGGGCATCAAAACCGTTTGTTTTGATACCAAACCTGTTTTCTAAACTTAGTTAAGCATGTTTTAAAATACTTAGCTCGTCACTTTTAGTTTAGTGCTTATATAGGGTCGTAAGGTAAGTGTTCTAAACAATCGCTTATACTTTCGAACCCAACCTGTTTGGTCGATCATTAGGATCCGACCAAACACACTAGGTAACCATAGTTGTATAGGGAATAACCTTCCGAGGTTATACCTTATGGCCACATCGTTTGAGTAGTTGTATGATAGGTAGTATATATGCCTTAGGTAAATTACCAAAATGCCCTTTTAACGCCAAAATTCATTTTAAGCATATGTAACATAACTTTTGGTATGTAAACTGATTTGGTAACAATATTAGACATGTTAAGGCATATGTTACTTATCATAGGACTAGTTAGGCATTCCGAACGCGTTTCACGCAAACGACGCGTTAAAGTAGCATAAGCTACCTAAACGGGTCGTAATGGGTTGTAAGCACTTAGGTTAGGTTTCATTTTAGTATGTAGACTTTGTTAAACCATATTACATGAGTTCCTACACTCATTTTGTTTACAAACCCTCATGCTACCCGATCCTCCGATTTAGGTCCGTTTATTAATATAGATACCTATATTAGGTGCCGTTTGATATTCGTGACCTTTTAGCTTTGCTTGGTGGATATCTTAAGTCTATTGAGCAATCTCAGGTGAGTACATAGACCCCTCTTTTACTGTTTTCCAAACATTTTGGGGTGGAACACATGTGCCTACTTGTTACTTTCATGCTTTCCATGTTTTCATATCATATGCTTGTTATGTTCAATAGTACACTTATAGTACATGATTTCATTGTGTTTATGCTATGTATGTCCATTGTGTGCATACTTAGTACATTGTTTTACATTACATTTATGCTATGTATGTCCATTGTGTGCATACTTAGTACATTGTTTGACAATACATTTCACGCTATGTATGTTCATTTGATTACATACTTAGTGCATTATTTTCACATGCTTACATTTTGGTATGACATTTGGTTTGTTAAATGGGACAATGTACATTTATTAACATTAGCTATGCCGCTCGTTAGTAGGTAATGGTACCATAGGACTTGACAACTCCCATTTCTGAAATCCCGGGTTTGTTTGGATTGGAAGGAATGACCGAATTCGATAAACATAACACAGATAAACCTTTAATTTGTTTAAAGGTCTATCACCACAGTCACAAGGCTTGGATGTATGCATTTTCACAATACCGCATAAATGTTCATATTCAGTATAGCATGCATTTCCACAAGACATAACATTGATTTAAACCAAGTTTTACTTCAATACATTGTTTTGTGCATTTTTCCTATGGCTCAATGGATATATATATATATATATATATATGTATATATATATACATATATTCCACTTGCCATACATGACATTTTGTTTACACATTATATGATAGACCTTTGACATAGACATTTGACATAAACATTTTGACATTTATATACACAATTCATGATTTACATTAGACATAGACATTAGACATGGTTTTCATACAAACATTTTGACTTTTTGATTATACATAAACATTTTACTTTGGTGGTTTGGTTTGAGTAAGTGATTTAAGTAACGAGGCGTGTGTAATATGATACAAGCATGGTGGATACGCCGCTGGTACTACCTATATATAAGTGCTTGTATGGTATTACATATCGTAGCGTTATTTGAATTATTTCGATTTAGACATATAACATTTTATACAAATAACATACTTTTCACCGTACATTATTTTACAAACAACTTATCTAATACAAACTCATTTTATTTGGTTATTTACTTAACCATGTATTATTCTTTTATACATATATATCATTTGGTTTATTTATCACTTTTCAAATGATTTACAAGACAAAGCAAATTACAAGGTTCATGACTAAACATTTTCTTAAACATATGTCATGAATTCTATTTTCACAAAACCTATGTATCTCACAGGCATTTTTATGCTAACGTACCTATTTTCACATGTGTTTCAGGATATGATGCATAGGATTTATCAAGATACACTTAGGCGGACTTGGGCCTTAGTTACAATAAAAGATGCAATTCTAGTTATTTATGTTATATTTCTTTGATTGTCGAGACTTTGTAACTCTTTTAAATCAATAAAACAATATTTCAATTTCCATGTGTTATGAAACAATGATTCTGTTACATCACTCCCCGACGTTTCCGTCACGTTTTGTTGTTTTACGTGGTTGGGGTGTGACACAGCAGGTTATTTTGGGACGGACTATTTCGAGACGCACTTCTGTGAGTTCATGTCCCCCTTTTCTCTTAACTGTTTTCAGTTTTTATACTTCGGGGGTGAAATACATGTTACTGTGTTTACGAATACTTTTTACATGGTATGGTTAGCGTAAGGAGGGTTACTACTTAGATCATGTGAGTGAGTATGCTGAAACTGGAGGCCATTAATCCTCATTGTAGGACCGAGGGTCAGTAGCGGCAGATCTATCTGGGTGAAGCGAGCCCAACTCCAGGCCCAACAGAACGGACCTCGGGGTGACTTTGAGCCCGACGCAAAAATCTGCTAGGTTTGAGTCTTCCTACTGCACTTCACACATATCAATGGCCTTGCAAACCATTGGTGATCTCTTTATTTCCTTATATGCTACATACCAAGGATTTTACACTTACAAAGGTTTTACATACTCACTTTCACATGAACTCGCTCAACATTTTTGTTGATTTTTCAACTTACATGTATTTCAGGGAATTAGGGATCTGGCAAGGTATGCATTGTCGCCACGCTGCGTAGAAGAATGATGTCATCCAAGTTTAGGGATTGTGACTTTTACCTGGACGAGTCACACGTCTTAAACTATGTTTATTTCATGTTTGTGGTTGTGTCTTATGAACAATGTTTTCATTATGTTGTGTTGTAAACTCGTTGCATGTGTCAACTCCAAAACAATGTTGTCGTATATTACTTTTAAAACTTGAAGTAATGGATGATCATCATGGTTTTACTTTCATATAGCTTGTTGTTATTAGGCTATGGTATTAAGAAGTCACACCAAATAAACCCATGCTTCCGCAAAGCCAGAGTGTGACAGCTTGGTATCAGAGCCTTGATCATAGCGAACTAGGATTCCTTCTCGAGTCTAGACTATGATCAATAGGGCTCTCACGAAAACATTTTTACATTGCATACACTAAACGTCCAGATCCAGGGCACAAACTTTTTTACAAAAAGGGCACAGTACACTTTTCAAAGATTTATAATTCAGTCGGGGAGACTGAGGGAGTTCAGTCGGGGAGACTGAGGGAGTTCAGTCAGTCGGGGAGACTGAGGGAGTTCTGTCGGGGAGACTGAGGGAGTTCAGTCGGGGAGACTGAGGGAGTTCAGTCAGTCGGGGAGACTGAGGGAGTTCTGTCGGGGAGACTGAGGGAGTTCAGTCGGGGAGACTGAGGGAGTTCAGTCGGGGAGACTAAGGGAATTCAGCCCTAAAGGCTGGGGAGATTCAGTCGGGGAGACTGAGGGAGTTAGTCTGAGAGACTAGGAAGTTTAGTCTGAGAGACTGGGTAGGATAGTCTAAGGGAGACTAGGATGATTACTTGATTTCTAATTGGTGACTAACATGCTTATTTGGTTATATGATTGATTGTTTGTGCATATATGTGTTTGTATTACAGACGTCATGCCTTCATCAGGTACTAGAGAGTCGGACACTACAGATCCCATGGCCATAGTATCAGATGACATAGTTTCATCGGAGCACGAGGTTCACACTTCCGATACTACCAGCACAGACGATGACGACTTCCAGCCCTTTGCGCTGCCTGATGTCGTAGCCGAGCCTGCTGATGGCCATCTCGCTGGGGATTTACCACTCGCATTGATCCCTGCTCCTATACCCCCTCCTTCTTATCCGGTTGGTGATATGCCACTTGCTGATGTTTCTGACAACGACGTCGATTTATTTGAGGAGGACCCACTTGAGGATGACCTTGAGGGTGAGGCCCTTATTGCTGCTGATGATATCCTGCTCATTGCTGACGTTCCTGCAGAGGAGGCTCCTATTCATTCACATGTCCCAGACTCATTTGAGTCTGTGGCGTCCGCATCTTTGCACACACAGGGAGTGCAGCACCACTCGCACGACACCGACCCTGACATGGCGTCATCAGCTACACCAGTTCCCGCACACAGCTTTAAGTTTGACCACGATATTGAGAATGATCCTGTTTTCCCACCTGGTTTTGATCCAGACCATGACATTGAGTTCATACACTTAGACCAGCCCCTGGAGGATCCTGTAGCCCCTGTCGATCCCCTGTTTGCTGATCCAGCTGATTTTGAGATGGAGTTTGTTGATCCGGAGCCTGCTGTGGCCCCTGAGCCAGTCATTGCTCCTGACCCTGCATTTGAGCATGACCCTGTTCATGCCGATGCACCTGCTGTTGCTCCTTTTGTTGATGACATACCTGTTGATGATCATCTTGTTGTTGCTCCGCCATTGATGGATGATCATGATGTCGATGCTCATGTTGATGCTCCACATTTGTTAGAGGATCCTGTTGTTGCACCACTTCCTGATCCTATGTCGGTCCTGTTCGACCGCGCACCTTTTGCGACCCATATTGATCCACGATATGCTCACACCCACAACGGGTGGATAGAGGATGACGATGATTACCCACCTTTCGTCTTCCCTGTTACACCGCCTGTGGCACCCGTTTCAGCCCCTGTTTCAGCCCCCATTGACGTCCCTTTGCTTCCCACACAGCAAATAATCTAAGCTTTGTTATTGGATAGCCAATCCGTCCCCACGATTACATCAAAACTCCCCAGCTCCACTGGCAACAAGTCGATACTAAAACTATGATCATCTAACTGAATACTACAGCCACGAACGACCTCGCTAGTCTCTATCAGTTTACCATTTGCTAGTTCTATTGAGTACTTCTTACTTAGCTTACTTGTTGGAGAACACAAAAATGGTTCAAAGTTTTTTGAAACAAAACTCAAGTCAGCTCCAGTATCAAAGAGTATGAACGCAGAATGGTTATTGATAAAAAACATACCGATAACAACAGCAGGATCGTCACGTACCTTTCCAGCGTTTAACTCAAACGCCCTACCCCTGGCATTCTGACCCTTTGCTTTAGGAAAATCTCGCCTTAAATGTCCCTGTTCACCGCATTGGAAGCATCCCTCTAGCTTCGTTCCCTCCGAAGTACTTTTAGCATAGCACTCGCGGGTAACATGCCCAGTTCTACCACACCTGGCGCACTTTTTCTGCTCATCCTCGTGAGTCTTCCTCTAAGAACCACTCCTGCCGTCCCTGGCATTATCCCTTCTAGAACTGCTAGAACTGGCTAAATACGCCTTCCCCGAACTGCATTTCCTGTCACGCTTCTCTTCGGTTTCCTTCCTCGAGCTCTCGGACTTGCGCTTCTTCGAATCTCCTGACTTAGACTCAGAACACCGAGACCGTTCAGATTTCACGTCTGCTTTGGCCTTGCCCGATGACTTCCAGGTTTCCTCCTTCTTGTCTAGACTACTTTTGCGAGTAGCGTCATCCGCTAACGATTTCGCCAATGTGGTAGCCTCTAGGTAGGTAGTGGGTTTCGCTGATGTAACCATGCTACGAATTCGTGGCGACAACCCCCAATATACCTCTCTACCTTAACATACTCAGGAGTAACCATCCGTGGAACTAACCTTGCCAAATTGTTAAAATGAGAAGTGTAAGCTCTAGCATTCAGACCTTCCATGGTTAGGTTCCAGAAGTCGGTCTCGATTTTCTGTATCTCACTGCACTGACAATATTCCTTCAGGAGCATCTCCTTAAGTTTGTTCCAGGTTAAACCATAGGCATCATCTTCACCCAAAATTTGAACATGTGAGTTCTACCAGGATAGTGCTTCATCAAGAAAAGAACAAGAAGTATACCTAACCTGTTGATCAGCAGCACAACCACTGATTACCATGACGGATTCCATCTTCTCAATCCACCTGGTGATATCTAAGGGTCCTTCAGCACCGGTAAATGATCGCGGGTTACAGCCGTGGAATGTTTTATATGTACATCCGTGCACTATTCATAAAGTTAATGAAAGTCAGGAATACGTTCTGATTATATCATAACATGAATGCTAGATTCCCACCAGGCTCATGTTACACTTGCGGTGAGATGGGTCATTTCCGCAACAATTGTCCGAGACTTACAAATCCGAATGTCAACGCGAATGCCAATGTGAATCCTACTCGTGGAGGAGCGTACAATTTGAACGCTAATGAGGCTCGAGCTGACAACGAGGTTGTTAATGGTACGTTCCTTGTTAACCAACGACTTGCATCTGTTCTTTTTGATTCTGGTGCCGATAGAAGTTTTGTTTCGTTATCATTTGAGCCTTTGCTTGCGATACCTAGAACTAAACTGAGGAAACCCTTATCTGTCGAAGTTGCTACTGGTAAACCGATCGTACTCGATTATGTTATTCGTGATTGTCAGTTGAACCTCGATAACCATCTTTTTCCTATTGACCTCACACCGATGCAACTTGGGAGTTTCAATATTATCGAGGGGATGGATTTGTTAACTAAGTTTCATGCTGAGGTGGTTTGTTTCGATAAGATTGTTCGTATTCCTCTTTCATCTAGTGAAGTTTTAGAGGTTCTTGGCGAGAAACCATTTGGTGGATTGAAACTCATGTCGTGTACTAAAGCCCAAAGTTATTTACGAAAAAGGATACTGTGACACTTATGCTCCGTAAACACACACGATGTAGGACACTATCTTTTATCATAGAAACAATGTGTTTTGGTCTCAAAAATTTGTTTATTTTGGTTCTACAATTTCACATTTTTATTCTAGTTCATTTTCAAGCTTTAAATCGCTTTCTAGAAAGTTATATAACTTAGAAATAGGTTTTAAAAGCTATGGTGTGTCTAAAACAAGTTTATTCACACTTAGGGACTATTTGCGGCAAATTGCGAATGTCTGCTGATTCACAAAGTATCGAGCATTCTGGAACTTGATCATAAGTTAAACATGCCCTAAATATCCTTTACATAGCTTAGAAATAGGCTTTCAGGTGTTTGGTGCGTAAAAATAAACTTTTTGATCAATAGGGACTAAAAGCGTCAAAAAGTGCATAAGTTTGCATTTTCGCGCATATCTTACGTTCTGAATATATCTGGACATCCAAAAATTTATGTAATCATTAAAATATTTTGTTTTAGTGATTGGCATCATAAAATTCCATTCGTCACGTAATTTGGATCGTTTTTCGTGTCCGTTCGTGTTTCGTCGTAATTAACCGAACAACGCAACTGTACGACCAAACGAACTGACATCCGAGATGTTTTTGAGCATGTTTCATGTTCCCTATGCTTTAACATCCTTTTAGAGCCCTGAAAATGGGTTAACGGGGTTTAAACGCATCAAAAATGGCCTAAACGAGTTGTAGGGACCAAAATTGTCAATCTTCCAAAGTTTCTGGTAGCTGGCACATTGTGGCACTGCACCACCACTATGTGGCTCTACCGTGGCATGAGGCCACAGCCTCATCTGGGCAGAAAACCCATTTTCATCAAATTTCAGCAACCGACTTGAAGTTCAGGGTCCTTTTTGTAACTTTTTCAATACAATTTGATGGTTTTGGGGCACCCCTAGTATTCCAAAACCATGTTCCTTATGTGTAAGGTCCAGATCGAAGCTGAATTATCGAGGAACGAACATAACAGTTCTTCACTTTCTATAAATACCAACCATCTTCATCACCTTCATTCACACCTTTGATCTCAATTTCATTCTCTAATTTGAAGCTCTCCTTGTGAAGCTTCATACCTGAGAATTTTTGAGTTCAAATCTCCAAGCTTGGACCCTTTGTAAGTTTCTTTCATGCTTGTTATCGTTTTTCAAGCGTGAAAGTCAAACAGTGTTTGACTTTCTGCTTTGACTAGTCTTTGGTCAACACGAAGTTCGTTTGAACTTTGCAACGTGAGCGTAATCATGATGGTTATAGTCCCTTGTACCTACTGATTACCACGTTGATTAGGCGTAGTGACGAGTCATAGTTTCGGTCAAAATACGTGCCTATACGTATTTTGCAACCAAACTATTATTGGGTATCAAAACCGTTTGTTTTGAAATAAAACTTGTTTTCTAACTTCGTTAAACATGTTTTAACATGTTTAACTCGTCACTTTTAGGATAATGCTTATATAGGGTCATAAGATAAGCGGTCTAAACAACCGCTTAGACTTTTGAACCCGACTCATTTGGTCGATCGTTAGGATCCGACCAAATATATAATGTGACCATAGTTGTATAGGGAATAACCTTCCGAGGTTATACCTTATGGTCACTTCGTTTAGTTAGTTGTATGATAGGTAGTTTATATGCCTTAGGAAAATGACCAAAATGCCCTTTTTCGCATAATTTCATTTTAAGCATATGTAACACATGTTTTGACATCTAAACTGATTTTATAACATAATTAGATATGTTAAGGCATATAATACTTGTCATAGGACTAGTTAGGCGTCTCGAACTCGCTTTCGCGCAAACGACGCGTTAAAGTGGCGTAAGCTACCTTAGTGGGTCGTAATGGGTCGTAAGCACTTAGGATAGGTTCCGACTTAGAATGTAGGCTTTGTTAAACCATATCACATGAGTTCCAATATTCATTCGGTTTACAAGACCTCATTCTACCCGATTTTCCGATTTAGGTGTCAATTCACTAACATAGTATCCGTTACCCTAGGAACCACTTCAACACTTGAACTCTTGGTCTTTTGAGCTTTGTTATACCCTTTGAACCGAAACTATACGCAATCCCAGGCGAGTACATAGTTCCCCTCTTTTACTGTTTTCAAATGTTTTGGAGTGATTCATACGTGTAATTGATCTGTTTTCAAAATGTATGGCATATGTGTGTTCACTAAGTGCTTTTATGTGTATTATTCTGATTATGCAAATGCAATGTTTTATCCTTAAGTGATCTACCTATCTTCATAGTTAGATTCATGTAGGGTATTTGAAGTACATTCTTAGATCTTCCTATCATCATAGTGAGATTTTTAAGAAGTATTTTACAACTCGATGGTTGGTTTTTGTGTAGTTTGTTGGTGATTTAGATAAGGAAACTAGATAATACAATAAGCACATGGTGGATACGCCGCTGGTACGTCCTATATATAAGTGTGCTTATTGTATTACCTTTCGTGGCGTTATCCCGAATCACCATTAGGATTTAGGATTGTTTTGATTCAATAATTCAATATGACAGAACCCAGAATCCTTATGGCATCTATCTATCCTTATAGGTTGATTCTTGTAGGATGTTTAGAGTACTAATATTGGAGTCCATGTTTTGATTCATTGTGTACTTTAATGCATGTTAGATTAGACAATGTGACAAAAACCTGATCCCCGTAGTATCTATCTATCTTCATAGTTAGACATGTATGGGATATTTAGAGTACTAATATTGGAGTCCCTCTTTGGATTCATTGTGTACTTTAATACATGGTTACGAGGTGGAACAAGTTGACGATTATGTGTTTATGTGGTAGTTGTGATTTAGATAACGAAACGGGTGTAATAAAATAAGAACATGGTGGATACGCCGCTGGTACTTCCTATATATAAGTGTTCTTATTTTATTATTCTTGTAACGCTATCTGGATCACTTTAGGAATTTGTGTATGATTGTTTCAATGTTTGATTATCAAAATCTTCATAGAATCTATCATATTTTATATGTTAGATTCTTAGGAAGATATCTGAAGTATTATCATGACTCATTGATTTGAATTATATAATACTTACAGAAGTTTTGAATTATTTCAAAACAGTTATTATAAATCCTTGATTGGATTCCTTTTTTTTTGGGTAAAGGGTTACCCCGGTGATTCTATATATTCACAAAAGAAAAAAAACAAGTAGTAAGGTAACATCCTTACTAGTTCAGACATGGGACATACCCCCATGAAAGTAAAACCAACTAAACCACAAAAACTGTAAAACCAAACGACTACTAGACACACAATCTAGAACAAAAGAAACCTTAACTTATTCGAAATCAACCATTTTCCATGAGTAAATCAGCTCCATGAATATCCCACTTCACCAGTAATGCCCGAACTCGCGCAGTGTTCTTGAACTTGAGCCCCATTAGCTTATATCTAACACTTTCTATAACAAGCTGACAAAGAACATCCGGAGGCCTTGCATGGTTTCTAAATAATTGGTTATTTCTCTCCTTCCATATGGTATAAGCTAGCGCTGCAATCAACAACCGAGCCACCATATTTGATGCTGATTTTGACCGAGACCGAGTACCTAGCCATTCGAAAACATCACTCCACTTTGAATCAACACTCTCCATACCAGCCTTCGCACGAATCATTTCCCAAACTATCATGGATAGTTTGCACTCAAAAAATAGGTGGTCATGAGAATCAATATTCTCATAACACAACAAGCAACACATCATGTTCATGTTGTTACATCGAGTATGATTCCAAAGCACAATTTTATCTTGAGTAAGTAACTTACGTCGCACAATAAGCCACATCAAAAAAGCATGACGAGGAATACAATGAGAGAACCAAATGAAAGCAGCCCAACCCACCTCCGGCTCCCTGGCTCTAACAGAATTCCAAACCACACTAGAAGAATAAACGGCCTCACTATCTCCATCTTTCCAAAGGATACGATCTCTTGCATTTAAATTCCATTGCATGTTATCTAGCTGAATAAGAACTGGGAATAAATCCCTCCAAGCTAACGGCCAAATCCAAGAACCATTAGGAGACACATCCGCAACTGTAGCACTTAGAGAAAAACCTTCTCGGGTAATAACTCTTGGAGACAAAAAATTGCATAACGGACCAATGCTACTCCATGTATCAAACCAAGCTGAGGTACTACTACCATCACCAATCATAGACCAAACATGTTGACGAATCAAAGGGCGAAGCTGAACCATCTTTTTCCAGCTCCAACAACAAGTAGCCGGAGTCTTATGGTCCCAAAAATTCCTACCTTTTAACCGATAAGAGTGAATCCAAGCAACCCATAACGAATGACGATTACTTAGAATACTCCAAATATGCGAAACCATAAGAGCTTTATTAAAATCAGCTATACGACGAATCCCCAAGCCCCCTTCAGTTTTCGGCACACACACAGATCTCCAAGAAACTTTCGCCCTACCACGCTTAGAAGAAGATTGAGCCCAAAGAAAATTCCGCATTTTAGTTTCCAACTCCTTAACTACTCTAGCTGGTAATATAAAAACCGATGACCAGTAGACATGCATCGATGAAAGAACCGAAATAATAAGCTGAAGTCTACCTGCAAAGGACAACATTTTATTCTTCCAATTATCAATCCGACATTCAAGCCGCTCCACAAGAATGCTACAATCTTTGTATAAAAGCCTCGAAGAAATAAGAGGGACCCCCAAGTATCTGACTGGCAACGTACCCTCAACAAAGGGCAAAATATTCAAAATCTCTCCTTTGACATGATTTGGAACATTACAGAAAAACCCTGTACTCTTCTGAATGCTAGGAACTAATCCCGACATTTGAGTGAACTTTGTTAGGGAGAGCATAACACACTTAGCCGAAGCCACATCCCCCCTCGCGAAAAGAAACAAATCATCCGCGAAACACAGGTTAATAATTTTCTGCTTCTCACATTTATTATGGAACCGAAAAGAAGTATCGATTCTTGTCACTTGATTCAGAATGCACGTCAAGACTTCCATCACTAAGGTAAACAGATAAGGGGATAGTGGGTCACCCTGCCTAAGACCCCTTTTACCTTTGAAGTAACCATGAACATTCCCATTAACACACACCGAATAAGATGCTGTAGACACACATAACATTATCCAGTGAACCATAGTGCTATTAAACCCAAACCCAAGTAAAACCGTTTTAAGAAAGCTCCACTCCACCGTATCATAAGCCTTTTGAATATCCACCTTAAAAGCACATCTTGGAGGCCCAACATCACGATGATAATTATGCATTAATTCCCCTTGATTGGATTCCTAATAACACATTAACAAGTTTTTACAATGGTTTAATCGAGATTACAATATAAGGCATAAAATGACTTAGTAATAATCATATTGCCATATACAAACCTATTTTATCACAAGTTTTCACAATTAGGATTTTGTAATGCAATAACTAAAATGTTTTGCCAATTACTTGGGTAATAAAACCTATGTATTCACCGACATTTTTATGCTGACTGTTTTTCGCATATGTTTCAGGTTTTCGACTATTTCAAGCATGCAACGCATAGGACTGCATTCGGGCCTTAGACTTCTAAAACAAAAGAACAATTTCATGTATTCTTTGTTTGTAAAACGATGTTAATGATATTGAAACAATTTAGTACCAGTAGTTGTGAGCAATTTGTAACGTAACTCCCCGATATTTCCGCCGCGTGTTATTGTATTACGCGATTGGGTTGTTACAAATTGGTATCAGAGCACTGGTTATAGGGAATTAGGTTATTAGCATGCCTTAAACCTAGTCTATAACCTTCCTAAGACCCAAACATGAGTAGACTTAGGACTTCTTTCCTAATCCTCATCCTTATTCTTGCCACAACTACTCCATGATTTACAAATCACCTAACCTTAGATGATTTATCCTAAAACCCTTAGGCTTTATGCCTTAAGGTATTCTTCAAAAATGTTTTTCTCAAAACGTTTTCATCAAAATATTTTTCAAAATGTTTTCTCAAACTTTTTTGTCAAAATATTTCACAACATGTTTTATCTCAAACGATTTGTATCAAATGATTTCTCAAACGTTTTTCATCGAAATCTTGGGTTTTTAATAATGTGAACACATGCAATCTGGAAGGGTGGATGCATGTACCCTGAGTTTTCTGTCTAAGGCTAGAGTGTTCGTACAAATCCACATTTTCAGACCAGTCACTCTTACCTGGGAACTCTTTGGGTGAGTGTCCACTTATAGGCTAAAGCATGTCTTCGTAAAGCATTATAAAAACCTATCCATCTTGACCCTACCGAATGATTTTTTTAAAACGACCTTTGTAACCCTACTCATTCATGTTACCCTCGGTAATGTGTTTGCTCTTCATGACAATCGAAGCATCTTTCCTTTCCCAATACTATTTCATCATATTATCTTCGGAAATATGTTTATGTTGGTGCACTACGTCTATCGACTTCGTCTTGTATCGAGTCTTGTAATGTACTAGATAGATCAGGGCATGAAAATCGAGAAAGTAAGTTTAATGGTAATTTCGCTTGAAAGGGGATGATTCGCTTGAAATGACAAGTGTTTGTTTCAAGCGAAATCACATTAACTAATTCCGCTTGAACTGCACCATGTCACTTTCAAGCGGAATCCCAAGTCTATATATAGGTCCTCAAGCGAAATCAGTTGTAACAGTTCTGGATTTTGATACCGAGGTGCTACCGGTTTATCCAGTGATTATAATCAGTGTAAAATCAATATACAAGTCTTTTAAAGTGATATTCAAGCTGTTTCGAATTCTATTTCTCCGTTTCCGCCTTTGAAATAGATTAAAACTCCTCTAAACGACTCGTTTGGGTCACAAGACGATCCTACAGGTGGTATCAGAGCTCAGGAGGAGGAGTTCTTACCGATTCAGCTTAAAATTTCTGTTTTCTACACCTTCTTTTCAAAATTAACAAGTTTTCACGGTTAAAATCGGCTTAATTTCTCACATTATATGCGCAATACTGTTTTAACAAACCCTTGAAAGTTTCAAACCAAAATTCTGATTAAAAGTGATAAAAATGGACAAAAAAGGTAATTCCACTTGTACGAACACCCTGATTCCGCTTGAATATGTTATCTCGCTTGGTTGATTTCGCTTGAAACAGTCTGATTTCGCTTCAGTGTGCTATTCCGCTTGAATAGTTTCAAACGAAATCAGTAATTTCGCTCCAAACTGGTATTCCGCTTGAAATTGGTGTTTTCGCTTGAGATAGTTATTCCGCTTGAAAAGGGATTTCGCTTGAACTTAATTCCACTTGAACTTGTCTGATTTGGGAAATTTGTTACCAAAATCATGAGTGAGGAGTTTTACAACGCGTTTGCTACCCTGACTACTCCGGCTGCCATTGCTCAAAACATGAACTTAGAAAATGAGACTGGAAAAATGCAAAAACCCCCGAAACTAATGAGCATTGAGGAGTATTACGGATGGAAAGATCGGTTTGAAAACTGGGTTCAAGCAAATCATTTGAGATCTTGGGAGTGTATTCTGAAGAAGTATGTACTACCACGTACTGATCTGCAAGTTGAGAAAACAATTTCTAAATTTACTGACAAAGAACGTGATATGTACAAAGCTGAAAAGATGATGATTAGTCTACTTCAACAAGCTATTAAAGAATACATCTTTGTATTGCTTCAACATGACAAAACTTCAAAATCAATATGGGATGCACTTAAAATCAAGTCTGAGGGAAGTGAGAAGATGATTAAGAGTAAAAAGGCTTTGCTTAAGAAAGAATTTGATCTATTCACAAGTCTGCCAGGGAAGATACAAAGAAGTTGATTGAAAGATATTTCCATTTAGTGCGTTCAATGTCTTTGTTGAGTATTAACAAAGAACGAGAGGAATGGGTCGACAAATTAGCAGATGCTTTACCTAAAAAAGAATGGGGTACATTTTTGATGATCTTGAAAAACACCGGAGAATATGATGGTTTGACAATTTCTCAGTTCATTGAAAAGATTGAAGGACAAGATCTTGAACAGCAAAAGATTGCAAGGATGAACAATCCGAGTAATCAACAAGATGTGAAAATGTATTATAAAGGTAGTGTTCAAGAGGCTGAAATAAGTCCAAAAATCCAAACTGCTTTTAGTACTGGAAACTCATCTGGAAATGTTGATCAAAGTCCAAACAACAGTAGTGTATTTTCTTCATATCCGAGTGTTAATTGAAAAGATTCAACTTCAAGTTTTCATTCTCAAAGTTCAAAGAATGGAAGTGGTTGTGTGATACAGTGCAATATTGCATTGAATCTTCCGAGTGGTCAAAGTTTTTCTGAAGAAGTTGCAAAAGATCACATGGCATTACTTGCAACTGTGCTACAATCCTATGAAGGTTTGGTTGCAGGGAGGATCGGAAATCCTATGCTGACGAAAGAGGATTACGATCAGATAGACGCTGAAGAGATGGAACTTATGGACATCAAATGGTGTCTAGCTAGTGTCTTGAGGAGAGCAAAAAAATTTAAAATGATTACAGGAAGAAATGATTTTCTGGATGCACATGTTTCTACTTTGGGTTTTGATAAATCTAAAGTTACTTGTTTTCGATGCAGAGAGAAAGGTCATTTCAAAAGATAATGCAAAAATCAGGAAGCTAGTGGAGCAAAGAATCCATTTGGAAAAGATGATTACTATCGGAAAGCCATATATCAGCAGGTTGCTCATCAACCTCATCAACAAAAGGAACCACAAACTGCTCATGCTAGAATGATCGAGGATGCAAACAAGAAAGCTTATTATGGTATAATTGATCAAGATGATGAAAAGGTGGCAGAAGGTTTCAACTGGAACAAATACATTCCATCTGATTCAAAAGTTGTTGCTCTCATTGCAAAAGCCATTTAAGAACCGGATTTGTTTACAGAATGAATGAAAGTGATTGGTGTTAATGCTAAGAATCAAGAAGAAGAATCTGATACATCAAATGAAAGTTCAGAAAAAACAATGGTTTTTGATCAAACACCATCTGATTCTGGGTTATCCGATGATAGTTCAGAAAAGACAGTAATGTTTGATAAATCATCAACTGATGACAATAGTGATTATGAGGAAGAAATGCATATTGACGTTGCAAAAACTCATTTATCTCCTGAAAGTTTTCAATTTTATTTTGCAGACCGCTTGGAGAAATTGAAGAAGAAACAAGCAGTAAAAGAGTTGAAAAGTCAGGAAGTTAATGTTGCTAAGAGGAATGGTAAAGCTGAGAAGGTAATTGAAGTTGAAACAGTGATTGAAGATAAGAAGATCATTGAAGTAGAAAAGATTGTGGAAGTCATCAAGCCTTGCTTAAAGTGTTTAGAATCTTGCAAGTAGTGTGCAGCAAAAGATGAAAAGTTGGCTGAGTTTGAGAAGATGAAAGAACAATTATTGTTTAATCTCAATTATGTGAAAGAGTCCTATGATGTTTTGAATAAAATGGTAACTGGTCTTCAAAAGACAAATTCTGAAAGAGAAGATGCATTGACCATGATGAATGCGGTAATGATGTCGAAGCAGAAAGCCATTAATTTCTACATTGAAGAAAGTGCAAAATGGAAGCAAGAGTTGGAGAAAGAAAAGATAGAGAATGAGAGAATCAGACGATTATTACAGAGTTATTCTAGTTCTGATTATCTTATTGACCGAATTTATCCAACTGTTGCAGGTTTTGAAGCATTTCAAGATGATGAAAAGCCGAAGAAGAAGGATAGTGGTAAGAAACAGAGTGCTAGTTATAATAAGTGTCCGCCTCCGATTTGGG
The DNA here is from genome assembly GCA_030545235.1 of Helianthus tuberosus. NCBI lineage: Eukaryota > Viridiplantae > Streptophyta > Magnoliopsida > Asterales > Asteraceae > Helianthus > Helianthus tuberosus. The sequence goes on from CM060408.1 coordinate 128,744,923, forward strand.
AAGGGTATTCTCCTAGAAAACCTAATGAGGAGCAAGTTGAAAAGGCAGTCAATATAAAGTTAAAGTCCGATATAACCGATGATTTACCAGAAAACATTGACGTCGTTTTTACATCGTCTGACACTGATCATGAGCCCGAGTTAATAAAAAAGGTGGTCGATCAAGTGTTGGATAAAGATGAGGAGTCTGAGTCAAAGTCCAAGTCTGGAAGTTCGAGTTCGTCAGTTAACAGTCCAAAACCGTTGGTTAAACGGGTTTACAGTAAAGAGTTTTTAATATCAAAATCTAATTTGAATGACGAAACATTTAAAGTTGCATATACTTTGAATGATTCTGAAAAATTATATTCTGATAAAGATTTTCCAATAAGAAGTGTTCGAATTGAAAAGATAAAAAAGGTTTTCAAACTAACAGAAATCAATATATCTGAAATAAAAAATGTAAATCTTAATGAAAAACCTAAAAAGTACACTTCAAGAGTTCAACAACGCTTAAACAAGAAAAAGGGTTACAATTCTGATTTTGGTTTTCAAAAGAAACCAAACCATAATGGTAATTTTAAAAAGAAAGGATTAGGTTTCATTCCATCTGAAAAACAGAAAAATGAAAAATTTGTTAAAGATTTTAATTCAAAAGTGAATTTTGTTTCAGGGACAAGCTGTGAAAAGGAATCAAAAAGCTCATTCTGGAAACAATCAAACAAAGAATTCCTTATCCAGAAGCAAGAGAGAATAGGGACTGGAGTCTTTCATGTAAAGGAGACAAGAACCTGTTTTAGATGTAATGAAGTTGGTCACATTGCATCGACATGTTCTCAAGCAACAAAACCAAAACAGGAAGTCTCTAAAAAACTCAAAGAAAAAGTTGTTGAGAAAAATGAACCACCAACTGAAAAAGTTAAAATTTTTGAAAATTCAACAAATGAAGTTGGTGAGTGTTCAAAGACACATTTTTATAAAAAGAAAGCTAAGAATGACAACCAAGTGTGGGTTTTTAAGAAAGTTGATGTGAAATCTGGCGATGAATCTGATTCCACAAAGTCAGAGGAGCCACAGGTTGAAATTAAAAAGGAAAGGACTAAAAATTTCAAACAAAAGATTGGTAAGGTTGAGATTTCGAATCAATTCTATTCTGAGAAGAAAGAATTTGATGTCGACAAAGCTTTTAATGGAAATGTTAAAAAGATTTTTGGAAAAATGGTTGAGGGAAAGGTCAAAGGGGTAAAGGACTTTCATGAAACAAAGAAAGCAACTTTTTACCCAAGTGAAGTTGAGGAGAAAACACCCAAGGTTGTTAAGGCTTGGGGGATTTGTTTAAATGAAAAACCTGACTTGCCGGAGCTCCCAAGTGGGTAATTGTGGAGCATGAATCGGCATTATTCTTGAAAAGATTGTTTTGTGAAAAATCTTAAAATTGTTAAAGTCAAGTGTGACTTGCCGTAGCTTCCAGGTTTGTAAGTGTGAAGCAGGTATCGGCATCTTTCTTGAGAAATTCACTTTGGTGATATTTCGACGTTCAAGTGGATAATCAGGGACATTAAGTTGTACTTGGTTTTCTACAAGTGATTATATTGTGAAAATCGGAAAATGTTAAATTTCTACAAGAGGTTTTGAAAAACAAAGTGATGAAGTTGATCCCCTAACCTACAAGTGGTTTTTATACAAACTTATTTTCCAGAAAAACCATTTTATTAAAACAAACTTAAGTGTTTTGAAATCATAATGGGAAAATAGTTTGTTGTAAGGGGGAGTTCTGATTGTTTATGCTAAGTGGATGGCGAATTGAAGTGATTTGATATCAGTTGCCACTTTATTTGTACAGTTTGTTTTCAAAATTTTAAATGTGTTTGCATTTTAGGGGGAGTAAGAAATTTCAGAAAATTCAAAAACATTTGAAAATTTAAAAAATAAAAAAGAACATGATAAAATCAAAATGAGTTTTGTTGTGAAAAAGAGGAAATGATAGTACAACATTTTAATTGTAAGGGGGAGTGTGAGTTTAAATGAGAAAAGATTTTAAAGATATGCATACAATTGGTTTATCAGTGATTTTAATTGAAAAATCATTCTGGATAATTTTGAGAGAGAGTCTGAATATATAAATTTGAACAATTATAAAATTGTGAAATTTATTTTTAGGTAGAGTTCTGTGCAGGTTAGAGCCGGGAATTGGTTCTGAACCTGTGGGAAGATGTTAGAGCCAGATACAGATCCTGAAACTAATGATGCTGATGAACTTAAGGAATCAAGAGATCTGATCAAGTGAATTAGAAAGCTTGAGAGCCAGATCACGATCCTGATCCTGTGAAAGTCAGACTATAATTCCAGCACAAGTTGTGAGGGAATCTATTGGTGCTGATAGAAAGAGAAAAGAAGCCCAAAGACTGATAAAGATTGAAGATTGTGAAGACTCAACACTGAAGACTTCGTCAATATCCGAGGGGGAGTCTGTTGGTGCACTACGTCTATCGACTTCGTCTTGTATCGAGTCTTGTAATGTACTAGATAGATCAGGGCACAGAAATCGAGAAAGTAAGTTTAATGGTAATTTCGATTGAAAGGGGATGATTCCGCTTGAAATGACAAGTGTTTGTTTCAAGCGAAATCACATTAACTAATTCCGCTTGAACTGCACCATGTCACTTTCAAGCGGAATCCCAAGTCTATATATAGGTCCTCAAGCGAAATCAGTTGTAACAGTTCTGGATTTTGATACTGAGGTGCTGCCGGTTTATCCAGTGATTATAATCAGTGTAAAATCAATATACAAGTCTTTTAAAGTGATATTCAAGCTGTTTCGAAGTCTATTTCTCTGTTTCCGCCTTTGAAATAGATTAAAACTCCTCTGAACGACTCGTTTGGGTCACAAGACGATCCTACAGTTTAATTCGATACGGTTGAAATGAACCTCATTTCATTTCACGACACTACGAGATCCTATTTTATCTTTGAAATACTACCTTTGTCTTTTTAAATTTCAAAAATTTTACCATTTGGATGAGAATTTTCAAAATTTCAACACAAAGTTTCTTTATTTTAAAATTTTAATTTAAAAACATTTTATCTTAAAGACAATAATTTTTTTTGGAATTTATAACACAAACCAATAACTTGGTTTGTATTCTCTCATCCAAAATGTAATAAAAATCTATTTTCAAACAATTCTTGTTTCAAAACAAAATCCACAACACCATATATTCTAAGTATAAAAACAAGACCAATGAACAAGATTTTACTAGATCGAAGTTTTCACAATACAATAATGTTACAAACTCATAACAAATGGGATAAATCTAACTTTTTGGTTTTCTCTATAGCTGTACTTTCAAAATGCCTCCTCGACGAGATGCACAACCTCAAACCAACGAAGAAATCGCACCCCTTGTCACTCAGCAGATGGATGTTGTGCTTCCGAACATAGTAACCCAGGTTTATCAGATATACAACAACAATAACAACAACAATGCCCAATGTAATTTCAAGACCTTCAATTCAGCCAAATCGCTAAAATTTTCTGGGTCTGAAGGAGCAACCACACTCTTACAATGGTTTGAAAGTATAGAAAACACATTCTGCCATGTTCAGTGTCCCAATGGGCGCAAGGTGGATTTCGCCTCAAGTGTGTTTCAAAGGAGAGCACTCACTTGGTGGAATGGTATTATGAGAGACCGAGGTGCCGATGTAGTAATGGAACTGACATGGGAAGAATTTAAGGATCTCATGAAGAAAGAATTCTGCCCACGAAGCGAAATAAGGGCACTTGAAAATGAGTTCTATTATTTAAAACAGGATAGTGAGGAAATCGTGCCTACACTGACCGATTTGAACAGTTAAGCCTACTTTGCCCCACTATGGTCACACCTTTGGATCGGGCCATTGAGAAATACATCGATGGTTTACCTGACCCTGTCCAAGACATTGTCACTGGCAGCCAACCTACAACGTTTAGGGAGGCTAAAGAATTAGCTACTATCTTGACCGACTCCCAAGTTAGAAAAGGTAAGCTATTTCGACAAGGAAACAAGAAACATGACACTGAATCTGTTAACGAGAATTCGAAAGGAACAAAGGACGAATCTTCTAAAAGTTCTAGTAAGCGCAAGGCTTAGAATTTTGCAATTCCTGCACCTGCTCCACTGAACTCAGTACCCTTTAAGGGATTTTATCGTGGGAAGCAACCTCGGTGCAATCATTGCAATTATCATCATGCACCAAATTCCCCTTGTCGCCAGTGTACAATTTGTGGTTTATTTGGACATCTAGCTGTAACCTGTCGTATCCAGAACCGAACAGCCCCTACTAAGACTCGCCCAAGAGCATGTTTCAATTGTGGTGACTTAAATCATTTCAAGCGAACCTGCCCCAAGCTTGCCAATGCTAATGGACGAGCATTCAACATCAACGAGGCTCAAGCTAATGATCAAGTGCTTAAGATCATTTGAACCTCTAAATTTCCTGTTTATTTTCAAGAAACAATGTACATATTTTAACTATGTTTGTAACGACAATATGAATTCCAAGAAGTTTATCTTTATCTTTGTTATTCAATTTTCAATTTCAAACTCTAATGTGATTACACTATGTGTGATTTCAAATTTCATGCTGATTTTGGAGGATTCCGTTCTTTAGAGTCTAAATCTTATAATATTAGCATAATATAAATTGCACTCCGGTGCTTTCGTACGAGCGTGGTGACACGATCAATATGAATACTATGAACAATATAATACTATTTCATGATTATAACATTACAAATATAATTTATTTATCTAATATGTATAGTACATGGTTGGAAATACAATTTGCTTCGTATGTTGATATAACATACTTAATACATTTTTGCTTAGTATGTTAACTTAGCGTACCTAGCACATGATTTGAGAACATTTTCTTGATATGCTTACATTATGGTGATAATGTATTATTAGTATATATGTTGCATTCTACCTGTTTGGTTAATATGAAACATATATAAATATTTGTACTAGAATAAAATACCTAATACTAAAATTTTTCGTATGCAAAATAAGTAGTGTTATCATTGCTAGTATGAAATACGATTCAATTTGACAGATATTATGTTGTGACGATGTTTATTTGAATTAGACGATAGTTCGACCTTATTATTTATTTACCCTCGCTTAACAAGAGGAGCTATGTGGGCCATGCGACGAAATGAGTAATTATGGGTGCACACTTAATTATGAGATTCGACGCATGAGAATCATAGTAAGCCTTGTTAAGTATGGTGGCATAAAATCTAGAATGATTAAGGTAACGGGAGGAGTATGATGCGATAAGAACATGGTGGATACGTCGATGGTACTTCCTATATATAAGTGTTCTTATTGTGTTATTCTTCAGAACGTTGCTGAGATCATTTGGTGATTTTATGTTATCTTAGACCATTATGTGATTATGTGTTTGTTTGTTATTTGAGTGTTTATTTCCGATGGACAAGAACAAGTACATTCATTAACTCAAATCAAGCCGACCGGGAGTATGATATGGTGTTAAAGGTGACGATCTTGATGCCATTGGTATGTTGACCCGTCTCCTATACATGAGATGCTCATGGTGCACTGGATATACCTTGTGGGACGTTAGAAACCGTGTACATGAAGGGCTTGAATCTACACCCCATTGTTTGCTAGGAATTACACTAGGAGCTTAGTATAACATAGTGCCATACTTAAATGATTTTTGAACACTAGTCGACTATCACAAGTTTCAAAGGGTTGAATACCTTGAGATACTTTGAATATCCCAAATCACATTTTGAATTCTCCAACACCAAACGCTGCTCCGCATCTTTGGGATCCAGCAATCTGCTTATCCATCAGTTGTTTCAGTTCCGCTCTACGGTCTCCTTCGAACAAATTTCGGGAAGAAATTTCCTGAAGTAGGGGAGACTGTGACACTTATGCTCCGTAAACACACACGATGTAGGACACTATCTTTTATCATTGAAACAATGTGTTTTGGTCTCAAAAATTTGTTTATTTTGGTTCTACAATTTCACATTTTTATTCTAGTTCATTTTCAAGCTTTAAATCGCTTTCTGGAAAGTTATACGCGAACTGATGCATAAACGTAATCAGTTTAATGCGACAAACACTCCAGAACAGTAACATAGGCTTAACATACCTTAAATAACTTTTATATAACTTAGAAATAGGTTTTAAAAGCTTTGGTGTGTCAAAAACAAGTTTATTCACACTCAGGTACTATTTGCGGCAAATTGCGAAAGTCTGCTGATTCACATAGTATCGAGCATTCTGGAACTTGATCATAAGTTAAACATGCCCTAAATATCCTTTACATAGCTTAGAAATAGGCTTTGAGGTGTTTGGTGCGTAAAAATAAACTTTTTGATCAATAGGGACTAAAAGCGTCAAAAGGTGCATAAGTTTGCATTTTCGCGCATATCTTACGTTCTGAATATATCCGGACATCCAAAAATTTATGTAATCATTAAAATATTTTGTTTTAGTGATTGGCATGATAAAATTCCATTCGTCACGTAATTTGGATCGTTTTTCATGTCTGTTCGTGTTTCGTCGTAATTAACCGAACAACGCAACCGTACGAGCAAATGAACCGACATCCAAGATATTTTGAGCATGTTTCATGTTCTCTATGCTTTAACATCCTTGTAGAGCCTTGAAAATGGGTTAACGGGGTTTAAACACATCAAAAATGGCCTAAACGAGTTGCAGGGACCAAAACTGACAATTTTCAAAAGTTTCTGGTAGCTGGCACATGGTGGCGCTATGCCACCACTATGTGGCTCTGCCGTGGCATGACGTCACGGCCTCATCTGGGCAGAAAACCCATTTTCAGCAAATTTCAGCAACCGACTTGAAGTTCAGGGTCCTTTTTGTAACTTTTTCAATACCGTTTGATGGTTTTGGGGCACCCCTAGTATTCCAAATCCATGTGCCTTATGTGTAAGGTCCAGATCGAAACTCAATTATCGAGGAACGATCCTAACGGTTCTTCACTTTCTATAAATACCCACCATCTTCATCACCTTCATTCACACCTTTGATCTCAATTTCATTCTCTAAGTTGAAGCTCTCCTTGTGAAGCTTCATACCTGAGAATTTTTTAGTTCAAATCTCCTAGCTTGGACCCTTTGTAAGTTTCTTTCATGCTTGTTATCGTTTTTCAAGCGTGAAAGTTAAACAGTGTTTGACTTTCTGCTTTGACCAGTCTTTGGTCAACACGAAGTTCGTTTGAACTTTGCAACGTGAGCGTAATCACGATGGTTATAGTCCCTTATGACTATACCTACTGATTACCACGTTGATTAGGCGTAGTGACGAGTCATAGTTTCGGTCAAAATACGTGACTATATGTATTTTGCAACCAAACTATTCTTGGGTATCAAAACCGTTTGTTTTGATATCAAACTTGTTTTCTAACTTCGGTAAACATGTTTTAACATGTTTAACTCGTCACTTTTAGGATAGTGCTTATATAGGGTCGTAAGATAAGCGGTCTAAACAACCGCTTAGACTTTCGAACCCGACCCGTTTGGTCGATCGTTAGGATCCGACCAAACATATAATGTGACCATAGTTGTATAGGGAATAACCTTCCGAGGTTATACCTTATGGTCACTTCGGTTAGTTAGTTGTATGATAGGTAGTTAATATGCCTTAGGAAAATGACCAAAATGCCCTTTTTCGCTTAATTTCGTTTTAAGCATATGTAACACATGTTTTGACATCTAAACTGATTTTATAACATAATTAGATATGTTAAGGCATATAATACTTGTCATAGGACTAGTTAGGCGTCTCGAATGCGCTTTCGCGCAAACGACGGGTTAAAGTGGCGTAAGCTACCTTAATGGGTCGTAATGGGTCGTAAGCACTTAGGATAGGTTCCGACTTAGAATGTAGGCTTTGTTGAACCATATCACATGAGTTCCAATACTCATTCGGTTTACAAGACCTCATTTACCCGATTTTCCGATTAAGGTGTCGATTCACTAACATAGTATCTGTTACCCTAGGAACCACTTCAACACTTGAACTCTTGGTCTTTTGAGCTTTGTTATACCTTTGAACCGGAACTATACACAATCCCAGGCGAGTACATAGTTCCCCTCTTTTACTGTTTTCAAATGTTTTGGGGTGATTCATATGTGTAATCGATCTGTTTTCAAAATGTATGGCATATGTGTGTTCAGTAAGTGCTTTTATGTGTATTATTCCGATTATGCAAATGAAATGTTTTATCCTTAAGTGATCTACCTATCTTCATAGTTAGATTCATGTAGGATATTTGAAGTACAGACTTAGATCTTCCTATCTTCATAGTGAGATTTTTAAGAAGTACTTTACAACTCGATGGTTGGTTTTTGTGTAGTTTGTTGGTGATTTAGATACCGAAACTAGATAATACAATAAGCACATGGTGGATACGCCGCTGGTACTTCCTATATATATGTGTGTGCTTATTGTATTACCTTTCGTGGCGTTATCCCGAATCACCATTAGGATTTAGGATTGTTTTGATTCAATAATTCAATATGACAGAACTCGGAATCCTTATAGCATCTATCTATCCTTATAGGTTGATTCTTGTAGGATGTTTAGAGTACTAATATTGGAGTCCATGTTTTGATTCATTGTGTACTTTAATGCATGTTAGATTAGACAATGTGACAAAAACCTGATCCCTGTAGTATCTATCTATCTTCATAGTTAGACATGTATGGGATATTTAGAGTACTAATATTGGAGTCCCTCTTTGGATTCATTGTGTACTTTAATACATGGTTACGAGGTGGAACAAGTTGACGATTATGTGTTTATGTGGTAGTTGTGATTTAGATAAAGAAACGGATGTAATAAAATAAGAACATGGTGGATACGCCACTTGTACTTCCTATATATAAGTGTTCTTATTTTATTATTCTTGTAACGTTATCTGGATTACTTTAGGATTTTGTGTATGATTGTTTCAATGTTTGATTATCAAAATCTTCATAGAATCTCCCATATTTTTATATGTTAGATTCTTAGGAAGGTATCTGAAGTATTATCATGACTCATTGATTTGAATTATATAATACTTACGTAAGTTTTGAATTATTTCAAAACAGTTATTATAAATCCTTGATTGGATTCCTAATAACACATTAACAAGTTTTTACAATGGTTTAATCGAGATTACAATATAAGGCATAAAATGACTTAGTAATAATCATATTGCCATATACAAACCTATTTTGTCACAAGTTTTCACAAGTAAGATTTTGTAATGCAATAACTAAAATGTTTTGCCAATTACTTGGCTAATAAAACCTATGTATTCGCTGGCATTTTTTTGCTGATTGTTTTTCACATATGTTTCAGGTTTTTGACTATTTCAAGCATGCAAAACGCATAGGACTGCATTCGGGCCTTAGACTTCTAAAACAAAAGAACAATTTCATGTATTCTTTGTTTGTAAAACGATGTTAATGATATTGAAACAATTTAGTACCAGTAGTTGTAAGCAATTTGTAACGTGACTCCCCGATATTTCCGTCGCGTGTTATTGTATTACGCGATTGGGGTGTTACAGATATGGGCATTTCTGGCACATGTCACAGAGTAGAAAGGCAAGAGCAAGTGTATTCAAGATATTCCGATTGTTTCAGATTATCCAGAGGTGTTTCCTGATGAACTGCCTGGGTTGCCTCCAGTTCGTTAAGTCGAGTTTCATATTGATCTTGTACCTAATGCCAACCCGATTGCGAAAGCACCATATCATCTTACACCGTCTGAGATGCAAGAGTTATCGAAACAGCTTCTAGAGTTATCTGACAAAGGATTCATCCGACCGAGTTATTCACCTTGGGGCACTCCAGTCCTGTTTATGAAAAAGAAAGATGGATCTTTTCGAATGTGTATTGATTATCGTGAGCTTAACAAGCTTACCATCAAGAATCAATATCCCCTACCACGAATCGATGATCTCTTTGATCAGCTGCAAGGTGCTACATGCTTTTCCAAGATCGATCTACGTTCTGGGTATCATCAACTTCGCGTATTCGAAGAAGATATTCCCAAAACTGCTTTTCGTACGAGATATGGTCACTACAAGTTCACTGTCATGCCTTTTGGTTTGAAGAATGCCCCAGCTATCTTCATGGATTTAATGAATAGGGTTTGTAAACCTTATTTAGAGAAGTTCATCATTGTATTCATCGACGACATTCTCATTTATTCGAAGTCTCGAGCTGATCACGAACAACAACTTCGTTTGATAATGGAACTCCTGAAGAAGGAACAATTGTTTGCCAAATTCTCCAAGTGCGAATTCTGGCTTAAAAAGGTTCAATTTTTGGGTCATAATGTTAACGAGCAGGGTATTCATGTGGATCCTTTCAAAATAGTTGCTATTAAGGATTGGAATACACCTACTACACCTACAGAAGTTCGTTCTTTTCTTGGTCTTGCTGGGTATTACCGACGATTTATTTCGAACTTCTCAAAGATTGCGGTTCCACTCACTGCTTTTACTCAGAAGAATAAGCCTTTTGAGTGGGGACCCTAACAAGAGGAAGTTTTCCAAACTTTGAAACAAAAACTATGTGATGCTCCTGTTTTATCTTTGCCCGATGGAAACGACGATTTTGTGGTCTATTGTGACGCATCAAATCTAGGCCTTGGTTGTGTTCTCATGCAACGAGGTAAAGTTATAGCTTATGCGTCAAGACAACTGAAAATTCACGAGAAGAACTACACCACTCATGATCTTGAGCTAGGAGCTGTGGTTTTTGCACTCAAAATCTGGAGACATTATCTTTATGGCACGAAATGTGTGGTTTTCACATACCACAAAAGTCTCCAGCATATTTTAAATCAGAAGGAGCTGAACATGAGACAACGACGCTAGGTTGAACTATTGAATGATTACGATTGCGAAATTCGCTACCATCCTGGTAAGGTGAATGTCGTAGCCGATGCGCTAAGTCAAAAGGAACGAGTCAAGCTTAATTTTGTTCTCACTCTATCTGATATTCAAACTCATGTCTCTCAAGCTCAACAATCTTGTGTTACACAAAATTTGATGGGTAAGGAATTACCACATCAACTTGAGCTTAAACTCGAAACGAAAGACGATGGGTTACTCTATTTCAGGAATCGTTTGTGGATTCCGAAACAAGACGATCTTCGCACTTTAGTGATGGACGAATCTCACAAGTCTCGATATTCTATTCATCCTGGTGCCGACAAAATGTACAAGGATCTTCGTACTCAGTACTGGTGGCCTGGTATGAAGAAGGATATTGCTTTGTATGTATCGAAATGCCTAACTTGTCTCAAAGTCAAGGCAGAACATCAACGACCATCTGCTTTGCTTGTACAACCAGAGATACTTGTTTGGAAGTGGGAGAACATTGCGATGGATCTTATCACTAAGTTACCGCATACATCTAGAGGTCACGATGCTATTTGGGTTATTATTGATCGATTAACGAAGTCAGCTCACTTTATACCAATTCGCAAGGATCTATCTACTGATAAACTTGCAAAGATTTATGTTGATGAGATTGTATCTCGACATGGTGTTCCTTTGGATATCATTTCCAATCGTGATGCTCGATTTTCATCTCATTTTGGAAGACCATGCAATTTGCTATGGGAACTCAACTGAATCTAAGCACTGCTTATCATCCCCAAACAGATGGACAACTCGAGAGAACGATACAAACATTGGAGGATATGCTTAGAGCATGCGTGATAGACTTTGGTGGTAATTGGGATTCTCATCTACCTTTGATCGAATTCTCTTACAACATTAGTTATCATGCTAGCATCAATATGGCACCGTTCGAAGCTCTATACGGTCGAAAATGTCGTTCACCTGTCTGTTGGAATGAGATCAGTGAAGCTCAGCTTACTGGACCTGAGCTCATTTTGGAAACAACAGACAAAATCAAGAAAATTCGCGATAATCTTCTGACAGCTAGAAGCCATCAAAAGAGTTATGCGGATATGCGACGCAAGCCCTTGGAATTTCAAGTTGGCGACCATGTCCTACTAAAAAAAAGGGTAGTTGCACGGTACCCCTGACCGCGGAAGGGATCTCCCTTCCCAGTTCACCACCCGATATGTTGGACCATTTAAGATTGTTGAAAGAATCGGAAACATTGTTTGACTTTCTGCTTTGACCAGTCTTTGGTCAATACAAAGTTCGTTTGAACTTTGCAACGTGAGCGTAATCACGATGGTTATAGCCCCTTGTGACTATACCTACTGATTACCACGTTGATTAGTCGAAGTGACGAGCCAAAGTTTTGGTCAAAGTGCCGTTTATGCGCATTTTGAGATGAAACTATCCTTGGGTATCAAAACACTTTGTTTTGATATCGAAAGCTGATTTCTAACTTAGTTAAACATGTTTTAACATGTTTAACTCGTCACTTTTAGTCTAGTGCTTGTATAGAGTCGTAAGTCAAGCGGTCTAAACCACCGCTTAGACTTTCGAACTCGACCCGTTTGGTCGATCATTAGGATCCGACCAAGCATATTTGTGACCATAGTTGTATAGGGAATAACCTTCCGAGGTTATACCTTATGGTCACTTAGTTTAATTAGTTGTATGATAGGTAGTTTATATGCCTTAGGTAAATGACCAAAATGCCCTTTTCATGCATAATTGGATTTTAAGCATATGTAACTTAATTTTTTTCACCTAAACTGATTATGCAACATATTTAAACATATTTGCGCGTATAATACCTGTCATAGGACTATTTAGGCGTCTCGAACACGCGTTTGCGTGAACGGCGCGTTAAAGTAGCATAAGCTACCTTAATGGGTCGTAACGGGTCGAAAGCACTTAGGAAAGGTTCCGATTTAGAATGTAGGCTTTGTTAAACCATATCACATGAGTTCCAATACTCATTTGGTTTACAAGACCTCATTCTACCCGATCTTTCGATTAGGTGTCGATTATTTAACTAGTGATCCGATTACTAGGTGCTATTTGATTTCCTTGGTTTACTCGAGCTTTGCTAGTTCACTTTAATCAAGGATACTTTGCACTTCGATGTGAGTACATAGTTCCCCTATTTTATTGTTTTCAATTGTTTTGGGGTGATTCATATGTGTTAAATGATTTTCGATGCTTTCAAAACAATGATTTCAAAACGAATACTATGGTTTATATTAAACAAGAACGATTTCGATAATGTGAATGAACTTGTTGGACGTATTTACATAACGAATAACATTCATTAACATTGATCAAGCCGACTAGTATTAGGTTATGGTACCACAGGATCTGACAAATTCCGTTAGCGGACTGCACCCATGGTTATGTATGGGGGTTATGTGGGTAACGACTGAACCTGTTACTTGTTAACTTACCCTTTGGTGGTTTGTTAATACGAGTTGAACGATGGACGAGTTACGGAGGTTTGAATATATTCCACGAGACGACCAAAAGTAGTTTTCACAATTAAAACGAGAATGATTTGAACGAGAACGATTGAACGATTTTGAACGATATTGAACGATTGAATGATTTGAAACGATAGAACGATTTGAACGATTTAAACAAGTTAAACGAATTGAACGAATGATTGGTTTTTGGTTTGTGATTAGATAACGGGAGTTTTCACAATTAAAACGAGAACGGTTTGAACGAGAACGATTGAACGATTTTGAACGATATTGAACGATTGAATGATTTGAAACGATTGAACGATTTGAACGATTTAAACAAGTTAAATGAATTGAACGAATGATTGGTTTTTGGTTTGTGATTAGATTACGGGACGGGTGTAATGTGGTAAAAGCATGGTAGATACGCCGCTGGTACTTCTTATATATAAGTGCTTTTATCATATTACATACCGTGGCGTTATTTAGTTAACTTAGGCGAATGATTTGAAACGATGTCACACAAACGAAGTTTACTAAACAATATAAACCATACGAGTTATTTTTACGAGAACGATTTACAATTTGGGTTACATAAACAAATGTTTTGAGTTAAGATTCATGGCATCAAGGTTTTATAAACTGTAATCAATCTGTTTTGCCTTGGTTATTCATTTTACAATACTAATGTTTTACAAAACAAGGTTTTCTAATATCGATTGATGATGTGGTACGAGTTATTTAAACATGTAAACGAGCCATGAATCTGACACTCACACAAAACCTATGTGCTCGCCGGCATTTCTTTGCTGACTTTATTTTTACATATGTTTCAGGTGGTGTCGAATGATGTTGATTACAAGTAGGATGCATGCTTACTTAGGACTGGACGAGGCCTTAGTGACTAAATAACAAATGATAGATGATATGTAATCTTGTTTGTTTAGTTTCAAAGACAATGTTAATGTTAATATTTTAATAAAACAAAACTTTTGAATCCATGGTTGTGAAACAATGATTCTGCCACTCCACTCCCCGACGTTTCCGCGGCGGTTTCATTATTTTAACGCGGTCGGGGTGTGACAGAAGAGTTGGTATGAGATCCAATGGTTATAGGGAATTAGTTTATTAGTAATGCTTATACCTAGACTATAACTTTTCTAGGACCCTAACGGAAGTTTACTTGTGTTTAGATTTTTAAAACAATACCGTCACCTATCTTTAGGTGATGACCACAACGGGAACACAATAAAAAATCCGATTCGAAAATCAATCATCTATTCTTGGATGATTGATTATAAGGTTTAGAACCCTCTAATTTTTCAAAATCTCGTCAAAGTTTGGGTCTTATAATGTGAACACGTGCAATCCACATAATCAGACCAGTCACTCTTACCTGGAAATCTTGGGATGAGTGTCCACTTATAGGCTAAAGCAGGTCTTCGCGATACATTATATTGACCCATTTACTTTGATTAGTCATTGCGTGTCGTTTGTTTGTTCGAGGTAACGAACGAATGATCGCCTTCCTTGTGTTTTGTCAATGTTTTTGTTGGGATTGAACCCTACCAGAGGAACAGATAATGAAAGCCAAAACCGGTTCACTACAGTGGATTCACAATAAGCAGTTGTTTACAATAAGCTTTCCCTTTGACAGTGGTTATCTAACAGCTGATGAACCTTAAGTACTGCTCAGAAGAACAACTGATGAACCAAACGCTGATGAAATCCTAAAGACTGCTGAAGATAAACACTGACGCTCTATCTACTGCTGTCTCTTAAGTACTGCTGAAGACACAAACACTGCCCATTCAAGGACTGATCACCTTTGAAGAAAACACTGATGTGGATGTTGAGCATCAGTGCTTAGGTTACAACAGTGGAAAGTGAAGCAGTAGTTTACTCATGTTTTGTATTTTAATGTCAAACAGTTGTTAGACATCAGTAGTTTGTATAGAACAGTGTTTACAGGTTGTTAGGTTGTTAGATGTCACTTTCATGGTGACGTTAGCTGAGACACATCAGTGGTTTGGTTTGCCTATAAATATAACAGTACTCTGTACTGTTATATTTGATTCGTTTTGAGTAAGTTCGTCTTTTCAATTCAATCCTTTCATCTTGTGCAACCAGCCTTGAGGTATCTGGCTGAGGGGGAGTTTAGTTTGTAAGCCTGCATTGCAATTTTTTGCTTTGATTGTAATCTTTTGACTCTATGAAAAGAAAATGTTATCAAACTATATTCTCCTTCTGATTGTGGTTACAAAGTTTGTTTTCATTTCCGCTGCACTTCACATGTTTTCATATTCATTGATTTTCCAAATTACACAAACAAGCACAATCATGAGAGCCTCCGATCCTAACAATTGGTATTAGAGCCTGGACAGTCAAAATTTGATCTAACAATCAATTTGACATAACAGTTCGGCTCAAAATTCATTGATACTAAGGTTGGTTGTATTCAGTTGAAAAACAGAGTAACGAGAAAACCATGATCAAAATGGTTATTCAAAAACTCTGTAAATCAACCAAGATGTCATATGACACACAAATTTCACACAACAAGTGATTTCATGCACAAGACACTCATGGTTTCTAGATCTGAAAACAATATCGGTTAAACTATGAGATTATTTCTTATTTTCTAAATTGATTTCAAATTGTTGATGTGTAAATTGTGATGTTTTCATTAAATACTAAAGTATGAACCTCAGATTAACAAAACCTATGTTCATAAAAACATTGATGTTTTGCTAAGACAAAAAGAGGGAAATTAAAACTTTAGCCATTTGATCTTATGTGTTGAAAACAGGTTGAGATCCTCAAAAGGAACAAATCAACTTTGTCTAAATACATTAAGAAAAACAGGGGTCAACATAGTCCGTGTCATATGTAGTGTGAGATTGGCTGAACAACTTGTGCAAACATGACAAATTCTCTCAAAACATTACTGCAAAATGATTTTGGACTAAAATTCACAAAAAACTCAATGGTGTGTTTATTTCAAAACTATTGAAGTCAAAAGAAAGAATATAAACCCAAAACACTTGAGAGTCAAAGCTTGGGGTAATAATGGTCATTAAGCAACTACATGCTGTCATTGGGTCAAGAAAAAGTTCAGGTAAAAATAGTACTCTCAGTGAATAAACTTCAAGAGGTTTAGACAAATTTTGAAAATCATCACATGGTAACAAGGTCTACTACTAGGCTTTCAAAACCTATGTGTACATGTGTCCTCATGTTTACAATCAACTGACAAGAAAATGGTACCAAACAGTGGTCAAAACGTATTCAAAATTTCCTACCACTGATGTTAAACCACTGACCATTTTCATAAACTTGAGAATGATATGATTATGTTTTTTATTGAAATTATACCAGTCTCTTTTGATGCTGTGTTCAGGAAAACCTTTAGCCATTTTTTTTATAAAGGATTTTCTCAAATAATCAGGATATGTTATTCTGTTTTTTTTAGAATAATATATATTGAACTCTTGCATGTTTTTGTTGGCAATAGCTTCAATTCCCTGTCAGGACATAATGCATTTTTGTTGGTATTATTGTCCTCATAAATGGGTCAAAAGGAGATGGTACATATGTCAAGGTCATGTCATACTCAAGTTTGTTTTAAACACTGATCAAAAATTGATTGATAAATAGATATAGAAATTACTTGGGTACTCATGTTTTAATTTATATATTATGATGAAAATGAGTATCCTTAGTAAAAATTATAATCATCTGAGGTACTTAACCACTGTCAGAAATTTATTTTCAAAATTGACACGTGGCAAAACCCTGCATGCACATTCATGTAAAAAGCTATCCACTGTTGCACTAAAATTGCTGTGATACCATTTATCTCACCCTTAAACACTGCTTTGTTCAAACATCTGTTCTCTAACTACTGTCCACTGCTGAAAGTCAACTACTGTTCTTCCATTTTCATGGTAAGCACTGATATTCAAAATCTGTGTTATAACCACTGATATGTTATCCACTGATAGTAAAAATCACCCACTATCCTCATTTTGACCGTTGTAACCACTGATACTTGCTTCATCAGTGGTTTCTTAAAACAACTGTCCTCCATAATACATCTATTCATCAGCCGTTGACACATGGTCAGTTTTTAGCCATCAGATCTTAATAACCGCTGCCACATCAGCGATCATTTTTTCCCTAAATAAAACCCTGATCAAAACCCCAAACAGGGCTTTACACTGTCGAATTGAATTCCAAAAATTTTCTTCTCAAAGCAGTTTCCAACCCTTCTTCTCAAATCATTCTTCGCTCTTCTTCTTCTCCAAAATGACAAAATCAAAATCAAAATCAAAACCAAAATCACCATCATCTTCCAAAGAGGTCGCTCAAACGGCCGAAGAATCCATCGAGATACCATACAAATCTCCTCATAACTATCGCGGTTTGCTCACAAAACTCGCCGATAACCACACTTTCGACTCCATCATTGATACGTTGTCCAAATCAAAGTACAAAACTTTGTTGACAGCAGATGCTCCCATTTACCTGCAAACCCAGAGAGAGTTCTGGAAAAATGCTACTCTTGAGAAACAAGACGATAAAGTAGTAACCATAAACTCCTCGATACAGGGTAAAAATGTTCAAATTTCACCGCAATCAATCTCCGAAGTCTTTAAACTTGATGATCAGAAAGGTAAAACTTCATTTGATAAAGCCGTAATGAAAACTGACTTCGTAAAAAGGGGATATGCAGATCAATCGAAGGTGGATACCTTACAAAAAGGTTATTTTCCTTCTGCTCCAAGGTTTTTATTTCACACACTTTTGATGTGTGTTTCAAATAAAACAACATCATTTAACGAAATACCATTGAAGATTCAATGCCTGGGATATGCCATTTTGAATAATGAAGATTACAACTATTCCCAGGAGATCTTCAATGACTTGGTAAAAAATGTTGATAGCAAATCATTTTTACTTTTTCCAAGATTTCTAAGCTATTATTTTAAACAAAAATTTGAAAAAGAAAATGAAAATTTGCTCAAACAAGGTGCTTTTTGTCAAATAAAAAGTTTAACAAATGAAACATTTTCAAGAATGATGGCACCAATAAAAACAAAAGCAGAGGTGTCTGAGCAGAATTTAGCGGTTACAACTGCTCCTCAGACATCTGCTGCTGAGCCTACTGCTCCAGGTGATCAGAGCAGCACAACCACTGCTTTGAAACCCACACCTGAAACCTCCAAAAAGACAAAAAAGAAAACATCCAGAAAGCCCACCAAACCCAAGAAAAAGGCAACTCTGGAAGATGAGATCCCAGAGAAACTGCCTATGACAACACAAATGTCACCACAAACCACTGCTGCTACTTCCTCACAGCAGTTGGTAGAAAGATCTCCACCATTACCTCAAACTCCTCCTGTATCCTCACAAAAGGATCAGGTTATAATCACAGGGACACCAAATTATGAAGCTCTGGACCCACTCGGATCCATCTTCCACAGTCCTGATCCCAAGGACATGTCTCTTTCAACTCCCATCCCCTCACCAATCATAATGCCACAATCCATGTTACCTTTGTTGCATGCAGTTGACATAGCTCAGACAAAAAACAGTTCCTCTCTATCACCTATCACTGAGAGCATACTCCCACAAGTGACTGGGTCTGAAGCTACTGCCTCTGTTATCCCAGCAACAACTGAGGAGGTTACACCCCTTGAGTTACAAGTAACTCTTGGTGGTAGTTCAAGTGGAGCAACAACTACAACTGTTGGATCAACAGATCTTCAGTTGGCCAGTTGTTTCATAAATCAGACTCCCTTGAAGGCAATTTCTTCAATAGCACCAATGTTAACCACTAGTAAGTTTGTTTTGACCACTGGTAAAATAACAAGGTTATCAAGTGCTGAAGAAAGAAGTCCCCAGTACCGAGAACAAGGGGCATCAATGGATGATTTTTGGGACTCAGCTCCTAAGTCACACATTGATACAACCACTGCTGGTGGGGATTCAGATGATCCCATCAATTTGGGCGATGATTCAAAATATCAGGAATTGACGGGCAGAGTTGACAAACTTGAAGAATCGGTTGCTGAGATAAAGGATATGGTGCAAGAGATTCAAAAAGCTCAGAAAGCACAATCCACTGCAGTTCCACCTCAAGCACCTGCTCCACCACAAGCACTTGCTGCAAATGAGCTCTGGAATCTGTTTCAACCCATGTTTGAAAGACAAAAACAAGTGGCTGATCAGCAGCATGAAATGCATGTACAAATGCTGACCAATATGGTGGAATCAAGGTTCAAAAATACACAAGCAGATATCAAGGCTATGAAGGCTAGCACCGAAGCACAACTAACAAAACACCTTCTACTCTACTATTCTTTGATAACCTCCCTGCAGATAATGCCAAAAAGGGGGAGATAATGAAGCAAATGAAGATGAAGGGAATAGAACATGGCCTGTGTATTGAACCTGAGCAAGAAAAGCAAACATCTAAACCACCTCCCACAAAAACTCAAACTATCATCCAAACAGCTGATACGTCAGTAGTTACAAAAACTGCTAGCCAAACAACTTCCACCTCACCACACACCACCATAACCACTGCTTTTTCATCATCATCATCATCATTACCTCCTATTATAAAACAGAAGACAACAGATGTTACAACATCTGTTGTAATGACAACAGCGGTTGAAACACCAGTTGTTTCAACAGTTGTTTGTCAATCACAAATCACAACCACAAATCCACCCAAAACATCATCAGCCCCTCCTATAATAAAAAGGAGAGGGACTTTCATTCCTGATGATTCTCCATCACCACCATCAAAAACTACCTCACCACTTTCAACCCCTGCTCAAAAGCAGAAGACATCTACTGACACATCAGTAGTTGTAAGGTCAACAGAGGTTGAAACACCAGTTGTTACAACAGCTGTTTGCCAATCACAAACCACTGCTCTCATCAATATCACATCACCACCATCACCTCCTGCGAAAAAGCAGAAGACAACAGATGTTACAACATCTGTTGTAAGGACAACAGTAGTTACAACCACTGTTGGTCCAAAGACTCTCACTACACCTCAAACCAAATTTGCTTCAATCAATAAACCACCTAAAAGCATCCCTGAGGTAGCAAAACCTTACACTCGAAAGAGAAAATCCACTCAGTCAACAGATGACATATTTGACCCTGAAGCAGCAAAACATCCACTGGAACTTGAAGCTGTAAAAAATGAGATGAAACAGTTTTACACTGAAGATGATCCTTCAAAAAGGAGATTTCCTTCTCTCATTGGCTTCATAATCCCGGACAATATGGATGAATACCTTAGGCTCAAACCAAGACAGGCTAAGATAAGAGCCAAAGTTGAATGCAAGGATCAAGGTAATGAAGCCATCTTGAAAAGATTGGAATTTCTGCTCACCAAGGTTAAACAAATGGAAGAATATGCAAGTGATCTGAACAGGGAAATGTCAAGCCTATCTCCTGAAGCAGGTCAACCAAAAGAATTGAGAAAAGAATATCTTTCATACATAATGAAAGAAAAGTTCTATCCTGCTGAAGAAATACAGTTCAAAGACTGGCCAATAGTTGCACTAAAGCATGAGGCTAACAGAATTGAAAAGATTAAACTTGATCCACGGAAGAAAAAGACAGCTCCAAATTGGAACAAATACAAGAAATTCATAGCTGATCTTATTTCCGAGCATAAAAGAAAGAAGCAGGAGTTGGTGGATGGAAAGGTGGATACTGCAGATGCCATAGCAAAATGGTCAATGCAGCAAACTGATGAAGCTTATGAAAGGCTTGAGAAACAGAGGATGAAAGTCTCCAACACTCCTAAAAAGTCTGACTACACAAAGCTAAAGGAGCAGGTCAAGACTTTTGAAACACAAATCAGTACAGCAGAAGCCTTTGTTACAAAGTTGAGAAAAGAAAGGAAGGAAATGCTGACTGTTGGTGAAGAAAAGTATAAAGAAGATGATCTGATTGAAGAAGCTATCAAGAAATTGGCTTCAGATAAAGAAAAATTAGCAAAACTAAAAGATCTTGCCAAAAGGGTCAAAGTAGTAAGCCAAACATCATCAGCAGATGTCACAAACAGTGAGCTGACTGACAAAGAAGTTGAAGCAGACATAGCTGCAGCTAATGAGATTATTGAAAAAGCATTCACACGAGTGTCTGAAGCTCATGATACTGCTCTACACTTCTTCTCTAGGCCAAACACTTTAAGTTCATCAGATAATAAACCTCTCCCAAGAAACCCATTTGGTTTAAAAATACTAAAGTGGCTCTCTGACCAAAAGACCCACGTATTGACTCTGATAAGAACCAATGGAGAAGTGAGGCATATATCAAGGAATCAAGCACTAGACCTGAGTGTTGAAGATCTACAAGATCTCCTTGAGCTTTCACTGTGCAGGGATGAGGCTGATTCAAGTTCCAAAGATTTTGAGGAAGAATTTAAAAGAAAAGCAAAGGAACTTCTGATGAAGAATAAAAATCCAGAATAATGAAGGGTTTTGGCATTATCTGTTCCAGGTGGAGATTGTTGGGATTGAACCCTACCAGAGGAACCGATAATGAAAGCCAAAACCGGTTCACTACAGTGGATTCACAATAAGCAGTTGTTTACAATAAGCTTTCCCCTTGACAATGGTTAACTAACAGCTGATGAACCTTAAGTACTGCTCAAAAGAACAACTGATGAACCAAACGCTGATGAAATCCTAAAGACTGCTGAAGATAAACATTGACGCTCTATCTACTGCTGTCTCTTAAGTACTGCTGAAGACACAAACACTGCCCATTCAAGGACTGATCACCTTTGAAGAAAGCACTGATGTGGATGTTGAGCATCAGTGCTTAGGTTACAACAGTGGAAAGTGAAGCAGTAGTTTACTCATGTTTTGTATTTTAATGTCAAACAGTTGTTAGACATCAGTAGTTTGTATAGAACAGTGTTTACAGGTTGTTAGGTTGTTAGATGTCACTTTCATGGTGACGTCAGCTGAGACACATCAGTGGTTTGGTTTGCCTATAAATATAACAGTACTCTGTACTGTTATATTTGATTCGTTTTGAGTAAGTTCGTCTTTTCAATTCAATCCTTTCATCTTGTGCAACCAGCCTTGAGGTATCTGGCTGAGGGGGAGTTTAGTTTGTAAGCCTGCATTGTAATCTTTTGCTTTGATTGTAATCTTTTGACTCTATGAAAAGCAAATGTTATCAAACTATATTCTCCTTCTGATTGTGTTTACAAAGTTTGTTTTCATTTCCGCTGCACTTCACATGTTTTCATATTCATTGATTTTCCAAATTACACAAACAAGCACAATCATGAGAGCCTCCGATCCTAACAGTTTTCAATACCTCTTTTGTTTATCCAATTGTCGATCTCACTCGTTTCTCATGTTTCCTTGTTCTTTTTAGAATATGCCACCTAGACGTGATCTCGAACAGGATGCTGCAATCGCAGCCCTTGTCGCTCAGCAAATCGCAGTTGTGCTTCCGAACCTAGTAACTCAGATCAATCAAGCGAACAAAAATAATAACAACAATGCTTAGTGCAGTTTAAAACTTTTAATTCGGCTAAACCAGTAGAGTTTTCTGGGTCTCAAGGAGCAACTGCGCTCCTACAATGGTTCGAGAGTTTAGAAAGCACCTTTAGACATGTTCAATGTCCGAATGAGCGTAAGGTTGAGTTTGCATCAAGTGTGTTCGAGAAGCGTGCTCTTACATGGTGGAATGGTGTGATGCGTGATAGGGGTGCCGATGTGGCAATGGCACAAATGTGGGAAGAGCTTCAAGCTCTCATGATGAAAGAGTTCTATCCCCGTCACGAGATTCGAGCCTTGGAACGAGAATTTGACAATTTGAGGGAGAACACCGTGCGTACACGGATCGTTATGAGGAGCTCAGTTTGTTGTGTCCTGTGACAACCCTCATAATTACAGTTATCCGTACAATTAATTAATATTAAATTTGTGCTTAATTACAACTGATGATATAAATTACTTTATGATTTCTGTATCATACATACATGTGCATCACATTTCATACTGTCACAACCATTTATCACATACAAACTTTAGTGACATACTTGATGCACAAAGCACAGTTAGCACAGTGAGCGGATAACTCAGAAATATACTGACAGTGCCAGTACATAGACAGACAGGGTTTTGAGGCCCAGTATGAGCCAGAGACAAGGTACTACACTGGTATGGAGTGTAGGAAAGTAAGGACCATAAAACTGCGTCACTAGGTGATAGTTTAAGTGCCGGAAAGTGCCTAAAACCCACTCAAAGTGCAGAATTCTACATTAATCATCAAAATTCAGCATTTTAACATGCTAGTAATGTGCAAAAATATGGCAAAATGGTCCTGTATGTTTTCCTAAGTGTCGGGAATAGAAAGCGTCACAAAAAGTTACATAAAAGACACTATACGGTATAACTTAGCACTTTAACAAATCGGTATCTAACCGAACAACCGGACATTACCCGGAACACCAAAATATTGCTAGAAGCATTGTTTTTATTTTTCTGAGCTAGTTATGGTTCCCGAGCACACTAACATATTACATAATACATGATACACCTAAACACAAGACTTTTACACTTAACACCTCCACTAAATCACCTACTTACCATTTAAACTTTCACTTAACCCCTTCCCCCTTGATGTAATCGTCCAAATGAGGGGCCCCACTCTCAAGATTGCTTAATCTCCTTAGATTCTTGGGATCTTGCTTGGATTATGGAAAGATTTATGTGTACTTGGGGGAGCAAATGGACTAATGGATAAAAACACTAAATTGGTTATAAGTATCATCACTTTCATCTTCATTTCATCACAACACTCTCTCCCTCTCCCACTCAAAGCTACGGCTGACCCCCCTTACCCATACACCACAATTTTCGGTTCAATCCAATCCAAGGCCATCACAAGGTGCTCAAAGGTGTTTTAGGAGGCTCGGTGTTCACGGATCTTGAAGGACCTCTCTTGTGTGCTTTTGTCCTCCACATTTTCAACCTTGTTCTTCCCTAGCTCTAAGCTAGTTGTAAGATTCTTGAACACTCTTGTTTACTTCATATTTATGGTGGTTAAAAGATATAACATGTTCAAATAACAAGAACACTAAAAGAACATGCACTTAAATCTTGAAACATAAAGATGAAATATGATGAAATATTGTTAGTATGATGTTGTTTTGTATATGTTGATGATTGCTTGTTGATTTCTTGGTAATATGATGTTGATCATCATGTGAAACTTGTTAGATTATGATTAAAAACATGATCTAACAAGATAAGAGGTGATTGTGTGTTTACATGAAATAATCATCTTCTAGATTAAACATGAACTTGAAAGTAAAAGGATTTTCTTGAAAAGTAGTAAACAAAGTGGGTTAATAATCTTGTAGATTCAAGACTTGTGAATGATTTTCAAGAAAACCAAGTTTAAAAAGATGAATTTTAGAACATCTTGGTTCTTACTAAACCTACACTATTTTTAGTGACAATACAAGGGTAGAAATACTTTTAAAATAAGAAGATGTTTTAAATAAACATTTTTGAAAAATGTGTTTACAAGTTGTAAACACTTAAATTCTTTAAGAATGGGATTCTAAGGAAATAAACACACTTTAGAGGGTAACTAAGGCTACTAAAAACTTCACCAAGTTACTACGCGTTTTTGTGAAAGATCAAGTTCATGTTGTATTGTAAATGGAATAGTTTTTGCACTTGGTAAGTGTAAGATGATTAGAGAATGATTGTTGATTGTTTGAATGATTTTTTGAAAATAAAATGATATGCTAAAAAGCATGGACACCTCCAATTACAAAGGAAACTATAGCGAAATTTTCTAAAAATTCCGACACTTAGAAAATATTTTTTATACAAGTGTTTACTAGTGTATTTTAAACTATGTTTTTCAAATATAAACCTCGCCATTATTTTTGTAACAAAATACAAAGTATCGGAGGTTGGTTTTGTACATGAAAATGGTTAAATATATATTTAGAATATATATTTTATACTAAGACACTTGTGTGAATATTTGTCTACTTTGTGGAGTAGTTATATTATTTTAGGATAAAATAATATAACTTAACATTACCATGACATTTACAACACCAAAATAATACCAAAAATCACAAGAAATAATATATAGGTTACGCACTTGTTATTGTGAAACCAAACGCTAAAACGTAACTTATGAAATATTCCGGAAAATACTCTTACACATATATTTTTGGTAAATATTATTTTGGAAACAAAAGAAGTGAAAATATGATTTTTGTGAATATTACTAAGTTATATCATATTTTCAACAAAGAAGAAAATATATTATTTTTTGGAAATAAAAATATATTTTTCCTAGTATATTTAGAAGATATAAATTTTTTGGAAAAATATATATTTTCTTGGGAGTACATTATTTTTGACAATAAGTTGTATATATTTTCTAAGTGGGACATAAAAATATATTATTTCGGAACTACAATATACATGTATAAATACCCCCATCCTTGGGAAGGAAATACGGAGTTAAAATACTTGAGAAATATTAATACAAAAATATTGATTAAACCATTATTCCAAAGACCAAATATAATTCAAAGTTAAAATAATTATTATTTTAACAAATACTTATAACTTGGAATAACTTAAGAACGCAACTCAAAACATTAAACTCTAAGCCAAGGCACGGCCCGTTCGTCTAATAGACGTTAGTACACTGTAGGTAGTCGTGATTAGCTGCGGAGATTTGAGTTGCCGGTACAAGATGCACTACTGTGAGTTCATGTTCCCCCTTTTCTTTTAACTGTTTTCAATTTTATACTCCGGGGGTGAAATACATGTTACAATGATTACAAACGGTTTATACATGGTATGATTAGCTTAAGGAGGGTTTACTACTAGATCATGTGAAGGGTGGGTACGACACTTAAGGCCATTAATCCTCGTCGTAGGACCGAGGGACATGAGTGATAGATCTATTTGGGTGTAGCGAGCCCACACCCATGGGGACCAGGGTGGCCCATAGTGGTGACTATGTCTTCCAGCCGGAGGCCGGGTACAAATTTGCTAGGTTTGAGTTCTTCCTGCACCTTTTAACACATACCATTGGCTTTGCAACCCATTGGTGATCTCTTTTTCCTTAATTGCTACATACCAGAGACTTTCATACATACAGACATACTTTAAAGGTTTATACATACTCACATACACATGAACTCGCTCAACTTTTGTTGATTTTTCAAACTACATGTATTTCAGGGAACTAGTGGATCTGGCGGGGTATGCATGTGTCAAGCTGCATTTCAATAAAAGATGTTATCCAGGGTTGTTGAGTTTAGAAGGTGTATTCCTTTCCTGGACGGGATACGTAATTCTAAACTCAGGTTTTCTTTAAGTACTTTTATTGAGTCTTGCGAACTCATTTAAACACGTCATTTGTTGTAACTTAATTTGGTATTGATGTTTTCAAACAATGGTATTGTGGTATTTTCTAAACTTTATTAATGGATAAACATCTCGTGTTTTTATCATATAGCATTGTTGTGATTGTTGCTATGGTATTAAGAGGTCACACCAAATAACCACGCTTCCGCAAAAGTCAGGGTGTGACAGCTTGGTATCAGAGCATCGATCGTAGCGAACTAGGATTCTCTCTCAAGTCTAGACTACGATCACTAGGGCTCTCACGAAAACATTTTTACATTGCATACACAAAATGTCCAGATCCAGGGAACAAACATTTTTACAAACAAAAGGCACAAATACACATTTCAAAACTTATATTTATAATTCAGTCTTAGAGACTGAGGGAGTTCAGTCTTAGAGACTGAGGGAGTTCAGTCTTAGAGACAGAGGGAGTTCAGTCTTAGAGACTGAGGGAGTACAGTCTTAGAGACTGGGCAGGTTCAGTCTTAGAGACTGGGGAGGTTCAGTCTTAGAGACTGGAGGGGTTCAGTCTTAGAGACTGGGGAGGTTTAGTCTTAGAGACTGGGGAAATTGAGTCTTAGAGACTGGGAAAGTTTAGTCTGAGAGACTGGGTAGTTCAGTTTGGGAAACTGGGGAGTTTTAGTCTGAGAGACTAGGGAGTTCAGTCTAAGAGGCTGGGTAGGATAGTATAGGGAAGACTAGGATGAATACATGCTTACATTGCTGTTTACATGCTTATTTGCTGATTGTTGATATATGTGCATATGTGTGATTGTTTTGCTACAGACATTATGTCATCTTCTTCTGAGAGTGGAGTATCCAACACGATAGACCCGATAGCTATAGTATCAGACGACGAGATCCTTCCAGAGGACGAGGTTTTCACTTCAGATACTACTAGTAGCGACGACGATGACTTTCAGTCCTTCGCCTTACCGGATTTCGGAGATGATTTACCTTTAGCTGATGGTTTTCTTGACGGGGATCTACCTCTTGCTCAGATCCCTGAACCGTTTCCTCTTGTTGCTTTTCCTGTTGAGGATCTGCCTCTCGACGATATGTCGGACGATGATGTCTATCTCTTCATCGAGGGTCCCCCTGAGGATGACCAGGATGGCGGGGCTCTGATTGATGATGATGTTGCTATTCCTCTTGTTGAGTTTCCGGTCGATGATGACATTATCGTCCCTGTTGATGAGATTCCAGTTGTCGATGCCATTGTTTTGCCACCTGTCGAGGTTCCTGTTTTATCTGATCCATCTGGTCCCGAATCGTTTGAGTCCATGTCGTCTTCTACTCTTCATGCACTGGGATTACAGCGGTATCCCACAGACACTGAGTCCGACACTGCTATGTCTGCAGCGCCCATTCCGCAGCTGGGTTTTAGGTTTGTCCCTGACTTCCCACACGATTTTGATCCAGACCATGAGGATGAGTTTGTACTTGATGAGCAGCCATTTAAGGCACCTGTTTTTCCTGATGATCAGCTCCTTGATATACCCGCTGATCATGAGCCTGCTCCAGCTGATCTAGAGTCTGAGATTGCACCAGAGCCC
Source organism: Helianthus tuberosus (assembly GCA_030545235.1). Lineage (NCBI taxonomy): Eukaryota > Viridiplantae > Streptophyta > Magnoliopsida > Asterales > Asteraceae > Helianthus > Helianthus tuberosus. The sequence goes on from CM060408.1 coordinate 128,773,323, forward strand.
ATTCTTGCTCACGACCTCCCACATGTGCATGACCCTATCCCTGTTGATGTTCCAGTCGTTGCACCACGTCTGCCTGACCCGGTCCCTGTACTTGTCGACCGTGCACCATTTACTACCCATGTGGACCCTAGATATGCTCACACCCGCAATGGGTGGATTGAGGATGAGACTATCCTCCTTTTGTCAGACCAGTTACTCTCCCTTTTGCACCTGTTAAGGCACCCGTTGATGTCACACAGTTTCACCCGCACTTGTCAGATGTGCACCGTGCAGACCTACCAGTTACCTTTCTTCAGGACATTCCTCCTCCCCGTCCAGGGGAAGGACCTTCGACCCAATAGCACACTCACACACCATTTGTGTCAGCCGCCGATCAGTTCATGCCACAGTTTCCACACACGGCTTCTTCTTCTGCACCCACGGGCAAGCCATTTATGTGGTCTTCGCCCAACGTCATGCCTTTATCTGATCCATATCATCCCTTCCACGTTGGATACTCTACGGATGATATGCTTTTATCCTTGCAGATAGAGCAGGATATGCTGAGTCGTCGAGTTGCGGAGTTAGAGAGGATCCATCGTCCTCCACCTGGTACTGGTCCATCACAGTTTGTTGCTCCACCTGCTCCACTATTTCCTTATCTGGATTTCGACATCCGATTTCTTACGATGGAGCAGCAGATTGCCTATTTGTTGCAGCTTGTTCATGCGCCAGAGGAGGAGTTAGCGCGTATGCGCCGTTTGCTTTTCATTCCTCCACCTCCTCCTCCTCCCCCATCAGCTTAGAGGTTTTTGGTTTATTGCAGATATCATGCTTTTGATGAGAGTGCAGCTATTGATCCTAATTACACAGCTTTTGAAGACCACATTATGACTTTTGACATTTGACTTTTGGTTGTTGTAGATTGCTAGACGATTCAGACAAGGGTGATGTGACCCTTAGTCTCTTTTGATGTATGATACAATTGTGAAACTTGTAAACTGTATTTGTGGTCTTGTTATATGATAGCTCAATTGCAACATTCTCATTACATGCGTTGTTGGATTATTTGTTTTGTGTTATGACATGGGATGTTATGTGTTATTGTGTTGATAAATGGTATTACAAATGTGTGTTACATACTTACTATACTTATAAAGACCTGGCCTATACAATCTTCTTATAGAAGATGCCTCCACGAAGGGAAAATCGTTTGCCCACTACTGAGGCCGAATTACAAGAAAGGATCTCCCGAGCAATAGCAGATTACGAGGCCTCAAGCGCCGAAACTAGCGGGGGTACCTCGAGGAACAACCCACCACATGGTAATGGTTAAGGCGCTTGAGACACATTACATTACATTTGGACATTCCATGTGCAACTGCTAATGCTTCCTGTGAATGATGTTACTTGAACAGGCTGTACCTTCAAGCAGTTTTTAGACTGCAAACCGCTGAATTTTGACGGCACCGGGGGTGCTGTGGGTTTTGTTCGATGGGCAGAGAAGACTGATTCGGTGTTAAGAATGAGCAAATGCGCACCAGATCAGCAAGTTACCTACATCTCCGGTCTGTTCATAGATGGAGCGCTCTCGTGGTGGAATCTCCAAGTCCAAACTCTGGGAGAGGCAGCGGCTTACGCATTGACTTGGAACGAGCTGAAGGAGCTCATGCGAAATAAATACTGCTCCAGGGCCGAGATCCAAAAGTTAAAGACTGAATTTTGGAACCTCAAAATGGACGGCCTGAAGATCGTCGAATATGTACATAGATTTCATGATCTATCTCACGTGGTACCATATATGGTTACTCCGGAATTCAAGCGAGTTGAGCGTTTCATCTAGGGGTTGGCACCTCAGATCATGAGCATGGTAACATCTTCAAAGCCTGCAATAATTACTGAGGCTATAGATCTGAGCGTGTCACTGATGGAGGAAGCTATCAGATTAAACAAGTTTTCGATCTCGGACCCGAAGAAAAAGGAAACTCATGTTGAATCCTCAGGAGAGAACAAAAGGAAGTTCTCTAACTTTAAAAAGGGTACCAGCAGCGCAACCAAGAAAAGGTAGGTGAACCCACCAGCTGAAGCTAGAACTGGTGTGGATGTCAAGGGAAAGGGATACATGGGCGCTCTGCCTAAATGTGATATATGCCAGTACCACCATTCCGGCCAGTGCAGGCTAAGGAAATGTGAGTCTTGTGGGAAGACTGGCCATTCGAAAGAAACATGCTGGGCTGGTACTGGTGCTGATCGTGGTGGTCAGCGAGGATATGGAAATGGTAATGGAAACCGTCAGCAAGGGAATGGCGGAAATGGAAATCGGGGGAATGTTGGGAATCAAGCTGGTAACCGGGGAGCGAACAATAATCGAGGCGGTAATGGGAATGGTAATGGTCGAGGACCAGGGTGTTTTAATTGTGGAGACATGGGGCATTTCAAGCGGGAGTGCCCAAAGCTCAATCAGGTACAAGGAAGATTTTTTAATATCGGAGCAAGGGAAGCACGCTAGGATCCGAATGTAGTCACCGGTACGTTCCTTATTAATCAACGCTTTGCATCTGTACTATTTGACACTGGTGCCGACTATAGTTTTGTATCGCTAGAGTTTAAGAATATGCTTGGGTTAACTGCTAGTAAGTTAGACATTCCGTACTCAATTGAACTGGCTAATGGAAAGCTAGTTGAAACGAATGAAGTCATTAGAGGATGCGTGATAGAATTGGGAGAACACGAGTTTACACTGGATCTACTGCCAGTCGTGTTGGGAAGCTTCGACGTGGTAGTAGGGATGGATTGGTTGTCCAGCAACAGAGCTGAAGTTGTATGTCATGAGAAGACCATTCGCATCCTAGTGGCGGATGGAGAAACGATTGTGGTACACGGAGAGATGCGCGATACGCCCTTAAGGATCATTAGCTGTTTGAAGGCTAGAAAATGTTTGAAGAAGGGATGTGTTGCCTTCTTGGCACACATCGTGGATAAAGAAGCCGCTGAGCAGAAACTAGAAGATATTCCAGTCGTGCAGGAGTATCCTGAAGTCTTTCCAGAAGACTTGCCAGGATTGCCGCCACAAAGACAAGTCGAGTTTCACATTGACTTAGTTCCAGGCACCGCGCCTGTAGCTAAGGCACCTTATCGACTTGCGCCATCGAAAATGCAGGAGTTGTCAACGCAACTTCAGGAGTTACTAGACAAAGGATTTATCAGACCAAGCTTCTCCCCTTGGGGAGCTCCAGTTTTATTCGTTAAGAAGAAAGATGGTAGTTTTCACATGTGTGTCGACTACCGGGAGCTGAACAAGTTGAAAATCAAGAATAGATATCCTTTGCCAATTATTGATGACCTGTTCGATCAACTGCAAGGTTCTAGTTTTTACTCAAAGATCGATCTACAATCAGGTTACCACCAGCTGAGGATTCAGGAGGAAAGTATCCCAAAGACTGCTTTCAGAACTCGTTATGGACATTACGAGTTTCTGGTTATGCCGTTTGGTTTGACAAACGCGCCGGCTGTATTCATGGATTTGATGAACAGAGTTTGTAAGTCGTACCTCGATAAGTTTGTGATTGTGTTTATTGACGACATTTTGATCTACTAGAATACGAAAAAAGAACATGAGCAACATCTAAGAGCTATTCTAGAGCTGCTTAAGAAGGAGAAGTTATACGTGAAGTTCTCGAAGTGCGAGTTCTGGTTACGCGAAGTCCAGTTTCTTGGTCATGTAGTTAACGGAAATGGAATTAACGTGGATCCCACAAAGATCGAGGCGATCAAGAACTGGGAGACTTCGAAGACGCCAACCGAGATTCGACAGTTCCTAGGTTTGGCTGGTTATTATCGCAGGTTTATTGAGGATTTCTCGAAAATCGCTCAACCGTTGACCTCCCTCACACAAAAAGACAAGAAGTATGAATGGGGAGACAAGCAAGAAGAAGCATTTTAGTTGTTAAAGAACAAGCTCTGTGACGCACCAACTTTATCTCTACCAGAAGGCACGGACGACTTCCTGGTATATTGCGACACCTCGCGTCAAGGTTTAGGCTGCGTGCTGATGCAGCGTCAGAAGGTTATAGCATATGCTTCTCGCCAGTTAAAGGTCCACGAGAAAAATTACACCACGCATGATTTGGAATTGGGCGCAGTGGTATTTGCTTTAAAGATCTAGAGACATTACTTATATGGCACACGATGCATAATCTATACTGATCACAAGAGTTCGAAGCATATCTTCGATCAAAAAGAGCTTAACATGAGACAGAGACGCTGGGCTGAACTACTGAATGATTATGACTGCGAAATTAAGTATCACCCAGGGAAGGCGAATGTGGTCGCCGATGCCCTAAGTCGGAAGGAAAGGATCAAGCCCATAAGGGTTAGGGCTTTGGAAATGATTATTCAAACGGACCTCTCATTGCGCATTCATGCTGTGCAGAGAGAAGCGCTTAAAAAGGAAAATCTGGTGAATGAATATCTCCGTGGGATGGAGAAGCAGTTGGTACCGAATGAGGAAAGAACGTTGTGCTTCATGAAACGAATTTGGGTTCCCTTGTTTGGTGGTTTGAGAAATGTTATTTTTGAGGAGGCTCATAACTCTCGGTACTCGATCCATCCTGGATGGGATAAAATGTACTAAGATCTAAAGGATTCTATTGGTGGCCGAGAATGAAAGGCGACGTTGCAATATATGTTGGCAAATGTTTAACTTGCGCCAAGGTAAAGGCCGAATATCAGAAGCCTTCAGGTCTTCTGCAGCAACTAGAAGTACCCCAGTGGAAATGGGAACAGATTTCAATGGACTTCATAATGAAATTGCCAAGGACGCTCAAGGGCTAAGATACAATTTGGGTGATTGTAGACCGTTTAACGAAATCTGCACACTTTTTGGCAATCAAGGAAAAAGACAACTCGAGTAAGCTAGCTGAGCTATACCTGAAAGAGATTGTTGCATGACATGGAGTGCCTCTCTTGATTATCTCTGATAGAGATGGAAGATTCATGTCAAGGATTTGGCAATCCTTTCAAGAAGCTTTTGGTTCTCAGTTGAATCTGAGTACTGCATTTCACCCGCAGACAGACGGACAGAGCGAACGAATGATTCAAACATTAGAAGACATGTTGCGAGCTTGCGTAATGGATCTAGGTGGAAGTTGGGACACTCACCTACCATTGGTTGAATTTTCATACAACAACAGTTATCATGCAAGCATTCAGGCCGCACTGTTCGAAGCTCTCTATGGACGCAAGTGTCGATCACCATTATGTTGGGCTGACGAAGTTCATATTGACGACACACTCCACTTTATTGAAGAACCCGTCGAGGTTACTGATTGGAAGGTTAACAAGACACGCCGGAGTAGTGCCAAACTCGTCAAGGTTTGATGGAATGCACGTCACGACCCAGAATTCACGTGGGAGCATGAGGATCGCATGAAGGAAAAATACCCACATTTATTCCCCAAGACCCCGCATCTAGTAGCAGAACTAAAATTTTGGGACCAAATTTTCTTAACAGGGGGAGAATGTGACAACCCTCATAATTACAGTTATCCGTACAATTAATTAATATTAAATTTGCGCTTAATGATTGTGCTTAATTACAACTGATGATATAAACTGCTTTATGATTTCTGTATCATACATACATGTGCATCACATTTCATACTGTCACAACCATTTATCACATACAAACTTTAGTGACATACTTGATGCACAAAGCACAGTTAGCACAGTTGTCACACCCCGACCGCGTAAAATAACAAACCGCGGCGGAAACGACGGGGAGTGCTGTGGCAGAATCATTGTTTCACAACACATGGAATTTAGAATATTGTTTTATTATATAATAAGTTACATTGTCTTGGAATTAGATCAACAAAGAGTACAATTGCCATTCATGTTTTTTATAATTACTAAGGCCCACGTCCATCCTATGTAAAGCAATCAACAGTCGTCACGTAATAAAACCTGAAACATATGTGAAAGTAAATACGTTAGCATAAAAATGCCTGTGAGTAACATAGGTTTTGTGTTGAGGATTCATGACTTTGAATGTTTAAAGAAATGTTAAACGTAAAGTAGTCATGAACCTTTGAAAATGTTTTCTTTTATTAAATGATAAGAAAATCAATATGAAAATCGAATGATGTAAAAGATTAATGTACGGTTAAATAGATAACCAAACGAAAATAATATGTACAAATATGTCATGTCTTTGTAAAAAAAATATGTCATGTGTAAAACAATGTCTTATGTATTCAATGTCTTGTATAACAAATGTCGAGTCATAATTAATGTATTGTTCAACATATCAAAATGTCAAAATCAATATAAGCATGTCATGTAAAGATGTCTTTGTAAACCATGTACTAAGTAATGCTAAGTCAACATGCTAAGTAAAGTGTTCATGAAATCAAGGTGCTAAATATGCTAAGTCAACATATGAAGCAAAATGGATCCTTGAAATCATGTACTATGCTAAAAACTGCGAAACGAACGTTGGTGACCGTCCGGATAAGAACTCCCCTATGCTCTCTCTCCTTGGCGATTTTCTTGTTCTTCATGAAACCCTAGGTTTTTCTTTGTGATCTTTTGTATAACAGTCTGTGATTAGAGTTTTGATTTATCAAAAATCTTTAACGAACTCGTTAGCAATTGTGATCAATCTGAAATTAAGGTTTTTGTTCTTTTTCTTCATCAATCGTCGCCCTAGGTTGCGGTCTTGAAATCCTGACTTATTAAATCGGTTGTCATTGGTCGCGATTAACTTAGTTTAATTTAGCTAGACTGATACTCTGGTTTAATCAGTTAAGGATTGATGTTCGGCTCTAGGGTATAAGGATTAGGGTTTTCTTCCGATACGTGTTCTTCGTTTTCTTGGTGTGGTGGTCGTCTTCTGTTTTGCATGGTGTGTTCAGCTTTGTTGTTTTAGGGAGAGCTGTGTTTTTTCTAATGAATGATCGTGGGAATCCTGGGAGTAACATCCCATCCAATCAGGTGAATCAGGGATCGTTTGATGTGGATGGGTAACCTTTATCCCCAGCTGCAAACGATGATCTCTATGATTCTATGTTACAAAAGGCAGGGTCGACTCCGGGTACAGCTCCTGTTCGCGATATTGGACTACGTGTGACAAACATCAAAGGAAAATCAATGCTGTCGAGAAGAGGTATGTTTTTTACGGATAACGTGTCAGTTCTGGATGGTTTGGCTGCCATATCCAAACCCGTTAACTTGGATAATGTGGAGAAAGTCAGCTCGGTTACTCAGGGTGCAGAGAAACAGCAGGATCATGCTGCTAGTACTCAGCAGAACTCTAGTATTGTAGAAAAACCTTTGTCTTATGCTGAATCTGTTAGGGGAGCTATTGCGAGGAAGGTTAATTTTCGAGCATTGGCGACTGATGAGAAACAGGATGGTTGTGATGTTGTCTTATTTAGGGATTCAGTTAGAGTAGTGCAAGATAAGTTGGCTAACACGTTGTATGGATAATTTTTGGGGGATCGGGTTGCATACCCTGTTGTGGAATACTTTGTTAGGAATAATTGGAAACGATTTGGATTACAGAAATCAATGATGAATGCCAATGGTTTTTTTCTTTTTCAAGTTTGCTGATCAAGCAGGTATGCTGAAAGCTCTTACGGAGGGACCATGGATTATTCGTTCACAACCGTTTTTTTTTGGAAGTTTGGTCGCCGTCGGTTAAACTTGAGAAGAAGGAAGTGAAAAATGTTCAGGTTTGGGTTAAAATCCATGAAGTTCCTATAGCCGCGTATACGGAGGATGGATTAAGTTTGATTGCTATAGCTATTGGGGAGCTGAAAGCTTTGGATTCTTTCACAACTTCAATATGCGTAGATATGTGGGGTAGAAGCAGTTTTGCTTGTGCACTGATTGAGATTTCAGCTGATAGTGATCTCAAGGAGGAGTTAACTATTGCGGTCCCTTGCCTTGTTGGGGATGGATTTGTTAAGGAGAAGGTTTATGTTGAGTATGAATGGTGTCCCCATAGGTGTGGACGATGCTGTGTTTTTGGCCATAATGAGGAGTGTTGTCCAAAGCAGGCTACTAAAGTGTCTAATGGTAAACCAAAAGATGGCAATATTCCTGGTCAGGAGAAGAAGTTTAAGCAGCCGATTCAGGATAGGGGGCCTTCAAAGCGTCAACCCAATGTGGATGATGATGGGTACATGAGTGTTCAAGGTAAGAAGGCAGCTAGGAAGGTTGGTTTCAATGTGAATAAACCCAAGTATAAATTTGAATATAGGCCGATTACGTCTAAGGGTAAGGGAGGGAATCCTAATCCGGTTCCGGTTCGGACGGAAACAGTGGCTACCCAAAATAAATTTGATATTTTAGGGGAAAATTCAGATGTTGGCCAAAGTAGCTCGGGCGTTGGGCTGGATCATAACGATTCGGATGATGAGGAAGTGGTTGAAGTTTATAATGAAACTAATGAATTCATCAAGGTGGATGGTCGAGACACCAATGTTACGAAAGGGGCAAGCACTCCTATACAAGGGGTTTCTAATGATTAGTTTTGCTGTGTGGAACATAAGGGGGTTGAACCGCCCTCTGAAACAAATGGAGGTTCGGCAAGCAGTTAAAGATAATAAGCTAAGTTGTTGTGCAATTCTAGAGTCTCATGTAAATGTGGGAAATCTTAGTAGAGTTTGTTCGTCGGTGTTTACAAACTGTGATTGGACTTCTAATGGGAATTGTTGTCATAAAGGCACCCGTATTATTCTTGGATGGAACCCGGATGTTGTCGATGTCATGGTCTTATCTCAAACGGATCAGGTAATGCATATACAGGTCTTATTAAAGTCGGACAGGAAGGTGTTTTTTGGTTCTATAGTGTATGCTGCGAATTCCTATATCTCTAGGAGGGTGTTATGGAATAATTTAGCGAGGCATAAGGTTTTGGTTGATAATAAGCCGTGGGTGGTTATGGGTGATTTCAATTCAGCTTTGTTTCTAGAAGATAAGCTTGTGGGTACTTCTTCTTTGTCGCTGGGTATGAGGGAATTCAAAGATTATGTGGAGATTATGGAGGTGTTTGATATTAATAGGATGGGGATGCATTTCACTTGGAATCAAAAACCTAAAAAAGTGTTGGCTTGCTTAAAAAACTCGATAGAGTCTTGGGCAATACTGCTTTCGTTGCGGATTTCCCTGATTTGCATGCTATGTTTAAACCTTATGGGATTTCGGATCATTGCCCGTGTATCCTTAAAATTACAAAAGCAGGTAGAATGAAACCAAAGCCGTTTTAAGTTTGCAAATTTCCTAGTTCACAAACAGGGATTTCTTGATATTGTTAATAGCGGTTGGGAGGTTCAAGTTGATAGAGTCCATCAGTTTCGGGTTGTTAAGAAACTTCGACTTCTTAAGCACCCGCTGAGGTCTCTTTTATTCAAGCAAGGTAACCTCCACTCCAAGGTTATTGACTTGCGTGGAAAACCTGAGTCTATTCAAAAAGAGATTGACCGGCACCATACGGATGAGGAATTACGTATTGCTGAAGCAAATGTGCTTCGGGAGTATTAGGAAGCTTGCTTGGATGAAGAAAGATTCCTTAAGCAAAAGTCTAAAGTTGAGTGGCTTCGAGCAGGGGATGCTAATACGGCTTTCTTTCACAGTTCTTTGAAGAGTAGGAACCATAGAAGCCGAATTAATGGGATTACGGATGCGAGTGGGCACGTTTTGGAGGGTCACCATGTTTCGAAAGATTTTGTGGAGCATTACGAAAATTTTTTAGGTGGTCAAGGGGATGTTTCCCTCACTCCTTCTCTGGATTTGTTTGCTAGAGTGCTGAATGAGGATGTGGCTAGTCATATGGTGCGTCCCTTCACCATTGATGAGGTTAAGGGGGCTATTTTTTCTATAGGTAATGATAAAGCTCCGGGGCCTGACGGGTATACGGCTGCTTTCTTTAAGAGCTCCTGGCCGATCATAGGTAACGATGTTACTAATGCTATTATGGATTTCTTTATCACGGGTCGTCTGCTCCAGGAAATTAATCATACTCTTATAGTTCTGGTCCCGAAGGTTTCTACGCCTTCCACGATATCTGACTATAGGCCGATTTCTTGTTGTAATATCCTTTATAAGTGTATTAGTAAACTCCTGGCGGATCGTATTAAAGGTGCTTTAAGTGGGATTGTGAGTATTAACCAATCTGCGTTTGTTCCGGGTAGAAGAATATCGGATAATGTTTTACTTACCCAAGAGCTGATGCACAACTATCATAGGAACTCGGGTCCTCCTAGGTGCGCATTCAAGGTGGATATTCAGAAAGCTTATGACATGGTGGAATGGAGTTTTCTAAAAAATGCTCTTATCGGGTTTGGTTTTAATAGCCGAATGGTGGATTGGATTATGGTTTATGTTTCGTCCCCGTCTTACTTGATTTGTGTCAATGGCAATGTTCATGGATACTTTAGGGGTAAACGTGGCTTATGGCAGGGTGACCCAATTTCTCCTTATCTCTTCACGCTGGTTATGGAAGTATTGACTTGTATTCTGCAACAGGTGACGAGAATCGATTCGTCATTCAGGTTTCATAATAAATGTGACAAACAACAAATCATCAATCTTTGCTTTGCCCCTGACCTGTTTTTGTTTGCTAGAGGTGATGTTGGCCCGGCTAGTTGTATTTTGACCTCGATCACCAAATTCACGCAAATGTCGGGCTTAACCCCGAGTATGCATAAGAGTACAGGTTTCTTTTGCAATGTCCCTACTCACGTTAAAAATGCTATTCTAAATATTATGCCTTTCATGGAGGGTTCCCTTCCTCTTCGGTATTTGGGTGTTCCTCTTATATCGTCAAGGCTCTCATATTCAGATTGTCATATCCTAGGGGAGTGGGTGGAAAACCGGATTAACAGTTGGAAGAATAAGTTTTTATCGTTTGCTGGGCATCTTCAACTTATTATTTCAGTGCTGTCTTCTATGTGCATCTACTGGTCTTCGGTTTTCTTATTACCGGCTAGTGTTTCTAAGAACTTGGAAACTATTATGCGGAACTTCCTTTGGTCTATGGACTCGGCTCATAAAGGAAAAGCTAAAGTGGGTTGGAAGGTAGTTTGTCTTCCAAAACATGAAGGGGGTTTGGGTATTAGAAGGATCCGTGATGTTAATAGGGCTCTTATGGCTTTTCACGTATGGAGTATTATTACAACTCGGGATTCTCTTTGGGTTGCTTGGATTCATTCATACCGGTTAAGGGGCCGCACTCTATGGAACTGTAAATCTGTCGCCAATTGTTGCTGGAGCTGGAGGAAGATTCTCCAGTTAAGGTCAGATTTTCGTAATCATTTTTGGACTAAAATTGGAAACGGTAACTCTACGTCAGCCCGGTATGATCTTTGGTGCGATGGTGGTCCGTTATGTAATCTTCTTTCCCCTAGAGTTATTACTCGAGCAGGATTTGGGTTAGCGGATACTGTGAGTGACATTTATAAGGATGGAGCCTGGAACTGGCCAGTTGAATGGAGAGGCCTATACCCGGTCATTAATCTTTTGGACCAAGTTCATTGTAGTCCGGATACTAGTGATCGTATTCTGTGGAAGGATGGGGACAAAGCTAGCAAATTTTCTTCATCTATAGCCTGGAACTCGATTAGAGCTACTGGGGCCGAGGTGGATTGGATTAGAATCGTTTGGTTTTCCCAGTGCATCCCACACCATGCATTCCATATGTGGTTGATTATGCGGGGTAAGCTGTTGACTCAAGATAAAATTTTGCAATGGGATTTATCGCGTAGGAAGAATATGAACATGATGTGTTGTGTGCTTTTCTATACGAATGTGGATTCTCATGCACATCTTTTCTTCAAATGTATGTTTTCCTCGAAAGTGTGGAATTCGGTTAAATCCAAAAGGGCTATGGCGCATCTAGATTCAAAGTGGAGTAGCATTGTTGATTGGTTATGTGCCCGGACAAGCTCTAAATCGGCTAACAACTATGTGAGTAGGTTAATTGTTGCGGCGACTGCTTATATCATTTGGCATGAGAGGAATTCGAGACTCTTTAATAACCATGCTAGGCCGCCAGACACGGTTCGAGACATTATCTTAAGTACGGTCAGATACAAGTTAATGGGAGTTAAGTTCAGGAACACGGATAGAGTGAGGAAAATGCTGGAAAGCTGGGAGATTCATATGGATAGCGTGATTGATAATGGCGGCTGATTATTATTGATTGTTATTTCTTGTTTCCTAGATGTTTGTCTAGTTGTTGCTACGTTAGTTGTTTTTTTTTTGTTTGTTTGGTTTTTACAGTCATGGGGGATGTCCTATGCCTGAACTAGCGTTGGATTCTCCACACTACTTGTTTTATTGGTTGTGAATATATAGAATCACCGGGGTAACCCTTTACCAAAAAAAAAGTCAATATGCCAAATAAAATGTCCTTGAAATAATGTATTTTATGTATTATGTAACAAAACATGTATAATGTCATGAAAAAGGAAAGTAAGTATGCACATATGCTTCACCCCAAAACATTTGAAAACGTAAAATAGGGGAACTATGTACTCACCTTTGGGTGCGTTTTTATATGTTAACACAATCCCTCAAATTGTTTATTCGTCCTAAATTAAGTAAGAACGATTTAATAATCAAAACTCACAAAAATACATAAGTTTCTCCGATACTTAGAATTTTCACATAACTTTGAGATCTTCTTGAAAAGTTGTTATTTTTTATTATATTGGTGTATTTATGTATATATGAGTTCATATACATATTCTAAGAACTTTGCGACTTGAACGATTTTATTGGTGACCCTCATCATATTATAAGCAATATATCGTCAAAACCCTTGCATTTTAACTATTATTCAAAACTGGGCTGTTTTCGGGAATTTTAATAAAATAGTTAACTTACTACAAAAATTCCCAAATTTTTACTGAATGTTTTAAACAGTCCAAATATTATTGTGTAAAGATATCGGAATCCAATTCGTTACCAATATTTTATAAAAAAATCATTTACCGGACTGCAATCAGATTCGTCACTTTCTGACTGCAGTCCACGGAATAATTCATTTAAAATTCATCGTAAGTCCGATTGATGAAATTCCAGTGGCAGGATTACAAAAACATCAGTGTTCATCTACAGTACAAATTTCACGAGGTAATTCTACACAGATTTCAAGTTATGATGAAAAACATAACACACATTTTCTGCAGTAAAAAAACAGCTTTTGCTGCTGTACAAAACAGACCTTTAAAAATAGTAAACGACCTCAAAAAAATATGATTCTAGTGCCATTTGATTCGTTTTTCGAAAACATATAATTTAGAAATTAGAAAATCAATTTTTCGATTTATAATGGTCCGTTTACAGCCAACTGTAGTTGGCTGTAAATGTTACTCAGCGTGCTGTTAATCGCTTAAATGTTACTAAAACATGCAAGCAAATATCCTAAACAAGTGTTTATCAAGAAATCAAACTCAAAACTCATAAACCCATATATATATATATATATATATATATATATATATGTACGGTTTATATACACACATATCCACCACCATTTTTATTTGTATCAAGACCCTTTTCATTTTAGATTTCAAGTTTGTGAAAATTCCAAGATTCAAGAGAAACTTCAAATCATCAAGAACAACCATGAATCAAAAGTATGATTTAAACATAAATGTTATACCTTCAAGATTCAAGTAAGTTGTTGCATGAGGTTTTGCTGATATGAAGCTTAAAATCACTTGAAAGCACCTTGGAAACACCTTTGGATCTTCACACCAACTTGAATTTAGCTTGAAATGGGATTGAATCTTGAAGAACAAAGTTGCAAAAAGATGAAGATGGGAGGTGGTGGTGTGGACGGTTTGGGAGAGAGGAGAGAGAAGGAGTTTGAGTGTAATGAGAAGTATGAAGATCTAGGAAGGATTTATGTTGATTATGTAAGATATTTGAAAGATTTATAAATGGGCATGCATGAACAAGTATCAAAACAAAGATCTAATAGAATATTTGAAGATTTATGAAATATTTGATGGGGCCACCCATATATTGTGACCGTAAATTGAGAAGGGGGAGGGGGTCCATGTGTAATTTTGTTGGTAAATTAGATAAAAACAGGTATTTAACTGGATACCGGGTATTTTATCTAGCGCTTAAATCTCGGTTTATGGCGTTCTAAATTATTTTTATTATTCTATAAAAATAAACTCGCCAAAATATTACTGAAATGAATTTCAGTTGCCGAGACTGGCTGAGTTGTCTGCATTTTGCAGTAGAAGCACTGTGTTGCGCAGAAACACGCGGTACGCGCTTAAACTTTGAAAAATAACGTTTTTTAGCGTTTTAATATATTTTTCAACACGAACCTGATTAAAAATAAAATTTTAATCATAACAGAATATTTTTGGGATTTTAATATCATCCGGGCGGTCACCAACGTTCATTTCGTAGTTTTTCCGTAAATAGTTCTAAAGTTCGAATAAACATGTTTTTGCCATACCGAATCCTTCGAAACTTATTTCTAAGTTATGTAAAAGGAATTTAGGGTATGTTTAGCCTATGTCACTGTTCCAGAGTGTTTGTTGCATTAAACTGTTTATATTTACACATCAGATCGCGTATAACCTTCCAGAAAGCGATTTTAAGCTTGAAATCGAACAAGAATTGATATGTGCAAAATGATACACATATTTATATAAATCCCAAGTATGAAATACAATATTTCATCGATTTGGTATTTTTTTTATGGTCGTAGTGACACAGATGTCACAGTCTCCCCTACTTTAGGAAATTTCGTCCCGAAATTTATTCGTAGCAGTCTGTCTGTGACGCTGTGTTAAATAATTGTCTTGCATGGAATCTAGGGTGTCATCTATTTGCGTAGAGTAAGCCATCAAAGATATGCAAGGCGTAATCTTGTCATTTCCCAGTTGATATACTTTAAAGCAAAAATGAGTGGATGATTCATTTTTTTAAGAGGCACTTTGTCAAATGTGGAAATGACGGAATAACCAAAAGGATATTCATTTCTCTTAATGGATATTCTTCAGAAGCAAAAATGAATAGATGATTCATTTTCCTTAACAGGTACTTCGTCAGAAACAGAAATGAAAGAGTAATCAACGGATATTCATTTCCCTTAACGAATATTCTTCAAAAGCGAAAATAAATGGATGATTCATTTTCCTTAACAGGTTCTTCATCAGAAACGGAAATGAAGAAATAATCAACGGATATTCATTTCCCTCAACGGATATTCTTCAGAACGAAAATAAATGGATGATTCATTTTCCTTAACAGGTTCTTCATCAGAAACGGAAATGAAGAAATAATCAACGGATATTCATTTCCCTCAACGGATATTCTTCAGAACGAAAATAAATGGATGATTTATTTCCCTCAATGGGTATTCTTTAGAATTGGAAATAAAGGATAAACAACGGATATTCATTTCTCTTAACGGATATTCTTCAGAAGCGAAAATGAATGGATGATTCATTTTCCTTAACAGGTAGTTCGTCAAAAAACGGAAATGAAAGAGTAATCAATGGATATTCATTTCCCTTAACGGATATTCTTCAGAAGCGAAAATGAATGGATGATTCATTTTCCTCAACGGGTTCTTCGTCAGAAATGGAAATGAAGGAATAATCAACGGATGTTCATTTCCCACAACGGATATTCTTCAGAACGAAAATGAATGGATGATTCATTTTCCTCAACGGGTATTCTTTAGAACTAGAAATGAAGGATAAACGAAGGATATTCATTTCCCACAACGGATATTCTTCAGAACAAAAATGAATGGATGATTCATTTTCCTCAACGGGTATTCTTCAGAACTGGAAATGAAGGATAAACAACGGATATTCATTTCCCACAACGGATATGTTCTGAAGAACGAAAATGAAAGGATGATTCATTTTCCTCAATGGGTATTCTTCAGAATTGGAAATGAAGGATAAACAATGGATATTCATTTCCCACAACGGATATTCTTCAGAACGAAAATGAATGGATGATTCATTTTCCTCAACGGGTATTCTTCAGAACTGGAAATGAAGGATAAACAACGGATATTCATTTCCCACAACGGATATTCTTTAGAACGAAAATGAATGGATGATTCATTTTCCTCAACGGGTATTCTTCAGAACTGTAAATGAAGGATAAACAACGGATATTCATTTCCCACAACGGATATTCTTCAGAACGAAAATGAATGGATGATTCGTTTTCCTCAACGGGTATTCTTCAGAATTGGAAATGAAGGATAAACAACGGATATTCATTTCCCACAACGGATATTGTTCAGAACGAAAATGAATGGATGATTCATTTTCCTCAACAGGTATTCCTCAGAACTGGAAATGAAGGATAAACAACGGATATTCATTTCCCATAACGGATCTTCTTCAGAACGAAAATGAATGGATGATTCATTTTCCTCAACGGGTATTCTTCAGAACTGGAAATGAAGGATAAACAACGGATATTCATTTCCCACAACGGATATTCTTCAGAACGAAAATGAATGGATGATTCATTTTCCTCAACGGGTATTCTTCAGAACTGGAAATGAAGGATAAACAACGGATATTCATTTCCCACAACGGATATTCTTCAGAACGAAAATGAATGGATGATTCATTTTCCTCAACGAGTATTCTTCAGAACTGGAAATGAAGGATAAACAACGGATATTCATTTCCCACAACGGATATTCTTCAGAAAGAAAATGAATGGATGATTCATTTTCCTCAACGGGTATTCTTCAGAACTGGAAATGAATATAGTCAATTCTGGATACATGAAAAAACTTGCTGTGATTTCTGTGAACTAAATTCCATAATTATGTATGCATCCATAATTACGTAATTCCTTTCACAGTCCGCACAGTTTGTATTATAATGTGAAGGGGATTGAACTTGAACAAGGTCGAGATAACTGTGATTAGGTCAACACATAATCACATAAACACATAAGCACATAATTGTTTTCTTGGTTATTAATTTGTTATCAGTTTGTTATTAACTTGATGTCGATTTGAACAAGGGTATTCAAGGTATACCAGGAACCCAGTCGATGGACTTAAACGTCCTCAAGAATCTTATCTGAAAAGATAGGATGATCTTCCAAAAAAAATTCGATTTCTGATTACCAGGAATCATAACATTCGAATTAAGGTACACAATAATTAAGGACTTACGGAAATACCCTTAGGTACCCTATTAAGGATTTATAGTGGTACTTTGGGTATTTTTCCAGAGTTGTAACTTGCGTCTTATACTTTGTTTCCTTGGAAGAAACGTGTACTTAGGTTTTTCATGGAAATCGCAAGAAATCAAAAGATGGAAGGAATGCGGTTCCTCGATTGTCGGTATCATAGGGGATACGTTGTTTATACATGCAACCACATTTGTACATTGCAATGTAAACAAAGGATTTATTTATAACAACAACAACAACAACTGTTTCATAGACCATGACAACAAAAGAAAATAATACATAAGACGTGATTATTTCTAAACGATGTTGTCTTCTAGTCGGTCAGATGCTCATCCCTGTGCTGGATTTGCATTAGCAAGCTTTGGGCAATTTCTTCGGAAATGACCCATCTCGCCACAGTTGTAGCAAGTACCAGAGGGAAAACGAGCTTGACTAGGGTTGACTTGAGGTTGGTTTGGACCACCTTGGATTGGGTTGAATTGACAAGCATTTGCCAGGTGACCGAGTCGTCCACATGATGCACACTGATGACACTGCAGGTAAGCTTGGTGAGGTGCATTACACTTGTTGCACATCGGTGCAGTACCGGCATAAGGTTTCCTGGCAGGAGGTTGAACAGCAGCAAAGTTTGCAACAGCTTTGTTTTGGATAGCAAAGCGGCATATGTCAACCAAATGTCCCTATCGTCCACAGTGGGTACATTTGAAGCAGGGTATCTGATTTGGATGATGATGGTTGCATCGATTACACCATGGAGCAGTTCCTTTGTATGGCTTCTTGGCTGGTGGTGTTGTCACCTGGCTAGGTTCTGCTTGTCTTGGTGCAACTGCTGCGGGATTCTTTGAAGCCTTACGTTTCTTTAGTTTCGGTGAAGGCTTGGCTTCTGTTTCCTTTGGTGTCTCTTGAGTAGTTTCATCCGTGAGACGAGCCATGGCAGCAGCTAATTCAACAGTCTTCAGGACTACTTCGCCTATTCGCTGGGTAAATTTGGTAGTCTGCTTGGATATCTGAGCGTCGTTGCGATGAAGAGACATTCTTCAAGAGATGAAAGACATAGGAAGGAACAAGTGAAATGTTATCGGATATTCAAAACATAATGATAACGCATAAAAATTGCGATCATTCGTTTGTTACCTAAGGCAAACAAATGAGACGGTGACTAATCAAAGTATTCGGGTTACATTAATGTATCGCGAAGACATGCTTTAGACTATAAGTGGACACTCACCCTAAGAGTTCCCAGGTAAGAGTGACTGGTCCGATTATGTGGATTTGTACAAACACTCTAGCCTTAGACAGAAAACTCAGGGTACAGGCACCCACCCTTCCAGATTGCATGTGTTCACATTATTAAGACCCAAACTTTGACGAGATTTGAAAACTTTAAAGGCGTAAAGCCTAAAAATAAATCATCTAAGGATAGATGATAAATTTTCAAATGGAATTAAGATTTGTGTTCTTGTTTTGGTAATCACCTAAGGATAGGTGATAGTATTGTTTTAAGATCTAAACATAAGGTAACTTGTGTTAGGGTCCTAGGAAGGTTATAGACTAGGTTAAAATTTTACTAATAACCTAATTCCCTATAATCATGAGCTCTGATACCAACTTTTCTGTCATACCTCGACCACGTAAAACAGCAAACCGTGGCGGAAACGTCGGGGAGTGCTGTGGCAGAATCATTGTTTCACAACACATGGAATTTAGAATATTGTTTTATTACATAATAAGTTACATTGTCTTGGAATTAGATCAACAAACAGTACAATTGTCGTTCATGTTTTTTATAATTACTAAGGCCCATGTCCATCCTATGTAAAGCAATCAACAGTCGTCACGTAATAAAACCTGAAACATATGTGAAAGTAAATACGTCAGCATAAAAATACCTGTGAGTAACATAGGTTTTGTGTTGAGGATTCATGACTTTGAATGTTTAAAGAAATGTTAAACGTAAAGTAGTCATGAACCTTTGAAAATGTTTTCTTTTATTAAATCATAAGAAAATCAATATGAAAATCGAATGATGTAAAAGATAAATGTACGGTTAAATAGATAACCAAATGAAAATAATATGTACAAATATGTCATGTCTTTGTAAAAAAAAATATGTCATATGTAAAACAATGTCTTATGTATTCAATGTCTTGTATAACAAATGTCGAGTCATAATTAATGTATTGTTCAACATATCAAAATGTCATAATCAATATAAGCATGTCTAGTAAAGATGTCTTTGTAAACCATGTAGTAAGTAATGCTAAGTCAACATGCTAAGTAAAGTGTTCATGAAATCAAGGTGCTAAATATGTTAAGTCAACATATGAAGCAAAATGGATCCTTGAAATCATTTACTAGGCAAACTAGGTCAATATGCCAAATAAAATGTCCTTGAAATAATGTATTTTATGTATTATGTAACAAAACATGTATAATGTCATGAAAAAGGAAAGTAAGTATGCACATATGCTTCACCCCAAAACATTTGAAAACGTAAAATAGGGGAACTATGTACTCACCTTTTGGTGCGTTTTTATATGTTAACACAATCCCTCAAATTGTTTATTCGTCTTAAATTAAGTAAGAACGATTTAATAATCAAAACTCACAAAAATACATAAGTTTCTCCGATACTTAGAATTTTCACATAACTTTGAGATCTTCTCGAAAAGTTGTTATTTTTTATTATATTGGTGTATTTATGTATATATGACTTCATATACATATTTTAAGAACTTTGCGACTTGAACGATTTTATTGGTGACCCTCATCATATTATAAGCAATATATCATCAAAACCCTTGCATTTTAACTATTATTCAAAACTGGGCTATTTTCGGGAATTTTAATAAAATAGTTAACTTACTCCAAAAATTACCAAATTCTTATAGAATGTTTTAAACGGTCCAAATATTATTGTGTAAAAATATCGGAATCCAATTCATTACCAATATTTTATAAAAAAAATCATTTACCAGACTGCAATCAGATTCGTCACTTTCTGACTGCAGTCCATGGAATAATTCATTTAAAACTTATCATAAGTCCGATTGATGAAATTCCAGTGGAAGAACTATAATGACATAAGTGGTCATCTACAGTACAAATTTCATGATCTAATTCTACATAGATTTCAAGTTATGACGAAAAACATAACACACATTTTCTGCAGTAAAAACGCAGCTTTTGCTGCTGTACAAAACGGACCTTTAAAAATAGTAAACGACCTCAAAAAAAATATGATTCCAGTGCCATTTGATTCGTTTTCGAAAACATATAATTTAGACATCAGAAAATCGATTTTTGATTTATAATGGTCCGTTTACAGCCAACTGAAGTTGGCTGTAAATGTTACTCAGCATGCTGTTAATCGTTTAAATGTTACTAAAACATGCAAGCAAATATCCTAAACAAGTGTTTATCAAGAAATCAAACTCAAAACTCATACACCAATATATATATATATATATATATATATATATATATATATGTACGGTTTATATACACACATATCCACCACCATTTTTATTTGTATCAAGACCCTTTTCATTTTAGATTTCAAGTTTGTGAAACTTCCAAGGTTCAAGAGAAACTTTAAATCATCAAGAACAACCAAGAATCCAAAGTATGATTTAAACATAAATGTTGGATGAGGTTTTGATGATATGGAGCTTGAAATCACTTGAAAGCACCTTGGAAACACCTTTGGATCTTCACACCAACTTGAATTTAGCTTGAAATGGGATTGAATCTTGAAGAACAAAGTTGCAAAAAGATGAAGATGGGAGGTGGTGGTGTGGACGGTTTGGGAGAGAGGAGAGAGAAGGAGTTTGAGTGTAATGAGAAGTATGAAGATCTAGGAAGGATTTATGTAGATTATGTAAGATATTTGAAAGATTTATAAATGGGCATGCATGAACAAGTGTCAAAACAAAGATCTAATAGAATATTTGAATATTTATGAAATATTTGGTGGGGCCACCCATATATTGTGACCGTAAATTGAGAAGGGGGAGGGGGTCCATGTGTAATTTTGTTGGTAAATTAGATAAAAACAAGTATTTAACTGGATACCGGGTATTTTATCTAGCGCTTAAATCTCGGTTTATGGTGTTCTAAATTATTTTTATTATTCTATAAAAATAAACTTGCCAAAATATTACTGAAATGAATTTCAGTTGCCAAGACTGGCTGAGTTGTCTGCGTTTTGTAGTAGAAGCACTGTGTTGCGCTAAAACACGCGGTACGCGCTTAAACTTTGAAAAATAACGTTTTTAAGCGTTTTAATTTATTTTTCAACATGAATCGGATTAAAAAAATTTTAATCATAGCAGAATATTTTTGGGATTTTAATATCATCCGGGCGGTCACCAACGTTCATTTCGCAGTTTTGCCGTAAATAGTTCTAAAGCTCGAATAAACATGTTTTTGCCATACCGAATCCTTCGAAACTTATTTCTAAGTTATGTAAAAGGCATTTAGGGCATGTTTAGCCTATGTCACTACTCCGGAGTGTTTGTTGCATTAAACTGGTTATATTTACGCATCAGATCGCGTATAACCTTCCAGAAAGCGTTTAAAGCTTGAAATCGAACAAGAATTGATATGTGCAAAATGATACACATATTTATACAAATCCCAAGTATGAAATACAATATTTCATCGATTTGGTATTTGTTTTATGGTCGTTGTGACACAGATGTCACAACAGTGAGCGGATAACTCAGAAATATACTGACAGTGCTATTACATAGACAGACAGTGTTTTCAGGCCCAGTATGAGCCAGAGACAAGGTACTACACTGGTATGGAGTGTAGGGAAGTAAGGACCATAGAACTGCGTCACTAGGTGATAGTTTAAGTGCCGGAAAGTGCCTAAAACCCACTCAAAGTGCAGAATTCTGCATTAATCATCAAAATTCAGCATTTTAACATGCTAGTAATGTGCAAAAATATGGCAAAATGGTACTGTATGCTTTCCTAAGTGTCGGGAATAGAAAGCGTCACAAAAAGTTACATAAAAGACACTATACGGTATAACTTAGCACTTTAACGAATCGGTATCTAACCGGACATTACCCGGAACACCAAAATATTGCTAGAAGCATTGTTTTTATTTTTCTGAGCTAGTTATGGTTCCCGAGCACACTAACATATTACATAATACATGATACACATAAACACAAGACTTTTACACTTAACACCTCCACTAAATCACCTACTTACCATTTAAACTTTCACTTAACCCTCTCCCCCTTGATGTAATCGGCCCAATGAGGGGCCCCACTCTCAAGATTGCTTAATCTCCTTAAATTTCTTGGGATCTTGCTTGGATTATGGAAAGATTTGGGTGTACTTGGGGGAGCATATGGACTAATGGATAGAAACACTAAATTTGTTATAAGTATCATCACTTTCATCGTCATTTCATCACAACACTCTCTCCCTCTCCCACTCAAAGCTACGGCCAACCCCCCTTACCCACACACCACCATTTTTGGTTCAATCCAATCCAATCCAAGGCCATCACAAGGTGCTCAAAGGTGTTTTAGGAGGCTCGGTGTTCACGGATCTTGAAGGACCTCTCTTGTGTGCTTTTGTCCACCACATTTTCAACCTTGTTCTTCCCTAGCTCTAAGCTAGTTGTAAGATTCTTGAACACTCTTGTTTACTTCATATTTATGGTGGTTAAAAGATATAACATGTTGAAATAACAAGAACACTAAAAGAACATGCAATTAAATCTTGAAACATAAAGATGAAATATGATGAAATATTGTTAGTATGATGTTGTTTTGTATATGTTGATGATTGCTTGTTGATTTCTTGGTAATATGATGTTGATCATCATGTGAAACTTGTTAGATTATGATTAAAAACATGATCTAACAAGATAAGAGGTGATTATGTGTTTACATGAAATAATCATTTTCTAGATTAAACATGAACTTGAAAGTAAAAGGATTTTCTTGAAAAGTAGTAAACAAAGTGGGTTAATAATCTTGTAGATTCAAGACTTGTGAATGATTTTCAATAAAACCAAGATTAAAAAGATGAATTTTAGAACATCTTGGTTCTTACTAAACCTACACTATTTTTTGTGACAACTGGCACCAAACCAGTAATTTCCGTACACTTTAATTATTATTTAATGACTGCAATTATGTGCTTAAATGTCAGCATTGGCTGATTACATGATAAACAAGTGAATTCATGCACGTGGTATACTATAAAATATTGCTTCATGCATAAACGAGAGCGTTGCGTCAGAAATACTAGTAAACTCACCGGTAAGACACACTGGGTAAACAAAACTGCAGAAAGCAGTCAGACATTAAAATTGGAGCCTAGGTGTAGGTCTAGCAACAAGAATACATTAAAACCCAAGAATACATACAAGGGTTTACATATATACCATCCGGAAGCTAAAATAAGCACTAAAAATCACCCGAAACGCCCTTTAAGTGCAGAATTTTATATAATTCAGCTCTAAACAGCTTTTAAAAACATAAATATCATGCATAAATTACGATTTATTATCCAGAATACTTCCCTAAGTGTCGGGAATCAAAAGTATAGCAGAAGGGTACTTAAAAGACACTAAAAAGTGTAATTTAGCACTTTAACGAACCAGTTTATAACCGAACAACCGGACATTACCCAGAACACCAAAATAATGCTAGAAGCATTGTTTTTATTTTATCTGAGCCAGTTAGGGTCCCCGAACACCCTAACACCCGTTATAATACACTACACATTAATAACTAATTTTAATCTCTAACTAAATCACTAATCACATAACTATATAGTTGGAAACAAACCATAAACCCCCCCATGATCCGATCGGTTCCCCTAGGGAACACACACCCACCACAAATTTTGATTATTTTATTAAGTTGCCTAATATCTAGGTAACATATTATTTGTTGGACAAGAGCACTAGATGGTCTATAAAAATACTTGAAGGATAAGGCCATTCACTTCACAACACTTAACAAAAAAATTGCACTCTCTCTCCCTCTCCTCTTACCTTCGGCCGAGAGCTCACACACACCCACCATCACTTTCGAATTTCGATCTTGCAATTTCACATACATACAAGTGTGCTAGAGTTCATACAAGGAGGCTCGGTGCTTTCGGAATCTCAAGGACCTCACTACGTTGCTTTTATCCACCTTGTTTTCGCTTTGATTCTTCCCTAGCCTTGAGCTAGTAGTAAGTGCTTCTAAGCACTTCCTTGTTCATGATTAAAATGGTTAATAAGAAGTTTAACGGTCAAAACTCGAGAACACTTAAGATCAAAGCATAAAGTCTTGTAAGAATGATAAACTTGTTGGTTAAAGGGTAAATAATGGTGTAAAACTTGTGAATCTTGTTCAGTTATGGTTATTTTATGTTGTTGGTTGCTAGTAGTGGAACGGATCGTTATCTAACCACGCTAGATCATGTTCATGGAACATGAACTAGCAATATGTTAAGCTTGAAAGATACAAGATGACGAACCCTTCCATACATAACCATGAATGTGTGTAAAAATAGTTTTTCTTGTAAAATGGAGTTCTAAACTAGTAGATCTAAAGATCTACAAGTGGTATTTTCGAAGAACCAAGTGTAAGATGCAAATCATGTTTAAAAGCCGGATCTTTCGTGAACTAAAAGCATTTTCGTGAACAAACAAGTGTGTAAACACTTGTGTAACAAGAGGATTTAACAAAGAAATATTTTTGTGAACCTTGACTAGAAGTTGTGAAACTTCATATTCTTTAAAAATAAAGTTTTTAAGGAACTAATCATATTTTTAAAGATAACAAGACTTACTAAATATGCTAGTAAGTTACTACACATTTTTGTAAATTCTCAAGTTCATAAAATAGAGAAATTGGTATATATTGTTGTTGATTGTGGTTGAAAAATTTGTTGTTGATTTTAAAAGAAAATAAACACATGTTCTGAAAACATGGGAAACCTCCATTTTTAGGGGAAACTCTGTCAAAATTTGTATAAATTTTGACACTTAGAAAAATATAAGTTTTTGAGAAACTTATCCCCTAAAAATGTATCTAAAAATATTACCAAGGTTTCCCTAATTTTTGGTGATAAGAAATGAGGACTTCTTCAAGGATAAAAATGAATATTAAGTATGTATATGTTTTGAGAAAAATATGTATATTATTTGATCACCAACTTTTGTGCTAAGTGTATATAGTATGTGTTATACGTGCTAGTGTATTAAGACTTAAAAATACACTAAATACTCATGAGAAGTATAAACACAAAAATACACATACAACATACAAGATACATAATTCGGGTGCAAAGTGCAAAAACACAAGATACTTATATTAATTTTTGAGAAAATAATATAAGTGAGATACTTAGTTAAAAATATAAAATATTTTTAACACAATACAAATACAAAAGAAAGTGACTGTGCTTGTGCGACGCAAGTTTAGTGGCTAACGTTTAATAAAACACGTTTAGGCCACAACACACTATAAGCAAATCCGGTGAAGTTACGACGCAATGAACGCAAAGTTGTGAGTTCATGCTCCCCCTTTTCTTTAACTGTTTTTGGTTTACAATTCGGGGGTGAAATACATGTTACAAATACTTCAGTATTTACAAAATGGTATGATATGTACTAAAACGAGAAGTACTCTTGGTGAAAACTAGTGCCAAGAATTGATGCGAGAAATCGTGTCACGAATAGGGTACCATTAGAACCATTAATCGTGTACATACTTAGACCGCAAAACAAAAGGTTAGATCTAATGGGTTTCAGGGCAGCCCCACTCTTGGTGACAACTAGAACCAAGTAGTGTTTTTGTGTCTCAGTCGTGAACCGACTACAGAAAAATGCCTATGGTTTGGTGACTTCCTATGTCGTGTCACATGTTAATGGCTTTGCAACCCATTGACACTTGATACATAGAGAAATACTTGATTTATACTTGAATACGTGATTTAAACAATATACATACCATGTTTTTCATACAAAGTCTACAAGCGCTAAATACAAAAACTGCATGAATTCACACCAACATTATGTTGACGTTTTCCAAAACTTACATGTATTTCAGGTAACTAGAAGTGGATGTGTGCGCGGTCTTACCCATGCTCGTGGATGTCGCTTATGTTTGTCATTAAATAAAGTTGTAAACTTTTTAAGACAATGTTTTATGCTAACTCGCGATGTAAACACTATCTTTTGTTTTCAAATTATGGTATTTGAAGTTATTTTCATGAGCATGTAGTATGTTTACCTTTCGTATGCAATGAGAACCTTTCATGATCACACCTCGTGCTTCCGCCACAGAAAGGGGTGTGACATTTTTAGTGACAATACAAGGGTAGAAATACTTTTAAAACAAGAAGATGTTATAAATAAACATTTTTGCAAAATGTGTTTACAAGTTGTAAACACTTAAATTCTTTAAGAATGGGATTTTTATGGAAATAAACATACTTTAGAGGGTAACTAAGGCTACTAAACACTTCACCAAGTTACTACGCGTTTTTGTGAAAGATCAAGTTCATGTTGTATTGTAAATGGAATAGTTTTTGCACTTGGTAAGTGTAAGATGATTAGAGAATGATTGTTGATTGTTTGAATGATTTTTGGAAAAGAAAATGATATGCTAAAAAGCATGGACACCTCCAATTACAAAGGAAACTATGGCGAAATTTTCTAAAAATTCCGACACTTAGAAAATATTTTCTAGACAAGTGTTTACTAGTGTATTTTAAACTATGTTTTTCAAATATAAACCTCGCCATAATTTTTGTAACAAAAATACAAAGTATCGGAGGTTGGTTTTGTATATGAAAATGGTTAAATATATATTTAGAATATATATTTTATACTAAGACACTTGTGTGAATATTTGTCTACTTTGTGGAGTAGTTATACTATTTTAGGATAAAATAATATAACTTAACATTACCATGACATTTACAACACCAAAATAATACCAAAAATCACAAGGAATAATATATAGGTTACGCACTTGTTATTGTGAAACCAAACGCTAAAATGTAAGTTATGAAATATTCCGGAAAATACTCTTACACATATATTTTTGATAAATATTATTTTGGAAACAAAAGAAGTGAAAATATGATTTTTGTGAATATTACTAAGTTATATCATATTTTCAACAAAGAAGAAAATATATTATTTTTGGGAAATAAAAATATATTTTTCCTAGTATATTTAGAAGATATAAAATTTTTGGAAAAATATATATTTTCTTGGGAGTACATTATTTTTGACAATAAGTTGTATATATTTTCTAAGTGGGACTTAAAAATATATTATTTCGAAACTACAATATACATGTATAAATACCCCCATCCTTGGGAAGGAAATACG
Source organism: Helianthus tuberosus (assembly GCA_030545235.1). Taxonomy (NCBI): domain Eukaryota; kingdom Viridiplantae; phylum Streptophyta; class Magnoliopsida; order Asterales; family Asteraceae; genus Helianthus; species Helianthus tuberosus. The sequence goes on from CM060408.1 coordinate 128,800,891, forward strand.
GAGTTAAAATACTTGAGAAGTATTAATACAAAAATTTTGATTAAACAATTATTCCAAAGACCAAATATAATTCAAAGTTAAAATAATTATTATTTTAACAAATACTTATAACTTGGAATAACTTAAGAACGCAACTCAAAACATTAAACTCTAAGCCAAGGCACAACCCGTTCGTCTAATAGACGTTAGTACACTGTAGGTAGTCGTGATTAGCTGCGGAGATTTGAGTTGTCGGTACAAGACGCACTACTGTGAGTTCATGTTCCCCCTTTTCTTTTAACTGTTTTCAGTTTTATACTCCGGGGGTGAAATACATGTTACAATGATTACAAACGGTTTATACATGGTATGATTAGCTTAAGGAGGGTTTACTACTAGATCATGTGAAGGGTGGGTACGACACTTAAGGCCATTAATCCTCGTCGTAAGACCGAGGGACATGAGTGATAGATCTATTTGGGTGTAGCGAGCCCACACCCATGGGGACCAGGGTGGCCCATAGTGGTGACTATGTCTTCCAGCCGGAGGCCCGGTATAAATTTGCTAGGTTTGAGTTCTTCCTGTACCTTTTCACACATACCATTGGCTTTGCAACCCATTGGTGATCTCTTTTTCCTTAATTGCTACATACCAGGGACTTTCATACATACGGACATACTTTAAAGGATTATACATACTCACATACACATGAACTCGCTCAACTTTTGTTGATTTTTCAAACTACATGTATTTCAGGGAACTAGTGGATCTGGCGGGGTATGCATGTGTCAAGCTGCATTTCAATAAAAGATGTTATCCAGGGTTGTTGAGTTTAGAAGGTGTATTCCTTTCCTGGACGGGATACGTAATTCTAAACTCAGGTTTTCTTTAAGTACTTTTGTTGAGTCTTGCGAACTCATTTAAACACGTCATTTGTTGTAACTTAATTTGGTATTGATGTTTTCAAACAATGGTATTGTGGTATTTTCTAAACTTTATTAATGGATAAACATCTCGTGTTTTTATCATATAGCATTGTTGTGATTGTTGCTATGGTATTAAGAGGTCACACCAAATAACCACGCTTCCGCAAAAGTCAGGGTGTGACAACTTGGTATCAGAGCATCGATCGTAGCAAACTAGGATTCTCTCTCGAGTCTAGACTACGATCACTAGGGCTCTCACGAAAACATTTTTACATTGCATACACAAAATGTCCAGATCCAGGGAACAAACATTTTTACAAACAAAAGGCACAAATACACATTTCAAAACTTATATTTATAATTCAGTCTTAGAGACTGAGGGAGTTCAGTCTTAGAGACTGAGGGAGTACAGTCTTAGAGACTAGGAGGTTCAGTCTTAGAGACTGGGGAGGTTCAGTCTTAGAAGCTGGGGAGGTTCAGTCTTAGAGGCTGGGGAGGTTCAGTCTTAGAGACTGGAGGGGTTCAATCTTAGAGACTGGGGAAGTTTAGTCTTAGAGACTGGGGAAATTGAGTCTTAGAGACTGGGAAAGTTTAGTCTGAGAGACTGGGTAGTTCAGTTTTGGAAACTGGGGAGTTTTAGTCTGAGAGACTAGGGAGTTCAGTCTGAGAGGCTGAGTAGGATAGTCTGGGGAAGACTAGGATAAATACATGCTTACATTGCTGTTTACATGCTTATTTGCTGATTGTTGATATATGTGCATATGTGTGATTGTTTTGCTACAGACATTATGTCATCTTCTTCTGAGAGTGGAGTATCCGACACGATAGACCCGATAGCTATAGTATCAGATGACAAGATCCTTCCAGAGGACGAGGTTTTCACTTCAGATACTACTAGTAGCGACGACGTTGACTTTCAGTCCTTCGCCTTAGCGGATTTCGGAGATGATTTACCTTTAGCTGATGGTTTTCTTGACGGGGATCTACCTCTTGCTCAGATCCCTGCACCGTTTCCTCTTGCTGCTTTTCCTTTCAAGACAAGGGTAAAGGTAAAGGTAAGGGTAAGGCGATTGAATTGGTTGCTACTCTAACTGAGTCTCAGGTCAGACTAGGTAAACTGACCCGCAAGGGTGATAAAAAGAAGTCAGCCGATTCCGTTCAAGACAAGGGTAAAGGTAAGGGTAAGAAAGGCGAGTCTTCTAGGAGGTCGAGGAAGCGCATGGCTTCCCAGAATTTTGCTGTCACAAATCAGAATGCTTAGAACCCACTGGCACAACCTCCTGCGAAGAAACAATATACTGGTACCACACCTCACTGTACTCGATGCAATGGTCATCATGCTGCCCAACAGGCTTGTAAACAGTGTACTACTTGTGGTAAACTTGGGCACTTGGCCAACATTTGTCGTTTGGGTCAGAACCAAGCTGTTCAGAATCCAGCACACGCTCCAGTTCAGGGAAATGCTATTAGATTCCCACCAGGCTCATGTTACAATTGCGGTGAAATGGGTCATTTCCGCAACAACTGCCTGAGGTTAGTAAACGCGAATGCAAATCCGAATGTCAACGCGAACGCGAATGTGAATCCCGATCGTGGAAGAGCGTACAAATTGAATGCAAATGAGGCGAGGGCTGACAACGAGGTTGTCAATGGTACGTTCCTTGTTAACCATCGAACTGCATCTGTTCTTTTTAATTCTGGTGCCGATAGAAGTTTTGTTTCATTATCATTTGAGCCTTTACTTGCGATACCTAGAACTAAACTGAGGAAACCTTTATATGTCGAAGTTGCTACCGGTAAACCGATCGTACTCGATTCTGTTATTCATGGTTGTCAATTGAACTTCGATAACCATCTTTTTCCTATTGACCTCACACCGATGCAACTTGGGATTTTCGACATTATCGTTGGGATGGACTGGTTAACTAAGTTTCATGCTGAGGTGATTTGTGTTGACAAGATTGTTCATATTCCTCTTTCGTATGGTGAAGTTCTAGAGGTTCGTGGTGAGAATCCATCTGGAGGTTTGAAACTCTTGTCATGTACGAAAGCCCAAAGTTATTTATGAAAAGGAGATGTTGCTTTTCTGGCACATGTCACCAAGGAGAAAAGCAAGAGCAAGTGTATTCAAGATATTCCGATTGTTCGAGATTATCCAGAGGTGTTTCCCGATGAACTGCCCGGTTTGCCTCCAGTTCGTCAAGTCGAGTTTCATATTGATATTGTACCTAATGCCAACCCGATTGTGAAAGCACCTTATCATCTTGCACCGTCTGAGATGCAAGAATTACCAAAACAGCTTCAAGAGTTATCTGACAAAGGATTCATCCGACCGAGTTATTCACCTTGGGGCGCTCCTGTCCTGTTTGTGAAAAAGAAAGATGGATCTTTTCGAATGTGTATCGATTATCATGAGCTTAATAAGCTTACCATCAAGAATCGATATCCCCTACCACGAATCGATGATCTCTTTGATCAGCTGCAAGGTGCTACATGTTTCTCCAAGATCGATTTGCGTTCTGGGTATCATCAGCTTCGTGTACTCGAAGAAGATATTCCCAAAACTTCTTTTCGCACGAGATATGGTCACTACGAGTTCACTATCATGCCTTTTGGTTTGACGAATGCCCCAGCTATTTTCATGGACTTAATGAATAGGGTTTGTAAACCTTATTTAGACAAGTTCATCATTGTGTTCATTGACGATATTCTTATTTATTCAAGGTCTCGAGCCTATCACGAACAACACCTTCGTTTAACACTGGAACTCTTGAAAAAGGAAAAAAATTTTGCTAAATTCTCCAAGTGTGAATTCTGGCTTAAAGAAGTTCAGTTTTTGGGTCATATAGTTAACAAGCAGTGTATTCATGTGGATCCTTCCAAAATAGCTGCTATTAAGGATTGGAATACACCTACGACACCTACAGAAGTTTGTTCTTTTCTTGGTCTTGCTGGTTATTATCCTCGATTTATTTCAAACTTGTCAAAGATCGCGGTTCCTCTCACTGCTTTGACTCAAAAGAATAAGCCTTTTGAGTGGGAACCCAAACAAGAAGAAGCGTTCCAAACACTGAAACAAAAACTATGTGATGCTCCTGTTTTGTCTTTGCTCGATGGAAACGATGCTTTCGTTGTGTATTGTGACGCATCGAATCTAGGCCTTGGTTGTGTTCTTATGCAGCGAGTTAAAGGTATTGCGTATGCGTCAAGACAACTGAAAGTTCACGAGAAAAACTATACGACTCATGATCTTGAGTTGGGTGCTGTAGTTTTCACACTTAAAATCTGGAGACACTATCTCTATGGCACGAAATGTGTGGTTTTCACAGACCACAAAAGTCTCCTGCACATTCTCAATCAGAAGGAGCTAAACATGAGGCAACGAGGTGTGACATATGTGCTTGTGCAATCATTGTATAAACTCTGAACAATTCAATATCAATAAAACAATGTGTTTTGATCCCAATGTTCGTTATTTATGTTTGACATTTTGCACGTTTTGATTTTTGATCAATTTTAAACTCTATATCGCTTTCTGGAAAGTTATACGCAAACTGATGCGTAAATGTAATAAGTTTAACGTGACAAACACTCCAGAACAGCAACATAAGCTTAACATACCTGAAATAACCTTTACATAACTTAGAAATAAGTTTTAAAGGGTTTGGTATGGCAAAAACAAGTTTGTTCGCTTACAGGGACTATTTGTGTCAAACTGCAAAAGTCTGGCATTTCGTATGGCAACGAACAGTCCAGAACATGATCATAAGCTAAACATACCATATATAACCTAAACATAGCTTAGAAATAAGCTTTGAGTGGTTCGGTGTGCGAAAATATGCTTATTTGATCATACAGGGACTAAAAGTGTCAAAAGCGGTGTAAGTTTGCATTTACGCGCATATCTTACGTTCTGACCACATCTGGACATCCAAAATTTTTGCAGTCACTAAAATATTTTAATTTTAGTGATCGGAATGCAAAAATATCATTCGTCGCTTAATTTGGATCGTTTTCGCGTCCGTTCGAGTTTCGTCGTAATTAACCGAACAACGTGACCGTACGACCAAACGAGCCAACATCCGTGATATTTCCGAGCATATTTTGAGTCCCTTATACTTTGACTACCTTATAGAGCCTTGAAAATGTCTTAACGGGGGTTAAAAGTGCCAAAAATCAGCTTTTACACGTGCAGGGACCAAAGTTGTCAAATATGAAACTGTTGCTGATTTGAAGGGAGGTCGCGGCCCGCGTAGCCCATCCCTCTATTCTTACGCGGGGCGCGAGAAAACCCCCAGTGGTAGAAACTTGTTTTTCAGCTGCTGTTTTGCAAACCAGACCCTTGTATGCAATTTTTTTTTGGGAGCAAGTTAACACCTCTCCAAGGAACCTTAGCTGCCCCTTAACACTTGTATGGCTGTGATTTCTTGCTTGATGGCCAAACAAACACTTGTAATGATCTTGTTCATCATCTACAAGTATAAATAGCATGGCCTTTCATTTGTTTCTTTGCTCATTCAAATTTTGGAACTCTAAGTGGAGGAATCCCTGCAAAGGAGCCACCTACTTGAGTTCTAAGATCATCCTTCTAGCCTTTGAACACCAAGTGAGTGTTCTTTCATGGCTTAAGTAGTGATTTTCAGCTTTGTAGAGCTGAAAGTCAAACTGTTTGACCAACAGTTTGACTTTCGGTTTTGACCATCAATTGGTCAAGTCAAAGTTCAATTGAACTTTGCAACATGATTGTAATCACGGTGCTTATAATCCTTAGCGATTATGCCTACTGATTACCACGTTAACTAGGCGTAGTGACGAGTCAAAGTTTCGGTCAAAATGCGTTTTAGCACGCATTTTGCAATGGAACTACTTTTAGGTATCGAAACACTTTGTTTTCATACCAAATCAGTTTTCTAGGTTAGTTAAACATGTTTTGACATGTTTAACTCGTCACTACTAAGTTTAATGCTTGTTTAGGGTCGTAAGTTAAGAGGTCTAGACAACTGCTTAGACTTTCGAACCTGACCCGTTTGGTCGATCATTAGTATCCGACCAAGCATGCTTAGTGATCATAGTTGCATAGGGAATAACCTCTGAGGTTATACCTTATGATCACATAGGATTGGTTAGTCATTCGTTAAGTAGTTTACATGCCCATAGAAAATGACCAAAATGCCCTTTTTGAACATAAATCCATATTTTGCATATGTGAACATGTTTTTGACATATAATCTAATTTAGTAACATAATTAGGCATAATTTGGCATGTAAGACTTGACATAGCTCATAGATAACCATCCGACCTTGGTTTTACGCAAACGATGCGTTATGGTAGCTTATACTGCCATAATGGGTCGAAACGGGTCAAAAGCACTTAGGTAGACTTTCAAATCAGAATGTTGGGACTATTAAATCATGCCATATGAGAGCCAATACTCATTTGATTTATGGAACCACATTCTATCCTATCTCCCGATTTAGGATCCGATTATTAACGTAGTTACCTATATTAGGTGCCATTTGAATTCGTGATCCTTGGAGCTTTAGTTGGTCTTACTCCCAAGACTAATAAGTAATCCCAAGTGATTATATAGTTCCCCTCTTTACCTCTTTCAAATACTTTGGGGTGATACACATGTGCATACTTGTTACTTTCGTGCTTTTCATTGCTTTTATGACATAAACATGCTAGTTTCATCTAGTACACATATAGTACATGAATTCAATTATGTTTTGCTTTGTATGTTTACTAAGTATGCTAGCACATTGATTTCATAAAATTTTTTGCTATGTATGTTTACTTAGCATGCTAGCACATTGATTTCATAAACATTTTCTGCTATGTATGTTTACTTAGCATGCTAGCACACTGATTTCATGAACATTTCTACTATGTATGTTTACTTAGCATACCTAGTACATGGTTTTCACATGCTACATTGGTTATGATATTTGGTATGTTTAATTGGGACAATAATACATTCATTAACATTGATCACGTCGCTCGGTAGTATGTAATGGTACTATAGGACTTGACAAATCCCGTTTCCGACTTCCTAGGTTTGTTTGGAAGTTGGGAATGACAGAATCCGATATACATAATTTAGATAAACCTTTAATTTGTTTAAGGGTTTGTCGCCACAGTCGCAAGGCTTGAATGTATGCGATTAACATTACTGCATAAATGTTTGTAATCATAAAGCATTGTTTTCTGCAAAACATAACATTTGATTTAAACTTAGGTTTATTCAAAAACTTGTTTTGTACATTTTCCTACGGGGTTGAGTAAATTCTTTTATTCACCGTACATGACATTGTTTTCACATTGACATTATCATATAGTTTGAGTAGATACTTTCTACTTGCTATACATTACATTTGGATTTACATGACACAGTTTACACATAAACAATTTGACATTTGCTTTAAACAAGACATTTTGGTTGATTATTGATAAGTGACTTATATAACGGGGCTATGTGTTGTATGATAAAAACACGGTGGATACGCCGCTGGTACATCCTATATATAAGTGCTTTTATTGTATTATACATTGTTGCGTTATCTAAACCACTTTGAAAAGGACATGAAACATTTTTACAAGAACACGACATTGCTTTACAAAATTCCAGATTTTATACAAATTCACTTTTACTTGGTTGTTCATTTAACCATGCATTATCCTTTTATTATCATTTGATTTTCACAAAGATTTTCATATGATTTTTATAAAGGAAAACATTTTACAAGGTTCATGACTACATTTTTGTTAAACACTCCTTTTAACTACAAGTCATGAATCCTGTATAAACAAAACCTATGTATCTCACAGGAATTTTTATGCTGACGTACCTATTTTTACATGTGTTTCAGGTGCTAATGCATGATGATGTTTGTGCTTCACTTAGGCGGAGTTTGGCCTTAGTGACTTAAAAGACAATTATTTATTTTACGTTTTTGTTGAATTCCAAGACAATGTAAACTTTAATCTTAATAATACAAAACTTTAATTACCATGGTTGTTGAAACAATAATTATGTCGCTCCACTCCCCGACGTTTCCGCCGCGGTTTGTTGTTTAACGCGGTCGGGGTGTGACACGATGTTGGGTTTGTGACAACTGTCAAATTTGCATGCGTCCGTACAATTAATATTTAATTTGTGCTTAATGACTGTGCTTGATTACAACTATTGATTAAACTGCTTTCTGATTTCTGGTACATACATACTTATGCATCACATTTATATTGTCACTCCAATTATTACACGCAAACTTTAGTGACAAACTTGATGCACAAAGCACAGTTAGCACAGTGAGCGGATAACCCAGAAAACATGCTGACAATGCCAGCACATAGACAGACACTATATTGAGGCCCAGTATTAGCCAGGAATAAAGTATCACGCTAGGGTAGTGTGTAGGGAAGTGAGAACCATGAAACTGCGTCACTAGGTAATAGTTTAGGTGCCGGAAAGTGCCTAAAACTCACTTTAACTGCAAAATTCTGCACTTTTAAACAAAATTCAGCATTTAATCATGCTAGTCACTTGCAAAAATATGGCAGAATGGCCCTGTATACTTTCCTAAGTGCTGGGAATTAAATGTGACACAAAAAGTATTATAAAAGACACTTTATGGATAAATTAAGCACTTTAACGGAACAGTGTCAAACCGAATAACCGGACATTACCCGGAACACCAAAATAATGCTAGAAGCATTGTTTTTATTTTTCTAAACTTGTTATGGCTCCCGTACACCATAACACCCACTAAAATAATTAGTGACTAACCTAACTAACTATATACTTGAAATTTTACCTTAAACAAACTAATTGGTTGGAATTTACAATTAGACCCCCTCCCCCCTCATACTAATAAACGGCCACATGGCCTAAATAATATATTTTATTTGATCTCATTGATAGATCGTGTTCCCTCATTAAAAACATATTATCCAAGAGTTAAATAGTTAAGTTGGATTATAAGAAGGACTTGAAGGCCATAACTCCCACACACACAAACACCACACATCTTCCTTCTTCCTCCCACCATACTTACGGCCCACCACCACCACCACACTAGCTTCATCATCAACCATTTTCCATCCATTTCACTAGTATACAAAGGTGTTAAAGTGCATCCAACAGAGCTCGGTGTGTTCGGAAGTTGAAGGACCTCCCTTATCTTCTTTTATCCACTCGATTTCTACTTATTGAACTCCCCTAGCCTTGAGCTAGTGCTAAGTCTCTTAGATTCATTCATTTTACATCTTATGAAAGTGGTTAATAGTTAAAGTATGATGAAAATCTATGAACACTAAAGAACAAGAACCAAAAACATGAACACAAGGCTTTGCACAAAAAATCTTGAGATGAGAGGTGGTGATACATGATAAATCTGAGTTATATAAATGTTAACCTGTTGTAAATGACTTACGTTATGATATAAATCGTTATTAGAACAAATGGTAATCGTATGGGTACATTTTAGTGGTATTTAGACTATAAAAAGTATGCTGAGTAAAGTTTCCAGCCAACTTCAACTGGCTGTAAACGGATCATAGTAAAACGAAAAACTGATTTTCTGAGCCTAAATTGTGTATTTTCGAAAAACTGATCAAATGGCACTGGAATCATAATTTTTCGAGGTCGTTTACTATTTTTAAAGACCCATTTTGTAACAGCAGCTAAAGCTGAGTTTTCACTGCAGTAAATGGGTGATATGTTTTTAGTCATAACTCGAAATCTATGTTAAATCAGCTCATGAAAATTATACTGTATGTGACCACTGATGTCATAGTAATTCTCCCACTGGAATTTCGTCAAACGGACTTACGATAAATTTTAGATGAATTATTTTGTAGACTGCAATCTGAAAGTGACAAATCTGATTGCAGTCCGGTAAATAAATTTTGATAAAATATTGGTAATGAACTGGACTCCAATATTTTTACACAATAATATTTGGATCATATAAGACATTCTGTAAAAATTTGGGAATTTTTGGAATAAGATAACTATTTTATTAAAATGCCCGAAAACAGCCCGGTTTTGTAAATTAAAACTGAAATGATATAAGTAGTATTTTGCATATCTAAATGTCGGGTTGGTTATTTGAGAACGATCTAATGTGTTATATGTTAAATAAAATGATATGCTATTTAGCATGGGCACCTCCATTTACAAAGGAGACTATGGCGAAATTTTCCGAAAATCCTAACACTTAGTAAATATTTTTTCTGAACGAGTGTTACAAGTATATTTTATAACTTGTGTTTCAAATATAAACTTCGCCATAAATTTTTTTACTAAATACAAAGTATCGGAGGTTGGTTTTCGCAAATAAAAATGGGTAAATATATATTTTATACTAAGACGCTTGTGTGAATATTTGTATATTTTGTGAACTAGTTATATTATTTTAGGGTAAAATAATATAACTTACAAAATACCATGGAAATTACAACTCTAAAATAATACCAAAAATGACAAGGAATAAATATTTAAGTTACACATATAATATTGTGAAACCGAACACAAAAACGTAAGTTATGAAATATTCCGGGATATACCATTACACTATATTTTTGGTAAATCTTATTTTGGAAATGAAAGAAGTGAAAATATGATTTCGTAAATATTACCAAGTATATCATATTTTTTACAACGAAAAAATATATTATTTTTGGAAGTTAAAAATATATTTTCCTAGTATATTTAGAAGATATGTAATTTTTGAGAAAAATATATATTTTCTGGGACAATACATGATTGAACAAAATAAATATTATATATTTAAGTGAGACTTGAAATATATGGTTTTGGAAATATATGGGGAACATATATTAACATATTTTATTTGGAACAATACACCGAAATACGACACCATTACTTGGCAAGATATACAAATACGAATACGAAAATACACAAAGTATGAGATACCCCCATCCCTGGGAAGGAAATGCGAATACAAATACATGAGAAGAATTACCACAAAAATATTGTTTAACAAATTATTCCAAAAGAAAATGCAAGTTAAAATATTTATTATTTTAACACCCAATTATATAACTTGGAATAATGGTGAAAGCACTTGAAAACGCAACTCAAAGGCACTAATTAATACTAGTCAAGGCACGACCCGCTCGTCTAATAAGACCATAGTACATTGTAGGTAGTCGTGTACACCAGAGGACACTTCGAGTTACATTGGATACGAAGACGCAAAACTGTGAGTTCATGTCCTCCTTTTCTCTTAACTGTTTTCATTTTTATAACTTCGGGGGTGAAATACATGTTACAATTATTACAGACACTTTTATACATGGTATGATTAGCTAAGGAATTTACTGCTAGACCCTTTATAACTTCGGGGGTGAAATACATGTTACAATTATTACAGACACTTTTATACGTGAATGGATAGGCTATTATCGTAAGACCATTAATCCTTGTATAAGGACCGAGAAGCATGAGTGATAGATCTATTAGGTGTTGCGAGCCCCACACATGGGCCAGCGTGTGGCTGCATGTGGTGACTATGTCGTTCCGCCGAAAAGACCGTTATGAAATATGCGTTACAGGTTTGATTACTTCCTAGGCCATGTCACTTATTAATGTATTAGCTACACATTAATTGATCTGTTTTTCCTTATTGCTACATACCAAGCACATACATTTATACAGGCACATTTTAACGATTTATACAGACTCACATACACATGAACTCGCTCAACTTTTGTTGATGTTTTTCAAACTACATGTATTTCAGGAAATTAAGTATGGATCTGGCGGGCGTTGGAGTTTCAAGTCATGTTAAGTATAAAGATGTCATCCATGGTCTTTGGGTTTGGCCAGCGTGTCTTAATCCTGGACGAGACACGTCTTCCAAACTTTGATTACAACTATTATCTTTTGACGAGTCCTTAGCGAACTTTTACACAATTCATATGGTTTTTAAAACTTAAATTTGAAGTCTACGTTTTAGTCAATGTTATTATGTTTTAAACTCATTTTATGGATGACAAATCTTTAGTTTTATCATGTAGTTTTTTGGTATGATTGAATGCAATGATAACAAGTAAGTCACACCATAATCACGCTTCCGCAAAAGTCAGGGTGTGACAGCTTGGTATCGGAGCTTCGATCGTAGCGAACTAGGATTCTTTCTCGAGTCTAGACTACGATCATTAGGGCTCTCATGAAAATGTTTTACGACATGTTCTCATTGCATACACAAAACGTCCAGATACAGGGAACAAAAATTTTTACAAACAAAAAGGCACAAATACACATTTCAAACTTATATTTATAGTTCAGTCTTAGAGGCTGATGGAGGATCAGTCTTAGAGGCTGGGGGAAATTTAGTCTTAGAGACTGGGAGATTGGTCTTAGAGACCAGGGATTTAGTGTTAGAGACTGGGAGGTTAGTCTTAGAGACCAGGGATTTAGTCTTAGAGACTGGGAGGTTGGTCTTAGAGACCAGGGATTTAGTCTTAGAGAGTGGGAGGTTGGTCTTAGAGACCAGGGATTTAGTCTTAGAGAGTGGGAGGTTGGTCTTAGAGACCAGGGATTTAGTCTTAGAGGCTGGGAAAGTTGGTCTTAGAAACCAGGGAGTTGGTCTTAGAGACCAGGGAGTTGGTCTTAGAGACCAGGGAGTTGGTCTTAGAGACCAGGGAGTTGGTCTGAGAGACCAGGGAGTTAGTCTGAGAGACGAGGGAGTTAGTCTGAGAGACTAGGGAGTTTAGTCTGAGAGATTGGGTGGGATAGTCTGGGAAGACTAGGACGAATATGTGGATACATGATTACATTATGAATTGTCTTTATTTGCAATACACAAAGTGTTAAAGATTACTGTGAATATGCATGCTATGACTATTATGTACCGGCACACACGTCACCTTCCTCAGGGAACGGATTGTCAGATGTTGACAACCCTACGGCCACCGCCACAGACGATGAGATTGTACCTGCGCCGGAGATATTTACGTCAGACGCTGAGAGTGACCCTGACGTTTTGACCAAGAACGAGGACGACTGCCAACCGTCCGCGCAGCCAGACTTTGGTGATGAATTACCCTTGCTGATGGCTTCCTTGACAAGAAACTTCCTGTCATTATTGTTTTGGTCCACGACCACCTTATCATTTGGACACTTCGATGACGAGCACATCGTGGCTCCGATTCTCGACGCCGTACTCCTCGTGGTTATTTCCCCCGAGGATTTGCCTCTTTGACAAATTGTTTGATGACGACGTTAATTTGATTATTGATGATCCACCCGTTGACACCCAGGATAATGGAAAGTTAGATGAGGACGTTGTTACTGATTTTACGTTTTGAGTTCCTTATTATCAAACTATCCTCTGATTCTAGTATACACTCGATTTCGGACTCCTTTGAGTCTGCGACATTTACAACTTTGCAAACAAGCAGGTTACCGCTTTTTTCTATAGACACGGACGACGACGCCGCTTTGACTACTGTACTAACACCCGCTCAAGATCACATACCCTCGCACGACCCAGAACTTGCCCTGAGGCAGCTCCAGTTCCTTGCGGGTCAGCTTGATGTTGCACCTGCTGATCCTGCTTAAACACAACCTTATTTCTTTTGGACTACCATACATTGCACTCTTGTACCAGACCCCGTAGATGCACCTATTGATTCTCCTTTCATTGAGAAAGTTACTGCTGCACCTACACCCGCTGATGTTGCACCTATGAAGATCGACGTCCATTGCACCGACATGCCTACCGCTTTCTTTCAGGACATACCCGCACCCCGGGAAGGCACTCCAGGTCAGCACCCGCATAACGATTCTTCTACTACGACAGCATTTTTCCTAACTTTACAAGTCGCACCGTTTGCTACATTCACCTCTACAACGTTGGACAAGTCATTTCGATGGTTCCTATGCTACACTATGTTGATTTTAGACCCTTGTCATCCCTCACATTATGGAGGCTACACACGGGATGAGTACACCTGTCACATCAGCTACAGTTTTAGGATATAAGTCGTAGAATGTTGGAGCTTGAGCTGACACCATGTTCTCCACACTGTTTATTGCCAGTATACTTTGATCCTCCACAATTATCAAAGACTTCTTTTGCGTTCTCATCTGCTGCTATAACGCCTTTCCCAGGTTTTTGATGCTCGTTTCTTTTACTATCGAGCGGCAGATCAGTTAACTACTTCGATGTATATACAAGCTCGAGGAGGAGTTTACGCGTGCTAGCAGTTACTTTTCTTTCCTCCTCCACCCCAGACACTAGTGTAGTTGGTTTCTGGATTTCTGCGGATTGCATTACACTTGGGTAAAAACACTAATGATAAGCCGGGATTGCGGAGACTTTTGAAGACCACTTCTGAATACGTAATTTGGATACACTAATATACTTGTTGAGCAAGGGTAGGGTGACCCTGTGCCCCTTCTGATGTGATACGTTTTGTTAGACACAGTGATTGTGGCCGGAGGATAACGAAAGCCCAATCATCTTTAAACATGCGACAATACTTATGACTAATAACTAATGAAAAACTCAGTCGCTATGTTCCCACTAAGCACGTTGTTGATCATCATATTTGTGCTATAACTATAATGCTACATGCTTACTTTCTACGTTCCTATTTACAAGTTGTGCAATAATTGTGATGATATGTGATTGTATGTAATGACGACTGCGTATATACATATATGTAATACACCTTTGAGGTTTTATTCATTAAATAGAGACTTGTGTGCTCGTGTCCTTAACAAGACCTGACCTAACCGACTTTCTTCTATGAAGATGTCGACTCAAGGGAACACCAATACCAACAACCCTCTGCCGATGGCAGAGGCGGAATTTCAAGAACGCCTCTTACAGGCCATCGCACAGTACGAGGCCCTTCGCTCTGAGCGCAGTGGAGGTACCTCAGGAAATAACCCACCCAAGGGTAATGTTTAGTCCTTTAAGACACATTACAAAACGTTTGGACATTTCCACGAGTGCTTTGCTAATACCTTACGCGAATAATGTTGCTTATATCGCAGGCTGCACCTACAAGCAGTTCTTGGGCTGCCAGCCCCTACATTTTGACGGCACTGGGGGTGCCGTAGCCTTCATGCACTGGGTTGAGAAGACGGATTATGATTTGCGTGCAAGCAAATGCGCCCCAGAGGATCAGGTCACGTACATTTCTGGACTATTCCGAGATGGGGCTCTGTCATGGTGGAAACTCCAGGTTCAGACGATGGGCGAGGCTGCTGCGTATGCTTTATCATGGGACTAGCTGAAAGAGCTAATGCATAAAAAGTACTGTTCGAGAACAGAAAGCCAGAAGATGGAAACTGAGTTCTGGAACTTGAAGATGGAAGGTCCAAAAATAGCTGAGTACGTGGAAAAGTTCCAAGTTCTGTCGCGTATTGTTCCCTACATGGTAGATCTAGAGTTTAAGAAGATTGAGCGTTTCATTTGGGGATTGGCACCCCAAATCATGAGCATGGTGATGACATCAAAGCCTGCAACAATCACTGAGGCCATCAATCTAAGTGTGGCCTTGACTGAAGAGGCAATCAGGATGAACAAATTTTCAACCTCTGAGGAGAAGAAGGAGACTCATGTATAGTCATCTGGAGACAACAAGAGAAAGTTAACAAATTTCAAACAGGGTACTTAGACGAGTAGCAACAACAAGGCCAAAAAGAGAAAAGAGTACATGGGCAAACTACCTAAATGCGACAAGTGCCGACGTCATCATACCGGGCGATATAAAAATGGGAAGTGTGACAACTGTGGCAAAGTGGGACACAACAGGGAAACGTGTTGGCGTGAGACGAAACGTGGAAAGAAAAGCAAGGGATGTTATAACTGCGGTAATATGGGGCACTTTAGGAAATATTGCCCAAGGGAGATTAAACAAAATCGTGGGAAGAATGTATAACACCGGAGCTAGGGAAGCACGCCAAGATCCAAACATGGCAGTCGGTACGTCTCATAGTAGTCAATGTTATGCGTCTGTGCTATTTGACATTATTGCCGAATTTTAGCTTCAGAATATGCTTGTTTTAGCAGTACGTAAGATAGATATCCAGTACTTGATAAGAACTAGTCAAGGAGAAGTCTTGACGTGGTAACGGGAATGGACCAGTTGCCAAGCAATCGAGCGGAAGTTGATATCCGCATCCCGATGGCGAACGAAGGAATGATCGTGGCTCATGAAGCAAGGTTACGCCTCTACAGATTACTAATTAATTGAAGGCACAAAAATCGTTGCATAAAGGATGTGTTGTTTTCTTGGCTCATGTCGTGGACAAGGGAGCCGAAGAACCAAAACTCAAAGATATTCCTGTGACAGGGAAATATCTCGAAGTCTTTCCCAAAGACTTGCCAAAGACTACCTCCTCAACGACAATGTTGAATTTCACGTCGATTTAATTCCAGGCGCAGCGCCTGCTATTAATGCACCCTAGCGACATACACCTTCGGAGATGCAAGGATTGTCAGTGTAACCTCAGTGGTTGCTAGAGAAGGAAGATAACAGACCAAGATTCCCTTTTGGGTAATCCTAGTTCTGCTCGTCAATAAGAAGGACGATACCTTCTGAACTGACATCAAACTACAAGGAGCCGAACGAGCTAACCCATGAGAGTGGGTGACTCTTGCTAAAGACTGACGAATTACTTATTTGACTAACTGTGAGGATCCGACTACTATTACAAGACTAATCGATGATCGAGTGTCATTAGCGGTAAATTCAGGAAGAGAGGGTACCAGGAAATTGTGGGACAATAATTTGTTTTAGACGTACACAAGAATGGTGTTTCCTACACGATGCACGAGACGATTCTACCCCAAATAC
The DNA here is from genome assembly GCA_030545235.1 of Helianthus tuberosus. NCBI lineage: Eukaryota > Viridiplantae > Streptophyta > Magnoliopsida > Asterales > Asteraceae > Helianthus > Helianthus tuberosus. The sequence continues at coordinate 128,817,637 of CM060408.1, forward strand.
GAAACTCTGAGAATCTAGGAAACATGTACTTAGGACCATCGGGAACCTAGGTCCAAATTCACAAAGGTTGTTACGTAGGAATCACATCTGTTGACTCAAGCAAACATCATTAACCTGTCGGACATGCCATTTCAATTAACAAAACAGAAAGTACTTAAACTTCTTTTATTGAAATCTTTACTTTTCCTTCTAGCAAATAGATGTTTGCATCTCTACTCCCCTTGTTGGTAGTTGCATCGCGTTGATTTTTCTTCGCTAAGAGCGAACACACATTTGTTTCGATACTTGGTCATTTCTTCATTTTAGCAAGTACTCATTGTTTCAGTACTCGGAAACTTTCATAACATACATGCATCATTTGCTACGCACGTGGTTTCGTTTCAAACAAACACTTCATTGAAATTTAAATATTATTTTGCTAAACCTAATTACTGATTCGTGATTCGAATGACCCACATTATTGTTATTGTTGGCTCTTCTGTTACCAAATCAACACACTTTCTTGAAACTGCTTTCTTTCAAGTCACGTTCATAGTTCATCATCGTAATCATGCTAGGATTCCCTAGTTGATGCATACGTTTATTATCGGATTACGTCAGAACCAAGTTCAATTGCCCGAACTTGTCCATGTCACATATTCAATTTAAAACGCCATATGATGTATTGAGAGCATCATATTCGAATTTATTCTTGCAAAGATTCTCTTCTTTCAAGTCGTAGTAGGTTGGTCTGGACTACGACTCCACTAAATCATTGTTGGTTTTGACACCTTACGGTGATATTTTCACAAAAATTGAAGCTTGCGCTTATTAGGTTACTCACTTCATACACGGATCTAATTGATTATTTGATAACTTGCCCTAAATCCGTTTTGTTTATCACGATTAAATTGGTCTCAACACAGTGGTGTGTTGAGGCAAAGGTACATAGATTCATTTCATAAGCACAATGTACCTCCTAACGATTCTTTCATTGTCAATCGAATGCCTTACGGTACTTAATACTTTTTCACCTTCGATCAAAAACAGGGGCTCTTTGATGTTCCGTATTCAACTGCAAACTTTATGACATTGTGTAAATCAAATCTTCAGGCTTGTTTCGGTACACTTTCATTTGATTTCAAACACGGTGAACTTGTTCAGTCACCGCTATTACTGAATTATGTCATTGCGACACCTTGTGGCGTCATTACAAACTTGTAGCTTGTGCTAATCATGGTCAACCGTTTTACGCAAAACTACATATACTTTTTGACTTGCCATTTATACATTTCTGATGCAACTACGAATTAAGGCAAGGATACACCAGATTCGCTTGTATTCATTCGGCGTATTCTCGCAATTCAAAATTGTCAACACACTAAACCTTACCATTCATTTACTCAGGAGTTGACAGATCATTTTTACTATTACACTTGAGTTGTTGATTTTGAATTCATAGAGCGGATGCTATGGTTCGTGAAAAACTCGTTTGCATATTGCGATCGATCGTTTGAGAATCTTATTAGCCAAAACTCCTCTTTTGTGAAACCCCCGGCTAGCTGGATTACACTAGACTATACGTCAAACACATCTTGAACCTTTGACATCAAATGCTAAAAGCACATACTTTTTTTTTACCATAGGGTTCAGATTGTTACATATTCTTGGACTCACCCGATGTGAGTAAGGTTTGATCCAATTTGGAGATTATCTACCTCGGTATTATACATATACATACACGTGTGACGTAACCATAAGGAGTTAAGGTAGTACAAATTTTGAGGACGAAATTTTCTTAACGGTGGGAGAATGTGACAACTGTCAAATTTACATGCATCCGTACAATTAATTAATATTTAATTTGTGCTTAATGACTGTGCTTGATTACAACTATTGATTAAACTGCTTTCTGATTTCTGTTACATACATACTTATGCATCACATTTATATTGTCACTCCATTTGTTACACACAAACTTCAGTGACAAACTTGATGCACAAAGCACAGTTAGCACAGTGAGCGGATAACCCAGAAAACATGCTGACAATGCCAGCACATAGACAGACACTATATTGAGGCCCAGTATGAGCCAGGAATAAAGTATCACGCTAGGGTAGTGTGTAGGGAAGTGAGAACCATGAAACTGCGTCGCTAGGTAATAGTTTAGGTGCCGGAAAGTGCCTAAAACTCACTTTAACTGCAAAATTCTGCACTTTTAAACAAAATTCAACATTTAATCATGCTAGTCACTTGCAAAAATATGGTAGAATGGCCCTGTATACTTTCCTAAGTGCCGGGAATTAAACGTGACACAAAAAATATTATAAAAGACACTTTATGGATAAATTAAGCACTTTAACGAAACAGTGTCAAACCGAATAACCGGACATTACCCGGAACACCAAAATAATGCTAGAAGCATTGTTTTTATTTTTCTGAACTACTTATGGCTCCCGTACACCATAACACCCACTAAAATAATTAGTGACTAACCTAACTAACTATATACTTGAAATTTTACCTTAAACAAACTAATTGGTTGGAATTTACAATTAGACCCCCTCCCCCCTCATACTAATAAACGGCCACATGGCCTAAATAATATATTTTATTTGATCTCATTGATAGATCTTGTTCCCTCATTAAAAACATATTATCCAAGAGTTAAATAGTTAAGTTGGATTATAAGAAGGACTTGAAGGCCATAACTCCCACACACACAAACACCACACATCTTCCTTCTTCCTCCCACCATACTTACGGCCCACCACCACCACCACACTAGCTTCATCATCAACCATTTTCCATCCATTTCACTAGTATACAAAGGTGTTAAAGTGCATCCAACGGAGCTCGGTGTGTTCGGAAGTTAAAGGACCTCCCTTATCTTCTTTTATCCACTCGATTTCTACTTATTGAACTCCCCTAGCCTTGAGCTAGTGGTAAGTCTGTTAGATCCATTCATTTTACATCTTATGAAAGTGGTTAATAGTTAAAGTATGATGAAAATCTATGAACACTAAAGAACAAGAACCAAAAACATGAACACAAGGCATTGCACAAAAAATCTTGAGATGAGAGGTGGTGATACATGATAAATCTGAGTTATATAAACGTTAACCTGCTGTAAATGACTTACGTTATGATATAAATCGTTATTAGAACAAATGGTAATCGTATGGGTACATTTTAGTGGTATTTAGACTATAAAACGTATGCTGAGTAAAGTTTCCAGCCAACTTCAACTGGCTGTAAACGGATCATAATGGAACGAAAAACTAATTTTCTGAAGCTTAAATTGTGTATTTTCGAAAAACTGATCAAATGGCACTGGAATCGTAATTTTTCGAGGTCGTTTACTATTTTTAAAGACCCATTTTGTAACAGAAGCTAAAGCTGAGTTTTCACAGCAGTAAATGGGTGATATGTTTTTAGTCATAACTTGAAATCTATGTTAAATCAGCTCATGAAAATTGTACTGTAGGTGACCACTGATTTCGTAGTAATTCTTCCACTGGAATTTCGTCAAACGGACTTACGATAAATTTTAGATGAATTATTTCGTAGACTGCAATCAGAAAGTGACAAATCTGATTGCAGTCCGGTAAATAAATTTTGATAAAATATTGGTAATGAACTGGACCCCGATATTTTTACACAATAATATTTGGATCGTATAAGACATTCTGTAAAGATTTGGGAATTTTTGGAATAAGATAACTATTTTATTAAAATGACCGAAAACAGCCCGGTTTTGTATATTAAAACTGAAATGATATAAGTAGTATTTTGCATATCTAAATGTCGGGTTGGTTATTTGAGAACGATCTAATGTGTTATATGTTAAAGAAAATGATATACTATTTAGCATGGGCACCTTCATTTACAAAGGAGACTATGGCGAAATTTTCCGAAAATCCTAACACTTAGTAAATATTTTTCTGAACGAGTGTTACAAGTATATTTTATAACTTGTGTTTCAAATATAAACTTCGCCATAAATTTTGTTACTAAATACAAAGTATCGGAGGTTGGTTTTCACAAATAAAAATGGGTAAATGTATATTTAGAATATATATTTTATACTAAGACGCTTGTGTGAATATTTGTATATTTTGTGAACTAGTTATATTATTTTAGGGTAAAATAATATAACTTACAAAATACCATGGAAATTACAACTCTAAAATAATACCAAAAATCACAAGCAATAAATATTTAAGTTACACATATAATATTGTGAAACCGAACACAAAAACGTAACTTATGAAATATTCCGGGATATACCATTACACTATATTTTTGGTAAATCTTATTTTGGAAATGAAAGAAGTGAAAATATGATTTCGTAAATATTACCAAGTATATCATATTTTTGACAACGAGAAATATATTATTTTTGGAAGTTAAAAATATATTTTCGTAGTATATTTAGAAGATATGTAATTTTTGAGAAAAATATATATTTTCCGGGACAATACATGATTGAACAAAATAAGTTTTATATATTTAAGTGAGACTTGAAATATATGGTTTTGGAAATATATGGGGAACATATATTAACATATTTTATTTGGAACAATACACCGAAACACGACACCATTACTTGGCAAGATATACAAATACGAATACGAAAATACACAAAGTATGAGATACCCCCATCCTTGGGAAGGAAATGCGAATACAAATACATGAGAAGTATTACCACAAAAATATTGTTTAACAAATTATTCCAAAAGAAAATGCAAGTTAAAATATTTATTATTTTAACACCCAATTATATAACTTGGAATAACGGTGAAAGCACTTGAAAACGCAACTCAAAGGCACTAATTAATACTAGTCAAGGCATGACCCGCTCGTCTAATAAGACCATAGTACATTGTAGGTAGTCGTGTACACCAGAGGACACTTCGAGTTACATTGGATACGAAGACGCAAAACTGTGAGTTCATGTCCCCCTTTTCTCTTAACTGTTTTCAGTTTTGTAACTTCGGTGGTGAAATACATGTTACAATTATTACAGACACTTTTATACATGGTATGATTAGCTAAGGAATTTACTGCTAGATCGCGTGAATGGATAGGCTATTATCGTAAGACCATTAATCCTTGTATAAGGACCGAGAGGCATGAGTGATAGATCTATTGGGTGTTGCGAGCCCCACACATGGGCCAGCGTGTGGCTGCATGTGGTGACTATGTCGTTCCGCCGGAAGGACCGGTATGAAATACGCGTTACAGGTTTGAGTGCTTCCTAGGCCATGTCACTTATTAATGTATTAGCTACACATTAATTGATCCGTTTTTCCTTATTGCTACATACCAAGAACATACATTTATACAAACACATTTTAACGATTTATACAGACACACATTAACAATTTATACAAACTCACATACACATGAACTCGCTCAACTTTTGTGGATGTTTTTCAAACTACATGTATTTCAGGAAATTAAGTATGGATCTGGCGGGCGTTGGAGTTTCAAGTTATGTTAAGTATAAAGATGTCATCCATGGTCTTTGGGTTTGGCCAGCGTGTCTTAATCCTGGACGAGACACGTCTTCCAAACTTTGATTACAACTATTGTCTTTTGACGAGTCCTTAGCGAACTTTTACACAATTCATATGGTTTGTAAAACTTAAATTTGAAGTCTACGTTTTAGTCAATGTTATTATGTTTTAAACTCATTTTATGGATGACAAATCTTTGGTTTTATCATGTAGTTGTTTGGTATGATTGAATGCAATGATAACAAGTAAGTCACACCATAATCACGCTTTCGCAAAAGTCAGGGTGTGACAGGGTTGAACTCTTAAACGATTACGACTGCAAAATTCGCTACCATCCTGGTAAGGCGAATGTCGTAGCCGATGCGCTAAGACGAAAGGAACGAGTCAAGCTTCATTTTGTTCGCACTCTATCTGATATCCAGACTCGTATCTCTCAAGCTTAACAATCTTGTGTTTCACAAAATTTGATGGGTAAGGAATTACCACGTCAACTGGAGCTTAAACTCTAAACAATGGACGATGGGTTACTCTATTTCAAGGATCGTTTGTGGATTCCGAAACAAGACGATCTTCGCACTTTAGTGATGGACGAATCTCATAAGTCCATCCTGGTGCTGACAAAATGTTGGTGGCCTGGTATGAAGAAGGATATTGCCTTGTTTGTATCGAAATGCCTAACTTGTCTCAAAGTCAAGGCTGAACATCAATGACCATCTGGTTTGCTTGTACAACCAGAGATACCGGTATGGAAGTGGGAGAACATTGCTATGGATCTCATCACTAAGTTACCGCGTATATCTAGAGGTCACGATGCTATTTGGGTTGTTATCAATCGATTAACGAAGTCAGCTCATTTTACACCGATTCGCGAGGATCTATCTGCTGATAAACTTGCCAAGATTTTTGTTGATGAGATTGTATCTCGACATGGTGTTCCTTTGGATATCATATCTGATCGTGATGCTTGATTTTCATCTCACTTTTGGAAAACCATGCAATCTGCTATGGGAACTCAACTAAATCTAAGCACAGCTTATCATCCCCAAACAGATGGACAATATGAGAGGACGATACAAACTTTGGAGGATATGCTTAGAGCATGCGTGATAGACTTTGGTGGTAATTGGGATTCTCATCTGCCGTTGATCGAGTTCTCTTACAACAATAGTTATCATGCTAGCATCAATATGGCACCGTTCCAAGCTTTATACGGTCAAAAATGTCGTTCACCTGTCTGTTGGAATGAGATCGGTGAAGCTCAGCTTACTTTACCTGAGCTCATTCTAGAAACAACGGACAAAATCAAGAAAATTCGCAATAATCTTGTGACAGCTAGAAGCCGTTAAAAGAGTTACGCGGATATGCGACGCAAGCCCTTGGAATTTCAAGTTGGCGACCATGTCCTACTCAAGGTGTCACCTTGGAAGGGAGTGGTGAGATTTGGAAAGAAAGGAAAACTTGCACCACGATATGTTGGACCATTTAAGATTGTTGAAAGAATTGGAAAGGTTGCCTATCGACTAGAGCTACCTCCTGAACTTGGGAATATTCACCCAATTCCACGTGTCCAATTTACGAAAGTGTTTAGCCGATACTGATCTTCACATTCCACTCGATGAAACTCAAGTTGATGAAACGATGCACTTTGTCGAGAAACTTATGGAGATAGTGGACCGCGTTGTCACACCCCGACCACGTAAAACAACAAATCATGGCGGAAACGTCGAGGAGTGTTGTAACAGAATCATTGTTTCATAACACATGGATTGAAGTTCTGTTTTATTGAATTAAATGTATTACATTACATTGGAATTAGAAACAAAACATGAACAAATAAACTTTCATTGTTATTAAGTCACTAAGGCCTCGTCCATTCCTATGTGAGTATACACCAATATCATCATCAAACATCATCAACTATTGTACCTGAAACACATGTGAAAATACGTCAGCATAAAACTGCCGGCGAGTACATAGGTTTTATGCGAGTGTCAGATTCGTGGCTCGTTTTACCTTTTGAAATAACTTGAACAACTTTGTTATTAGATATTTGGAAAACTTAGTTTTGTAAAATGTTTATATTGTAAATTGAAATAACTAAGCTAAAACAAATTTATCATAATTTATAAAACCTCGATACCATGAATCTTACTCAAAACATTTGTTTTAGTAACCCAAATTTTAAATTGTTTTTGAAATAAAACTCGAATGTTTTATATTATTAGAAAAACCTTGTAATATAACTTTGTTTTGATAACCTTGCCCAAGTGATCTAGATAATGCAATGATATATCATGTGTTAAAAGCACTTATATATAGGAAGTACCAGCGGCGTATCCACCATGCTTTTATCACATTACACTCGCCCCGTTACCTAATCACTTCCCTGACCCAACGGTTCAAACAGATTCAAACGGTTCACATAAATCAAACGGTTACAAACGGATCACATAATCAATCAGATTCAAACGGTTCACACAATCAATCAGATTCAAACGGTTCACATAAATCAACAATTTCAAACGGCTCACATAGACCAAACAATTTCAACGGTTCAAACAATTCAAAATGTAAAACAATGTGTCCATATGCTGGAAGAACATATGCAACAAAATGTAACATGAGAATCAATGTGCTAGCATGCTAAGAGAACATACATTGCAAAACATAATGAAATCATGTACTATATACGTACTAATGAACATAGCAAGTATATAATATAAAATCAGAAAAAAGCATGAAAGTAACAAGTAGGTACATGTGTATGACCCCAAAACATTTGAAAACAGTAAAAGAGGGGACTATGTACTCACTTGAGGGTGCTTAGAAGTCTTGAATAACAACCAAGCAAAGCTAGAGGGATTACGGAAATCAATCGGCACCTAATATAAGTAACTATGTAAATAAACCGGACCTAAATCGGAAGATCGGATAGGATGAGGTTTCGTAAACCAAATGAGTATTCGAACTCATATGACATGGTTTAACAAAGCCTACATACTAAATTGAAATATAACATAAGTGCTTACGACCCATTACGACCCGTTTAGGTAGCTTACGCTACTTTAACGCGTCGTTCGCGTAAAACGCGTTCGGACCGCCTAACTAGTCCTATGACAAGTATTATATGCCTTAACATGTCTAATAATGTTACCTAATCAGTTTAGATATAAAAATTTTGGTTACATGTGCTTAAAATGAATTTATGCGTAAAAGGGGCATTTTGGTCATTTTCCTAAGGCATATAAACTACCTATCATACAACTACTTAAACGAAGTGACCATAAGGTATAACCTTGGAAGGTTATTCCCTATATAACAATGGTCACAATAAATGCTTGGTCGAATCCTAATGATCGACCAAACGGGTCGGGTTCGAAAGTCTAAGCGGTTGTTTAGACCGCTTATCTTACAACCCTATATAAGCACTAAACCTAAAGTGACGAGCTAAACATATTAAAACATGTTTAACGAAGTTAGAAAACAAGTTTTATATCAAGACAAAGGGTCTTGATACCCAAAAATAGTTTGGTTGCAAAATACCGCATGAATACGCATTTTGACCGAAACTATGACTCATCACTACACCTAAATAACGTGGTAATCAGTAGGTATAGTCACAAGAGACTATAACCATCGTGATTACGCTCAGGTTATGAAGTTTAAACGAACTTCGTGTTGAACATAGACTGGTCAAAGCAGAAAGTCAAACACTGTTTGACTTTTACTCTTAAAAACACATAAAAGCTTGAAAGAAACTTACAACGGGTCCAAGCTAGGAAGAACTTGATCTAAATACTCAGGTATGAAGCATAAAGCTTCAACTTAGAGCATAAAATCAGATCAAGGTGTGAGGAAAATGGAATGGGAGCTTGAGTATTTATAGATTTCGGAGAACCGTTAGGATCGTTTCTCGCAAATCGTGCTTTGATCTTGACCTTACAAGTGGGCACATGGTTTTCAAAACCATGGGAATACTTAAAACCATCAAATTCCAGCCCATAGAGTGCAAAACCATGGGTTAAAACCATCAAAACCTCAAAAATGGACCAAGTTCAATGTATCTGCCAGAAATTTCAAAAATGGTCCCTGCACTTGTAAAACTTGATTTTTGGCACTTTTAAGCCTTGTTAACCCCATTTCAAGGCTCTAAAATAAAGTTAAAGTATAGGGAACTTGAAATGTTCTAAAAAATATCTCTGATGTCGGTTCGTTTGGTCGTACGGTTGCGTTGTTCGGTTAATTACGACGGAAATCGTAACGAACGCAAAAACGATCCAAATTACGAGACGAATGGAATTTTATCATTCCAATCACTAAAATAAAATATTTTAATGATTACATAAATTTTTGGATGTCCAGATATATTCAGAACGTAAGATATGCGTGAAAATGCAAACTTATGCACTTTTTGACGCTTTTAGTCCCTATTGATCAATAAAGTTTATTTTTAGCATACTGAACCCTTCAAAGCCTATTTCTAAGCTATGTAAAGGGTATTTAGGGCATATTTAACTTATGATCAAGTTCTGGAATGTTCGTTACAGTACGAATCGGCATACCTTCGTAGTTTGTCGAAATTAGTCCCTGTAAGCGAATAAACTTGATTTCGGCATACCAAACCCTCCAAAACTTATTTCTAAGTTATGTAAAGGTTATTTAAGGTATGTTAAGCCTATGTCACTGTTCCAGAGTGTTTGTTTCATTAAACTGGTTATATTTGCGTATCAGTTCGCTTATAACCTTCCAGAAAGCAATTTAGAGCTTGAAATCGAACATGAATTGATATGTGCACATGATACACATATTTATACAAATGCCAAGCATGAAACAAAATATTTCATTGATTTGGTGTTTGTTTGATGGTCGCAGAGGCACAGGAGTCACAGTCTCCCCTACTTTAGGAAATTTCGTCCCGAAAGTTATTCGTAGGAGTCTGTCTGTGACTTTGTGTTAAATAACCACCAAAGATATACAAGGCATAATCCTGTCATTTCCTCAACAGACATTCTTCAGAAATGAAAATGAACGAACAGAGTCATTTTAAACGGGTGCTTCCTTAGGAATGGAAATGATGGAATAAACAAAAGGATATTCATTTTCCTCAACGGACATTCTTCAGAAATGAAAATGAACGGACGGAGTCATTTCAACGGGTATTCTTCAGAAATGGAAATGAAGGAATAATCAAAAAGGATATTCATTTCCTCAACGGACATTCTTCAGAAATGAAAATGAACGGACGGAGTCATTTTCAACGGGTATTCTTCAGAAATGGAAATGAATAGAATAACAAAAGGATATTCATTTCCTCAACGGACATTCTTCAGAAACGAAAATGAATGGACGGAGTCATTTTCGATGGGTGCTTCATTAGAAATGGAAACGAATAAAGTTAACTCAAAAGGATATTCATTTCCCTCAACGGACATTCTTCAGAAATGAAAATGAACGGACAGAGTCATTTTCAACAGGTGCTTCATCAGAAATAGGAATGAATAGAATTAACTCTAGACACATGACAAAACTTGCTGTGGTTTCTGTGCACTGAATTCCGTAATTATGTATTCATCCATATTACGTAATTCCTTGCACAGTCCGCATAGTGTATTTCATAATGTGAAAGGGATAGAATTTGAACAAGTTTGAGACAACTTTGATTGGGTCAACACTTAGACACATAAGCACATAATTGTTTTCTTGGTTGTTAATTTGTTATCAGTTTGTTATTAATTGTTATTAACTTGATATCGATTCGAACATGGGTATTCAAGGTACACCAGGAACCCAGTCGATGGACTTCAATGTCCTCAAGAATCTATCTAAAAATATAGGGTGATCTTCCAAAAATTCGATTTTTGATTTCAAGGAATCATAACATTCGAATTAAGATACACAACAATTAAGGACTTACGGAAATACCCTTAGGTACCCTATTAAGGATTTATAGAGGCACTTTGGGTATTTGTCCAGAGTTGTAACTTGTGCCTTGTACTTCGTTCCCTTGGAAGAAACGGGTAATTAGGATTTTCATGGAAAACGCAAGAGATCATAAAATGGAAGAATTTTGGGGGGTAGTCTGCTCTTCAAGGAATACGATTCCTTGATTTTCGGTATTGTAGGGGATATGTTGTTTATACATGCAACCACATAAATACATTACAATGTAAATAAAAGATTTATTTATAAACAACAACAACTGTCTCACAGACCATGACAACAAAAGAAAATAATACATAAGGCCTGATTAATTTCTAAGCAGCGTTGTCTTCTAATCGGTGAGATGCTCATCCTTGCGCGGAATTCGCATTAGCAAGCTTTGGGCAATTTCTTCGGAAATGGCCCATCTCGCCACAGTTGAAGCAAGAACCTGGTAGAAAAGGAGCTTGAGCAGGTTTGTTGCCAGCTTGATTTGGTGCAGCTGCAGTTGGGCAAACTCTTGCTGTATGGCCTATCAGTCCACAAGTTTGGCATTTGCGGCACTTTACATTGGCATGATGGTGAAGGCTACATTGGTTGCACAAGGGTGCAGTTCCGTTGTATGTCTTCCTAGAAGGGGGTTGAGCTGGTTGGTTGGGGATGGCTTGATCATTGTGAGCAACCACGGTGAAGTTCTGAGAAGCCTTTCGCTTCTTTGACTTCTTAGGGGATCCAATCTGTTCTACCTTTGGTTTCGATTCCTCGATCGGTTTCTTGTCACCCTTTCGGAAAAGTTTACCTTTCCTGATCTGAGATTCAGTCAAGGTAGCAGATAGCTCAATGGCCTGTCTAACGGTAGTGGGGTTGCTACCAGTAACAATGTCTTGTACTGAGTCAGGGAGGCCATCAATGTACTTTTCGATTGCCTTATCCAAGGGCGTAACCATGTTCGGGCATAACAGACTCAACTCCTCATAACGGTCCGTGTAGGCTCGATGCTCACCGCTATCCTGCTTAAGATCGTCGAATTCCCTTTCCAAGGCCCTGATCTCATGACGAGGACAGAACTCCCTCATCATTAGGGCTCGAAGCTCTTCCCAGGTTTGAGCCAGTGCTACCTCGGCACCCCTATCTCTCATCACACCATTCCACCATGTTAATGCTCGTTTCTCAAAAAACACTAGATGCGAACTCTACCTTTCGCTCGTTTAGACACTGAACATGTCTGAAGGTGCTCTCTAAACTCTCAAACCATTGTAGAAGTGCAGTCGCTCCTTGAGACCCAAAAAATTTTGATGGCTTGGCAGAGTTGAACGTCTTGAAGTTGCAGGGAGCATTATTGTTCTTGAGAGCTTGGTTACATTGAGCAATGATGTTTGGGATTACAGCAGCCATTTGCTGCGTAATGATAGTTGCCAGTTCTTCATTGGGTACCTGATTTTCACATCGTGGAGGCATTCTAAAAGGGGAAACAAGAGAGAAAACAAATGAAATGGCATTGGGTAAGGATATTACAATTACCGACCAAAGAGGCAAGGGCGATGGTCATTTGTTCGAACCACGAAGCAAACAAACAACACACAAGGGCTGAATTAAAGTAAATAGGTCCTCATAATGTATCGCGAAGACATGCTCGCCTATAAGTGGACACTCACCCCAAGAGTTCCCAGTTAAGAGTGACTGGTCCGATACTGCGGATTTGTACGAACACTCTAGCCTTAGACAGAAAACTCAGGGTACAGGCACCCACCCTTCCATTTTGCACGTACTCACATTATTTAGACCAAAATTTGACAAGAATTTGAAAACTTTGAAGGTTCAAAACCTTATAATAAATCATCCTAGAACAGATGATTAGTTTTCAAAGCAGATTCGAAATTTGTGTTCTCATTGTGGTTGTCACCTAAAGATAGGCGACGGTATTGTTTTATGACTAAACGCAAGTAAACTTGCGTTAGGGTCCTAGGAAGGTTATAGACTAGGTCAAAGCATTACTAATAACCTAATTCCCTATAACCATGAGCTCTGATACCAACTTTTCTGTCACACCCCGACCACGTAAAACAACAAATCGTAGCGGAAACGTCGGGGAGTGTTGTAATAGAATCATTGTTTCATAACACATGGATTGAAGTTCTGTTTTATTGAATTAAATGTTTTACATTACATTGGAATTAGAAAAAAAACATGAACAAATAAACTTTCATTGTTATTAAGTCACTAAGGCCTCGTCCATTCCTATGTGAGCATACACCAATATCATCATCAAACATCATCAACTATTGGACCTGAAACACATGTGAAAATACGTCAGCATAAAAATGTCGGCGAGTACATAGGTTTTATGCGAGTGTCAGATTCGTGGCTCGTTTTACCTTTTGAAATAACTTGAACAACTTTGTTATTCGATATTTGGAAAACTTAGTTTTGTAAAATGTTTATATTGTAAATTGAAATAACTAAGTTAAAAGATTTATCATAATTTATAAAACCTCGATACCATGAATCTTACTCAAAACATTTGTTTTAGTAAACCCAAATTTTAAATTGTTTTTGAAATAAAACTCGAATGTTTTATATTATTAGAAAAACCTTGTAATATAACTTTGTTTTGATAACCTTGCCCAAGTGATCTAGATAATTGAACGATATATAATTTGTTAAAAGCACTTATATATAGGAAGTACCAGCGGCGTATCCACCATGCTTTTATCACATTACACTCGCCCCGTTACCTAATCACTTCCCTAACCCAACGGTTCAAATAGATTCAAACGGTTCGCATAAATCAAACGGTTACAAACGGTTCACATAAATCAAAAGGTTACAAACGGTTCACATAATCAATCAGATTCAAATGGTTCACACAATCAATCAGATTCAAACGGTTGACATAAATCAACAATTTCAAACGGCTCACATAGACCAAACAATTTCAACGGTTCAAACAATTCAAAATGTAAAACAATGTGTCCATATGCTGGAAGAACATATACAACAAAATGTAACATGAAAATCAATGTGCTAGCATGCTAAGAGAACATACATCACAAAACATAATGAAATCATGTACTATATACGTACTAATGAACATAGCAAGTATATAATATAAAATCAGGAAAAGCATGAAAGTAACAAGTAGGCACATGTGTATCACCCCAAAACATTTGAAAATAGTAAAAGAGGGAACTATGTACTCACTTGAGGGTGCTTAGAAGTCTTGAATAACAACCAAGCAAAGCTAGAGGGATCACGGAAATCAATCGGCACCTAATATAAGTAACTATGTAAATAAACCGGACCTAAATCGGAAGATCGGATAGGATGAGGTTTCGTAAACCAAATGAGTATTAGAACTCATATGACATGGTTTAACAAAGCCTACATACTAAATTGAAATCTAACGTAAGTGCTTACGACCCATTACAACCTTTTTAGGTAGCTTACGCTACTTTAACGCGTCGTTCGTGTAAAACGCGTTCGGACTGCCTAACTAGTCCTATGACAAGTATTATATGCCTTAACACATCTAATAATGTTACCTGATCAGTTTAGATATAAAAATTTAGGTTACATATGCTTAAAATGAATTTATGCGTAAAAAGGGCATTTTGGTCATTTTCCTAAGGCATATAAACTACCTATCATACAACTACTTAAACGAAGTGAGCATAAGGTATAACCTTGGAAGGTTATTCCCTATACAACTATGGTCACAATAAATGCTTGGTCGAATCCTAATGATCGACCAAACGGGCCGGGTTCGAAAGTCTAAGCGGTTGTTTAGACCGCTTATCTTACAACCCTATATAAGCACTAAACCTAAATTGATGAGCTAAACATGTTAAAAATGTTTAATGAAGTTAGAAAAAAAATTGATATCAAGACAAAGGGTCTTGATACCCAAGAATAGTTTGGTTGCAAAATACGCATGAATACGCATTTTGACCGAAACTATGACTCGTCACTACACCTAAATAATGTGGTAATCAGTAGGTATAGTCACAAGAGACTATAAACATTGTGATTACACTCACTTTATGAAGTTTAAATGAACTTCGTGTTGACCATAGACTGGTCAAAGCAGAAAGTCAAACACTGTTTGACTTTTACGCTTAAAAACGCATAAAAGCATGAAAGAAACTTACAACGGGTCCAAGCTAGGAAGAACTTGATCTAAATACTCAGGTATGAAGCATAAAGCTTTAACTTAGAGCATAAAATCAGATCCAGGTGTGAGGAAAATGGAATGGGAGCTTGGGTATTTATAGATTTCGGAGAACCGTTAGGATCGTTTCTCGCAAATCGTGCTTTGATCTTGACCTTACAAGTGGGCACATGGTTTTCAAAACCATGGGAATACTTAAAACCATCAAATTCCAGCCAATAGAGTGCAAAACCTTGGGTTAAAACCATCAAAACCTCAAAAATGGACCAAGTTCAATGTATCTACAAGAAATTTCAAAAATGGTCCCTGTACTATAAAACTTGATTTTTTGGCACTTTTTTGCCCCGTTAACCACATTTCAAGGCTCTAAAATAAAGTTAAGTATAGGGAACTTGAAATGTGCTAAAATGTCGGTTCGTTTGGTCGTACGGTTGCGTTGGTAAGTTAATTACAACGGAAATCGTAACGAACGCAAAAACGATCCAAATTACGTGATGAATGGAATTTTATCATGCTAATCACTAAAATAAAATATTTTAATGATTACATAAATTTTTGGATGTCCGGATATATTCAGAACGTAAGATATGCGCGAAAATGCAAACTTATGCACTTTTTGACGCTTTTAGTCCCTATTGATCAATAAAGTTTATTTTTAGGATACTGAACCCTTTAAAGCCTATTTCTAAGCTATGTAAAGGATATTTAGGGCATATTTAACTTATGATCAAGTTCCGGAATGTTCGTTACAGTACGAATCGGCATACTTTCACAGTTTGTTGAAATTAGTCCCTGTAAGCGAATAAACTTGATTTCGGCATACCAAACCCTCCAAAACTTATTTCTAAGTTATGTAAAGGTTATTTAAGGTATGTTAAGCCTATGTCACTATTCCAGAGTGTTTGTTGCATTAAACTGGTTATATTTGCGTGTCAGTTCGCTTATAACCTTCTAGAAAGCGATTTAAAGCTTGAAATCGAACATGAATTGATATGTGCACATGATACACATATTTATACAAATCACAAGCATGAAACACAATATTTCATTGGTTTGGTATTTTTTTGATGGTCGTAGAGGCACAGGTGTCACACGTGCAGTCAAACAATTGAAGAACAAACGAATTCGATTGGTCAAAGTTCACTGGGAGTCCAAACGTGGCCCAGAGTTTACTTGGGAATGTGAGGACCAAATGAAAGCGAAATATCCACATTTGTTTTCACAAGTTTCCTCTAGTTAAAATATCGGGACAAAATTTCCTAAAGTAGGGGAGACTGTGACAACTGTGCTCTGTAAACAATGTATGATGTAAAACAATATCAATTATCAATAAAAAATTGTGATTTGGTGTTATTATGTGTGTATTTGTGTTTGGTGATTTTACGATTTGATTCTAGTTCGATTTCAAGCTTTAAATCGCTTTCTAGAAAGTTATACGCAAACTGATGCGTAAACATAATTAGTTTAACGCGAAAAACACTCCGGAATAGTGATATAGGCTTAACATACCTTAAATAACCTTTACATAACTCAGAAATAAGTTTTGGAGGGTTTGGTGTGTTGAAAACAAGTTTATTTAATCGCAGGGACTAATTGTGTCAAACTACAAAACTATGCCGATTTGTATGGCAACGAACATTCCAGAACTTGATTATAAGTTAAAAATACCCTAAATATCCTTTACATAGCTTAGAAATAGGATTTGAGAGGTTCGGTATGTGAAAACAAACTTTTTGATCAAACAGGGACTAAAAGCGTCAAAAAGTGCATAAGTTTGCATTTTCGCGCATATCTTACGTTCTGGACATATCCGGACATCCAAAAATTTTTGTAATATTTAAAATATTATATTTTAGTGATTGGAATGCAAAACTTCATTCGTTTCACAATTTGGATCGTACACGCGTTCGTTACGATATCCGTCGTAATTAACCGAATAACATGACCGTGCGACCAAACGAACTGACATTCGTAACATTTTTTAGCATATTTCATGTTCCCTATGTTTTAACATCCTTGTGGAACTTGAAAATAGGCTTGACGGGTGTTAGAAGTGCCAAAACGCGACAAAACAAGCAAAGGGACCAAATCTGCCAATTTGTGAAACTTACTGCCAGCAACACAGGTCCTTACGGACCGTATGGACCTGGTTACGGTCTGTAAAGGAGTCCCAGTCCAGCAGATTTTAGAAACATTGAACCTGGCTTTCACAACTTGTTTTAATGGTTTTGATCCCTGATTTGTGATACCATTTGATTGTTTTGATGTTCCCCTAGTATTGTAAACTATGTGCCACAAGTGTATGGTGAGATTTGAGCTTTGATTCTTGCAAGAACACATGTCAAGATCTTGTAAACTCAAGTTCTCCTATAAATAGCTTGGGTTTTTTGCCATTGTTCCTCACATTTGATCTGAATTTGCTCTAAGTTGAAGTTAATACTTCATACCTGAGTATTTTGGATCAAAATCTTCCTAGCTTGGACCCTTTGTAAGCTTCTTTCTTGCTATTTCTTCTTTAACCAGTATTTGGTCAATACAAAGTTCGTTTGAACTTTGCAACGTGAGCGTAATCACGATGGTTATAGCCCCTTGTGACTATACCTACTGATTACCACGTTGATTAGTCGAAGTGACGAGTCAAAGTTTTGGTCAAAGTGTCGTTTATGCGCATTTTGAGATGAAACTATCCTTGGGTATCAAAACACTTTGTTTTGATATCAAAACCTGTTTTCTAACTTAGTTAAACATGTTTTAACATGTTTAACTCGTCACTTTTAGTCTAGTGCTTGTATAGAGTCGTAAGTCAAGCGGTCTAAACCACCGCTTAGACTTTCGAACTCGACTCGTTTGGTCGATCATTAGGATCCGACCAAGCATATTTGTGACCATAGTGGTATAGGGAATAACCTTCTGAGGTTATACCTTATGGTCACTTAGTTTAATTAGTTGTATGATAGGTAGTTTATATGCCTTATGTAAATGACCAAAATGCCCTTTTAATGCATAATTGGATTTTAAGCATATGTAACTTAATTTTTTTCACCTAAACTGATTATACAACATATTTAAACATGGTTAGGCATATAATACCTGTCATAGGACTAGTTAGGCATCTCAAACGCGCGTTTGCGCGAACGACATGTTAAAGTAGCTACCTTAATGGGTCGTAACAGGTCGAAAGCACTTAGGATAGGTTCCGATTTAGAATGTAGGCTTTGTTAAACCATATCACATGAGTTCCAATACTCATTTGGTTTACAAGACCTCATTCTACCCGATCTACCGATTAGGTGTCGATTATTTAACTAGCGATCCAATTACTAGGTGCTATTTGATTTCCTTGGTTTACTCGAGCTTTGCTAGTTCACTTTAATTAAGGATACTTTGCACTTCGATGTGAGTACATAGTTCCCCTATTTTACTGTTTTCAATTGTTTTGGGGTGATTCATATGTGTTAAACGATTTTTGATGCTTTCAAAACAATAATTTCAAAATGAATACTATGGTTTATATTAAACAAGAACGATTTCGATAATGTGAACGAACTTGTTGGACGTATTTACATAACGAATAACATTCATTAACATTGATCAAGCCGACCAGTATTAGGTTATGGTACCATAGGATCTGACAAATCCCGTTACCGGACTGCACCCATGGTTATATATGGGGGTTATGTGGGTAACGACTGAACCTGTTAATTGTTAACATACCCTTTGGTGGTTTGTTAATACGAGTTGAACGATGGATGAGTTACGAAGGTTTGAATGTATTCCACGAGACGACTAAAAGTAGTTTTCAAAATTAAATCGAGAACGATTTGAACGAGAACGATTGAACAATTTTGAATGATATTGAACGATTGAATGATTTGAAATGATAGAACGATTTGAACGATTTAAACAAGTTAAACGAATTGAACAAATGATTGGTTTTTGGTTTGTGATTAGATAACGGGACAGGTGTAATGTAGTAAAAGCATGGTAGATACGCTGCTGGTACTTCTTATATATAAGTGTTTTTATCATATTACATACCTTGGTGTTATTTAGTTCACTTGGGTGAACGATTTGAAACGATGTCACACAAACGAAGTTTACTAAACAATATAAACCATACTAGTTATTTTTACGAGAACGATTTATGATTTGGGTTTACATAAACAAATATTTTGAGTTAAGATTCATGGAATCAAGGTTTTATAAACTGTAATCAATCTGTTTTGACTTGGTTATTCATTTTACAATACAAATGTTTTACAAAACAAGGTTTTCTAATATCGATTGACGATGTGGTATGAGTTATTTAAACATGTAAATGAGCCATGAATTTGACACTCACACAAAACCTATGTGCTCGCCGGCATTTCTTTGCTGACTTTATTTTTACATATGTTTCAGGTGGTGTCGAATGATGTTGATTAAAAGTAGGATGCATGCTCACTTAGGACTGGATGAGGCCTTAGTGACTAAATAACAAATGATAGACGATATGTAATCTTGTTTGTTTGGTTTCAAAGACAATGAAATATTTTAATAAAACGAAACTATTGAATCCATGGTTGTGAAACAATGATTCTGCCACTCCACTCCCCGACGTTTCCACCACGGATTCGTTGTTTTAACGCGGTCGGTGTCACACCCCAACCGATGGCGGAAACATCGGGGCGTGGCACTGAGCGAAACAGATTGTCCATGAGTATCCATAACAACTATTAATTACCAGATATTTAAAACGTCACGTCCCATGCCATAAAATATCCAAATAAAATAGTTATTACAAATAATTGTCTCATAAACAAATACTGATCCAACAACTCAGATTTCAAAATAGACATTTCGTTTATTTGTTTCTAGACCCTTTCCTAGCCTCGATTTCACAGCAAGCCAAGCATTTTAACATCTTAAGCACCTGCCACATACGCAAAAGTAAAAGTCAATACGCATAGTGTAAAGGTGAGCATACAAGTTTAATAGATATAATAGATTTCGAAATCGTTTACGCATAAACAACACGTACAATGTGTGAAATGAAGCACGAAAGTTATCGACATGATCCTATCAATACCACTGACTGCGGGTTGACTGCGCAAGGCAGTTCATAATACATATTCACCACTGTGAATCATGTGATTAATTGTCCTTAACAACCCCTGAGTGAACATGTGCTGAGTCCAAACTATAGTGCTATCGTTGCTAAGGCAGGTAGATAGCAATCCATGTGTAAACATAACAAACAAGCAATCATTGAGTCATGTATACATGCGGTAGCGGTTAGCGTTAAAGTATTGCGTAGTGTGTTCGATGTGATTTAGAATAAGTAACGTATGTAACACCCAAAAGTGCGTAAAGCAAAAAGGGTTCGAGTATACTCACAGCGATGATGGATTGAAGGGAGCGCTAGAGTGAGTTTAGCCTGATCAGAATGTTAGCATAAATGATAAGCAGCGCGTAAAACGGTGCAATAGTGTCAAAGGATCGGATGGTAACCCGATCGGATGGCAATCCGATCAGATAGCCGGTCGATCGGATGACAATCCGTTCGGATGGTCATCCAATCGGATGGCCATTCAATTGGATTGTCATCTCGTTTGGTGGGGATGTGTTTGTGTATGTTGGTTTGCCTTTTGAAGTTTTCGTTGTAGCATTTTGAAAATAGAGAAGTATCTCTACCTTTCAGGTCAGTCGATGTCGGTCGGCGATCCGATTGGCGAGGCTTCTCAGCTTGAGAACAAGTTCACCGCAGGACGGTCACTCGATCGGATGGCTATCCGATCGGGTGGCAATCCGCATGCATTGAACATGTTGAAAATTGTTTAAGTGTTGAAGTTCAAAACATCACATGGTCGGATGGTCGTTCGATCGGGTGGCAACCCGATCGGACGGCAATCCGTTCGACGTTCCAAACTTTGAAAAGGTGGGTTAATAGTTTAAGTGTAGGACCAAGGTGCAAGCCGATCAGGTGGCTGTCCGATCGGATGGCAATCCGATTGGACGGCAATCCGATCGGACGACAATCCGTCCCAGTCGACCTGATCGTCTTTACACATGGTTGTTTTGATAGTTTATAGTTTTGATCGACACAATGTGATACGTGCTAAGCAACAGAACCATGTCAAGCCCCAAGTGATCCGATCGAACAGGAATCCGCCTAGTCCGGTCAGTCTGTGGTTCGAGCCGGTGGTTCATGCTTAACCTGAAATCTGTAGTCTCTTGGATAGAATTCAGATCTGGAACTAACACACTACTAAGAATGAGTAGAAGATTAGAACAAGCTCCGAATCTATCGGTTTTGAGTGCATTAAGTGTAAAAGAGTTGAAAGAAAGCTTGCAAACCATCTTTCAATCCTTTTCACCATGAATATGTTCAGATCTATGCAAGATCTTTGATTATTTATGTGGAAATCATTCAGATCTAAGTTGTTCATGGTGGATTGAAGCCAAAACATAAAGTTCATAAGAACTCCATGATGACATCATCCTAGAACATCTCAAATCTAGTGATCTCACGTTTAAAAGTTAAGATTCAAAAGATAGAAAGGTGTAGGAATGTGTGTGGATCAAGAAAGTACAAGATTTAGGTAGAAAACTTACAAGAATCGCGAGAAATCGGAAGAAAAGTGGGCTGGAGCGAGTTGAGTCGAGTGAGAGCTGTCACATCAAGTGATGTGACATATGAGGGGTATTTATAGGGTTTCCCAAATAGGAAAGTGGGGGAACTGGCTGGTCGATCGAGTGGCAGCCCGATCGGGTGGCAACTCGATCGGATGTCAATCCGATCGGGTGGTAACTCGATCGGTTGGCCACTCGATTCTAGTGTTTAGCGCGACGAGTTTTGCTGTTTCAATTCACGTGTTGAGCGTTGCGATGCGATAGAGTTTCCCTTTTATATTACCTTTAATCCCAACTACTATATCTAACATACAATCGTCATAATTAACATGTGCTTAGCATCTGCGATTCAATTACGATAGAGTTGCGATTGCTTCTCGATTAATCACCACAACATAAACATAAATAAACATGCACAAGTAACACATAAGTAGGACACACACGTAAAACAATATCCAGAACGCATAATTCGAGTTGCGAGTGCGATTGCGATTGGGATGCGATAAGCAATAAAGCGATAAAACATCGATTAAACCTCGATTATTAACAAGTACTCCACATAATACAACTAATGTAAAAGCACAAATAGATTATCTACAAGTCAAAGAAGTCAAAACAGGAACTGAGCAAAGAGTGACAGATCGCAATTAGCAATCTTTTCTCCCTTTGACTTCAATCTTGACTTTGACTTTCGAAAGACGGGGTGTTACAGCCTCCCCTACTTAAGGGAATTTTGTCCTGAAATTAGGCTGAAGCCGTAGCAAACAACTGTGGGTACTTCGCCTTCATGTCGCTTTCGAGTTCCCAAGTGAACTCTGCGCCTCGTTTGCCTTCCCATCGGACCTTCACAATGGGAATGCGTGAGCGTCTGAGCTGCTTGGTTTGGCGATCCATGATCTCGATAGGCTTCTCCATGAAGTGTAGTGTTTCGTTCACTTAAAGATCCTCAAGCGGTACGTACAGATCATGCTCAGCCAGGCACTTTCTGAGGTTTGACACATGGAAAGCCATGTGGACGTTGCTAAGTTCCTCTGGTAGTTCGAGTATGTAGGCCACCTTTCCGATCCTTTCCAGAATCTTAAAGGTTCCAACATATCGAGGCACGAGCTTTCCTTTCTTGCCGAATCTGACCACACCCTTCCAAGGTGATACCTTTAGGAGTACGTGATCGCCAATGTCAAATTCAAGGGGCTTGCGTCATCTATCGGCGTAACTTTTCTGACAACTCCGAGCTTTCAGCAGATTGTCTTGAATTTGGAGGATTTTGTCAGTCGTTTCTTGCAATAGCTCAGGACCGGTTAATTGCGAGTGCCTGATCTCATGCCACACAATATGCGATCGATATTTTCTTCTGTAAAATGCCTCGAACGGTGCCATTTGAATGCTGGAATGGTAACTGTTATTGTATGAGAATTCGACTAGAGGTAAGTACGCGTCCCAATTACTACCGAAATCTATGACACACGAACGGAACATGTCTTCAAGGGTATGAATTGTTCTTTCAGTCTGACCGTCGGTTTGGGGATGAAAAGTGGTACTTAGATTAAGCGTAGTACCGAGAGCTGTTTGAAACGTTTCCCATAGACACGAGGTAAACCGAGAATCATGGCCAGAGATGATGTCGCAAGGTGTCCCATGTCGACAAATGATCTCATTGGTGTAGATTCGGGCTAATCTTTCTACCTTGTAATCTTCTTGTATCGGTAGAAAATGAGCAGATTTGGTCAAACGGTCAACGACAACCCAGATGCTGTCATGACTTGATGGCGTGCGCGGAAGTTTTGTTATAAAGTCCATAGCTATGCTCTCCCATTTCCACATAGGGATCTCGGGTTGAACGAGTAAGCAAGAGGGTCTTTGGTGCTCGACCTTGACTTTCGAGCAAGTCAGGCACTTCAAAACGTAGAGAGCGATATCTCTCTTCATGCCCGGCCGCCAGTACTTGTAGCGAAGGTCCTGGTACATCTTGTCGGCACCTGGATGAATAGAATATCGGGATTTGTGGGCTTTGTCCATCAAAATCTGTCGTAAATCGGTCCGCTTAGGGATCCAAATTCGGTCGAGATAATGGAATATCCCATTCGACTTATTCACTAGCTGGGCTCCATCATTGAGAATGCTTTCCTTCTTCAAGCTGCGTTCGGTAAAACAAGCATGTTGGGCTTCGCGGATGAGGGTTTCGAGATGATGCTGGGCGGAAATATTACGAGCGCTATGCAAATAGCTTCGTCGGCTTAGAGCGTCGGCAACGACATTTGCTTTGCCAGGATGATAACGAATCTCATAGTCATAATCGTTGAGAAGTTCTACCCACCGGCGTTGATGCATATTTAGCTCTTTCTGGTCAAAGATATGTTGTAGGCTCCTATGATCGGTGAAGATCGTACACTTGGTACCATACAGGTAGTGTCGCCAAATCTTTAACGCAAAAACAACTACGCCTAGCTCGAGGTCATGGGTTGTATAGTTCTTCTCGTGGATCTTGAGCTGAAGAGATACGTAGGTGATAACCTTGTTTCGTTGCATGAGAACACAACCAAGACCAAGGTTCGAGGCATCACAATAGACGATAAAGTCGTCGTTTCCGTCGGGTAAAGTGAGGAAAGGAGCATCGCAAAGCATATGCTTGAGGGTTTGGAAAGCAGACTCTTGTTCGGTTCCCCAAACAAAGGATCTGTCTTTATGCGTGAGAGAGGTAAGCGGCACAGTGATTTTAGAGAATCCTTCGATAAATCGGTGATAATAGCCCACTAATCCTAGAAAAGAATGGACTTCAGACGGGTTCTTCGGTGTAACCCAACTCTTAACAGCTTCGATCTTCACGGGGTCGACATGAATACCTTGACTATTAACAATATGACCGAGGAATTGAACCTCCTCCAGCCAAAATTCGCACTTGGAGAACTTGGCATAGAGTCGATTCCCCTGGAGCAGTTCGAGAACCAAACATAGATGTTACGCGTGTTCAGTTTTCAACTTGGAATAGATCAAGATATCATCGATGAACACGATGATGAAGCAGTCAAGAAACGGTTTACACACGTGATTCATCAGATCCATGAAAACCACGGGTGCGTTGGTTAAACCAAAAGGCATAACAACGAACTCATAATGGCCGTAACGAGTGCGGAAAGCGGTTTGGGGTATATCCTCCTCTTGAATGCGTAACTGGTGATAGCCTGAGCGTAGATCGATCTTCGAGAAACACATAGCACCTTGTAGCTGGTCAAACAAATCATCGATTCGAGGCAGGGGATAGCGATTCTTGATTGTCAGCTTATTCAATTCCCGGTAGTCGATGCACATCCGGAACGACCCATCCTTCTTTTTAACGAAAAGGACTGGTGCGCCCCAAGGAGAGGTGCTAGGGAGAATAAAGCCTTTATCAAGTAATTCCTGGAGCTGACTTGAGAGTTCACGCATTTCGGACGGAGCGAGTCGATAAGGAGCTCTAGCAATAGGATTGGCTCCAGGAATGAGGTCGATACGAAAGTCGATATCCCGACTTGGCAAGAGACCTGGAAGATCATCAGGGAATACATTTGGAAATTCACGAACAACAGGGATATCGTTTACTCTCGGATTACCTTTCTTTTCCTTCTCTGCTACTACAATGTTAGCCAAGAAAGCTCTGTATTCCTTGCGGAGATACTTGCTAGCTTGGACACATGACATGAGTTTGAGACCTTTCGAGGGAGTTTCGCCATACACACAAAGTTGATCACCATTCGTGAGCGAGAATCGAATCATCTTATCAAAGCACACAACTTCAACATGGTTTTCACGAAGAAAGTCCATGCCTACTATGATGTCAAAACTACCGAGCTGCATCGGAATGAGATCAATCAAAAATACGTGATTGTTGAGCTCGAGAGTACAATCATGAAGAACAGAATTTATGGCGACGGTTCTTCTGGTGGCAACTTCAACATTGAATGTCGAGGGGAGATGGGAGCGCTTATGATTAAGGAGCTTTTCAAACTCAAACGATACAAAACAGTTATCAGCTCCAGTATCAAACAAACACGAAGCATAAATATCATTCACGAGAAACATACCATTAACCACATTGTTGTCAGCCTGAGCCTGGCGCACATTGATGTCGAAAGTTCGGGTGCGAGCTGCTTGTTGTTGTTGTTGCTGCTGAGGCTGTAGCTACTGCTGCTGAGGCTGCTGCTGTTGCGACTCTTGCTTCACAACTCTATTCGGGCACATGTTTGTGAAGTGGTTGGGATCACCACACGCGAAGCAGACTCTAGCACTGATCGCGGGTGCCTGACCCGCTTGCTGGCCTTGAGGAGCGGGAAGTAGAGCTTGATGAGCAGTAGCTGGAGGTGGTGCTTGTCGAGGACATGTACGGTAGTTGGCGGTGAAGTGGCCGTACATGTTGCAGTGCACACAAAATCGACAGGCGATACCCACTGGATGATGATAGGTACATGTCGGGCAAGCAGGGTGAGGACCAGTGTAAGCATGCTTTGCAGGCGGTGCTTGGGTAACTGGTGCTGCAACTGGTAGGTGTTGAGGTTGTTGGTAGTAGTGACAGCACGGTTCTTGTTGCTGGAGTTGCTGTTCTTCCTATTGCGACGAGAGGACTTTGATGACTGAGGAGCAGCGGCGTTTTCGGTGGTTGCAACGGTGGTAGCTTGATACAAGTTCTTCGAGGCTTTATCCCAGACACCAGCCTTGACTCGCTTGTCGTTGATTTCAGCGGCGAGCAGATAAGCTTCCTCGATTCTTGCTGGTTTTGCAGCTTGCACAAAATCTGTGACACAATCTGGCAGAGCTCGAATATACTTCTTGATCGTCACATCAGCAGTCTTGACTTGATCAGGACAGATTATACTGAGCTGCTTGAAGCGGGCAGTTAAAGCAGCATTGTCACCATCCTTCTGCTTTATATGCCAGAATTCGTCCTCCAACTTTTGGCGCTCATGGGGAGGGCAAAACTCTCCCAACATGATGTTCTTCAACTCATCCGATGTTAGACCATAAGCTGCATCATTTCTGCATTTGTTCCTCTTGGCCGTCCACCAGTCTAAAGCGCGGGACTGGAATTAGCAATTAGCAATCTTTGTTCAACTCCCAACATGATGTTCTTCATAGTGCGAAGATTGTCAGGACAGCCACTCTGGCGCAGGGTGACCTCGATCAAATCGAACCATTGAAATAAGGCCGTAGGGCCATCTTCGCCAGTGAATTCTTTCAGTCCGCAAGCTTTAAACTGCTTGAAGCTGAAAGCAGCTTTAGGGATTTCAGTCATGGACTCTTCAGACGACTTGCTAGCATTCTCGTGTAGGTTGCTAACGATCCGAGGGATAACCTTCGCTATTTGTTTAGCAACGAGAGCAGCAAGGCGTTTGTCTTTCTGGTTTTGGCAGGCAGCGCGTGAGTGAAGGGATCTAGATGACGACATTGTCTGCAACAGACATCGCCATAGGACTCAGACACAATATAATCGAATCTCACCTCACACGCCTATTACTACTAAAGCTCAGGAACACGATCACGTAAACACATAGGCACATAATCACAAATTCACATAAGCACAGAAGCACATAAGCACGTAAAGCACAAAAGCACAAAAATACAGAAGCACAAGAGGCAGTCAGTATACAGAAGCCTATCATTCAAAGTCCACGAGTGTTCGAGAATAGCGATTGCGATTAGTGAGTACACAGCGAGTAGTATAGCATAAGCGAGTAGCATAGCATGCGATCGTCCACAAGTAGCGATTTGTTAGCGATTTGAGGTAGACGTGCCGTACGGGTCGTGTGTGTCGATTAAAGCGAAGGGAGAAAAGCGAATAAATCACCAAAAATCATAACACATAAACAGATAAAATCACATAAAACACATAAAATCCATATAAAAGCGACGAATATCAGAGTTGGCAGTTGCGAGCTCAGAATTAAAACACATAAAAATCGAGAATAGATTGTCTGCGGCTTTCGTCGAGACACGTCTAACAGCCAAGGTGATTCGACTATTATCAAAGACTTCAAGTACACATTTTGGCCTAATAGAATGTGCTCTATCACCGGAATACGGCGATTGGCACGCATCCTTTCGGCTACATACGCAACTCGAGTCGTTGGAATCCATCGAGACTTTGGTGAGAGTTTTGTAAAACCATAATGAGAATGGAACAAGTCATCAAGGTTCGGGTTTCACCCCTGACTTAGCAACTTCGTTCCTATTTTGATAAAATAGAGAAGAATTATGCGTCAAAGTATGGATTTCACTCCGGATTCAATGCAAATTCTCCTGTTTATAGATAAAATGTGGGTTGAACAAGCAATTTAGTCGAGAGGTTGCGGTTTTCACACCTAATCTTGACCCAAATCACTCGTTCATTTTCGAAAATTGGAGCGCAGTGATAGTATAGTGTAAGCGAGAACAGCGGGATATAGCTTGATAAGCTCGTACAAAACCCCCACAGGGTGTGCACAAGTCGGTCTGTTGGTACCTAACTATAGACTAGGTCATTTCTAAGACATCGACCCGGACCAGGTCGAGTCTTGCCTAATTCCCTATAGTTATGGCTCTGATACCAATCTGTCACACCCCAACCGATGGCGGAAACATCGAGGCGTGGCACTGAGCGAAACAGATTGTCCATTAGTATCCATAACAACTATTAATTACCAGATATTTAAAACGTCACGTCCCATACCATAACATATCCAAATAAAATAGTTACTACAAATAATTGTCTCATAAACAAATACTGATCCGACAACTCACATTTCAAAATAGACATTTCGTTTATTTGTTTCTAGACCTTTCCTAGCCTCGATTTCACAGCAAGCCAAGCATTTTAACATCTTAAGCACCTGCCAGATACGTTAAAGTAAAAGTCAATACACATAGTGTAAATGTGAGCATACAAGTTTAATAGATATAATAGAGTTCAAAATCATTTACGCGTAACCTACACGTACAATGTGTGAAATGAAGCACGTAAGTTATCGACCTGATCCTATCAATACCAATGACTGCGGGTTGACTGCGCAAGGCAGTTTGTAATACATATTCACCACTATGAACCATGTGATTAATTGTCCTTAACAACCCCTGAGTGAACAGGTGCTGAGTCCAAACTATAGTATTATCGTTGCTAAGGCAGGTAGACAACAATCCATGTGTAAACATAACAAACAAGCAATCATGGAGTCACGTATACATGCGGTAGCGGTTAGCGTTAAAGTATTGCATAGTGTGTTCGATGTGATTTAAAATAAGTAACGTATGTAACACCAAAAGTGCGTAAAGCAAAAAGGGTTCGAGTATACTCACAGCGATGATGGATTGAAGAGAGCGCTAGAGTGAGTTTAGCCTGATCAGAACGATAGCATAAACGATAAGAGGCGCGTAAAATGGTGCAATAGTCTCAAAGGATCGGATGGTAACCCGATCGGATGGCAATCCGATCGGATGGCCGGTCGATCGGATGACAATCCGTTCGGATGGTCATCCGATCGGATGGCCATTCGGATGGTCATCCGATCGGATGGCCATTCGATTGGATTGTCATCTCGTTTGGTGGGGATGTGTTTGTGTATGTTGGTTTTCCTTTTGAAGTTTTCGTTGTAGTGTTTTGAAAATAGAGAAGTATCTCTACCTTTCAGGTCGGTCGATCAAATGGCGGTTCGATCGGTCGGCGATCCGATTGGCGAGGCTTCTCAGCTTGAGAACAAGTTCACCGCAGGACGGTCACTCGATCGAATGGCTATCCAATCAGGTGGCAATCCGCATGCATTGAACATGTTGAAAATTGTTTAAGTGTTGAAGTTCAAAACATCACATGGTCGGATGGTCGTTCGATCGGGTGGCATCCCAATCGGACGGCAATCCGTTCGACGTTCCAAACTTTGAAAAGGTGGGTTAATAGTTTAAGTGTAGGACCAAGGTGCAAGCCGATCGGGTGGCTGTTCGATTAGGTGGCAATCCGATCGGATGGCAATTCGATCGGACGGCAATCCGTCCCAGTGGACCTGATTGTGTTTACACTTGGTTGTTTTGATAGTTTATAGTTTTGATCGAGACGATGTGATACATGCTAAGCAACAGAACCATGTCAAGCCCCAAGTGATCCGATCGGACAGGAATCACCCTAGTCCGGTCAGTCTGTGGTTCGAGCCGGTGGTTCATGCTTAACCCAAAGTCTGTAGTCTCTTGGATAGAATTCAGATCTGGAACTAACACACTACTAAGAATGAGTAGAAGATCAGAACAAGCTCTGAATCTATCGATTTTGAGTGCATTGAGTGTAAAAGAGTTGAAAGAAAGCTTGAAAACCATCTTTCAATCCTTTTCACCATAAATATGTTTAGATCTATGCAAGATCTTTGATTATTTATGTGGAAATCATTCAGATCTAAGTTGTTCTTGGTGGATTGGAGCCAAAACATGAAGTTCTTAAGAACTCCATGATGACATCATCCTAGAACACCTCAAATCTAGTGATTTCATTGTTAAAAGTTAAGATTCAAAAGATAGAAAGGTGTAGGAGTGTGTGTGGATCAAGAAAGTACAAGATTTAGGTTGAAAACATACAAGAATCACGAGAAATCTGAGGAAAAGTGGGATGGAGCGAGTTGAGTCGAGTGAGAGCTGTCACATCAAGTGATGTGACATATAAGGGGTATTTATAGGGTTTCCCAAAAAGGAAAGTGGGGGAAGTGGCTGGTCGATCGAGTGGCAACTCGATCGGATGTCATCCATTTCGGATGGCAATCTGATCGGGTGGCAACTCGATCGGTTGGCCACTCGATTCTAGTGTTTGGCGCGATGAATTTTGCTGTTTCGATTCGCGTGTTGAGCGTTGCGATGCGATAGAGTTTCCCTTTTATATTACTTTTAATCCCAACTACTATATCTAACATACAATCATCATAATTAACTTGTGTTTAGCGTCTGCGATTCGATTACGATAGAGTTGTGATTGCATCTCGATTAATCACCACAACATAAACATAAATAAACATGCACAAGTAACACATAAGTAGCACACACGTAAAGCAATATCCAGAATGCATAATTCAAGTTACGAGTGCGATTACGATGCGATAAGCGATAAAACATCGATAAACATCGATTAAACCTTGATTATTAATAAGTACTCCACATAATACAACTATTTTAAAAGCACAAATAGACTATCTACAAGCCAAAGAAGTCAAAACAGGAATTAAGCAAAGAGTGACAGATCGTAATTAGCAATCTTTTCTCCCTTTGACTTCAATCTTGACTTTGACTTTCAAAACATGGGGTGTTACAGTCGGGGTGTGACAGAGTTTACTTGGGAACGTGAAGACCAAATGAAAGTGAAATATCCACATTTGTTTTCACAAGTTTCCTCTAGTTAAAATTTCTGGACGAAATTTTCTAAAGTAGGGGAGACTGTGACAACTATGCTTTGTAAACGATGTACGATGTAAAACAATGTCAATTATCAATAAAACGATGTGTTTTGGTGTTAATGTTTGTGTATTTGTATTTGATGATTTTACGTTTTGATTCTAATTCGGTTTCAAGCTTTAAATCGCTTTCTGGAAAGTTATACGCAAATTGATTCGTAAACGTAATCAGTTTAACATGACAAACACTTCGAAATAGTGAAATAAGCTTAACATACCTTAAATAACCTTTACATAACTTAGAAATAAGTTTTGGAGGGTTTGGTGTGTTGAAAACAAGTTTATTCGATCGTAGGGACTATTTGTGTCAAACTGCGAAAGTATGACGATTCGTACAGTAACAAACATTCCGGAACTTGATTGTAAGCTAAACATACCTTAAATATCCTTTACATAGCTTAGAAATAGGCTTTGAGGGGTTCGGTATGCGAAAATAAACTTATTTGATCAACAGGGACTAAAAGCGTCAAAAAGTGCATAAGTTTGCATTTTCGCGCATATCTTACATTCTGAACATATCCGGACATCCAAAAATTTTTGTAATCATTAAAATATTTTATTTTAGTGATTGGAATGCAAAAATACCATTCTTCGCGCAATTTGGATCGTTTTCGCGTCCGTTCGAGTTTTCATCGTAATTAACCGAATAGCGCAACCGTACGACCAAACGAACCGACATCCGAGATAATTTCAAGCATGTTTCAAGTCCCCTATTCTTTAACATCCTTGTAGAGCCTTGAAAATCGGTTAACGGGGTTTAAACGCGTCGAAAATGGCTTAAACATGCTGCAGGGACCATTTCTGCCAATTTGTGAAATTTCTGATTCAGATAGGGGGTCGCGTCGCTCCACAGCAATAGGGTGGTGCCGTGGCGGCACGCGATGGCCCTGTTTTGATAGAAATCCCGTTTTCAGCAACTAGATTGAATTTGAGGGTCTTTTATGAAACTTTTCAATATTATGAACTAGTTTTGGAGCTCCCATTGTATACTAAACCATGTTCCACAAGTGTATGGTTAGGATTGAACCTTGATTCTTGCAAAAACACTTGTCATGATCTTGTTAATCCAAGCTTACTATAAATAGAAGTGGGTTCTTCATTTCATTCCTCACAATTTGATCTCAATTCTTCTTTAAGTTGAAGCTCTCACTTGTGAAGCTTCATACCTGAGTATTTTGAGTTCAAATCTTCATTGCTTGGACCTTTTGTAAGCTTCTTTCATGCTTTTTATGCTTTTCAAGCATGAAAGTCAAACAGTGTTTGACTTTCTGCATTGACCAGGTTATGGTCAACACAAAGTTCATTTGAACTTTGCAACGTGAGCGTTATCACGATGGTTATAGTCCCTTGTGACTATACCTACTGATTACCACGTCGATTAGTCGAAGTGACGAGTCAAAGTTTCAGTCAAAATACGTGTTTATGCGTATTTTGCATCGAAGCTATTTTCAGGTATCAAAACGCTTTGTTTTGATATCAAAATTGTTTTCTAACTTAGTTAAACATGTTTTAACATGTTTAACTCGTCACTTTTAGTCTAGTGCTTGTATAGGGACGTAAGATAAGCGGTCTTAACCACCGCTTAGACTTTCGAACCCAACCCGTTTGGTCGATCATTAGGATCCGACCAAGCATGTTTTGTGATCATAGTTGTATAGGGAATAACCTTCCGAGGTTATACCTTATGGTCACTTAGTTTAATTAGTTGTATGATAGGTAGTTTATATGCCTTAGGAAAATGACCAAAATGCCCTTTTCATGCATAATTTGATTTTAAGCATATGTAACTTAACTTTTTACACTTAAACTGATTATGCAACATATTTAAACATGTAAGGGCATATAATACTTGTCATAGGACAAGTTAGGCGTCTCGAACGCGCTTTTACGCGAACGACGCGTTAAAGTAGCATAAGCTACCTTAATGGGTCGTAACGGGTCGTAAGCACTTAGGATAGGTTCCGATTTAGAATGTAGGCTTTGTTAAACCATATCACATGAGTTCCAATATTCATTTGGTTTACGAGACCTCATTCTATCCGATCTTCCAATTTAGGTGTCGATTTATTAACTCAGCGATTCGAATACTAGGTGCTACTTGAATTCCTTGGTTTACTCGAGCTTTGCTAGTTCATTTAATCAAGGATACTTTGCACTTCGATGTGAGTACATAGTTCCCGTATTTTACTGTTTTCGATTTTTTTGGGGTAATTCATATGTGTTAAACGATTTTGATGCTTTCAACGATGATTTCAAAAACGAATACTATGGTTTATATTAAACAAAACGATTTCGATAATGTGAACGAACTTGTTGGACGTATTTACATAACGAATGACATTCATTAACATTGATCAAGCATACCAGTATTAGGTTATGGTACCATAGGATCTGACAAATCCCGTTATCGGACTGCCACCATGGTTATGTATGGGGGTTATGTGGGTAACGACTGAACCTGATGATTGTTAACTTACCCTTTGGTGGTATGTTAATACGAGTTGAACGATGGATGAGTTACAAAGGTTTGAATGTTATAAGCGAGATGACCAAAAGTAGTTTTCACAATTAAAACGAGAACGATTTGAACGAGAACAATTTGAACAATTGGACGATTTTGAAGGATTGAAATGAATGAATGATTTGACCGATTGGAACGATTTGAACAAGTTAAACGAATTGAACGAACGATTGGTTTTTGGTTAGTGTTTAGATAACGGGATGGGTGTAATGTGATAAAAGCATGGTAGATACGCCGCTGGTACTTCTTATATATAAGTGTTTTTATCATATTATATCCCGTGGCGTTATTTAGTTCACTTGGACGAACGATTTTAAACGATGTCACACAACGATGTTTACGATACGATATAAACCATACGAGTTATTTTACGATAACGATACACGAAGTAGTTTACATAAACAAATGTTTTGGGGTTAAGATTCATGGCATCGAGGTTTTATAAACTATAACCAATCTGTTTTGACTTGGTTATTTATTTTACAATACAAACATTTTACAAAACAAGGTTTTCTAATATCAATTAACGAAGTTGTACGAGTTATTTCAACACATAAACGAGCCATGAATTTAACACTCACACAAAACCTATGTGCTTGCCGACATTTCTTTGCTGACTTTATTTTTACATATGTTTCAGGTGGTGTTGAATGATGTTGATGCGACTAGGATGCATGCTCACTTAGGACTGGACGAGGCCTTATTGACTTAATAACGATGATAGTCAATATGTGAACTTGTTTGTTTTAATTTTAAGACAATGTAAATGTTTAATAACTAAATAAAATGAAACTTTTTGATCCATGGTTGTGAAACAATAATTCTGTCGCTCCACTCCTCGACGTTTCCGCCGCGGTTTCGTTGTTTTACGTGGTCGGGGTGTGACAGAAAATCAGGTACATACAACAACACCGAGGTCAACCAACCCTGCACCATAGACGACCGCGAAAGCAAAAACGATAGTCGTCCCTGTGTCGATTTTGCAATGACGATCCCCCTTACAGAGTGTGAATTTCACACCAACAACATGGACGAGAGTGAATCAACTCATACCTTCTTTAACAAGAGCCCGGATAAGGTAAATAAGGGATGGTCTCGTTTTCCCATTTTTAAAAAAGTCTTCTACCTTTCCGATAACCTCTTGTGTTTTCGTACCTCACACAAGAGTCTGAGATATATCCGGCAATACGGTGTTGTTCCAACTAGTAAGGAACCACCCGATGCCGGATAATTCCTTAAAAACCTGGACCATCTTCATAAAAACCCTGAACGCGGGGCCGTGTCCAGCAATCTTCTAAAAACATGGGGCGTGCCGGATTAACACGGGGCCGTGCCCCTCGCATTTTCCGACACGGGGCCGTGTCAGCAATGACGTGGCCCGTGTTCTACTAATGGACAACATTCTCGGACACATGCAGATGGCACGGGGCCGTACCAGCGAGCTGTCACTGTCTATAAAGTCAGCCTTTGGGGAGAATGTTTGGAACCATTACAAAAGGGCAGGATCCAGGAGATTCTTCACACATACCCCAAAAGGCATGTTCTTAAAAAGGTCTCATTTGACCTTCTTGTCCTTTCCTCTTTTGGTCCTTTCCTCTTCTTCATTCTTCCATGAACTCCATTGAAGCTTCAAGCTTAAAAAGCTTCAATAGGAGGGTAATACACTTGATTCTTAGCTCAAAGTTTTGCAAATCTACTTTATGAAAACATTATTTTAAGTTACTTACATTCAGAAAATTAAAAATAAATCAAATCTTACTTAAAATAAAATTTCTTGAGCTAAAAATCTGGAACAGTTGGAGCAGCACGGGGTCGTGACCCTCTGGCACGGGGCCGTGCTGAATGTTCTGATACTCCATATCTTTTTAACGGTTAGTCATTTTATTCTAGAATGTCAAGCTAGTAAAGTGGGACGTCATCAACAAGCTCCAGGAACCACAGAAGAGGGAGGAGACTCTCCATTGAGGCTACTCTTGTAAGATATGTGAGTGCCTCGAGAGAGAGTCTTGACGAGATGACCTTAGTGGTGGAAGTTCTATTAGACCGCGTGAACTATCTCTCCATGGGCCTAGAATATTGTTTCAGGGAAATCAACCTTTTACACCAAAGGTTGAACATCTTGGCCTTGCCTCCAATGGAGCCAATTTCCCCGCAAGAAGATTGAAACCTCGCTAATGAGGTCATACAACCTACGGGATGGGAAGATGAGATTCCGGAACCTCCCCCTATCAATGTTGCCTTCAAGGTTCTGATAAATCCCGCTCCCCCTCAAGAGGAGGTAGAAGAGGAACCCTACATCTTCCTTCCACGGCAGATTGAAGAGATGCTCAAAGACCTCTAATTGAGTATTTCCCACAAAAGCTCAAGTCCTCCATCATCTAACATCCGTAGATCTAGGAATGTAGCTTTAGGGTTGTTTTAATAATGATCTCGGGGAGGCATTCCTTAAGGTCTTATCTATCTATCTATCTATCTTAGGAATTTGTAGGTTTGTAATTTTTTACTTTCTTGTACTGATATTTATTTTAAATGAAATGGATGAATGGATGATGGTGGTTTAAATAAATGTG
Organism: Helianthus tuberosus; assembly: GCA_030545235.1. Taxonomy (NCBI): domain Eukaryota; kingdom Viridiplantae; phylum Streptophyta; class Magnoliopsida; order Asterales; family Asteraceae; genus Helianthus; species Helianthus tuberosus. The sequence continues at coordinate 128,854,350 of CM060408.1, forward strand.
TTAAAGAAAGTGGAAACACAAGATGGATGATGAAAAATGGAACCCATGGACGTAAATCAGAGGCCTCCCGACTCATAAAGTGCAAAATAGTGGCTGTAGCATGGGGTCGTGCTCAACCAGCATCGCCATGTGCCCAACTTACTGTTGTCAAAAATTTTCTGTCCAGAAGGTGGCACGGGCCGTGCTCACCCGGAACGCTCCCGTGGCCACCCCACTGTAAGTCTTCTGATCTAAAATTTGTTACTGGAATTTTGGACACGGGGTCGTGTCCCCATAGCATGCCCCCATGCTGCAAGTGCCAGTAACAAAAAATCTTTGCTATTTTCACACTTTTTACACATTTTACCAAAGTAAATCCTATTTGGGACACATTGAAGGCAATGTGTAATTTACGTATGGGGGGGATAATAAAAACCTTGAATCGTTTGTCCTAAATCAAGCCTTATACAAAACTCACATTAGAATCACTAATCACCCCAAACTTTTTCAATTTTTTTATTTTCTTTTACTTATATTGGTTTAGTTGGGTAAACTAAGTTCTAAAAATTATGTTTTTACGAAATTACAACTGATAACGTCGTGATAAAAAGAACCAATTTAGAAAATTACAAAAACGGGCATGATAAATATTTGTAAAATTTGATTATATATACATTTTTACACTACAATCCTTTTTCCCACAAAAGTGAGTTTTGAGCCATTATCGAGCATACAAATATACATGTATACTAATTGCTCACTTTTCGTTTCTTATGTGAATTGTCACACCCCTTTCTAAGGTGGAAGCGCGAGGTGTGATCCTGAAAGGTTCTCATTGCATACGAAAGGTAAACATACTACATGCTCGTAAAATAACTCCAAATGCCATTATCATTACATAATTAATACATAACATAGGTTAAGTGTTTACATCATAAGATAGCATATTGTCTGAAAAGTTTACACCTTATTTTAAAGACAAACATGAAGGTTTGATTCTTATATCCCACACAAGATGGGATATAGAAACCAAATCCCACAAAAACAGGCATCAGAGTCTTAACATGACATGACTAAAACAAAAGCGACATCTTGGAGCAAGAGTAAGACCGCACGCACATCCACCTTAGTTACCTGAAATACATGTGAGTTTTTGGAAAATCGTCAACATAATGTTGGTGTGAATTCATGCATATTTGTAAAAACATTTAAGCATTCGTTATGGAAAACATGGTATATAATTTTATGAAATAAGTATCTCTGTAAATGTAAGGAAATCGAGATCACTAATGGTTTGCAAGACCATTAACATGTGACACGACATAGGAAGCATCCAAACCATAGGCATTTTTAGTTGTCGATTCACGACTGTCGATTCACGACTAGAGACACAAAAGCACTGCTTGGTAAAAGAGTGGCCAAGAGTGTGGTTGCCTGAAACACATTAGATCTAACCTTTTGTTCCGCGGTCTTGGTATGTAACTGATTAATGGTGCTTATGGCACCCTATTCGTGACATGATCTAAAGTATCATTCCTTAGTTTTTGTATTCACCTTACCATAACACATGTATTTTCCCCAAGTTTAGAAAACATGTAAAAGTTTAAAAGTGGGGCATGAACTCACAACTTTGCGTTTCCTGAGTCGTAAATTTCACCGGTTGGTTTTATAGCATCGTGACCTATACGTGTTCTATTAATGTTAGTCACTAGACTTGTATCACACAAGTACAAGTCACCATCTTTTATGTATATGTTCTTTGTTGTTAAAAATAATTTATATCTTTAACTTTGTATCTTACTTATATTATTTTCCCAAAAATAAATATGAGTATTATGTATTTTTCACCAAAATCAAGACTTTGATTTTTTTACTTTCCGGAATTATATTTCTTAAAAATAATATATTTTTAAGACTTGTATGAAATATATATATTTTGTCATGCTATGAAATACATATGTGTTTATTCTTGTTATCCACCCGAGTTATATATTTTCGTCCAAAAATATATTTTAAGTTCATAACTTGTACAAGTTTAAATAATATGTTAAGAAATATATTTTCATAAATATATTTTCTTGTATTTGTCCATGTGCTTCTTATGTATTCTCATGTATTTTGTATGTGCATTTTTTTATTTTTACTCCTTAGGAGTATTTAGTGCATTTTCAAGTCCTAATACACTGCTACATATAATACACATAATATATACTTAGCACAAGATTTAAATACATATATTTTCCCAAAAATATACATACTTAATATAAATTTTATCTTGAAGAAATAATGATTTCTTAACTCGTAATTTCTTACAAAGATTAGGGAAACCTTGGTAAATATTTTTAGGTGAATTTTTAAGGAATAAATTTCCCCAAAACTTATATTTTCTAAGTGTCAAAATTTTATAAAAATTTTGACATAGTTTCCCCTAAAAATTGAGGTTTCCCATGTTTTCAAAACATGTGTTTATTTTCTTTTCAATCATCAAAACAATTTTCAACAACAATCATCAACAACATATACTAATTTCTTCATATGAAACATCATGGTGAACTTGATTCTTGTTAAACATGTGTAGTCTTTTAGATCTACACTTTACATAGGGTGATCTTTCCAAAATAAGTGTTCTTGTAAATTTTTAACCAACTTTTTATAAGACTTTATTTTACTAACCAACTCATCCATGAGTTTAATGGTTTCAAAGTTTGTAAATCATGTTTCTAAAACCACTTTTATGTTTATTAGAAAGATCATTGTTTTTAATCTCTTGTTTACCCATGGATCTTTCAAGATCCATGCTTAATATCTTTAGATCTTTCAAAAACAAGCTTTATGTTATATTTTTAACAAACTTTCCATGAGTTTTAGTTTCAAAATTTAGTTCTAGACATACTTTATCACTTCAAAATTACAAGTTTATGCACAAAATTCATATTTCAAGTTCACATTATACTTCATATGTTCACCTTCAAGTTTAACCATGGATCCTTCAAGATCCATGCTTAAAATTGGTAGATCCAAGCTTTAACATACTTGATCTAATCATAAGCACAAGATATAACATCAACAACATCAATACATACATCAAAAATTCATGTAATCACTTATTTTCTTCATGAATATATTAGATCTTCTTATTTTTAGCTTTAAAGGTTAAGTTGTTTAGATGGTGAAACTTGTACATACATAAACATGACTTAAATTCGTGATCAATAGGCTTACTACTAGCTCTTATGGCTAGGGAAGTGGCACAAAAATGGAGATGATGACCAAGGAAGAAAGTGAGTGGTTAAAAGCTCCACAAGATGGTCCTTCAAGTTCTGACACCTCAAGCCTTCTTAGATGGTCTCCATACACCTTGTAGTGGCCTTGGAATGGATGTATGATGATCGAAAGTGAGGGTGTATGATGGTGGAGGTGAGGCCGAGAGCAAAGAGGGCAAGGGAGGAAGGAGGTGAAGTGAATGAGAATGTGTGATTGCTTAGGATTTTATAAGATCTTTCAAATCTTTTAATGGTATAATTCTTAGAATATTCCCCAACATAATATCTAATAAAATCAAATGATATCAAATAAAATCCCCATGGTGGGACTCTTGTCCAACCGTCCAACTAAAGAGGGGGGCAAAGTGTAATTTTTGAGAAGTTGAAGGTTTAAAGTGTAAATGGTAAGGTTTAAGTATGTTTAGGTGTTTTTATGATTTTTAAGGTGTTCTAGTATCAATGCCACTTTAATATCATAAAAACATTACTTCTAGTCAAATTTTGATGTCCCATTTATTGTCCGGTTGTTTGGTTCGTTATAGTTCGTTAAAGTGCTGAATTGCGCAGTTTCACTACGGGTGATTTTTAGTGCATAGTTTAGCTTCCGGAAAGTTTATATGTTATCCCTTGTATCCATACTTGGGTTTTAATGTATTTTAGACGTTGGACCTACTCCTAGGCCCTAATTCCATTATCTGACTGCTTTCTGCAGGGCTGCTGACACAATGTGTCTTACCGGTGAGTTTACCAGTCTTTCTAACGCAACGCTAAAAGTAATGCATAAAGCAATATTTGAAGTATAAAACATGCATGAATTCACATGTGTAGGTCCCGTTTTTCCCGGTGAGGATCGATAACGAGAAACCTATTCCCTGTTTATAACAAACACGGACACGGGTGCGGAATCCCCGAGACGGCGCAAACCGAGTCGAACCGAACCGAGTCGTGTCCACATAAAGTGTACCAACAACATGTATAGCATGTAATCAGACAATGTTGACATTTAAGCACATAATTGCAGATATTAAATAATAATAAAACTGCACGGAAATTACCGGTTTTGTGCCAGTTGTCACAGTCTCCCCCCGTTAAAAGAATTTCGTCCCGAAATTCAAGTTGAGTTATCTCTCGCAGGAGTTTTCTCGAACAGGTGGGGGTACTTGTGTTTAAACTGTTCTTCACATTCCCACGTGTACTCGGGTCCGTGCTTAGAGTTCCAACGTACTTTGATAAGTTTGATGCTACTCCTCCGGGTCTTGTTGACTTTCTAGTCTGTAACCTCAACGGGTTGTTCTATAAATCGGAGTGTGTCGTCGATATGCACTTCATCCGCAGGGATGATCACTGTTTCTTGGGTTGGACTCTTCTTGAGGTTGTACACATGAAACGTATCATGTGCTCCGTTAAGTTCTTCCGGTAACTAAAACTTGTATGCCACGGTACCAATTCTTTCTAAGATCTTGAATGGTCCAATGTATCGTAGATTCAGCTTTCCACGCTTTCCGAACCTTGCTACACCTTTCCAAGGTGAGACTTTCAACAGAACTTTGTCTCCCACCTCGAATTCTAAGGGTTTTCGTCTTCGATCAGCGTAGCTCTTTTGTCGATCTCGAGCCGCCTTAATGCGCTCTCGGATCTGAATGATCTTGTCGGTTGTTTCTTGAACAAGTTCAGGACCAACCATACGTTTGTCTCCAGCGTCTGCCCAACATAATGGCGAGCAGCACTTGCGGCCATATAGAGCTTCGAACGGTGCGGCTTTTATGCTTGTATGGTAGTTGTTATTGTAGGAAAACTCAACTAAAGGTAGGTGAGTATCCCAGCTGCCGCCTATGTCCATAACACATGCGCGAAGCATATCTTCCAGCGTTTGTATGGTTCGTTCGCTCTGGCCGTCTGTTTGCGGATGGAAGGCCGTGCTTAGATCTAGTTGAGATCCAAAGGCTTCCTGGAAGGATTGCCAGATCCTTGATACAAAACGTCCATCTCTATCTGAGATAATTGAGATAGGCACTCCATGACGTGCAACGATTTCTTTCAGGTACAGCTTAGCAAGCTTTCCAGTGCTATCCTTCTCCCGGATCGGTAGGAAATGCGCAGAATTCGTTAACCGATCGACTATCACCCAAATCATATCATGCCCTCTAGGGGTCCTGGGTAATTTTGTTATGAAGTCCATTGAGATTTGCTCCCACTTCCACATGGGTATCTCGGGCTGCTGCATTAGACCAGACGGTTTCTGATATTCGGCCTTAACCTTGGCACAGGTTAGGCATTTTCCAACGTAGACAGCAACATCGCTTTTAAGCCTTGGCCACCAGTAGTATTCTTTCAAGTCTTGATACATCTTGTCCGACCCTGGGTGGATCGAGTATCTCGACTTGTGGGCTTCATCAAAGATGACTTCTCGAATACCGCCATAGAGCGGAACCAAAATACGCCCCTTAAAGTATAAGGTTCCCTCTTCGTTTGGCACCAAATTCTTCTGCATACCTCAGAGATATTCAGCTCTACGATTCTCCCTCTTAAGGGCTTCTTGTTGTACATCATGAATGTGTGCAGTGAGGTTCGCCCGAATAGTCATTTTCAATGCTCAAACTCTTAGGGTCTTAACCCTTTCTTTTCGACTTAACGCATCTGCTACTACGTTTGCCTTTCCAGGATGGTACTTAATCTCACAATCGTAATCATTTAGCAGCTCGACCCATCATCACTGCCGCATGTTTAGTTCCTTCTGATCAAGTATGTGTTGTAGGCTTTTGTGATCTGTGAAGATTGTACATCGAGTACCATATAAATAATGTCACCAGATCTTCAAGGCGAACACCACCGCGCCTAGCTCCAGGTCGTGAGTGGTGTAGTTCTTCTTATGAACTTTCAACTGTCTTGATGCATAAGCGATGACCTTTTGGCGTTGCATGAGCACGCAACCCAAACCTTGACGCGAAGCATCGCAGTATACCACGAAGTCTTCAGTGTCACACCCTGCTAGTTGCGGAAGCGTGTTGCGTGTGACGTAAGAAAGGTAATCATTGCATCCAATCATGTATCACCGGCTCAAGACTTGTTTCCTGAAATACATGTAGTTTTAAAAGGTCAACAAAAGTTGAGCGAGTTCATGCAGTTTTTGTTATCATATGTAATCGTAGTATTCATGAAAATGAAAATCCTGTAATTTTTAGTATTCATGAAAATGAAATCTTGGTATCGTAGTATTCATGAAAATGAAATCTTGTAATCGTAGTATTCGTGAAAATGAAATCCTGTAATCGTAGTATTCATGAAAATGAAATCTTGGTATCGTACTATTCATGAAAAAGAAATCTTGTAGTCATAGTACTCATGAAAATGAAATCTTGTAATCGTAGTATGCATGAAAATGAGATCTTTGCATTCTTGTATTGAAATCCAGGTATGTTAATAGCGTATATGGAGTTTAAGGATCTATGAGTGGGTAGCGAACCCCTGACATTATGTACCATAAGTTACGTAACCAAACCGAAACAACTTTGACATTTTCTGGGATCACAAAAGCACTCCTATGGCCTATCAAAGGAATGGAGCGTGTCTGAAGCTCAATAGATCTACACCTTTTGCACCTTGGTCACTAAGTGATTAATGGTTACTATGTCATCATCCTACTTATGTACATTGATCATGTTATCATCTAAACCCATAGCTAACATACCCATAGTTTTAGCATGTATTTCCCCTCGATTGTTTTAAAAACAAAACATTTGAAATCATTGAAAGGAGGGACATGAACTCACAAATTTTTGTTCCATGTAGTGTGAAATCGAAGTGAGCGTTCGTGCGTGTCAATAACCTACATGTGTACTAATCTCGTTAGACACTAGGTCTTTCGGACCTCGTACAAGTTGTTCATCTTGAATTCTTTATTATGTTCTCGTTTGTCATCTTTGGAACAACTTTGTATTTTAGAGTGTTGATAGTTTACTCGCTCGATTGTTATGTATATACATGCATTCTATACGTATTGAATTATATGTGAACGGCTTCGAACCTATGTCATTAGGCTTACCCCACGTTTTATTGTTATTGGGCCTAGCCCTAGTTTTATGTCATTTGGCCTAGCCCTAGTTTTACTGTCATTGGGCCTAGCCCATGTACTTTAGAAATTTGGGCCTTGACCCATATATTTGCCATTGGGCCTTGGCCCATGTATGTTAGTAATTTGGGCCTAACCCAAATAATTTATCTTTGGGCTCTAGCCCATGCATTTTAGTAATTTGGGCCTAGCCCAAATCTAATTTTGGTGAGTCCATAAATATATACTCTTGCATTTATACCAAAAATTCACCAAGCATGTAACTTAATAAGTTCGTTTTTCACATGAAAAATTCTTGGTAATTTTTATAGTTTTCGACTTTCCGGATTCTTGTTTTTGACCACTTAGATATGTGTTCGTTTTAGTGTCTAAAAATAAGTTATTTTTAGACTCGACATTGTAGTAACTTGTTCAAGATGTCGATACGCCCAATTTGTCGTCTTCAAGTGTTATGTATTTCCATTTCGGTCATGTTATTTAATTGTCCGATTTACTAGCATTTCTTGGACCATGTAGGAACATGTATGTTTATTTATTTTGATCACCCTATAGGCATCTAATACATACACATATAGCACATATTACATTCACTTGACAAGTTTCCAAAAATATATATTTTTTTACCAAAAATTATATATACATATATGGTTACACTTTTAACCATTTATTTTTGTAAAAGAGTAAGTTTAAGTCCATAAAACTTATTGAATATTTAAGACTTATATATTCTCATCAGGGTTTCCAAAATGACGTTTATGACCACTAATCTCGTTTAACATTGTTAATCACCCTTTAATCCCATTTTTAATCGCGATTAGATTTTTAGAAAAAAAATCGCCATAGTTTCCCCTAAACTATGACGTTTCCCACGTTTTCAAAGCGCGTTTAAACCATGTTTAAACCCATAATCATAATCAATTTCCAAATCAAGTTTCATTACACCAACTTTGCATGCATGATTCATGCTCTTTTCTTCTTTATTTCCATGAACTTTTATAAGTATATTTTTAACAACTTTGTTAAAAATAATGAAATCTTCACATATTTATTAGGACCTTAAAGACACCATTTTCATTATATTTTCTAATTAAAATCTCCTCTTTAAACCACTTTGTTTAGTAAACTTTTAGGATGATCATAATAAGAATCATGGTGGTTATTCTTTATAAAAGTCACTTATGTGTAATAAATCATTTTTAAGTTGTAGTAAAGTTCATGGAACAAGAGGTTGATGATCTTGTTTAGATTTAAACATTACCATGTTTAAATCATCATTTATATTATTAATCATAAAAAGATCACCCACTTAAAACAACTTACTTTAACATAATCAACATAAATTATGCTAACTAGCTATCACAAATCTAATAAATCAACACATAATATAGTTATATTTAGTGTTTATAAGCTTTGGGGTTAGGGTTTTTGGTGTGAATTTTATTAATCTTTTTGATGATCAACTTGTACTTCCATAATCTACTAGTAATATGAAGCTTAAAAATGGTGATTAGAAGACTTACAATATTGCACAATCTAGACAAGAAAATAACAAGATGTTTAAGCTCAAAAATGCTCCTAATAAAGCTCCATGTTTAACCCATGTTTAGAAGGTCTTGAAATGGCTAGATTACGAGAAAAATGGGGTCTTTATGAGTGAAATATGGTGAGTTTGTGGGGGGAGTTCTTGGCTGCCGAAATTTTAAGGGGTGAAGGGAATGTTCTTTTGCAACTTGAGTGGTGAAAATGATGAAGAAAAATGATGTCTTGATATGTTGTGATGGTATGGTGTAAATTCATAATTTTCCACAACAACTATCACCACAACCATACTCTATATCTATCAAAATTCAAACATGAGTAAGGTGGGTGGGACCCACCTATTGACTGATTTTGACGTGGGGGGGGGGGGTAGAATGAAAATATTTTATAAAAAAAAATGGTTAAACTTGTTAAAAATAAGATATTTTGGTCATTATTTAAAGTAGGCTGATTAGAGGTTTAATTACACCGTTAAGGGGTAATTAGTGTTTCGGAACCAAAATTATTATTAACTAGTTCCCTAAACTAGCAAAAATCATGTTTTGGTACATAGAATGCTTTTCGTTTCGTCGTCGGCTCATTTACGTCGCTTTTATGTCGCACCAACAAGAAATTCCGCGAGTTGTTATACCGCATCCGAATGATGTATGAAGTGATTCCGAGTTTCAAATTTGGCTTAACTAGCTCACTAGAGCTTTCATCTGGTTGTTTCGTGACGAAAATATCGCTTACTAGTTCGTCGGTTCGCTAATGAACTAGTTTGACGCATAGCGATATAATATCGGAAGCTTATGATTTTGGTCATCCCATTGATATCCTTAAAATATTTTAGTGTGTTTTTCATCAAGTGACATAATTCCGAAGTCCCGGAAATGCTTTGTTATAGGTTCGGACAAGTTAAAAGTGCTATATTTTTAGCCGAAATAGACATTTTTGAGATTAGGGCGTTATACCGGAAAGTCTTGTTTCTTTGCAAGATGTGTTTTCATAATAATGTTTTCTTATATAAATGGACTTAGTTATGTTATCCGAGTGTCGTTTTTCAGTGTTTCGGTCTGATTCACGGTTTGCTGGCATGAATAGTGTAATCGTGAATAGTGCACGTGGCACTTTCTACCAACACTTTTAGGACATTGTTTGCCTGATTTCGCAATGTGGCGAAAACTAACATATGTTTTAGCATTGTTTCCTTGTCCTAACCTTGTTATCCAATTAACGACACTGTTACGTAATTAAATTACGCTAAATGCATGAGATTATGTAAATAAAATAGTGATTAGTTTGTACGGAATTGCCGGCTTATTGCCATTTGTCACATTCTCCCCCTGTTAAAAAGAATTTCGTCCCGAAATTGACGTTGAGTTATCCTTTAAAGGACTCTTCTCGACCAGGTGGAGGGGTACTTTGTATTGATCTGAACTTCACATTCCCATATATTCTCGGGTTCGTGACGTGAGTTCCAGCAGACCATTACTAGTTTAATACGACTTCTCCTTGTCTTGTGGACTTTCCAGTCCATAACCTAAACAGGTTCTTCGGTAAACTGGAGTTTTTCGTCTACGTGAATTCCATCCGCTAGGATGATAATTGTTTTCATTTGTTGGACTTTTCTTAAGATTCGACACATGAAATGTGTCATGTACGTTACTGAGTTCTTCTGGCAGTTTCAACTTGTACGCGACGGTACCGATATTTTCTAGAATTTCAAATGGCCCAATGTATCTCAGGTTTAGTTTTCCGTGTTTCTCGAATCTAGCTACGCCTTTCTCGAATCTGACCTCGAAGGCTAATGGTTTACATCTTCTGTCCGCGTAGCTCTTTTGTCTGTTACGAGCCACTTTGATATGGTCTCGTATCTTTGCTATCTTGTCAGTAGTCTCTTGGACTAGTTCAGGGCCAATGAGTTGTTTGTCTCTAACTTTCGCCCAACACAGCGGTGATCGGCACCTCCGTCCGTATAGTGCTTCGTATGGGGCGGCTTTGATGCTTGTGTGATAACTGTTATTATAGGAAAACTCCACCAGTGGTAAATGAGTATCCCAGTTTCCGCCCAAATCCATCACACAGGCGCTAAGCATGTCCTCCGACGTTTAGATGGTTCGTTTGCTTTGTCCATCGGTTTGCGGATGAAATGATGTGCTTAGATCCAAACGAGATCCAAGCGATTCCTGAAATGATTGCCATATTCTTGACACAAAGCGACCATCGCGATCCGAGATTATTGAAATAGGTACTCCTTGACGTGCTATTATTTCTTTGAGATAAAGCTCAGCTAACTTCTCCGTACTGTCTTTCTCGCGAATTGGCAAGAAGTGAGCTGACTTGGTTAATCGATCGACGATAACCCAAATCATGTCATGACCTCGAGAGGTCCGTGGGAGTCCTGTAATGAAATCCATTGATATATGTTCCCATTTCCAAATGGGGATCTTGGGTTGTTGTAATAGTCCAGATGGCTTTTAATACTCGGCCTTGACCTTTGCACAAGTTAGGCATTTCCCAACGTAGGTCGCAATATCTCCTTTGAGATTAGGCCACCAGTAATATTCCTTTACATCCTGATACATCTTATTGGATCCTGGATGTATTGAATATCTTGACTTGTGTGCTTCATCCAGCACTAAGTCTCGCAAACCGCCAAAGTAAGGAATCCAGATTCATCCCATGAAATACCATGTGCCATCTTTGTTCTTTTCCAATTGTTTCTCTAATCCTCGCAAGGATTCTGCTTGAATGTTCTCCGGCTTTAGAGCTTCTAGTTGTGCATCGTGCACACGAGTAGTGAAGTTCATCTGAATGGTTAACTCTAAAGCTCGTACTCATAAAGTCTTGACTTGCTCTTTCCAGCTCAAAGCATCCGCCAGAACATTTGCTTTGCCCGGATGGTACTTGATTTCACAGTCATAGTCATTCAACAATTCTACCCATCGCCGCTGGCGCATCTTTAATTCTTTTTTATTGAATATATTTTAAAGACTTCTATGATCAGTGAATATGGTACACTTAGTATCATAGAGATAGTGACGCCAAATCTTTAAAGCGAATACCACTGCGCCCAACTCTAGGTCATGAGTGGTATAATTCTTTTCATGAACTTTCAACTGTCGTGACGCGTACGCGATGACTTTTTCACGTTGCATTAATACACAACCCAAACCTTGGTGCGATGCATCACAATACACCACAAAGTCATCGGTGCCATCAGGGAGTGATAAGATTGGCGCTTGGCATAGTTTATCTTTGAGCTTTTGGAATGCCATTTCTTGTTTTTCACCCCAATCGAACTTTTTATACTTATGAGTGAGTGAGGTTAGCGGTTGAGAAATTTTAGAAAAATTCTCAATGAATCTTTGACAGTATCCCGCTAAACCTAGAAATTGTCTTACTTCTGTTGGGGTCTTGGGAGCGTTTCAGTTCTTTATGGCTTCTATCTTAGCTGGGTCCACATGTATTCCATTCTCATTCACAACGTGACCGAGAAATTGGACCACGCAAATCTAAAGTTCGCATTTTGAGAATTTGGCATACAATTGTTCTTTCTTAAGTAGCTCCAGAATAGTTCTCAAGTGTTATTCATGTTCCGCCTTGGTTCGTGAGTATATTAAAATGTCATCAATGAATACGATCACAAACTTGTCGAGATATGGCTTACATACCCGATTCATCAAATCCATGAATACGGCGGGAGCGTTTGTTAGGCCGAAAGGCATAACAAGGAACTCATAATGCCCATAGCGAGTCCTGAACGCTGTCATAGGAATGCTTTCCTCTTGGATCCTTAGCTGATGGTGTCTGGATCTTAGATCAATTTTGGAATAGAAGATAGAACCTTGTAACTGATCGAACAAGTTGTCAATCCTTGGTAAAGGATACCGGTTCTTTATGGTTAACTTGTTCAGTTCTCGGTAATCTATACACATCCGAAAGGTTCCGTCTTTCTTCTTGTCAAATAGCACCAGAGCTCCCCAAGGTGAGAAACTCAGTCTAATTAATCCTTTGTAAAGCAATTCCTGAAGCTGAGTAGATAATTCCTGCATCTCCGAGGGTGCGAGTCTATATGAAGCTTTCGCCACCAGTGCAGCTCCTGGCACAAGATCGATACTGAATTCGACTTGTCGCTGCGGAGGTAGTCTCGGCAAATCTTTCTGGAAAGACTTCTTGGTATTCCCTTACCACAGGGATGTCCTCCACCTTGCGCTACTCGGCCTTCTTGTCGACCACATGGACAAGAAAGGCGATGCATCCTATTCTCAGACTCTTCCGAGCCTTCATACAGTTGTTGATCAGCAGCCGTGTATCGTGTTTCTCCCCGTGCACCAAAAGATGTTCTCTCGTCAGACAGGGGGAAAAAGAATAATAGTTTTCGCAGCACAACTACTTCTGCTCGATTGTCGGCCCACCAGTCTATGCCAGAAGTTAAGTCGTAACAACCTAATTGAATGAGTGAAAAGTCGTTACTGAATTTCCGTGCTCCAAGTTCGAGTGTGCATCCTTTGATGTCTTTCCTGGCTTGACTAATTTACCATTGGTCAATCCTATTGAATGGAAGGACGTCTTGTTTACTTGACTCGGCCAAGCATACTTTGAATTTTATGGGGATGAAGCTAATACCGACACCGGTGTTAAACAACATGGATGCAACGGGTCGGTTGATAGGAATGTATCGGTGACCCTTAATGACTTCACATGACTTCGCTAATTCCTCATTAGCTAACTTGATAGAGCAAGACATGTTTAACCTACATGCCTCTAATTCGTGTATATGCTTAGTATCAAAAGACACTAAGTTAAGCTGACGCTGGTATCCAAAGAATTGATACATGATGGTTGTAGAGTAGAGCATACCCCTAGACTTGCTTACTCACTAGCTTGATTCATCCTTAACCATCCATGCTCGTAGTGACCTCCTTGCCACAGTAAAAACCACCTCGTTCATTCTTAAATATAGCTAACTCATTAGTTTCTGTTCTGTGCCAAGTCTCACCACACTGCTACTCTTGTCACTTTTGCAAGTTCCCTCATGATGAATGTTTCACCTATCTCATTCTGAATTTTGACAAGTTATTAGCATACTTCTTAATGCGAGCATCGATTATGGCAGTAATCGCCTTCGCTTTCCTTGTCACGGGATTTCTCTTTCTCTTAACACCCTCCTTGGGCAGTCCCCCATCCTCACCACATCCTTGGTGAGACTAACTGAGAGAGTTACTTGAAAATAAATCTAGGTAGGGTGACATGATGTGATCATGATTCGGATCTTAGGGCTAAACCCTAAATGTAGCGCTCAGTGTGTTTGGATTCGAGTGTTATCCAATATGCAATCAATCCTTGACAGATTGTAGAGGCGTCGGGGTAACTAACAACATTAGCTCTAATCATGATTGAGTTCTAGAGCTCGGTTCCCAAACTTGGAATTTTTCCACTAGCGAGCAATACTCTTCTTGCTTAAGATTCTTGAGTTCTTCCCACAATAACCTCTTTGTTGTATTACTCCCTATAGTTTGCACTTGGAGATTCCACCAAGTTAACGCCTCATTCAACAGAAGGCTATTCGTTTACCAAAAACATTTACTTAGGAGTACATTTATTAGCAAGGTTAACTGACTTCCTTGTCTTTAACTAGCGGATAGAACTCACCGCACCTTCCGTATCAATGAGGTCTCACGGCTTATAATCCGAAAAAGCCTTAGGATTAAAATCTAGTGTGACTGCATCTCCAAGTGTGGCATTGCCACTCATTCTCTTCCCATCGGGATTTGAACCACTTGAACTACCGGTACCATCAGTATCATCACTAATGTTGACTCGACAACCTCATGTTGTTCCATATGACCTCTAGTTCAACTTTAATAGTAGGGCGCTGATTAACTGACCCTCTTCTAGGCGTAGATTTTCTTATCGACGCCACGTTGTTTCCGATACGTAGTATCATTGGGTCTAGGCTTTTACTTGGACAGATATAGCCTATCATGCGCCTAAGAATTAAGAATGTGATTGGTCATGGAAACCTCAAGACAGCGTTGCTCCGGTATGTTTGAACAATGATATTCATGAATAAATGTATTCCAAAATGCATAGTACCTCTTGAGTGTATTAGCCATGTGCCTAAATGGGAAAAGAAGTAATTCGTTGAGGAGGAGAAACCAAACGGTCGTCTCCAATTTTTACAACGTGTATCCCATACTTCCTGGATCTCGATCGTCTAAAGTAGGAAAAATCCTTCGCCGCACTAGCCCGTGTGACGAATACGTTGATACTCCTTGAGCTCCACGAGCTTCGACAAAATTGTTATAATTTCCATAGATGTCGAATAATACAATGAAGGGGTTGAAGCTTGGCTCATGCCATAGTATCCTTTGGAATACGACAAGTATCAAATGACAGAGTTTAATGTAATCATCTTCGATAACTAAGATAAGGTAAGGTGTCATAGACACCAAAGAACCAGCCCATGTACAAGAATTTCGAGAATGTTGAGGAAAAATCCTCCATGAGTGGCTAACGAGTTTTGTTTGCTTTCGATGACTAGTCTTAGACGACTCGTGTTATAGATCGAATGTTAAGTGCAAACAAAACGTGTAGTCTTCCTGCATCGTAGAGTGTTATAGTAACCATTCCGGTTAGTGTTCTACTAGATAGAAATTTGAACAACTTAAGAACTTCGAATGGATAGTGATCTCTCAGTTTGACCCGCAGAGCCCACCAGGATTCCCATGCACTACAAGTTGTTATTACATGGGCCCCCGTAATAGTAAATTATCTTGCATGGTCACCCCAGTGTCTCTCGTTCAAAGCATACGATCAGTCAGAGAGAGGAGTCTATTGTCTACATACCTTCAACATAGAAGGGACCTTCATGCTGGTCCACGTGCCAATGCCCCTTGTCATTATTCGTGAAAGGGAACAACGTTAGTCTAAAAAGAATTCGTAATAATAACCACTGGAGGGGCACCTTCAAGATGAATACCTCATCTTCCTTACCTTAACAAGAATGTAATCAATCATGACCTTTATGAATCCCAGGGACCTCTTCCCACTAGTAGAGTTGTTGTCCAAGGCTGCCACCTCCACCTCGTCGTCACAACCGAAGCTAGACATATACTACCCGAGGGAAGCAACCATCTTCCACAGAATCAATGCTTTAGGGTCTCGATTACGGACCACTTCCGCCAAAAGCTTCGTAATAGATGCGAGGTCGTCATTCTCATCGAGTGAGTTAAGTGTAATAATAGAATTCATAGTCGAAGGTATTTTCATTCATGGCAAATATTCCATACAACACATATATAAATATATTATATATATATATAATTAATCACTAAATCTCATGTTGTTTTTGTTCTCATGTTTCACATGTAAGCCTTAGTGTTTTCAAGTCTATTCCTTATAGACTAAACATGTATTGAACCATATCAGTTACTTATGATTGAGCTCGCGTGATAGATCCTCATGTTATAGTGACACAATGAAAACCTTTTGTCATTTTTGTCATACTTTTGAAATCACGTTTGTAATGTTATTGACTTTGTTTTCATGTGTGAGCCCTTCGGTGATTGTAGACCAAACTTTGTAAAAGTTTTTCCCCGGTTCACTACAATCGGAGCTCTGATACCAATCTGTCACACCCTGCTAGTTGCGGAAGCGTGTTGCGTGTGACGTAAGAAAGGTAATCATTGCATCCAATCATGTATCACCTGCTCAAGACTTGTTTCCTGAATACATATAGTTTTAAAAAGTCAACAAAAGTTGAGCGAGTTCATGCAGTTTTTGTTATCATATGTAATCGTAGTATTCATGAAAATGAAAATCCTGTAATCGTAGTATTCATGAAAATGAAATCTTGTAATCATAGTATTTGTGAAAATGAAATCATGTAATCGTAGTATTCATGAAAAGGAAATCTTGGTATCGTAGTATTCATGAAAATGAAATCTTGTAATCATATTATTCATGAAAATGAGATCTTTGCATTCTTGTATTGAAATCCAGGTATGTTAATAGCATATATGGAGTTTAAAGATCTATCAGTGGGTAGCGAACCCCTGACATTATGTACCATAAGTTACGTAACCAAACCGAAACAACTTTGACATTTTCTGGGATCACAAAAGCACTCCTATGGCCTATCAAAGGAGTGGAGCGTGTCTGAAGCTCAATAGATCTACACCTTTTGCACCTTGGTCACTGAGTGATTAATGGTTACTATGTCATCATCCTACTTATGTACATTGATCATGTTATCATCTAAACCCATAGCTAACATACCCATAGTTTTAGCATGTATTTCCACTTGATTGTTTTAAAAACAAAACATTTGAAATCATTGAAAGGAGGGACATGAACTCACAAATTTGCGTTCCATGTAGTGTGAAATCGAAGTGAGCGTCCGTGCGTGTCAATAACCTACATGTGTACTAATATCATTAGACACTAGGTCTTTCGGACCTCGTACAAGTTGTTCATCTTGAATTCTTTATTATGTTCTCGTTTGTCATCTTTGGAACAACTTTGTATTTTAGAGTGTTGATAGTTTACTCGCTCGATTGTTATGTATATACATGCATTCTATACGTATTGAATTATATTGAACGGCTTGGAACCTATGTCATTGGGCTTACCCCACGTTTTATTGTTATTTGGCCTAGCCCTAGTTTTATGTCATTGTGCCTAGCCCTAGTTTTACTGTCATTGGGCCTAGCCCATGTACTTTAGAAATTTGGGTCATGGCCCATATACTTTAGTAATTTGGGTCTTGACCCATATATTTGCCATGGGCCTTGGCCCATGTATGTTAGTAATTTGGGCCTAACCCAAATAATTTATCTTTGGGCTCTAGCCCATGCATTTTAGTAATTTGGCCCTAGCCCAAATCTAATTTTGGTGAGTCCATTAAATATACTCTTGCATTTTTATCAAAAATTCACCAAGCATGTAACTTAATAAGTTCGTTTTTCACATGAAAATATCTTGGTAATTTTTATAGTTTACGACTTTCCGGATTCTTGTTTTTGACCACTTAGATATGTGTTCGTTTTAGTGTCTAAAAATAAGTTATTTTTAGACTCGACATTGTAGTAACTTGTTCACGATGTCGATGCGCCCAATTTTTCGTCATCAAGTGTTATGTATTTCCATTTCGGCCATTTTATTTAATTGTCCGATTTACTAGTATTTCTTGGACCATGTAGGAACATGTATGTGTATTTATTTTGATCGCCCTATAGGTATCTAATACATACACATATAGCAAATATTACATGCACTTGACAAGTTTCCAAAAATATATAATTTTTTATCAAAAATTATATATACATATATGGTTACACTTTTAACCATTTATTTTTGTAAAAGAGTAAGTTTAAGTCCATAAAACTTATTGAATATTTAAGACTTAAATATTCTCATTAGGGTTTCCAAAATGACGTTTATGACCACTAATCTCGTTTAACATTGTTAATCACCCTTTAATCCCATTTTTTATTGCGATTAGATTTTTAGAAAAAAAATCGCCATAGTTTCCCCTAAACTATGACGTTTCCCACGTTTTCAAAACGCGTTTAAACCATTTTTAAACCCATAATCATAATAAATTTCCAAATCAAGTTTCATTACACCAACTTTGCATGCATGATTCATGCTCTTTTCTTCTTTATTTCCATGAACTTTTATAAGTATATTTTTAACAACTTGGTTAAAAATAATGAAATCTTCACATATTTATTAGGACCTTAAAGACACCATTTTCATTATATTTTCTAATTAAAATATCCTCTTTAAACCACTTTGTTTAGTAAACTTTTAGGATGATCATAATAAGAATCATGGTGGTTATTCTTTATAAAAGTCACTTATGTGTAATAAATCATTTTTAAGTTGTAGTAAAGTTCATGAAACAAGAGGTTGATGATCTTGTTTAGATTTAAACATTACCATGTTTAAATCACCATTTATATTATTAATCATAAAAAGATCACCCACTTAAAACAACTTACTTTAACATAATCAACATAAATTATGCTAACTAGCTATCACAAATCTATTAAATCAACACATAATATAGTTATATTTAGTGTTTATTAGCTTTGGGGTTAGGGTTTTTGGTGTGATTTTTATTAATCTTTTTGTTGATCAACTTGTACTTTCATGATCTACTAGTAATATGAAGCTTAAAAATGGTGATTAGAAGACTTACAATATTGCACAATCTAGACAAGAAAATAAGAAGATGTTTAAGCTCCAAAATGCTCCTAATAAAGCTCCATGTTTAACCGATGTTTAGAAGGTCTTGAAATGGCTAGGTTATGAGAAAAATGGGGTCTTTATGAGTGAAATATGGTGAGTTTGTGGGGGGGGGGGGGGGGGTTCTTGGCTGCCGAAATTTTAAGGGGTGAAGGGAAGGTTCTTTTGCAACTTGAGTGGTGAAAATGATGAAGAAAAATGATGTCTTGATATGTTGTGATGGTATGGTGTAAACTCATAATTTTCCACAACAACTTTCACCACAACCATACTCTATATCTATCAAAATTCAAACATGAGTAAGGTGGGTGGGACCCACCTATTGACCGATTTTGACATGGGGGAGGTAGAATGAAAATATTTTATAAAAAAATGGTTAAACTTGTTAAAAATAAGATATTTTGGTCATTATTTAAAGTAGGGTGATTAGGGGTTTAATTACACCGTTAAGGTAATTAGTGTTTCGGAACCAAAATTATTATTAACTAGTTCCCTAAACTAGCAAAAATCATGTTTTGGTACATAGAATGTTTTTCGTTTCGTCGTCGGCTCATTTACGTCGCTTTTATGTCGTACCGACAAGAAATTCCGCGAGTTGTTATACCGCATCCGAATGATGTATGAAGTGATTCCGAGTTCCAAATTTGGCTTAACTAGCTCACTAGAGTTTTCATTTGGTTGTTTCGTGATGAAATTATCGCTTACTAGTTCGTCGGTTCGCTAACGAACTAGTTTGACGCATAGCGATATAATATCGGAAGCTTATGATTTTGGTCATCCCATTGATATCCTTAAAATGTTTTAGTGTGTTTTTCATCAAGTGACATAATTCTGAAGTCCCGAAAATGCTTTGTTATAGGTTCGGACAAGTTAAAAGTGCTATATTTTTAGCCGAAATAGACATTTTTGAGATTAGGGCGTTATACCGGAAAGTCTTGTTTCTTTGCAAGATGTGTTTTCATAATAATGTTTTCTTATATAAATGGACTCGGTTATGTTATCCGAGTGTCGTTTTTCAGTGTTTCGGTCTGATTTCACGGTTTGCTGGCATGAATAGTGTAACCATGAATATTGCACGTGGCACTTTCTACTAACACTTTTAGGACATTGTTTGGCTGATTTCGCAATGTGGCAAAAACCAACATATGTTTTAGCATTGTTTCCTTGTCCTAACCTTGTTATCCAATTAACGACACTGTTACGTAATTAAATTATGCTAAATGCATGAGATTATGTAAATAAAATAGTGATTAGTTTGTACGGAATTGCCGGCTTATTGCCATTTGTCACATTCACTGGCCTTCGGGTAAGGATAGTATCGGTGCATCGCTTAGCTTGTTTTTTAGAAGTTGGAAAGCTTCTTCCTGCTTATCACCCCAGTCGTACTTCTTATCCTTCTGCGTAAGGGAAGTCAGCGGTTGAGCTATCTTGGAGAAATTCTCGATAAATCGCCGGTAATAGCCCGCTAAGCCCAAAAATTGTCGAACTTCAGTTGGGGTTTTGGGGGCTTCCCAATTCTTTATCGCTTCTATCTTGGCTGGGTCTACATGAATGCCCTTCTTGTTCACAACGTGACCAAGGAACTGTACTTCGCGAATCCAAAATTCGCACTTTGAGAACTTTGCATAAAGTTTCTCTTTCTTCAGTAGTTCCAAAATGGTCCTGAGGTGTTGCTCGTGCTCTTCTCTCGTTCGCGAGTAAATCAGGATATCATCGATAAATACAAGCACGATTTTATCGAGATATGGTTTGCAAACGCGGTTCATCAGATCCATAAATACCGCTGGCGCGTTCGTCAGTCCGAATGGCATCACAAGGAACTCGTAATGCCCATAACGCGTTCTGAATGCAGTCTTTGGTACGCTCTCCTCCTGGATCCTTAACTGATGGTATCCCGATCGAAGGTCGATCTTGGAATAGTAGCTCGATCCTTGCAACTGATCAAATAAGTCATCA
Source organism: Helianthus tuberosus (assembly GCA_030545235.1). NCBI lineage: Eukaryota > Viridiplantae > Streptophyta > Magnoliopsida > Asterales > Asteraceae > Helianthus > Helianthus tuberosus. The sequence continues at coordinate 128,875,395 of CM060408.1, forward strand.
ATCCTTGGTAGTGGGTACCGATTCTTGACAGTGAGCTTGTTCAACTCTCTGTAATCGATACACATCTGCAGTGTGCCATCTTTCTTCTTCACGAACAAAACCGGAGCTCCCCAAGGCGAGAAGCTCGGCCTTATGAATCCTTTATCCAACAACTCCTGGAGTTGTGTAGATAATTCTTGCATTTCGGATGGCGCAAGTCGATAGGGTGCCTTGGCTACAGGAGCGGCTCCTAGAACCAAGTCAATATGGAATTCGACTTGTCGTTGCGGAGGTAGTCCTGGCAAATCTTCAGGAAAAACATTAGGGAATTCCTTCACCATAGGAATGTCTTCGAGTTTCGGTTCCTCGGCCTTCTTATCTACAACGTGCGAAGGAATATTACGCATCCTTTCCTCAAGCATTTATGCGCCTTCTTACAATTGATGATTCGCAGAGGCATGTCTCGTTTTTCTCCATGCAAGATGAGAGTTTCATCATTCGCAAGAGGGATGCGAATGATTTTCTCGTGGCAAACAACTTCAGCCTTATTCTTGGACAGCCAGTCCATTCCAACCACCACATCGAAGCTACCCAATTGAACACGTAAGAGGTCGATATTAAAGTTTTGCTCACCAAGTTCTAATGTACAACCTGTCACACCCTGGCTTTGCGGAAGCGTGGTCAATTTTGGTGTGACTTCTTAATACCATAGCTTAATCATAACAAAGCTATATGAAATAAAATCATGCAAGATCATCCGTTTGATTAAGTTTTAAAACCAGAATAACATACCATTGTCTTAAAGACTTACAACATCATAACATAAAACTTTTTCTTGATAAACATAAACATCAACATGAGATAAACGCAGTTTAAGATTTGTGACTTGTCCAGGAAAGAGTCACGTTTCCTAAACTGGGATGACCTTGGAACCCAATATGCAGCGGGAAAACACATCATACCGTGCCAGATCCTGTTAATTTCCTGAAATACATGTGAGTTGAAAAATCAACAATAATGTTGAGCGAGTTCATGTGCAAGTGAGTATGTAAAACACTTGTGAGTATAAAAATTCCCTGGTATGTAGCAGTGTAAGGAAAAGAGATCACCAATGGTTTGCAAGGCCATTAGCATGTGTGAAGTGCAAGTAGGAAGACTCAACCTAGCAGATTTTTGCGTCGGGTACAAAGTCACTCAAGGTCCGTTCTGTTGGTCCTCTTAGAGGTCCGTTCTGTTGGGCCTAGAGTTGGGCTCGCTACACCCAGATAGATCTACCGCTTACGTCCCTCGGTGTTTCTGCCTACCCATTCACATGATCTAAGTAGTAAACCTCCTTATGTTAACATACCATGTATAAAGTACTTGTAATCAAAGTAACATGTATTTCACCCCCGCAGTTAAGAAAACTGAAAACAGTTAGAGAAAAGGGGGACATGAACTCACTGTCGGTGCGTCTCTACCAAGTACTCCCAATCAGAAAGCTGTGCGACGACCTACAAGTGCTAATTCTATTAGACGGACGGCCGTGCCTTAGCTTTATATTTTAAGTCTTTGGGAAATAGTTAGACAACTATTTCGTGTTTACGTTCTGTATATACTTGGTAGTTAATCTCCTTCCCAAGGATGGGGGATTCAATACATGTGCGTTCAAATTAAACCATTAAGTCTCACTTAATATATATATACCTTTCCAATTCCAAAATATAAGTATTTTTCTCAAAAATATTATATTTTCATTTCTCATAATTTTTCTCCAATAATACGTTGTTAAAATACGCGTTCATAAATATTTCTGTAAGTGCGTAAGTTACGTTTTAACAATCGAGTGGTAATATAATTACCGGTGTAACTTATATATATTTATGGTGAAAGCGTTCGTATTATTTTGGATTCGTTGACGTTCGTAAATATTATTTTTACTTTAAAAATAATATTTATGTATTTCCACAAAATAATCATAAACAGTGTGTGAAAAATATATATATTTATCACGTTAAATTTTGTGAAAATCCCACCTCCGAATATTTAGTAAATAAAGTCATGGCGAAATTTATGTTTCGAAAACATGTCAAAAATAATTCTAACACTTGTAGTGTAATTAGTTCTAAGTGTTAGGTTTTTAGAAAAATTTTGCCAGAGTTTCCTCTGTAACTGGAGGTGGCCACGCTTCCAAGCGTATCATTTTCTTTATCAAATCAAATCAACCAATGTTCTCAACATTATCAAACAACTTTTCAACATTTTAACTAGTCAGAGATAGACATAATCGCAAAAATATACGAACTTGTGGTTTGTCTAAAAATATGTAGTAAATCTCTTTACTTTTAATGGATCTTTTATGTAAATAATCCGATTTTGTAAAAACCTCGTTTTTAGAGAAAATCCGTCTTTACAACTTCTCATCCTCTTTTACAAAGTTTGTTATTTTGTCGAAACCTCTCATTTCACAAGTGTTTACACACTTGTGGTTTATAAAAATCGTACTTGTTAGTGTAAGATCCGTCTTTTAGAAAACATGATTTCCTTGACGCTTGGTCCTTTGAAAATACCACTTGCAGATGCGTAGATCTGCTAGTTTTAAACATCATTTTTTTACACAAGTTCATGTTTCATGTGTGGTAGAGTTTCACCTTTTAACCCTTGTTACTTCTAAAATAGTTTTATGTCATGATCCAAGAACATGACTACACCGGGTTAAACGATGATTCGAGCTACCACAACATAGATCGGGTCTAAATAATCACAACTTTCAATTACTACATCATTTACACAACATATAAGCTATTAACCACCATTTTTCATGTTTTTAGTAGACTTTTGTGCATCATCTTGCATGTTAACGAGTTTTATCCGATACAAATCCTTTTAACCACTTTAGATTAGTTCAAATACGAGTTTTAAGCATTATACCTCTAGCTCGAGGCTAGGGAAGAATCTATGCGCAAATGAGGTGGATAAAAGCCAAAGAAAGAGGTCCTTCGCGTTCCGCTTGCTCCAAGCTTCCTAATACGTGACCCTTGATGTTTGTAGATGCTTGGAATGATGATGATCAAACTCGAAAATGGGTGGGTGGTTATAGGGGGGTTCGGCCGAGAGCTCTAGAGAAGAGAGGGAGAGTGTTTGTGTGAAGTTGTTAAGTGATAATGATCAAGTGTGTTAATCTCTTAACTTATAGACAAACTCAAGTGCTAATAACCAATGGTTCTTGTGTCTTTAGGATATTAGACAAGATTAGATTAGGAGATCTTGCAAGTACAAAGCATGTCCCCAAGGGGACGGTTTCGGTCAAGAGGGGGGGGGGGGGTCCTTGGTTCGATTTCAATCATTAGTTGGTTACTTAGTTAGGTTAACTAAGTTAAGTTTAGAGATTAACTTGGTTAGTTGTGTGTCACGCGTTATAATGGGTGTTAGGGTGTTCAGGGACCCTAACTAGCTCAGAAAAAGATAAGTAATGAAAATAACAATATTTTCATGTTCCGGGTAAAGTCTGGTTGTTTGGTTGGATAGTAATCCGTTAAAGTGCTTAACAAAGCTTAAAGTGTCGTTATTACTTTCTTTAGTGACACAGCTTATTCCTGACACTTTGGAAAGTGTCTAGCGTTATTTTTCTCATGTTTTGGCACTTTACTAGTCAGCTAGAAGCTGGATTATTTATTAAAGTGCTGTGTTTTGTACTTAGAGTACGTTTTAGGCACATCCAGTCATTGTAACTTATTCCTAGAGACGCAGTTCCACAACCCTTGTATCCCTACACTCACTACTAGTGTAGCAAAATATCTCAGGCTCTTATAGGCCTTGGAGGCAGTGTTTACCTGATGCTGGCTTTATCAGCATGTTCAGTAGGTTATCCGTTATAGTGCTACTGTGCTTTTGTGCATCATGTTTGTCACTAAGGTTCAGTATGTAAGTATTGTAGTGACGATAAGTAAAGTATGATGCAAGTAAGTACATGTATCAGATATCAAGTAGCAGTTCATCAGCTAGTTCAAACAAGCACAGTAATTAAGCAGTAATTAATCATTAGTTAAGTCGTACGGATACCTGGTTTAGTGCGGGTTGTCACACAACCCCTAACAACTTCACCCGATTCAACAAGTTTACCATCGGCTAGTTCTATGGAATAAGGAATATCTAATCTACTAGATTCTATTCCAAGCATACGTTTAAATTCCACAGACATGAAACTATAATCGACACCAGTGTCAAATAGTATGGATGCAAAATGATTGTTAACGAGAAACTTACCGGTGACCACATTAGGGTCCTCGTGTGCGTTCCTTGCTCGAATCACGAATGCTCGAGCCTGAGCATTGTTCTCCCCTGGGCAATCTTTCTTGAAATGATCCTTGCTTCCACAACCAAAGAATCCTTGGTTCTGCCCAGCTCCATTACCATACCGGTTACCATTACCATTGCCATTTCCACCACCGTTTCCATTACCAGCACCGTTACGGTTTCCATTCTCGTTCCTATTACCACTTCCATTTCTTTTTCCCCAACAGTTCTTGGCAAGGTGACCCAGTTTTCCACACTTGTCACATTTTGGAATGCGACAAACTCCTTCATGATGACGCTTGCACTGATTGCATTTGGGCAGAGTGCCCTGGTATCCCCTGGCAGGGGCGTCATTCATGGCTGCAAGAGTTTTCGCCTCCTGTGGCGGATTGGGGTCACGCTTCTTATCGTTGGAACCCTTGTTGTTGTTACGTGTCGCTTGATTCAGGCTCGAATGCTTCCTTTTCTTGTCACCAGACGACTCAGCATGCGTCTCGGTCTTTTCAGTTGGGTTCAGTGATAACTTCTTCATACGTATAGCATCTTCAGTAAGGCTGACAGCCAGAGTTACAGCCTGAGTGATCGTTTCAGGTTTAGCCGAAGTTACCATGCTGCGAAACTCTGGGGCCAATCCCCAGATGTAGCGCTCAACGCGCTTAAATTCGGGAGTCACCATATAGGGGATCACTTTTGACAAATCATGGAACCTTCGGGTATAACCAGTAATGTCTGCACCTCCCATGGACAAGTGCCAGAACTCAGTCTCCAACCTTTGGAGTTCAGCACGAGAGCAATACTTTTCTCTCATTCTCTCCTTCAACTCATCCCAAGTCATACCATAAGCAGCATCTTCGCCCAGAGTCTGGACTTGCAAATTCCACCAAGTCAAAGCCTCATCAACGAATAACCCAGTAACAAAAGTGACTTGCTGATCCGAGGTATACTTGCTCATAAGGATAGTGGAATCAGTCTTCTCCATCCAACGTACAAAAGCCACTGCACCTCCAGTGTCGTCGTAGTTCATTGGCTTGCAGTCGAGAAACTGCTTGAAGGTGCAGCCTTGAGTTGTGTTTCCTCCAGATGAATCTCCCTGTCCATTACGTCTAGCATTGCTTGGCCCTCCACTGTGTTCGGTGCGGTTCGCCTCGTATTGGACGATAGCTGCGGAGATCCTTTCTTCCAGTAGGGAGTTCAGTTCTTCAGCAGTCCTCGGCAGTAGAGGAGGAGGAGGTTGATCAGAATCCTGATTGTTCACAGTTCTCCTAGGTGCCATGTTCTGTCAGAACATAACACAACAGGGTTAGACATTTGTTTGATATCGTCATACGAGACAGTAGTAGTATATATACACAGGCATATACCCACATTAGTGACATCAAACAATCCGCCAAACGTATAGATCAATTCATACAGCAACAAGCATGCATAAATAGATAAATACTGATGTGTCATAAGATATTCACCGAGTCTTTATACATATCAGGACAATTTGTTACATCATTGTTTGCGAAGTAAACAAAATGCATAAGGGTTACATCACCCCATAGTACAAGTTTAACATATGTAAAGGACAAAATATCTTTCTTCACATTGGCGGTTCTTGTCTTTATACCCTAAATCATTGCTCCAATAGAGTATTTAATAGGCTGGGGGAGGGTGGGGGTGTTCACGTTTGACCTTCTCTTGTACTGAAGAAATCTCATTTGATACGTGACAAGACTTGTTGTGGTTTCTGTGCACTGAATTCCATAATTATGTATGCATCCATAATTACGTAATTCCTTGCACAGTCCGCACAGTTCGTTTCATCATCGGGTCACTTCCTTCAGATAGGCCACTGTTTTCAGATAAAGACACGTGTACCTGTGATTCCTAGTATATGTGTATATTAATTATTACTCATAGTTGCAAGTAATTCTTAGTCAAAGACAAGTGCTACTCCAGTGCACCCTAAGTCTCGTAGTGTCCTTACTTGACTCTTTGAAAACAGTTTCAGGTAGTGATGTCGCGGAAGGTTTTATGCAATGAAAACTTTTTGAAAAATTGTTTTCGTGAGAGGATCCTAAAGATTGTAGTCTAGACTCGAGAAGGAATCCTGGTTCACTACAAACTCAGCTCTGATACCAATCTGTCACACCCCTTTCTAAGGCGGAAGCACGAGGTGTGATCCTGAAAGGTTCTCATTACATACGAAAGGTAAACACACTACATGCTCGTAAAATAACTCCAAATGCCATTATCATTACATAATTAATACATAACATAGGTTAAGTGTTTACATCACAAGACAGCATATTGTCTGAAAAGTTTACACCTTATTTTAAAGACAAACATGAAGGTTTGATTCTTATATCCCACACAAGATGGGATATAGAAACCAAATCCCAAAAAAAAAAACAGGCATCAGAGACTTGACACGACATGACTAAAACAAAAGAGACATCTTGGAGCAAGAGTAAGACTGCGCGCACATCCACCTTAGTTACCTGAAATACATGTGAGTTTTTGGAAAATCGTCAACATAATGTTGGTGTGAATTCATGCAAATTTGTGAAAACATTTAAGCATTCGTTATAGAAAACATGGTATGTAATTGTATGAAATAAGTATCTCTGTAAATGTAAGGAAATCGAGATCGCTAATGGTTTGCAAGACCATTAACATGTGACACGACATAGGAAGCATCCAAACCATAGGCATTTTTAGTTGTCGATTCACAACTGTCGATTCACGATTAGAGACACAAAAGCACTGCTTGGTAAAAGAATGGCCAAGAGTGTGGTTGCCTGAAACCCATTAGATCTAACCTTTTGTTCCGCGGTCTTGGTATGTATATGATTAATGGTGCTTATGGCACCCTATTTGTGACATGATCTAAAGTATCATTCCTTAGTTTTTGTATTCAACATACCATAACACATGTATTTTCCCCAAGTTTAGAAAACAAGTAAAAGTTTAAAAGTGAGGACATGAACTCACAACTTTGCGTTTCCTGCGTCGTAAACTTCACCGGTTGGTTTTATAGCGTCGTGACCTATACGAGTTCTATTAATGTTAGTCACTAGACTTGTATCACACAAGTACAAGTCACCATCTTTTTTGTATATGTTCTTTGTTGTTAAAAATAATTTATATTTTTAACTATGTATCTTACTTATATTATTTTCCCAAAAATAAATATGAGTATTTTGTATTTTTCACCAAAATCAAGACTTTGATTTTTATTACTTTCTGGAATTATATTTCTTAAAAATAATATATTTTTAAGACTTGTATGAAATATATATATTTTGTCATGCTATGAAATACATATGTGTTTATTCTTGTTATCCACCCGAGTTATATATTTTCGTCCAAAAATATATTTTAAGTTCATAACTTGTCCAAGAGTAAATAATATGTTAAGAAATATATTTTTCATAAATATATTTTCTTGTATTTGTCCATGTGCTTCTTATGTATTCTCATGTATTTTGTATGTGCATTTTTGTATTTTTACTCCTTATGAGTATTTAGTGCATTTTCAAGTCCTAATACACTACTACATATAATACACATAATATATACTTAGCACAAGATTTAAATACATATATTTTCCCAAAAATATACATACTATAAATTTTATCTTGAAGAAATAATCATTTTTTAACTCGTAATTTCTTACAAAGATTAGGGAAACCTTGGTAAATATTTTTAGGTGAATTTTTAAGGAATAAGTTTCCCCAAAACTTATATTTTCTAAGTGTCAAAATTTTATAAAAATTTTGACATAGTTTCCCCTAAAAATGGAGGTTTCCCATGTTTTCAAAACATGTGTTTATTTCTTTTCAATCATCATAACAATTTTAAACAACAATCATTAACAAAATATACTAATTTCTTCATATGAAACATCATGGTGAACTTGATTCTTGTTAAACATGTGTAGTCTTTTAGATCTACACTTTACATAAGGTGACCTTTCCAAAATAAGTGTTCTTGTAAATTTTTAACCAACTTTTTATAAGACTTTATTTTACTAACCAACTCATCCATTAGTTTAATGGTTTCAAAGTTTGTAAATCATGTTTCTAAAACCACTTTTATGTTTATTAGAAAGATCATTGTTTTTAATATCATGTTTACCCATGGATCTTTCAAGATCCATGCTTAATATCTTTAGATCTTTCAAAAACAAGCTTTATGTTATATTTTTAACAAACTTTCCTTGAGTTTTAGTTTCAAAATTTAGTTCTACACATACTTTATCACTTCAAAATTACAAGTTTATGCACAAAATTCATATTTCAAGTTCACATTATGCTTCATATGTTCACCTTCAAGTTTAACCATGGATCCTTCAAGATCCATGCTTAAACTTAGTAGATCCAAGCTTTAAAATACTTGATCTAATCGTAAGCACAAGATATAACATCAACAACATCAATACATACATCAAAAATTCATGTAATCACTTATTTTCTTCATGAATATATTAGATCTTCTTATTTTTAACATTAAAGGTTAAGTTGTTTAGATGGTGAAACTTGTACATAACATAAACATGACTTAAATTAGTGATCAAGAGGTTTACTACTAGCTCTAATGGCTAGGGAAGTGGCACAAAAAGGGAGATGATGATCAAGGAAGAAAGTGAGTGGTTAAAAGCTCCACAAGATGGTCCTTCAAGTTCCGACACCTCAAGCCTTCTTAGATGGTCTCCATACACCTTTTAGTGGCCTTGGAATGGATGTATGATGATCGAAAGTGAGGGTGTATGATGGTGGAGGTGAGGCCGAGAGCAAAGAGGGCAAGGGAGGAAGGAGGTGAAGTGAATGAGAATGTGTGATTGCTTAGGATTTTATAAGATCTTTCAAATCTTTTAATGGTATAATTCTTAGAATATTCCCCAACATAATATCTAATAAAATCAAATGATATCAAACAAAATACCCATCGTGGGACCCTTGTCCAACCGTCCAACTAAAGGGGGGGGGCAAAGTGTAATTTTTGAGAAGTTGAAGGTTTAAAGTGTAAATGGTAAGGTTTAAGTATGTTTAAGTGTGTTTAGGTGTTTCTATGATTTTTAAGGTGTTCTAGCATCAATGCCACTTTTATATCATAAAAACATTACTTCTAGTCAAATTTTGATGTCCCAGTTATTGTCCGATTGTTCGGTTCGTTAAAGCGCTGAATTGTGCAGTTTCACTAGGTATAAAGCACTTTTTAAGGCAGTTTTAATTCTTGATGCTTTGTAAGTTATTTTGGACAATAAAACATAAATTTTTCTTGATATTATTGTGTAAAAAGTTGAATTATTGCTGAATTATGTTGAATTCCACATTTAAAGTGAGTTTCGGGTGATTTTTAGTGCATAGTTTAGCTTCCGGAAAGTTTATATGTTAACCCTTGTATCCATACTTGGGTTTTAATGTATTTTAGACGTTGGACCTACTCCTAGGCCCTAATTCCATTATCTGACTGCTTTCTGCAGGGCTGCTGACACATTGTGTCTTACCGGTGAGTTTACTAGTCTTTCGGACGCAACGCTAAAAGTAATGCATAAAGCAATATTTGAAGTATAAAATGTGCATGAATTCACATGTATAGCATGTAATCAGACAATGTTGACATTTAATCACATAATTGCAGATATTAAATAATAATAAAACTGTACGGAAATTACCGGTTTTGTGCCAGTTGTCACATGAATAACCCGTTTGGTTCTCACAAATCTAGAACTTGACAATGCGATGCGTTCCAAGTCCTTACCAACAAAAATCCAAGTAAGTAAATGATGGAGGCATTAGGATCAACCCAATTTTCAAAATAAAACATTTATTTTTCTTTGCTTTATCCAAAAACATCCACCTAGTTTAACCCTTTGAACCTTAAAAACCTTTTCATTTCCAAACCCACAAAAACAAACCTTTTTCATTTTTCATCTTGCATTTTTGTAAATTTATTGGTTATGAAATTACAATTATGGCTCAGTTTCAACTTTGGCAACCAAAAAAATAATATCAGAAAAATGTGCCAAAGTATTTTTTGCTAAGCCACAATGTAACAACTGTGCTTGTAATCACTATGAACAGTTATATTATCAATAAAACAATGTTATTTGATCCCAATGTTTGTTTGATTGTGTTTTACATTTTTCATGTTTTGACTTTTGTTCAATTCCAAACTCTACATCACTTTCTGGAGAGTTATACGCAAACTAGTGCGTAAACGTACTCAGTTTAATGCGATAAATACTCCGGAACATCAACATATACTCAACATACCTTAAATAACCTTTACATAACTTAGAAATAAGTTTTGAAGGCTTTGGTATGGCAAAAACAAGTTAATTCGACTACAGGGACTAAATATGACAAACTGCGAAAGTATGCCAATTTGAACTGTAACGAACATTCCGGAACATAACCATAAGTTAAACACACCTTAAATATCCTTTACATAGCTTAGAAATAGGCTTTGAGGGGTTCGGTGTGCTAAAATAAACTTTTGGGTCATTCAGGGACTAAAAGTGTCAAAAAGTGCACAAGTTTGCATTTTCGCGCATAACTTACGTTCTGAATACATCCGGACATCCAAAAATTTATGTGAGCATGACTATATTATATTTTAGTGTTCGCCATAAGAAAAATCCATTCGTCGCGTCATTTGGATCGTTTTTCGCGCTTATGCGCATTCCGTCGTAATTAAGCGAACATCGCGTTCGTACGGCTAAACGAACCGACATCCGGCATATTTTTGAACACATTTTAAGCTCCCTATACTTTAACTTCATTTTAGAGCTTTGAAATGGGGTTAACGGGCCTTAAACGTGTCGAAAATGGGCTGATTGCATTGCAGGGACCAAAGTTGTAATTCTGCCAAAATGCAGCTTACGGACCTCAACCAAAATGGCCTTACGGTCCGTAAGGTAACCTGCAGAACAGATCAGACTTAACAGTCAGCATTTTCCAGCTGTTGCAACCTCACCCACACATTTCCCACTTGCCTAATCTGTTGATAAACATCATTTTTAGCCACCATGAGTTTCCGACACTTGTACGGCTTGGATTAAGGCACGATATTCAACAAACGATCTTAACGGTTACCCGAAAACTATAAATACCCCACCCCCCCCCCCCCATGCTTCAAAATCACAAGAAATTTTATTTGAGAAACTCTAAGTTGAAACATTTGTTTCATACCTGAGATTTTTGAATCGAGTTTAGCATTCGGGGACCCTTCGTAAGTATTCTTTCGTTCTTTTCCTTATTTTACTGCTTTTCGAGTCAGAAAGTCAAACTTTGTTTGACTTTCAGCGTTGACCAGTAATGGTCAATGCGAAGTTCATTTGAACTTCGCAACGTGATTGTAATCACGATGGTCATAGTCCCTTGGGACTATGCCTACTGATTACCACGTTGTCTAGGGTCGTAGGGTAAGCGATCTGATAAATCGCTTATACCTCGAACCCGACCCATTTGGTCGATCATTAGGATCCGACCAAACACATTAGGTGACCATAGTAGGTAGGGAATAACCTTCCGAGGTTATACCCTATGGTCACATCGTTTAAGTAGTTGTATGATAGGTAGTTTATATGCCTTAGGTAAATTACCAGAATACCCTTTTCATGTATAATTGGTAATTAAGCATATGTAACCTAAACTTTTGCCACATAACTGATTATGTAACATGTTTAGGCATATAACACTTGTCATAGGGCTGGTTAGGCGTTCCGAACGCGTTTTACGCGAACGACGCGTTAAAGTAGCATAAGCTTCCTAAAACGGGTCGTAATGGGTCGATAAGACTTAGGTTAAGTTTCATTTAGCATGTAGGCTTTGTTAAACCATATCACATGAGTTCCTACACTCATTTGGTTTACAAACCCTAATGCTACCCAGTCTTCCGATATAGGTCCGGTTTATTAACATAGTTACCTATATTAGGTGCCGTTTGATTCCGAGATCTATAGCATTACTTGGTGGTTATCTTTAGACATCTGAGCAATCACAAGTGAGTACATAGACCCCTCTTTTACTGTTTTCCAAACTGTTTTGGGGTGGAACACATGTGCCTACTTGTTACTTTCATGCTTTCCTGTTTTCACATCATATACATGCTATGTTCGTTAGTACATTATAGTACATGATTTCATTACATCTTATGCTAGGTGTGCCCATTGTGTGCATTACTTAGTACATTGTTTTACATTACATTTCATACTAGGTGTGCCCATTGTGTGCATTACTTAGTACATTGTTTTACATTACATTTCATACTAGGTGTGCCCATTGTGTGCATTACTTGGTACATTGTTTTACATTACATTTCATGCTAGGTGTGCCCATTGTGTGCGTTACTTGGTACATTGTTTTACATTACATTTCATCCTAGGTGTGCCCATTGTGTGCATTACTTGGTACATTGTTTTACATTACATTTCATGCTAGGTGTGCCCATTGTGTGCATTACTTGGTACATTGTTTTACATTACATTTCATGCTAGGTGTGCCCATTGTGTGCATTACTTGGTACATTGTTTTACATTACATTTCATGCTAGGTGTGCCCATTATGTGCATTACTTAGTACATCGTTTTACATTACATCTTCACGCTACGTATGTTCATTTGATTACATACTTAGTGCATCACATGCTTACATTTTTGGTATGACATTTGGTTTGTTTAACATGGAACAATACATTCATTAACATTGATCATGCCATTCGTTAGTAGGTAGTGGTACCATAGGAATTGACAACTCCCGTTCCGGACATCCCAGGGAAAGGGGATGAAAGGAATGACCGAATTCGATATACATAACTTAGATAAACCTTTAATTTGTTTAAGGGATTATCGCCACAGTCTCAAGGCTTGGATGTATGCATTTTAACAATACCGCATAAATGTTTGTATCAGTATAGCATGCATTTGTTACACAAAACATAACTTTGATTTAAACTATGTTTTACTTCAATACCTTGTTTTTGTGCATTTTACATATGGTTTAGTTGATATATATATTTCACTACCATACATGACATCTTGGTTACACATTACATGATCTACATTGAACATAAACATTTGGACATTGATATACACATTTGGTGGTTTACATTGGACATAGACATTTTGATATGGATTACACAATAACATTTGACAATTGGTTTATACATGAACAAGTTACATTGGTGGTTGTTTGGGTAAGTGATTTGAGTAACGATACGTGTGTAATATGATACAAACATGGTGGATACGCCGCTGGTACTTCCTATATATAAGTGTTTGTATAATATTACATAGCGTAACGTTATTTAAATCATTTCAGTTTGATACATATAACATTTTATACAAATAACATACTTTTCATAAGACATTGTTTTACAACCAACTTATCTTATACAAACTCATTTTACATGGTTAGTAATTTAACCTTACATTTACTTATACATATCAACTGATCTTATCGTTTTCCAAATGATTTACAAGACAAAGCAAATTACAAGGTTCATGACTAAACTTTTTCTCAAATACAAGTCATGAATCCTATTTTCACAAACCTATGTATCTCACAGGCATTTTTATGCTGACGTACCTATTTTCACATGTGTTTTCAGGTGCTTTTCCATAGGATGTTGATCATGATACTAGGGCGGACCTGTGCCTTAGAGACTTTAAAAGAAGATAGACTATGTTTAATTATGTTATAAACTCTTTGTTTTACTGTTCAAGAAAATGTAACACCCTTGTTTGATAAATAAAATACAACTTTGTATGCCATGGTTATGAAACAATTTATTCTGTCGCGATCACTCCCCGGCGTTTCCGCCGCGGTTCGTTGTTATACGCGGTCGGGGTGTGACAGAAGAGTTGGTATCAGAGCCAATGGTTATAGGGAATTAGGTTATTAGTAATGCTTTGACCTAGACTATAACTTTTCTAGGACCCTAACACAAATTATTTGTGTTTAGATCTTAAAACATGCACATCACCTATCCTTAGGTGATTATCAGAACAAAAGCCAAAAAATTTTCCGAAACGATTTTTTTGAAAAACAATCATCTGTTTTTGAATGATTTATTACAAGGTTTTGAACCCTCAATTGTAAGGTTTTGAACCCTCTGTTATATGGTTTTAAACCCTTTTCAGTTTGATTAAATTTTTGGCCTTGTGCCTTCAAATTTTCAAAATCCCGTCAAACGTTTTGGGTTTTAAATAATGTGAACATGTGCAAACTGGAAGGGTGAATGCCTGTATTCTGGGTTTTCTGTCTAGGCAAGCACTTCGTATACATCTCATCAGACGCGAGACCAGTTGTGCTTACCTGGGAATTCCTGGGATGAGTGTTCACTTATAGGCGAGCATGTCTTCATTATACATTATTTTTGATCCATTTACTTTGATTAGTCACTGTGTGTCGTTGGTTTGCTTTGTGATACGGACGAATGACCACCATCTATGCTGTTTGCAATCCTTGTTTTTATCATCTCATTCTTTTCATCCAATCATCTCACTCGTTTCCTTTCATGTTTTCCTCTTTTAGAATGCCTCCTCGACGCGACAATCTGATTGCGACTGCCGAGCTGGCAGAAATTATTGCGCAGCAGATGGCTGCTCAATTTCCAAATCTCTTTGCTCAATGGAACCAAGCCAACAATAACAACAACAACAACAATGTTCCATGCAAATACAAGGATTTTAATCAGGCTAAACCACTCAAGTTTAGTGGTTCTGAAGGAGCGACTGGGCTTCTTCAGTGGTTCGAGAGCAGTGAGAATACTTTCCGCCACGTGCAATGTCCGGATAATCGCAAAGTCGAGTTTGCTTCGAGCGTATTTCAGAAGAGGGCTTTGACATGGTGGAACGGGATTATGAGAGACAGGGGTGCAGAAGTTGCTCTTGCACAGACATGGGCTGAACTTAGAGCCCTTATGATGAGGGAATTCTGTCCTCGTCATGAACAGCGAGCTTTGGAGAAGGAATTTGATGATTTGAAGCAAGATAGTGGTGAGCACAGGGCTTATACTGATCGGTTTGAAGAGTTGAGTCTGCTTTGCCCGACTATGGTTACCCCACTCGACAAGGCTATCGAAAGATACATCGACGGCCTACCTGACTCGGTACAAGATATTCTTACTGGTAGTAACCCTGCCACACTCCGTCAGGCAATCGAGTTATCAGCGACGCTGACTGAGTCGCAGATCCGGAAGAACAAGTTACACAGGAAGGGTGACAAGGGCAAGAATCAGTCGGCTGACAAGGGTGATAGCAAGAAAGGCCAAAACTTGAATGGAAAGAACTCTGGTCCTTCGAAGAGGTCAAGGAAGCGTAAGGCTTCCCAAAATTTTGCTATCACTGCCCAAGCTAATCAGGCAGCTCTCAACCAACCCGCACAGCCGCCAGCAAAGAAACCCTATACAGGGAATGCACCTTTGTGCAATAGATGCAACAGTCACCATCAGCCACAACATCAGTGCCGTTTCTGTACTAGCTGTGGAAAGTCAGGTCATCTTGTCGATGTTTGTCGGTTTGCTCAGAATCGCGCAGTTCAAAACCCGGCTCAACAAGTTGCACAGCCTCCTGCTCAGCAACAGGGTCAAGCTGCACGACTACAATACCCACCAGGTGCTTGTTACAATTGTGGGGATCTGACCCACTATAGGAATCGGTGCCCAAGACTGGCGAACCAGAACCAGAATCAGGCTCCGGCTCGAGGCCGAGTCTTTAACATGAATGCCCAAGAGGCACAGGCTGACGATAATGTGGTGAACGGTACGTTCTTTATTAATAATCAGCCTGCATCTGTTCTTTTCGATTCTGGTGCCGATAAGAGTTTCGTGTCATTGTCTTTTGAGCAAATGCTTCGCGTGTCTAGAACGAAACTAGGAAAACCTTTGACAGTAGAAGTTGCTAGTGGTGAACCCATTATTCTTGGTTCTGTTCTTCGCAACTGCCAGTTGAATCTTAACGACCATCTTTTTCCTATTGACCTCGCGCCTATGCAACTTGGAAGCTTCGACGTTATTGTGGGAATGGATTGGTTATCCAAGCATCACGCAGAGATAGTTTGTTCTAAGAAGATTGTTCGTGTGCCGCTTTCGACAGGCGAGATCCGGCAGGTTCAAGGTGAGAAGCCTACCGGTGGTCTCAAACTTATGTCTTGTTTTAAAGCTCGGAAGTATCTGCAGAAGAACTATGTGGCTTTCCTAGCACATGTTACAGAAGATAAAGGCAAGGGTAAGTCTATTTCAGATATTCCTGTCGTTCGGGATTATTCTGAAGTGTTCCCTGAAGATTTACCTGGTCTACCTCCAGCACGCCAAGTCGAGTTCCGCATTGATCTCGTACCTGGTGCAAATCCCATTGCCAGAGCTCCATATCGTCTTGCACCATATGAGATGCAAGAGTTGTCTAAACAGCTTCAGGAGCTCTCTGACAAAGGTTTTATACGTCCTAGTTTTTCACCTTGGGGTGCTCCCGTTCTTTTTGTCAAGAAGAAGGATGGATCCTTTAGGATGTGTATCGATTATCGTGAGCTTAACAAGCTTACCATCAAGAATCGATATCCTTTACCTCGCATAGACGACCTCTTTGATCAGTTACAGGGCGCTTCTTATTTTTCAAAGATTGATCTACGTTCCGGATATCATCAACTTCGTGTGCAGGAAGAAGACATTCCAAAGACAGCGTTCCGTACTCGTTATGGGCATTATGAATTCACAGTCATGCCATTCGGTTTGACTAATGCTCCTGCTGTTTTCATGGACTTAATGAATAGGGTCTGCAAACCTTATTTGGATCAGTTCGTCATTGTTTTTATTGATGACATCTTGATATACTCTAAGACGCAAGCTGATCACGAGCAACATCTTCGTCTTACCCTTTAACTCCTAAAGAAAGAGCAACTTTTCGCCAAATTCTCCAAGTGTGAATTTTGGCTTAAAGAAGTTCAATTTTTGGGGCATGTTATCAACGAACGGGGTATTCATGTAGATCCCTCCAAGATCAGTGCGATTAAGGATTGGGATACACCTTCTACTCCTACTGAAGTTCGTTCTTTTCTTGGTCTAGCGGGTTATTATCGCCGCTTCATAGAAAACTTCTCGAAGATTGCAGTTCCTCTAACTGCTCTAACTCAGAAGAAAATGCCCTTTTATTGGGGATACAAACAAGAGGAAGCTTTTCAACACTTGAAGCAGAAGCTTTGCGATGCGCCTATTCTATCATTGCCTGAGGGTGATGATGATTTTGTCGTGTATTGTGATGCATCGAAATTGGGTCTTGGTTGTGTTCTGATGCAAAGGAACAAAGTCATAGCCTATGCATCGAGGCAGTTGAAGATTCATGAGAAGAACTACACCACTCATGATCTTGAGTTGGGTGCAGTTGTTTTTGCTCTCAAGATCTGGAGACACTATTTGTACGGTACAAAGTGTGTGGTTTTCATGGACCACAAAAGTCTTCAGCATATCTTCAATCAGAAAGAACTCAACATGAGACAACGACGTTGGGTTGAACTTTTAAACGACTATGACTGCGAAATTCGCTACCATCCTGGTAAGGCGAATGTCGTAGCTGATGCATTGAGTCATAAGGAACGTACTAAGCTTCATTGTGTACGTGTTCAATCTGTTATTCAAGCTCGATCCGATATCCAAACGCGCATTTCTCAAGCTCAACAATTTTGTGTTTCACAAGGTTTAATGGATAAGGAATTTCCCTATCACATAACGCCTGCTTTGGAACTGAAGGACAATGGATCGTATTACTTCATGGACCGTTTGTGGGTCCCAAGCCAGGATGATCTTCGTACCTTGCTTATGGATGAAGCCCATAAGTCTCGCTATTCTATTCATCCGGGCTCAGATAAGATGTATAAGGATCTTCGTATTCACTATTGGTGGCCTGGTATGAAGAAAGACATTGCCTTATACGTATCCAAATGCCTTACTTGTCTTAAGGTTAAGGCTGAACATCAGCGTCCTTCTGGTTTATTGGAGCAACCAGAGATCCCAGTTTGGAAATGGGAAAACATTACTATGGATCTTGTTACCAAACTTCCACGCACAAAGAAAGGTCATGATGCCATCTGGGTAGTCGTTGATCGTCTTACAAAGTCAGCACATTTCTTGCCAATCCGTGAGGATTTTCCTGCTGACAGACTGGCTCAAATCTATGTAGATGAAATTGTGGCTCGACATGGGGTTCCTTTGAACATCATTTCTGACAGAGATGCTCGTTTCACTTCTCATTTTTGGAGAACCATGCAATCTGCTATGGGGACCCAACTTAATCTGAGCACAGCTTATCATCCGCAAACGGATGGTCAATCTGAGAGAACAATCCAGACTCTGGAGGATATGCTAAGAGCTTGTGTGATCGATTTTGGTGGTAGTTGGGATTCACATCTTAAGTTGATTGAATTCTCCTACAACAACAGTTATCACACCAGCATCAAAATGGCTCCTTTCGAGGCTCTCTATGGTCGAAAATGTCGTTCACCAGTCTGCTGGAATGAGATTGGCGAGGCTCAAATTACTGGACCTGCCCTCATTTTAGAGACAACTGACAAGGTCAAGAAAGTTCGTGATAACCTTCAGGCAGCTAGAAGCCGTCAGAAGATTTACGCGGACCCAAAACGCAAAGCCTTGGAATTTCAAGTCGGTGATCGAGTATTACTTAAGGTCTCACCTTGGAAAGGTGTGATCAGATTTGGAAAGAAAGGAAAACTTGCACCTAGATACGTTGGACCATTCAAGATCGTCGAAAGAATCGGAAAGGTAGCCTACAGACTTGAGTTACCTCCTGAACTTGGAAATGTTCATCCAACTTTTCACGTGTCCAATCTCAAGAGGTGTTCAGCTGATGAAAACTTCTCCATACCGCTTGACGAAATTCGTGTTGGCAAAACACTGAAATTTGTTGAGAAACCAGTGGAAATCATGGAACGTGAAGTCAAGTGGCTTAAACGCAAACGGATTCCTTTGGTCAAAGTTCGCTGGGAAGCTAAACGTGGACCTGAGTTTACTTGGGAACGCGAAGATCAAATTAAGGCGAAATATCCACATCTTTTTCCTCGAGTTTCCTCTAAATAAATTTCGGGACGAAATTTCCACAAGTAGGGGAGACTGTAACAACTGTGCTTGTAATCACTATGAACAGTTCTATTATCAATAAAACAATGTTATTTGATCCCAATGTTTGTTTGATTGTGTTTTACATTTTTCATGTTTTGACTTTTGTTCAATTCCAAACTCTACATCACTTTCTGGAGAGTTATACGCAAACTAGTGCGTAAACGTACTCAGTTTAATGCGATAAATACTCCGGAACATCAACATATACTCAACATACCTTAAATAACCTTTACATAACTTAGAAATAAGTTTTGAAGGCTTTGGTATGGCAAAACCAAGTTAATTCGACTACAGGGACTAAATATGACAAACTGCGAAAGTATGCCAATTTGAACTGTAACAAACATTCCGGAACATAACCATAAGTTAAACACACCTTAAATATCCTTTACATAGCTTAGAAATAGGCTTTGAGGGGTTCGGTGTGCTAAAATAAACTTTTGGGTCATTCAGGGACTAAAAGTGTCAAAAAGTGCACAAGTTTGCATTTTCGCGCATAACTTACGTTCTGAATACATCCGGACATCCAAAAATTTATGTGAGCATGACTATATTATATTTTAGTGTTCTCCATAAGAAAAATCCATTCGTCGCGTCATTTGGATCGTTTTTCGCGCTTATGCGCATTCCGTCGTAATTAAGCGAACATCGCGTTCGTACGGCTAAACGAACCGACATCCGGCATATTTTTGAACACATTTTAAGCTCCCTATACTTTAACTTCATTTTAGAGCTTTGAAATGGGGTTAACGGGCCTTAAACGTGTCGAAAATGGGCTGATTGCATTGCAGGGACCAAAGTTGTAATTCTGCCAAAATGCAGCTTACGGACCTCAACCAAAATGGCCTTACGGTCCGTAAGGCAACCTGCAGAACAGATCAGACTTAACAGTCAGCATTTTCCAGCTGTTGCAACCTCACCCACACATTTCCCACTTGCCTAATCTGTTGATAAACATCATTTTTAGCCACCATGAGTTTCCGACACTTGTACGGCTTGGATTAAGGCACGATATTCAACAAACGATCTTAACGGTTACCCGAAAACTATAAATACCCCACCCCCCCATGCTTCAAAATCACAAGAAATTTGATTTGAGAAACTCTAAGTTGAAACATTTGTTTCATACCTGAGATTTTTGAATCGAGTTTAGCATTCGGGGACCCTTCGTAAGTATTCTTTCGTTCTTTTCCTTATTTTACTGCTTTTCGAGTCAGAAAGTCAAACTTTGTTTGACTTTCAGCGTTGACCAGTAATGGTCAATGCGAAGTTCGTTTGAACTTCGCAACGTGATTGTAATCACGATGGTCATAGTCCCTTGGGACTATGCCTACTGATTACCACGTTGTCTAGGGTCGTAGGGTAAGCGATCTGATAAATCGCTTATACCTCGAACCCGACCCATTTGGTCGATCATTAGGATCCGACCAAACACATTAGGTGACCATAGTAGGTAGGGAATAACCTTCCGAGGTTATACCCTATGGTCACATCGTTTAAGTAGTTGTATGATAGGTAGTTTATATGCCTTAGGTAAATTACCAGAATACCCTTTTCATGTATAATTGGTAATTAAGCATATGTAACCTAAACTTTTGCCACATAACTGATTATGTAACATGTTTAGGCATATAACACTTGTCATAGGGCTGGTTAGGCGTTCCGAACGCGTTTTACGCGAACGACGCGTTAAAGTAGCATAAGCTTCCTAAAACGGGTCGTAATGGGTCGATAAGACTTAGGTTAAGTTTCATTTAGCATGTAGGCTTTGTTAAACCATATCACATGAGTTCCTACACTCATTTGGTTTACAAACCCTAATGCTACCCAGTCTTCCGATATAGGTCCGGTTTATTAACATAGTTACCTATATTAGGTGCCGTTTGATTCCGAGATCTATAGCATTACTTGGTGGTTATCTTTAGACATCTGAGCAATCACAAGTGAGTACATAGACCCCTCTTTTACTGTTTTCCAAACTGTTTTGGGGTGGAACACATGTGCCTACTTGTTACTTTCATGCTTTCCTGTTTTCACATCATATACATGCTATGTTCGTTAGTACATTATAGTACATGATTTCATTACATCTTATGCTAGGTTTGCCCATTGTGTGCATTACTTAGTACATTGTTTTACATTACATTTCATACTAGGTGTGCCCATTGTGTGCATTACTTAGTACATTGTTTTACATTACATTTCATACTAGGTGTGCCCATTGTGTGCATTACTTGGTACATTGTTTTACATTACATTTCATGCTAGGTGTGCCCATTGTGTGCATTACTTGGTACATTGTTTTACATTACATTTCATACTAGGTGTGCCCATTGTGTGCATTACTTGGTACATTGTTTTACATTACATTTCATGCTAGGTGTGCCCATTGTGTGCATTACTTGGTACATTGTTTTACATTACATTTCATGCTAGGTGTGCCCATTGTGTGCATTACTTGGTACATTGTTTTACATTACATTTCATGCTAGGTGTGCCCATTGTGTGCATTACTTAGTACATCGTTTTACATTACATCTTCACGCTACGTATGTTCATTTGATTACATACTTAGTGCATCACATGCTTACATTTTTGGTATGACATTTGGTTTGTTTAACATGGAACAATACATTCATTAACATTGATCATGCCATTCGTTAGTAGGTAGTGGTACCATAGGAATTGACAACTCCCGTTCCGGACATCCCAGGGAAAGGGGATGAAAGGAATGACCGAATTCGATATACATAACTTAGATAAACCTTTAATTTGTTTAAGGGATTATCGCCACAGTCTCAAGGCTTGGATGTATGCATTTTAACAATACCGCATAAATGTTTGTATCAGTATAGCATGCATTTGTTACACAAAACATAACTTTGATTTAAACTATGTTTTACTTCAATACCTTGTTTTTGTGCATTTTACATATGGTTTAGTTGATATATATATTTCACTACCATACATGACATCTTGGTTACACATTACATGATCTACATTGAACATAAACATTTGGACATTGATATACACATTTGGTGGTTTACATTGGACATAGACATTTTGATATGGATTACACAATAACATTTGACAATTGGTTTATACATGAACAAGTTACATTGGTGGTTGTTTGGGTAAGTGATTTGAGTAACGATACGTGTGTAATATGATACAAACATGGTGGATACGCCACTGGTACTTCCTATATATAAGTGTTTGTATAATATTACATAGCGTAACGTTATTTAAATCATTTCAGTTTGATACATATAACATTTTATACAAATAACATACTTTTCATAAGACATTGTTTTACAACCAACTTATCTTATACAAACTCATTTTACATGGTTATTCATTTAACCTTACATTTACTTATACATATCAACTGATCTTATCGTTTTCCAAATGATTTACAAGACAAAGCAAATTACAAGGTTCATGACTAAACTTTTTCTCAAATACAAGTCATGAATCCTATTTTCACAAACCTATGTATCTCACAGGCATTTTTATGCTGACGTACCTATTTTTACATGTGTTTTCAGGTGCTTTTCCATAGGATGTTGATCATGATACTAGGGCGGACCTGTGCCTTAGAGACTTTAAAAGAAGATAGACTATGTTTAATTATGTTATAAACTCTTTGTTTTACTGTTCAAGAAAATGTAACACCCTTGTTTGATAAATAAAATACAACTTTGTATGCCATGGTTATGAAACAATTTATTCTGTCGCGATCACTCCCCGGCGTTTCCGCCGCGGTTCGTTGTTATACGCGGTCGGGGTGTGACACACAAAGCAATAGAAAAACTGATATTTTACGCTTTTCGCATTTTCAATAAAACGTACCAAACTCGAACCACCACCTACCCTTCAAAAGCCCACTTCATATTTATAAGTATTTAACATCAAAAGGAGGAGGCTTGATCGATTGTCAAGCCTATGGTAGGAGTAAGTTCCAAAAATGGGCACGAGCATTTTCACTTAATACATATTCGGCTCAGTGTTGAGTGACCACTTGTGAGGAGTGTAAATTTGTATATAACTAAATGGAATTTTATAAAGACATGTTATGCCCAAAGTAAATAATTTTTCTTAACTTGTGTTTTAAATAAACCATGACGAATAAGGTTGTAAATAAAATAATAACAAAATAAATTTAGAACTTGGATTCACGACACTCTAAAGATGAGACAAAAACCTTCTCTTCTACCTATTCCGTTTAGGTGTGTAAGCCATGTAATAAGAGTTTTGCTTGAGGACAAGCTAAGATTCAAGTGTGGGGGTATTTGATGTGCTTAAAATACAACATATAAATTATATCAAATACACGTAAAATCAACCCTTTTTCAGTACTAATATTGGAAAAAGCTTGCTTTTCTGTTACTTTTTAATTTACAGGGTCAAAAAAGCTTAAATATGCAAAAGGAGAAAAAGATAGCAAAAACCAACATAAATACAAAGAAGGAGGAAATGACACAACTCGCCTGTCACACCCCTTTCTAAGGAGGAAGCACGAGGTGTGATCATGAAAGATTCTCATTGCATACGAAAGGTAAACATACTATATGCTCGTAAAAATAACTTCAAATACCGATAACATTACATGACTGAAAACATAGTTTAAGTTGGAGTTTACATCACATCATAAAACGTTGTCAGAAAAGTCTACAACAATATTCAAAGACAAACATAAACAACATCCAGAGCAAGAGTATGACCGCGCGCACATCCACTTTAGTTACCTGAAATACATGTGAGTTTTTGCAAAAACGTCAACATAATGTTGGTGTGAATTCATGCAGTTTTTGTATTGAACGTTTGTATACTTTGTATGAAAACATGGTATGTATCTTGTATAAATCAAGTATTTCTGTAAGTATCAAGTTTGTTAATGGGTTGCAAGGCCATTAACATGTGACACGTCATAGGAAGCATCTAAACCTTAGGCATTTTTCTAGTTGTCGATTCACGACTGAGACACAAAAGCACTACTTGGTACTAGTCTTCACCAAGAGTGTGGCTGCCCGAAAACCCGTTAGATCTAACCTTTTGTTCTGCGGTCTAGGTATATTGTTGATTAATGGTGCTTCTGGTACCCTATTCGTGACACGATTTCAAGTATCATTCCGTAATTCTTGTATCCAACATACCATAACACATGTATTTTCCCCAAGTTTAAAAAGTATGTAAAAGATTAAGAGTGGGGACATGAACTCACAACTTTGCGTTCCTTGCGCCGTAAACTTCACCGGGTTTGCTTATATAGCGTCCTGACCTATATGTGTTTTATTAACGTTAGTCACTAGACTTGTATCGCACAAGTATAAGTCACCATCTTTTATGTATGTGTTCTTTTGTTAAAAATAATTTATATTTTTAACTATGTAACTTATATTATTTTCTCAAAAATAAATATAAGTATCTTGTATTTTTCACCCGAATTATGTATTTTGTCCAAAACTTCATTTCATGTTCATAACTTGTCCAAGTTACATAATCTATCAAATAATATATTTTCATAAATATATTCTCTTGTGTTTGTCTAAGCAAGTTGTATGTGTATTTTTGTATCTTCACTCCTTAGGAGTATTTAGTGTATTTTCAAGTCCTAATACACTATTATATGTAATACATACTACATACACTTAGCACAAAATTTGGTGACCAATAAATATATATATTTTTCTCAAAAATATACATACTTAGTTTCTCTTTTCATCTTGAAGAAATCATCATTTCTAAATCTTGAAATTTACACAAAAATTAGGGAAACCTTGGTAAACATTTTTAGATACATTTTTAGGGAATATGTTTCACCAAAACTTATATTTACTAAGTGTCAAAATTTTATAGAAATTTTGACATAATTTCCCTAAAAATGGAGGTTTCCCATGTCTTCAAAACACGTGTTCATTTTCTTTTAAATCATCACAAACAATAATCAACTCATTCAACATTTACCGAGTGTCAAAATCAACTTATCTACACAAAGATCATGAACTTGAGTTTTCGTAAGAACTTGTAGTAACTTGATAAAGTGTTTAGTGGGTTTATTTACCCTTTAAAGTGTGCTTATTCCTTTAAAAAATCTCATTCTTAAGGAAACTAGGTGTTTATAACTTGTAAACACATTCTACAAAAATGTTTATTTATAACGTCTTCTTGTTTCTCTAGTATTTCTACACTTGTTTTTCCACTAAAAATAGTGCAAGTTTAGTAAAAGCCATGATCTTTCAAAATCACCTTTTTAAACTTGGTTCTTTTAGAAAAATCATTCATACATCTTAGATTTATATGATTACTAGGTTACTTTGTTCATTATTTTACAAGAAATCTCTTTATTCATCAAGTTCATGTTCATAAGAAGATGATCATCATATGTTGTTACATGATCATCCGTCCTCTTGCTAGATTAAGTGTTTAAACACCATCTAGCAAGCTTCATGTGATGATTCACATCATCATCTCAAGAAATCAACAAGCAAACATCATACATATACTAAACAACATCATTTCAATAAGATTTCATCATATTTCATCTTATGTTAGCTTTATGTTCAAGATGCAAGTTCAAGTCTTTTAGTGTTCTTATGATTTTCAACATAACATATCTTTTAACCATTAAAAATGGAAGTAACAAGAGTTAAAAAGGATCTTACTACTAGCTTCAATCTAGGGAAGAAACAAGATGAAGATTGAGTGGATAAAAGCTTGTGATGGAGGTCCTTCAAGTTCCGTGAGCACTGAGCTTCCTAAACCACCTTGTTACACCCTTGGATGGACTTGGAATGGGTTGGATTGAATTGAGAAGATGGTGGTGTGGGTAAGGGGGGTCGGCCGAGAGCTATAGGGAGAGGGATGAAGAGGTGAAGTGGTGAAGATGGTCATGGATCATGTGTTCTTATATCCAATTTAGTGCTAATACCCAAAGGTTACTATGTTTCTCAAAGTACAAACCACATCTAATCATATCTCTAGGAAGATCCATGGAAGATTTGTAGAGATTATGAAAATCTTGAGGTGTGGGGGCCACTTGGGCCGTAAATATCAAGATGGGGGGGGGGTAATTGTAACTTGTAAAGATAAGTAGGTAATTAGTTGGAAGATAAGTATAAAGTCTAGTGTTTAGTGTATATCTTGCATTATGTAGAATGTTAGGGTGTTCGGGAACCATAACTCGTTCAAAAATAATAAAACAACGCTTCTAGCAATATTTTGGTGTTCCGGGTAATGTCCGGTTGTTCGGTTAAATACCGGTTCGTTAAAGTGCTAAATTGCACGGTTTTGTGTCTTTTAAGTACTCTCTTGTGACGCTTTTAATTACCGACACTTAGGAAGGTATTCTGGACCAACTAGTCATATTTTTATGTGTTATAAACTTGTCACAACACTGAATTTTGCTGAAATGTATGAAATTCAGCATTTAAAGTGTGTTTCGGGTGTTTTTCAGTGCGTATTTTAGCTTCTGGAAAGTCTATATGTTAACCCTTGTATGTACTCTTGGGTTTTAATGTATTCTTGATGTTGGACCTACAGCTAGGCCCCAATTCTATTGTTTGACTGCTTTCTGCAGATTTGTTGACACAATGTGTCTTACCGGTGAGTTTACTAGTATTTCTGATGCAACGCTATCATTAATGCATAAAGCAATATTTGTAGTATAAAACGTGCATGAATTCACATGTATTGCATGAAATTAAACAATGTTGACATTTAAGCACATAATTGTAGTTATTAAATAACAATTAAAGTGTACGGAAGTTACAGGTTTGGTGCCAGTTGTCACAGTCTCCCCCCGTTAAAAGAATTTCGTCCCGAAATTCAGGCTGAGCTAACTCTCGCAGGAGTTTTCTTGAACAGGTGGGGGTACTTTTCTTTAAACTGGTCTTCACGTTCCCACATGTACTCGGGTCCGTGCTTAGAGTTCCAACGTACTTTGACAAGTTTGACACTGCTCCTCCTGGTCTTGTTGACTTTCTAGTCTGTAACCTCAACGGGTTGTTCTGTAAATCAGAGGGTGTCATCAATATGCACTTCATCCGCAGGGATGATCATTGTTTCTTATGTTGGACTCTTCTTGAGGTTGGATACATGGAATGTATCATGTACTCCGTTAAGTTCTTACGGTAATTCCAACTTGTATGCCACGGTACCAATTCTTTCCAAGATTTTGAATGGTCCGATGTATCGTGGATTCAGCTTTCCACGTTTTCCGAATCTTACTACGCCCTTCCAAGGTGAGACCTTTAACAACCTTTTTCTCCCACCTCGAATTCTAATGGTTTTCGTCTTCGATCAGCATAGCTCTTGTGTCGATCTCGAGCCACCTTAATGCGCTCTTGGAGCTGCATAATATTGTCGGTTGTCTCTTGCACAAGTTCAGGACCAACCATACATTTATCTCCAGCGTCTGCCCAACATAAGGGCGAGCGGCACTTGCGGCCATACAGAGCTTCGAACGGTGCGGCTTTTATGCTTGTATGATAACTATTATTGTAGGAAAACTCAACTAAAGGTAGATGAGTATCCCAGCTGCCGCCTAGGTCCATAACACATGCGCGAAGCATATCTTCCAGCGTTTGTATGGTTCATTCTCTCTGGCCATCTGTTTGCGGATGGAAGGCCGTGCTTAGATCTACCTGAGATCCAAAGGCTTCCTGAAAGGATTGCCAGATTCTTGAGACAAAGCGTCCATCTCTGTTTGAAATAATTGAGATAGGCACTCCATGACGTGCCATGATTTCTTTTAAGTATATCTCAGCAAGCTTTCCAGTGCTATCCTTCTCTCGAATTGGTAGGAAATGCGCAGATTTTGTCAATCGATCGACTATCACCCATATCATATCGTGCCCCCTAGGGGTCCTGGGTAATTTTGTTATGAAGTCCATAGAGATTTGCTCCCACTTCCACATGGGTATCTCTGGTTGTTGCAGTAGGCCAGATGGTTTCTGATATTCAGCCTTAACCTTGGCACAGGTTAGGCACTTTCCAACATAAACAGCAACGTCGCTCTTGAGTCTCAGCCACCAATAATATTCCTTTAAGTCTTGATACATTTTGTCCGATCCTGGGTGGATCGAGTATCTCGACTTGTGTGCTTCATCAAGGATGACTTCTCGAATACCGCCATAGAGCAGAACCCAAATACGCCCCTTAAAGTACAAGGTTCCCTCTTTGTTTGGCACCAAATATTTCAACATGCCTCGGAGGTATTCAGTTCTACGATTCTCCCCTTTCAGGGCTTCTTGTTGTGCGTCACGAATGCATGTAGTGAGGTTCGTTTGAATAGTCATTTCCAATGCTCGAACCCTTAGGGTCTTAACCCTTTCTTTTCGACTCAACGCGTCTGCTACAACGTTAGCTTTTCCAGGATGGTACTTAATCTCACAGTCATAATCGTTCAGCAGTTCGACCCATCATCGTTGACGCATGTTTAATTCCTTCTGATCAAATATATGTTGTAGGCTTTTGTGATCTGTGAAGATTGTACATCGAGTACCATATAAATAGTGTCGCCAGATCTTCAAGGAGAATACCACCGCGCCTAGCTCCAATTCGTGCGTGGTGTAATTCCTTTCATGCACCTTCAACTGTCTTGAAGCGTAAGCGATGACTTTTTGGCATTGCGTGAGCTCGCAACCCAAACCTTGACGTGAAGCGTCGCAGTACACCACGAAGTCTTCAGTGCCTTCGGGTAAGGATAGTATCGGTGCATCGCATAGCTTATTTTTGAGCAGTTGGAAGGCTTTTTCCTGCTTGTAACCCCAGTCGTACTTCTTATCTTTCTACGTAAGGGTTGTCAGCGGTTGGGCTATTTTGGAGAAATTCTCGATAAACCGTCGGTAATAGCCTGCTAAGCCCAAAAATTGTCGAACTTCAGTTGGGGTTTTGGGGGCTTCCTAATTCTTGATTGCTTCTGTCTTGGATGGGTCTACATGAATGCCCTTCTCCTTCACAACGTGACCAAGAAACTGTACTTCGCGAATCCAGAATTCGCACTTCGAGAATTTTGCATAGAGTTTCTCTTTCTTCAGTAGTTCCAAAATGGTTCTGAGATGTTGCTCGTGCTCTTCTCTCGTTCGTGAGTAAATAAGGATATCATAGATAAATACAATCACGAATTTATCGAGATATGGTTTGCATACGCAGTTCATCAGATCCATAAATACCGCTGGCGTGTTTGTCAGTCCGAATGGCATCACAAGGAACTCGTAATGCCCATAGCGTGTTCTGAATGCAGTCTTTGGTACGCTTTCCTCTTGGATTCTTAACTGATGGTATCCAGATCGAAGGTCGATCTTGGAATAGTAGCTCGATCCTTGCAATTGATCAAATAAATCATCAATCCTCGGTAGTGGGTACCAATTCTTGATTGTGAGCTTGTTCAGTTCTCTGTAATCGATACACATCCGCAGTGTTCCATCCTTTTTTTTCACGAACAATATTGGAGCTCCCCAAGGCGAGAAGCTTGGCCTTATGAATCCTTTATCCAACAACTCCTGGAGTTGTGTAGATAATTCTTGCATTTCGGATGGTGCAAGCCGATAGGGTGCCTTGGCTACAGGAGCGGCTCCTGGAAACAAGTCAAATGGAATTCGACTTGTCGTTGCGGAGGTAGTCCTGGCAGATCTTCAGGAAAAACATCAGGGAATTCCTTCACCACAGGAATATTTTCGAGTTTCGGCTCCTCAGCCTTCTTATCTACAATGTGTGCCAGGAAAGCAACACATCCTTTCCTTATGCACTTCTGTGCCTTCATACAACTGATGATTCGCAAGGGCACGTCTCGTTTTTCTCCATGCACGATGGGAGTTTCATCATTCGCCAAAGGGATGCGAATGATTTTCTCGTGGCAAATAACTTCAGCCTCGTTCTTGGACAACCAGTCCATTCCGACCACTACATCGAAGCTACCCAATTGAATAGGTAAGAGGTCGATGCTAAATCTTCGTTCACCAAGTTCTAATGAGCAACCCCTAACAAATTCGCCCGATTCAACAAGTTTACCATTGGCTAGTTCTATGGAATAAGGAATATCTATTCTACTAGATTCTATTCCAAGCATACGTTTAAATTCCACAGACATGAAGCTATAAGCGGCACCAGTGTCAAATAATATGGATGCAAAGTGATTGTTTACGAGAAACCTACCGGTGACCACATTAGGGTCCTCGCGTGCGTTCCTTGCTCCAATCACAAATGCTCGAGCCTGAGCGTTGTTCCCCTTTGGGCAATCCTTTATGAAATGATCCTTGCTTCCATAACTAAAGCATCCCTGGTTCTGCCCAGCTCCATTACCATTCCGGTTACCATTGCCATTTCCGTTTCCACCACCGTTCCTATTACCAGCACCGTTGCGGTTTCCATTCCGGTTCCTATTTCCTTTTCCCCAATAGTCTTCTGTTTGATGACCCAACTTACCACATTTGCCGCATCTTGGAATGCGACAAGCTCCTTCATTATGATAGCTACATTTTTGGCATTTAGGCAGGGTGCCTTGGTATCCTTTGGCTGCAGTATCATTTGCCGCTGCAAAGGTTCTTGCCTCCTTAGGTGGGTTAGTGTCACGCTTCTTGTTGTTTGAACCTTTGTTGTTGCTGTGGGTTGCTTGATTCAGGTGTGCATGTTTCCTTTTCTTGTCACCAGACGACTCAGCGTGCGTCTCGGTCTCCTCAGTAGGGTTCAGCGACAACTTCTTCATTCGGACAGCATCTTCAGTAAGACTGACAGCCAGAGTTACAGCCTGTGTGATCGTTTCAGGTTTTGCTGCAGTCACCAAGCTGTGGAATTCCGGTGCCAATCCCCAGATGTAGCATTCGACACGCTTAAATTCGGGAGTCACCATATAGGGGATCACTCTTGACAAATCATGGAACCTTCGGGTATAACCAGTAATGTCAGCACCCTCCATGGTCAAGTGCCAGAACTCAGTCTCCAACCTTTGGAGTTCAGCACGTGAGCAATACTTTTCTCTCATACGTTCCTTTAGCTCATCCCACGTCATGCCGTACACGGCATCATCACCCAGAATCTGGACTTGCAAATTCCACCAAGTCAGAGCTTCATCAACAAACAACCCAGTAGCAAAAGTGACTTGTTGATCCGCGGTACACTTGCTCATACGGATAGTAGCATCAGTCTTCTCCGTCCAGTGTACAAAAGCCACTGCACCTCTAGTGCCATCGTAGTTCAGGGGTTTGTAGTCGAGAAACTGCTTGAAAGTGCAGCCCTGAGCTGCGTTTCCCCCAGATGAATCTCCATTCCCATTACGTCTAGTATTGCTTGGTCCTCCACTGTGTTCAGTACGGTTCGCCTCATATTGGGCGATAGCTACGGAGATCCTTTCCTCCAGTAGAGCGTTCAGCTCTTCAGTAGTCCTTGGCAGTGGGGGAGGAGGAGGTTGATCAGAATCTCGATTGTTCACAGCTCTTCTGGGTGCCATGTTCTGAAAGAACATAACACAATAGGGTTAGACATTTGTTTAATATCATCATGCGAGACAGTAGTAGTATATATATACAGGCATATACCACTTAAGAGACATCAAACAATTCGCCAAACGTATCAATTCATACAGCAACATGCATGCATAAATAGATAAATACTGTTGTGTCATAAGATATTCTCCAAGTCTTTACACATATCAGGGCAACTTGTTACGTTATTATTTGCAAGATTCACAAAGTGCATAAGGGTTACATCACCCCATGGTACAAGTTTAATATATGTAAAGGACAAAATATCTTACTTCACATTGGCGTTTCTTGTCTTTATACCCTAAATCATTACTCCAAAAGAGTATTTAATAGGCTGGGGGAGGGGTGTTCACGTTTGACCTTTTCTTGTACTGAAGGGATCTATACGTGATAAGACTTGCTGTGGTTTCTGTGCACTGAATTCCATAATTATGTATGCATCCATAATTACGTAACTCCTTGCACAGTCCGCACAGTTCATTTCATCCTCGTATCACTTCCTTCAGATAGGTCACTGCTTTCAGGTAAAGTCACAAGTACCTGAGATATTCTATTTCTAGTATATGTAAACATCAATTATCACACACAATCGCAAGTAATTCTTAATCAAACACAAGTGCTACTCCAGTGCACCCTAAGTCTCGTAGTGTCTTTTCTTGACTCTTTGTAAACAGTTTCAGGTAGTGGATGTTGCGGAAAGTTTTATGCAATGAAAGCTTTTTGAAAAATTGTTTTCGTGAGGGGATCCTAAAGATTATAGTCTAGACTCGAGAAGGGATTCTGGTTCACTACAATCGTAGCTTTGATACCAATCTGTCACACCCCTTTCTAAGGCAGAATCATGAGGTGTGATCATGAAAGGTTCTCATTGCATACGAAAGGTAAACATACTATATGCTCGTAAAAATAACTTCAAATACCGATAACATTACATGACTGAAAACATAGTTTAAGTTGGAGTTTACATCACATCATAAAACGTTGTCTGAAAAGTCTAAAACAATATTCAAAGACAAACATAAACAACATCCAGAGCAAGAGTATGACCGCGCGCACATCCAATTTAGTTACCTGAAATACATGTGAGTTTTTGGAAAAACGTCAACATAATGTTGGTATTAATTCATGCAGTTTTTGTATTGAACGTTTGTATACTTTGTATGAAAACATGGTATGTATCTTGTATAAATCAAGTATTTCTGTAAGTATCAAGTTTGTTAATGGGTCGCAAGGCCATTAACATGTGACACGTCATAGGAAGCAACCAAACCTTAGGCATTTTTCTAGTTGTCGATTCACGACTGAGACACAAAAGCACTACTTGGTACTAGTCTTCACCAAGAGTGTGGCTGCCCGAAAACCCGTTAGATCTAACCTTTTGTTCTGCGGTCTAGGTATATTGTTGATTAATGGTGCTTCTGGTACCCTATTCGTGACACGATTTCAAGTATCATTCCGTAATTCTTGTATCCAACATACCATAACACATGTATTTTCCCCAAGTTTAAAAAGTATGTAAAAGATTAAGAGTGGGGACATGAACTCACAACTTTGCGTTCCTTGCGCCGTAAACTTCACCGGGTTTGCTTATATAGCGTCGTGACCTATATGTGTTTTATTAACGTTAGTCACTAGACTTGTATCGCACAAGTACAAGTCACCATCTTTTATGTATGTGTTCTTGTGTTAAAAATAATTTATATTTTTAACTATGTAACTTATATTATTTTCTCAAAAATAAATATAAGTATCTTGTATTTTTCACCCGAATTATGTATTTTGTCAAAAACTTCATTTCATGTTCATAACTTGTCCAAGTTACATAATCTATCAAGTAATATATTTTCATAAATATATTCTCTTGTGTTTGTCTAAGCAAGTTGTATGTGTATTTTTGTATCTTCACTCCTTAGGAGTATTTAGTGTATTTTCAAGTCCTAATACACTATTATATGTAATACATACTACATACACTTAGCACAAAATTTGGTGACCAATAAATATATATATTTTTCTCAAAAATATACATACTTAGTTTCACTTTTCATCTTGAAGAAATCATCATTTCTAAATCTTGAAATTTACACAAAAATTAGGGAAACCTTGGTAAACATTTTTAGATACATTTTTAGGG
This sequence comes from Helianthus tuberosus, assembly GCA_030545235.1. Lineage (NCBI taxonomy): Eukaryota > Viridiplantae > Streptophyta > Magnoliopsida > Asterales > Asteraceae > Helianthus > Helianthus tuberosus. Next base: position 128,909,388 of record CM060408.1, read on the forward strand.
AATATATTTCACCAAAACTTGTATTTTCTAAGTGTCAAAATTTTATAGAAAATGGAGGTTTCCCATGTCTTCAAAACATGTTTTCATTTTCTTTTAAATCATCACAAACAATAATCAAATCATTCAACATTTACCGAGTGTCAAAATTAAGTTATCTACACAAAGATCATGAACTTGAGTTTTCGTAAGAACTTGTAGTAACTTGATAAAGTGTTTAGTGGGTTTAGTTACCCTTTAAAGTGTGCTTATTCCTTTAAAAAATCTCATTCTTAAGGAAACTAGGTGTTTACAACTTGTAAACACATTCTACAAAAATGTTTATTTATAATGTCTTCTTGTTTCTCTAGTATTTCTACACTTGTTTTTCCACTAAAAATAGTGCAAGTTTAGTAAAAGCCATGATCTTTCAAAATCACCTTTTTAAACTTGGTTCTTTCAGAAAAATCATTTATACATCTTAGATTTATAAGATTACTAGGTTACTTTGTTCATTATTTTGCAAGAAATCTCTTTATTCTTCAAGTTCATGTTCATAAGAAGATGATCATCATATGTTGTTACATGATCATCCTTCCTCTTGCTAGATTAAGTGTTTAAACACCATCTAGCAAGCTTCATGTGATGATTAACATCATCATCTCAAGAAATCAACAAGCAAACATCATACATATACTAAACAACATCATTTCAACAAGATTTCATCATATTTCATCTTATGTTAGCTTTATGTTCAAGATTCAAGTTCAAGTCTTTTAGTGTTCTTGTGATTTTCAACATAACATATCTTTTAACCACTAAAAATGGATGGACTTGGAATGGGTTGGATTGAATTGAGAAGATAGTGGTGTGGGTAAGGGGGGTCGGTCGAGAGCTATAAGGAGAGGGAGGAAGAGGTGAAGTGGTGAAGATGGTGATGGATCATGTGTTCTTATATCCAATTTAGTGCTAATACCCAAAGGTTACTATGTTTTTCAAAGTACAAACCACATCTAATCATATCTCTAGGAAGATCCATGGAAGATTTGTAGAGATTATGAAAATCTTGAGGTTTGGGGGCCACTTGGGCTGTAAATATCAAGAGGGGGGGTAATTGTAACTTGTAAAGATAAGTAGGTAATTAGTTGGAAGATAAGTATAAAGTCTAGTGTTTAGTGTATATCTTGCATTATGTAGTATGTTAGGGTGTTCGGGAACAATAACTAGTTCAAAAATAATAAAACAATGCTTCTAGCAATATTTTGGTGTTCCGGGTAATGTCCGATTGTTCGGTTAAATACCGGTTCGTTAAAGTTCTAAATTGCACGGTTTAGTGTCTTTTAAGTACTCTCTTGTGACACTTTTAATTTCCGAAACTTAGGAAGGTATTCTGGACCAACTAGTCATATTTTTATATGTTATAAACTTGTCACAATGCTGAATTTTGCTGAAATGTATGAAATTCAGCATTTAAAGTGTGTTTCGGGTGCTTTTCAGTGCGTATTTTAGCTTCTGGAAGGTCTATATGTTAACCCTTGTATGTACTCTTGGGTTTTAATGTATTCTTGATGTTGGACCTACACCTAGGCCCTAATTCTATTGTTTGACTGCTTTCTGCAGAATTGTTGACACAATGTGTCTTACCGGCGAGTTTACTAGTATTTCTGACGCAACACTATCATTAATGCATAAAGAAATATTTGTAGTATAAAACGTGCATGAATTCACATATATTGCATGAAATTAAACAATGTTGACATTTAAGCACATAATTGTAGTTATTGAATAACAATTAAAGTGTACGGAAGTTACCGATTTGGTGCTAGTTGTCACAGTGACAAGCCCCAATTCACATCCAAACCACAAGAATAGCAACACCAGAAGAATTGACATGGGGCCGTGTCCGAGGGTGGATGCTATGCAGAAGAAAAGACAGCAGCAAAGGACAAAACTGGCAGCCAACACGGGGTCGTGCTAAGCCAACACTGGGCATGGTCAACTCAAATATTTTCAAAATCTACGATAGTACAACAAGTACATTGGCCACGGGCCGTGCCATTGACACACGTGGCCATGTTAGTACAAGAACTGACAAGCAGTTAATGAGGAAGAGAGAGAGATAACCACGGGGCTATGCCAGGCGGGCACGAGCCATGGTGAAGCTTCTGATTTCAGCTATAAATAGACGTGCTTTGTTCCATTCCAAAGCATCCCTTGGCAAACCACTTCTCTCTCACTTGCCACCACTCCACCACCACTACAACACCACCATCCACCACCATTATCCGTTTCCATCGTTTAGAGTGTGTGTAGTAGTCTCGGAATCCAAGATTGATAGTAATAGTATTTTAAACAAAGGTCATGCTTGGCTAAACTCTTACATCACTTGGTGAAGACAAATCTTTTATGTATTTTCTTTTATGATTTCCAACCTTTGGCAACTTTTTAATTGGGTATGTATTAATGGCTTTAATAGCTAGTCTTTTATACTGAAGGAAAATTTTTCTAATCATTCTTCATATGTAGTTAATTCATATATTCGCGTCTTTACGGTCTATATAAAGGGCATTAATTTCCTGGAAGGGGGTTAGAAGGGTGGTTGGGTAAATTTTATGTCTCGTTCAGTGTATAGATTCTGCAAGAATCTGGTTCAAGCTTAGTAACACCTCACAAGTCAGAGCGGGCATTACCCACCACGGAAGAGGTGCAAAATGCTTGAATCCCTAATCTATAAACTACTATTAAACTTTAAACCAACCCCGCGAGGACTGTATCCCTGCTAACTCAGACCAACAGGTTGAGGGTGATCGCTGCCTGGAAGGAGGCCCACCACTTTTTGCATTAATAACTTACTTAATTATCTTTCAATAATCCGACCTAGTGGGATTGTATTGATGTGTGCAAAATGTAACATATAAATTACATCAAATGAGGCATAAGACTAACCCTTTTTTAGTACTAATGTTGGAAAAATCGTGTTTCTTTCTTCCTTTTGAATTTACAGGACCAAACCAGCTTAAACGAACAAAAGGAGCAAATAAGCAGCCAAAAACCAACATAAATACAAAAATAGGAATAAACGTGACATGCCCGACCCCTCGGCAGCATCCCCAAAGCAAAAACAAGGCAACAGAAGCCTAACCACGGGGCCGTTCCCAACTGGGCATGGGGCGTGGTCAGGGACCTACAGAAAAGACAAACATGTAGAAGCTTCCACACCCACCATGGGGGCATGCCCAGCTCAGCACGGGGTGTGGTTAACACAAAGATATGCAAAATCTTGATAGTACAGATAAGAGTTGACCACGGGGCCGTGCCCAGGAGACTCGGGGCCGTGTGGGGCCCTCTGCTGACACTTGCAATTAATGAAGGAAGAGAAAAGACTGGCCACGGGGGCATGCCCACTGGACACGGGGCCGTGGCCAGAGCTCTGTACTGGTTATAAATAGAGGTGCTTGGTTCACTTCAAAGGCATCCCTTGGCAAACCACTACTCTCCCACTTTACCACCACTACACCACCACTACAACACCAACACCCACCACCATCATCCATCTTTAGATTGTGTAGTAGTCTTGGGATCCAAGATTGATTGTAAGGGTTCTTGCCAATCAAAGGCCATGTTTGGTTAAGCCTCTTACATCACTTGGTGAAGACAAGTTTTTTATGTATTACTTTTGATTTTTAATCTTTCGACACTTTTTATTTGGGTTTGTATTAATGACTTTAATAACTAGTTTCTTATGTTGAAGGTGAATTTTCTTTATCATTTTTCCATGGTGTCTTGAGGTTACTTTATTGTCTATATAAAGTAAATGATTGCATCATTCATGTCTTTACGGTCTATATAAAGGCATGTTGACTACCTGGTCGGGGGTTAGTGTCACACCCAAAAACGTCGCAGCGGAATATAAAACGTAGTGGTGATGGAAGTTGGTGCCCATTAATATCTTGTTGAACAATGCATTTAATTGTTGGACATATTAACTTAATTAAAACATAGATTTTAAACATAAAGTTTCAAAACACGACATAACCACAACAAAGTCTAGTTGTCGTGATCCTTATGGATCTTATTACATTCGTCCCAAATTGTTTTAAAAGTTTGTCCAACACATTTTCAAAACACCCATGCATCAACAACCACAAGATACGCCATAATTCCCGAAGCCGAACTCAAGTAACTGAAGAACACGTTAAAATCAAGTGTCAACACAAAGGAATGTGAGTTCACATATTCAAATTTAAGGTAATTTGATCCCAAGGAAAAGCTTTCCAATTATGTATTTATCATAAAAACATCCATATAATTTACGAAAGTCAATTTATTTCCTTAATGAAATCCAAGGGTCAGCTGTCGCAAGCGTTTCCCAGAAACCTTCGAACAAAGCATCTTCCCAAGTTTACATATTAAATTTATAGCATCAAATGTTCGGACTCGTAAGTTAGCTAGACATTACGAACTATATATTTAAAATGAAGGGATAATCAAAGCTAGACAATAAACAGAATATCAATTTGTCGTTTTACTTGACACGGAGCGACCGGTCACGACGAGGTTGTCAACCCGATAGATCTACCAACAATTCCTCGCGTGCAATACTTAAATGATTAAACGACATCACTTGAGCATGGCCCATATCAAGGCCATCTATGATGCCTGCCTCACGTACAATATATATATCCTACTAATATGACAAATTTAATATAAAGCGTTGTACGAATTTACTGAAATCCCTTGGACCAAGCAAATTCATCCCAACAACACGGTCGTTTTCTCTGAAACACCGTACAAATCCCCGTTTCTCCCCGAAACATATATTTAACAAAACCGTTTCATCCCGAAACATATATTTTCACCAAAACCGTTTCTCCCCGAAACATATTTATTCACCAAAACCGTTTCTCCCCGAAACATATATTTTCACCAAAACCGTTTCTCCCCGAAACATATATATTTATCAAATCCATATATTTTCATTGAACATATATAATTTATATCAAAAGGTATGTTTTATTCCAAAAACATTATTAAACCCTTTTTAGGCGTGTTCTTCCCCCAAAACATATACATAACAGTAAAAAGAGGGGGGTTTAGTGACACTCACCTTTGGGTGCGTATTTTTAAATAGCGCAATCCCATAAATTGATTTCTACACGTCCTATTATATGTAGGAACGATTTACAAATCAATATATTACAAAAATCCTAAGTTTCTTCGTTTCTTAGAATTCTCACATAACTTCGAGATTTTCTCAAAAAGTTATCGTTTTAAATTATGTTGGCACGTTAATATATATATGAGTCCATATATATATATATTTAAGATTTTGCGACTTGAAATTCTTTTGGTGACCATTATCATGTAAATCCGTTAACACACCCGTTTATACGTAATATATCTACGATTTGCGCGTCGTAATATATATACATAAACGTACATATAAATCAGCATCGTAACACGCGTAATCTCATTAACTTATTTATTTTGTCATTTTTAAGGAATGCATACATAAAATAACTCATATGTATCAATTTTCAAGCTCGACAAACAAGTTATACATTTAACGTGATTTTACCGATTCTACCGTTTAAAACGCACAAGTGTACATGCATAGTCTAAATATTATCACATTCACATAGTTAGATCACATAACACATTTTAACACATAAGGTTCACTCAAAAATAACCCATACTAGTGTTCATTGTAAAACACGTATTTTAGTGATTCGGTAACGTTTTCGGGGGTCAGAAGTCACGTATGACCAACCAAACACCAAGTAAACTTAAAATTAGTTAAAATACTTATTTTTAAACTAAAAATATCAGTTTACTTACTGATCTAAATCAGTTTCATAAAAATTGTTGAAAAGCCGATTTTTGACTGTTTTACCGCATAATTTTGCGTTAAACGTTACTATAACCATCCCAACATGGAATGACTTGATATTTTAACACAATACATATTATTTACTGATTAAAATAATGATTATAGTCAGATTAGTGCAGTTTTTGTGTAAGTCACATAAATCATGTGATTTCATGTATTTTACAACTTCTAAAGCACCAAGTACAACATGCAAGAGTAGTAAACTTTATGACAAAGTTTTATATCATTTAAAACTTCAAAATATTTATATTTTAGTGTTTGAAATCTGATCAAAAATTGTTTTTATCAAATCATGTTTAAATCATCATTTCATGAATACATATCATCATGCATGTTCATGTATGTGCATCTAATGCACTCATACAACATCATCATCATTATACATGATTTAATACACTTCCAAGAACACATTAACTCCATGTTCTTACAAAACACAACATAAATCATCGATGATCATCCAATCATTCATACATAAATGCAAGTATTCTCACGTATATGAATATGTGACAAACATTTACATGCATGCATAAACATATACATACATATACACGACATATATACACCCACATGACTTCCAAAAGTTCACTTTTTCATGAAGCCCCTTCAAATCATGAAACACTTTTAGAACATTCTCTTATGACACTTTTGATTCTTGCATGCAATCTATCATTCAAGTATCATGTTAATCCAGAATCATTCAATCAAAAATCAAAACACAATCACTTACACACACACACATACTCACGGCCATACATACATACATATACACACCCATTTTCATTTTGTTTGAAATCTCATCCTTTATCATTTTCAAGTTCATGTTTAATTCCAAGTTCAAGAGAAACTTTATATCATCTCTATCATCACTAAAAATCAAGAATGTAACTTCATAAATAAATTTATACCTTTCAAGTTTTTAGTGGGTTTTGACTATATTTTGGTGTTTGGAAGCTTGTTTCACCTAGAAACCTCCTTTGGATCCTTAAAACACCTTGAAACCTTCTTGGATTTAGCTTTAATCTTCAAGAACAAGTTGGAATTTTTGAAAATGGATGAGAGAAGGGGTGTTCGGCCGAGTATATTAAGGGAGAGAGAGTTAGTGTGATTTTTGAAATGGTTGTTTTGATTTATGTGAGATCATGGAAGGATCTTGTAGGATTAATCATCATTCACAACCTCCAAGACCAACACATGGAGGAGAGATGTCACACCCCAAAAACGTCGCAGCGGAATATAAAACGTAGTGGTGACGAAAGTTGGTGCCCATTTATATCTTGTATATCGATGCATTCAATTGTTGGACATTTTAATTTATTTTAAACATAGGTTATTTAAACGTTACGTTTTACGACATGACTACATAGTTAAGTTGTCCTTGAGCCTCACGGATCTTATTACATACGTCCGAGAAAGTTTAAAAGTTGTCCAACATTTTCAAACAAACAACATGCATCATTCAAACACAAGATATGCCATGATTCCTGAAGCCAAACTCATGTACCTGTAGAACACGTTAAAAATCAAGTGTCAACACAAAGAAGGGTGAGTTCACATATTCACATACAATCAATATTATTATAAGGAAAACTTTCTGATTAGGTGTTTATTTGAAAACATCAATGTAATTTTAGAAAGTCCATTTTACTTCCTTAATAAAATCCATGGGCCTTCCGTCGGTTCAACGATCCGACAATAGTGCTATTGCCCAGGTTTTGTATATTAAATTATTGCGTCAATTTTCAGACTCGTATGTTAGCTAGACGATACGAACTATATATTAACCATGCAGGGATAATCAAAGCTAGATAATAAACAGAATATCAATTCGTCGTTTGACTTGACATGGGGCGACCGGTCACGACGAGGTTGTCAACCCGATAGATCTACCAACAATTCATCGCGTACAATACTTAAATGATTAAACGACATCATGGGCGCAGGGTTCTCTTGAAGAACAATATGATGTCTGCCTCACGTACAATATATATATATCCTACTAATATGACAATTTAATACACGCTGTCGTACGAATCCCCTGAATCTCCATCATTCGAGACCCAGGCCGGCATCCGTCCCAACTGTACGGTCATGTTTCGCCTAGGAAATACCGTACCATCCCAATTTTTGAACATTCATTCATCAAAAAACGTTTTTACTTCGAAACGTATGACTTATCAAATTTCATATATTTTCAACGAAAATATATATTTTATATTAAAAGGTATGTTTTAATTCAAAAACATTATTAAACCCTTTTTATTGACGTGTTCTACCCCCAAAATATATACAAAGCAGTAAAAAGAGGGGTTTTAGTGACACTCACCTTTGGGTGCGTATTTTAAATACCGCAATCCCAGTGATTGATTTTATACACGTCCTAACATAGGAACGATTCTATATCAATATACATAACACAAAAATCCTAAGTTTCTCCGTTTCTTAAAATTATCACACAAGTTTGAGATTATCTCGAAAAGTTGTTATTTTTAGATTATGTTAGCATGTTAATATATACATGAGTCCATATATATATTTATGATTTTGCGACTTGAACGATTTATTGGTGACCATTATTATGTAAATCCGTTAACTCTCCCGTTTATACGTAATATATCTACGGTTTGCGCGTCGTAATATATATACATAAACGTTCATATAATTTAACACCGAGACATGTGAAACCTTGTTAACTTATCTATTTTGTCATTTTTAAAGAAAATATACATAAAAAATCTCATAAGTACCCAATTTTATGCTCGACAAACAAGTTACACATTTAACGCGATTTTCACCGTTTCTACCGCACAAAACGTACAAGCATACATGCGTAAGCTAGATTTCTAACATTATGTCAAAAACTTAACATATTTTCATATTCTTATGTTTAAATCACTTAACACATTTTGCCACATAAAGTTTACCCAAAATTTTACCCACACTAGTGTACATTGAAAAACGCGTATTTTAGTGATTCGGTAATGTTTGCGGGCGTCGGAAGTCACGTATGACCAACCAAACACCAAGTAAACTTAAAATTAGTTAAAATACTTATTTTTAAACTAAAAACATCAGTTTATTTACTGATCTAAATCAGTTTTACAAAAATCACTCGAAAAGCCGATTTTTGATCGTTTTAGCGCATAGTTTTGCGTTAAACGTTACTATAACTATCTCAACTCGAAACGACTTGATATTTTAAAATATTACATGTTATTTACTGATTTAAATAGTGGTTATACTCAGGTTAGTGCAGTTTTTATTTAAGTCACATAAATCATGCGATTTCACGTATTTTACAACCTTTAATGCACCAAGTACAATCATGCAAAACTTGCAAACATTATGACAAAGTTATATGTCACTAAACACTTTAAAATAACTTTATTTTAGTGTTTATAATATGTCCAAAATTGATTTTTATTAAATCATTCTCAAATCACCTTTTTATAAACATTTATCTACATGCATGATCTAGTTAGTGCCTCTAGTATAACCATATCTTAACATTTTCATCCAACATGACCTTAAATGCATCAAAGAACATATTTATGTCATGTTCTTCTAAATCAAAACATATTCATTTCATCATTATTAAATCATTTTCACATAAATGCAATCATTCCTTCTTGTATTTATATATGACAAAACTTTGTGTATGCATTTACATATATATACATACATATACGACACACACACATATACATACATGTATAAACTTCCAAAACTTTACTTTTTAACACATCCATTTCAAATCATGGAACCTTTTTGAGAACTTTCTTTTATGACACCTTTACAACACATGCATGTAATCATCTTTCAAAATCAAATCAAGTAAGAATCATTTAACAAAATCAAAACACAACAAGACACACACACACTCATAAACTTTCGGCCCTATATACAATACATATACACACTCACTTTTCTTTGATTTAAATCTCATTCTTTGTTAAATACAAGTTTTGTGATTTATTCCAAGTTTAAGAGAAACCATCTAACATCTCCATCATCACTAAAAATCAAGAACAAGATTTAAAAACAAGTTTATACCTTCAAGATTTTTAGATGGGTTTTTGAGAATAGAGGATGATATGAAGGTTGTTCTTGCTTGAAATCACTTCCAAACACCCTTTTTAGCTTGAAATCACCTTGGAAAGCTCTTGATTCTTCATGGAAATGGTTTAAAAAATTTGATTGTGGGTGTTAGAGGGGTGTTCGGCTGAGATGTACAAGAGAGAGAGTGATAATGAAATGGTGAAGGGTTTCTTGGGTTTTTGAAAGATTATGGAAGCTTTTAGGGGATTAATCATCACCTTGGGCTTCCCCATGTCCACACATGTCATGAGAGAGGAGAGAGAACCTCCCAATCAGCCGCCACCTCTCATGTATATACACACTACTCACATACACACATATATGTAATATAGTGTAAAAACATGTATTTTACTGGATACCGGGTATTTTATCTAGCGTTTTAATCCCGTTTTGGTGCGTTTTAATTTTATTTATCATTATATAAAAATAATCACTCAAAATTATTACAGAAATAATTACCAGTTGTCTTGACTGGCTGCGTTGACAGTATTTTATTTAATTCGCGCAGTACGCGCTCAAACTCGAATAATAGAGTTTTTTAGCGTTTTAAATTATTTTTCCTCACGGATTTGAATAAAATTATTATTCTAATCATAACAGATTATTTTTAGGATTTTAACACTGATCGGGTGGTCACCGACGTTCGTTTCGCATTTTAACCGTTAGGTAATAAGCATTTATCTTACCGTTGCCAACATAATTTGTATCAAAGTTTAATTTTACCAACACATTAAATTTCACACATAAACATCATAACCAGTCAATTACAGCCTTGTTACCTATTCACAACACGTGTTACAATTGTACGGTACGGCCTGAAAAGCCGGGTGTCACAGTCTCCCCCTGTTTAGGAAATTTCATCCCCTAAATTTTTACTCTACAGGTTTTGTTTTCGAAGTAAGTAAAAAATAACAATAACGAATCTATTGAATATAGTCTTATAGTTTCTGTGAGAAACTTGGATTCTTACGAAGAATCCTTGTAGACCTATATCACATACATCCTCGATTCCTAAACTCACATCTCAACGCTCTCCACCCTCTCCAGGGTCCAACATCCACAAGCTCTTAATCAAGAAGATTTAAGTCAAAGTTCTACCATTTCGGGTTTATCATACGTATATTTACATATACATTACTCTAAACCTAAAGTAATCCGAGTTCACACACGATTAATTCAACTCGAGATGGGCTCTCGAAAGACTCAAATCTCATAAACTCATTTCCTCTTCTTCTTGCATTCATTTCAGGTATCCACCGGTTATACAACCTATAAGTCACAGATACTACTAGAATGCTGAACCCGCCTCTCCGGTTAGTAACATAACTCTTCTGGCTATACGCACTGCTTCTACGATGCTTCGATAAACCTCCGTTTATCTCCAAAATAAATCTCTATAAAGAGCAAAATCAGTGTATTATCCATTATACACTTCTTCAACTACATCCAATTAGTACATTATGTACACCACTCAATTTTGATGGTAGCTTGATTGAACAAATTGTCAAGTCCTCGGTAATAAGGTACCGATTCTTGATAGTCAACTTGCTCGGCTTTCTGAAATCCTCACATATCCTGAAGAATCCATCCTTCTTTCTCCCAACAAAGCAGATGCATCTTAAGGCGAGAAGCTCGATCAAATGAAACCCTTGTCCAAAAGCTCTTAAAACTATCTCGTCATTTCTATCATTTCAGACGGTGCTTAATCTATAAGAAGATTGGGCAATTGGTGTCACACCCCGACCACGTAAAACATCAAATCGTGGCGGAAACGTCGGGGAGTGTTGCAACAGAATTATTGTTTCACAACCATGGCATTTAAAAGTTATGTTTTATTCAACAACCAAAGGTGGAATACATTGTTTCAAAACAAAAACCAAAGAGTTCACAACATAATTAAACTATGTCTATCTTTATTTTAAGTCTCTAAGGCACAGGTCCGCCCTAGTATGTCCAGCTCAAACCTATGCACCATTTCCTGAAACACATGTGAAAATAGGTACGTCAGCATAAAAATGCCTGTGAGATACATAGGTTTTATGAAAATAGGATTCATGACTTATAGGTTTAGGAAAAAGTTGTTTAATAAAAATAAGTCATGAATCTTGTTAAATGTTTTGTTTTATAAATCATTTGAAAAACGATAGCTAAATCAGATGATATGTATATATGAAAAAGGATAGTGTATGGTTATAAGAATAACCAAGTAAAAAGAGTTTGAATAAACCAAGTTATTTGTAAAACAACGTTTAAGTGAAAAAGTGTTGTAAAATGTAATATGTTTAAACTGAAGTAGTTTAAATGATGCTACGATATGTAATATCATACAAACACTTATATATAGGAAGTACCAGCGGCGTATCCACCATGTTTGTATCATATTACACACGCCTCGTTATTTAAGTCACTCAAACCAACCAACATTGTAAAATGTCCATGTTTTAGTCTAATAGTCAAATGTCACAGTATAATCCAAGTTGAATATAAGTCATGTAATGTGTAAACAAAAGTTATGTATGGTAAGTAAAATAAGACTACTTAAACCACAAGTAAAAAAAATGTACGAAACAAAGTATTTTGAATAAATCAAAGGTTATGTTTTGTAAAATAAATACATGTTTTACTGATACAAACACTTATGTGGTAAGTTAACGCATGCATTCAAGCCTTGAGACAGTCGGATAACCCTTTCAGTCAAGGTTATCAAAAGAAATGTTTTCGGATTCAGTCATTCCTTACACCCAAACAAACCTAGGATGTCTGGAACGGGATTTGTCAAGTCCTATGGTACCATTACTTACTACCGAGCGGCGTAGCTAATGTTAATGAATGTAGTTTAGTCCCGTTGTACAAACCAAATGTCATACCAAAATAGACATGTAATGAAAGTAATGTACTAAGTATGCTAAGTTAACATACAAAGCAGAAAAGTCATGTAAATCAATGTGCTAAATATGCTAAGTAAACATACATAGCAGAAAAAGTCATGTAAATCAATGTGCTAAATATGCTAAGTAAACATATGAAGCAGAAAAAGTCATGTAAATCAATGTGCTATCATGTCAAGTAAACATACATAGCAAAAGAAGATGTAATGTAAAACAATGTGCTAAATATGCTAAGTAAACACACATAGCAAAAGAAGATGTAATGTAAAACAATGTGCTAAATATGCTAAGTAAACATACATAGCAAAACAAAATGAAATTATGTACTAATAATGTACTAATGAACATAACAAGTATATGATATGAAAGCATAGAAAGCATGAAATTAACAAGTAGGCACATGTGTTTCACCCCAAAAATGTTTGTAAAACAGTAAAAGAGGGGTCTATGTACTCACTTGAGATTGCTCAATAGACTTTAGATATCCACCAAGCAAAGCTAGAAGATTACGGAATCAAACGGCACCTAATATAGGTAACTACATTAATAAACGGACCTATTCGGAGGATCGGGTAGTACGAGGGTTCGTAAACCAAATAAGTGTAGGAACTCATGTAATATGGTTTAACAACGCCTACATACTAAAACGAAACCTAGCCTAAGTGCTTTTGACCTGTTACGACCTGTTTAGGTAGCTTATGCTACTTTAACGCGTCGTTTGCGTAAAACACGTTTGGACCGCCTAACTAGCCCTATGACAAGTAAGATATACCTTAACATGTTTAATATTGTTACTAAATCAGTTTAGATGGCAAAAGTTATGTTACATAGGCTTAAAATGAATTTTAACATAAAAAGAGCATTTTGGTAATTTACCTAAGGCATATATACTACCTATCATACAACTACTTAAACGACGTGACCATAAGGTATAACCCCGGAAGGTTATTCCCTATACTACTATCGTCACCTAAAGTGTTTGGTCGGATCCTAATGATCGACCAAATGGGTCGGGTTCGAAAGCATAAGCGATTTATTAGATCGCTTACCCTTACGACCCTAAACAAGCACAAATATAAAAGTGACGAGCTAAACATGCTAGAACATGTTTAGTTAAGTTAGAAAACAAGTTTTGATATCAAAACAGACGGTTTTGATATCCTAGAGTAGTTTGGTTACAAAATACGCGAGAACACGCATTTTGCCCGAAACTACGACTCGTCACTGAGTCTAGATAACGTGGTAATCAGTAGGTATAGTCACTAGGGACTATAACCATCGTGATTACGCTCACGTTATGAAGTTCAAATGAACTTCATATTGACCATAAACTGGTCAAAGCTGAAAGCCAAACAATGTTTGACTTTCACGCTAAAACGCGTAAAAGAACGAAAGAGGACTTACAAAAGGTCCAAGAACGGAAGTTTGACCCGATTATTCTCAGGTATGAAGTGAAATCACTTCAACTTAGAGAGAAATCAGATCAAGGTGTGAGTTTTGTGTGAAGGGGGGTAGGGTATTTATAGTTTTTGCACAACCGTTAAGATCGTTCATCGTAAAATGAGCTTCGATCTCATCCGTACACATGTGCCCATGGTTTTGTGAAACCATGGGAGCCCATAGTTTAATTAAAACCATGTGAAAATGAGGGGAACAGCTGGAACAAGCTGGAATTTAGATTTTTCATTTTGGTCCCTTCCTAAGATAACTTTGGCAGAATGTCAATTTTGGTCCCTGAATGTGCAAAACATGGTTTTTGATGCATTTTTGACACGTTTAAGCCCCGTTAATCCCATTTAAAGGCTCTAAAATGAAGTTAAAGTATAGGGAACATGAAACATGCTCAAAAATATCTCGGATGTCGGTTCGTTTGGTCGTACGGTTGCGTTGTTCGGTTAATTACGACGAAACACGAACGATTGCGAAAAAACGATCCAAATTATGCGACGAATGGAATTTTATCATGCCAATCACTAAAATAAAATATTTTAATGATTACATAAACTTTTGGATATCCGGATGTATTCAGAACGTGAGATATGCGCGAAAATGCAAACTTATGCACTTTTTGACGCTTTTAGTCCCTGAATGAACATAGAGTTTATTTTAGCACACCGAACCCCTCAAAGCTTATTTCTAAGCTATGTAAAGGATATTTAAGGTGTTTTTAACTTATGGCCATGTTCCGGAATGTTCGTTACAGTTCAAATTGGCATACTTTCGCAGTTTGTCAATTTTAGTCCCTGTAAGCGAATTAACTAGATTTTGCCATACCAAAGCCTTCAAAACTTATTTCTAAGTTATGTAAAGGTTATTTAAGGTATGTTAAGCATATTTTGGTGTTCCGGAGTATTTTTCGCGTTAAACTGACTACGTTTATGCACCAGTTTGCGTATAACTCTCCAGAAAGTGATATAGAGTTTGAAATTGAATAAAAGTCAAAACATGAAAAATGTAAAACATAAACAAAAAAACATTGGGATTAAATAACTTTATTTCATTGATAACTGAATCGTTTACAATTATTACAAGCACAGATGTCACAGTCTCCCCTACTTGTGGAAATTTCGTCCCGAAATTTATTTAGAGGAAATTCGTGGGAAAAGATGCGGATACTTCGCCTTCATTTGATCTTCACATTCCCAAGTAAACTCAGGTCCACGCTTAGATTCCCAGTGAACTTTAACCAAAGGAATGCGCTTGCGTTTAAGCCATGTGACCATACGGTCCATGATTTCCATTGGCTTCTCAACAAAATGTAGTGTTTTATCAACACGAATTTCGTCAAGTGGTATGTGGAGGTTCTCATCAGCTAGACACTTCCTGAGATTGGACACGTGGAAGGTTGGATGAACATTTCCAAGTTCAGGAGGTAACTCAAGTCTGTAGGCTACCTTATCGATTCTTTCAACGATCTTGAATGGTCCAACATATCTAGGTGCAGGTTTTCCTTTCTTTCCAAATCTGATCACACCTTTCCAAGGTGAGACCTTAAGTAATACCCGATCACCGACTTGAAATTCCAAGGGCTTGCGTTTTGGGTCCGCGTAACTCTTTTGACGGCTTCTAGCTGTCTGAAGGTTATCATGAACTTTCTTAATCTTGTCAGTTGTCTCAAAAATGAGGGCAGGTCCAGTAAGCTGAGCCTTGCCGATCTCATTCCAGCGGACTGGTGAACGACATTTTCGACCATAGAGAGCCTCGAAAGGAGCCATGTTGATGCTGGAGTGATAACTGTTGTTGTAGGAGAATTCAATAAACGGAAGATGCGAATCCCAACTACCACCAAAATCGATCACACAAGCTCTAAGCATATCCTCCAGAGTCTGGATTGTTCTTTCAGATTGACCATCCGTTTGCGGATGATAAGCTGTGCTCAGATTAAGTTGGGTCCCCATAGCAGATTGCATGGTTCTCCAAAAATGAGAAGTGAAACGAGCATCTCTGTCAGAAATGATGTTCAAAGGAACCCCATGTCGAGATACGATTTCATCCACATAGATTTTAGCCAGATCTTCAGCAGAAAAATCCTCACGGATTGGCAAGAAATGCGTTGACTTAGTAAGACGATCAACGACTACCCAGATGGCATCATGACCTTTCTTAGTGCGCGGAAGTTTGGTAATGAGATCCATAACGATGTTTTCCCATTTCCAAACTGGGATCTCTGGTTGCTCCAAAAGACCAGAAGGATGTTGGTGTTCAGCCTTGACCTTAAGACAAGTAAGGCATTTTGAAACGTACAAGGCAATGTCCTTCTTCATACCAGGCCACCAATATTGAGTACGAAGATCCTTATACATTTTGTCTGAGCCAGGATGGACAGAATAACGAGACTTATGAGCTTCATCCATAAGCAGAGTGCGAAGACCATCTTGGCTTGGGACCCATAAACGGTCCATGAAATAGTATGATCCATTGTCTTTCAAGACAAGATCAGGCTTAATGTGATAGGGTAATTCCTTACCCATCAAGTCTTGTGAAACACAAGCATGTTGAGCCTGAGAAATGCGGGCTTGAATATCAGCTCGAGCCTGAATATCAGATTGAACACGAACACAATGAAGCTTGATATGTTCTTTACGACTCAATGCGTCGGCTACGACATTCGCCTTACCAGGATGGTAGCGAATTTCGCAGTCGTAGTCGTTCAGAAGCTCAACCCAACGTCTTTGCCTCATGTTGAGTTCTTTCTGATTAAAGATATGCTGAAGACTTTTGTGGTCAGTGAAAACCACACATTTTGTACCATACAAATAGTGTCTCCAGATTTTGAGAGTGAAGACAACTGCACCCAACTCAAGATCATGAGTGGTGTAGTTTTTCTCATGTACCTTCAATTGCCTTGATGCGTAGGCTATGACTTTGTTCCTTTGCATCAGAACACAGCCAAGACCCAATTTCGATGCATCACAATAAAAGACGAAATCATCATTGCCTTCAGGAAAAGATAGGATAGGTGCATCACAAAGTTTCTGCTTCAAGGTCTAAAATGCTACTTCTTGTTTAGAACCCCATTCAAAGGGTTTGTTCTTCTGAGTTAGAGCAGTTAAGGGAACTGCAATCTTTGAGAAGTTCTCTATGAAGCGGCGGTAATAACCCGCAAGACCAAGAAAAGAACGAACCTCAGTAGGAGTAGTAGGCGTATCCCAATCCTTAATCGCACTGATCTTGGAGGGATCTACATGAATACCTTGTTCGTTAACTATGTGCCCCAAAAATTGAACCTCTTTAAGCCAAAATTCACACTTGGAGAATTTGGCGAAAAGTTGCTCTTTCTTTAGGAGTTCCAGAGTAAGACGAAGATGTTGCTCATGATCAGCTCGCGTCTTAGAGTAAATCAAGATGTCATCAATAAACACAATGATGAACTTATCTAAATAAGGCTTGCAAACCCTGTTCATCAAGTCCATAAAAACAGCAGGAGCATTAGTCAAACCGAATGGCATAACTGTGAACTCATAATGCCCATAACGAGTGCGAAAACCTGTCTTGGGAATATCATCTTCATGCACACGAAGTTGATGATACCCAGAGCGAAGATCAATCTTCGAGAAATAAGAAGCGCCTTGTAATTGATCAAAGAGATCATCAATGCGGGGTAGGGGATATCGATTCTTGATGGTAAGCTTGTTAAGCTCACGGTAATCGATGCACATCCTGAAGGATCCATCCTTCTTCTTGACAAAAAGAACGGGAGCACCCCAGGGTGAAAAGCTAGGACAGATAAAACCTTTGTCAGAAAGCTCTTGAAGCTGTTTAGACAGTTCTTGCATCTCAGACGGTGCAAGACGATATGGAGCTCTGGCAATAGGATTTGCACCAGGTACAAGATCAATACGGAATTCGACTTGGCGTGCTGGGGGTAATCTAGGTAACTCTTCCGGGAACAGCTCCGGATAATCCCGAACAACTGGGATATCTTGAATAGACTTACCTTTGCCTTTATCTGCTGTAACATGTGCTAAGAAGGCCACATAGTTCTTTCGCAGATACTTCCGAGCTTGGAAACAAGACATAAGCTTGAGGCTACTAGCAGGTTTTTCACCACGAACCTGTAGGATCTCACCTGACGAGAGCGGCACACGAACGATCTTCTCAAAACAAACTACCTCTGCGCGATGCTTGGCTAACCAATCCATACCTACTATAATGTCGAAGCTTCCTAGTTGCATTGGCGTGAGGTCGATAGGGAAAAGATGGTTGTTAAGGTTCAACTGGCAGTTGCGAAGGACAGAATCAAGAATAATGGGTTCACCACTGGCAACCTCTACTGTCAAGGGTTTACCTAGTTTCGTTCTAGACACGCGAAGCAATGGCTCAAAAGATAACGACACAAAACTCTTATCGGCACCAGAATCAAAAAGAATAGATGCGGGTTGATTATTAACAAAGAACGTACCGTTAACCACTTCATTGTCTGCTTGCGCCTCTTGTGCATTCATGTTGAAGACTCGACCTCGAGCCTGAGCCTGAGCTGGATTCGCATTTACCAATCTTGGGCATTGATTGCGGTAGTGGGTCAGATCCCCACAGTTGTAACAAGAACCTGGTGGGTAGTGAGGTCGTGCAGCTTGACCTTGTTGCTGAGCAAGAGGCTGAGCAACTTGTTGAGCCGGGTTCTGAGCTGCCCGATTCTGATTGGCAGGAATGCGGCAGGTGTCAGAAGATAACCAGGTCTTCCACAGTTGGTGCACTGACGACACTGGAGGTGTGGTTGATGATGACCGTTACACCTGTTGCATAAAGGTGCATTGCCAAGATAAGGTTTCTTGGCAGGCAGTTGCGCAGGCTGATTTGGTGCAGCTTGATTTGCCTGTGCAGTAACGGCGTAGTTTTGGGAAGCCTTACGCTTCCTTGAACTCTTCGAGGATCCAGAATCCTTACCCTTTTTGTTTTGACCTTTCTTGCTATCCCCTTTGTCAGACGCCTGTTTCTTGCCCTTGTCACCCTTTCTATGCAGCTTATTCTTCCGAATCTGCGACTCAGTCAATGTCGCAGACAGCTCGATTGCCTGACGGAGTGTGGTAGGGTTACTACCAGTAACGATGTCTTGCACTGAGTCAGGTAGACCATCGATATACCTCTCGATAGCCTTCTCGAGTGGGGTAACCATCGTTGGGCATAGCAAACTCAGCTCCTCAAATCTATCAGTATATGCCCGGTGCTCACCACTATCCTATTTTAAATCATCAAATTCCCTCTCCAAAGCTCGCAGTTCATGATGAGGACAAAACTCCCTCATCATAAGAGTTCTAAGTTGAGCCCACGTTTGTGCTAAAGCAACTTCTGCACCACGGTCTCTCATAACCCCATTCCACCATGTAAGCGCCCTCTTCTGAAATACTCTTGAAGCAAACTCGACTTTCCGATTCTCAGGACACAGAACATGACGGAAAGTACTCTCAATGCTCTCGAACCATTGAAGAAGCCCAGTTGCTCCCTCAGTACCACTAAACTTGAGTGGTTTAGCCGAGTTAAAGCTCTTGAAATTGCATGGAGCATTATTGTTGTTGTTGGCTTGGTTCCACTGAGCAAAGAGGTTTGGGAATTGAGCAGCCATTTGCTGCGCAATGATTTCTGCCAGTTCGGCGGCATTAGGCATCGGATTTTCGCATCGAGGAGGCATTCTAAAAGAGGAAACATGAGAGGAACGAGTGAGATGTTTAGATGAAAAGAATGAGATGAAACAAAAATCAACAAAAGTAAAGATGGTGGTCATTCGTCCGTATCACAAAGCAAACAAACGACACACAGTGACTAATCAAAGTAAATGGGTCCATAAATAATGCTTAGCGAAGACATGCTCGCCTATAAGTGAACACTCATCCCAAGAATTCCCAGGTAAGCACAACTGGTCTCGTGTCTGATGAGATATATACGAAGTGCTTGCCTAGACAGAAAACCCAGAATACAGGCATTCACTCTTCCAGTTTGCACGTGTTCACACTATTTAAAACCCAAAACCTTGACGAGATTTTGAAAACTCAAAGGCATGAAACCAAAATTTTAGTCAAACTGGAAGGGTTCAAAACCATGTAATAAATCATTCAAAAACAGAAGATTGTTTTTCAAAAATCGTTTTAGAAAGATTGGGTTCTAGTTAATCACCTAAGGATAGGCGATGTGCATGTTTTAAGATCTAAACACAAGATAACTTGTGTTAGGGTCCTAGAAAGGTTATAGTCTAGGTCAAAGCGTCACAAATAACCTAATTCCCTATAACCATTGGCTCTGATACCAACTCTTCTGTCACACCCCGACCACGTAAAACATCAAATCGTGGCGGAAATGTTGGGGAGTGTTGCAACAGAATTATTGTTTCACAACCATGGCATTTAAAAGTTATGTTTTATTCAACAACCAAAGGTGGAATACATTGTTTCAAAACAAAAACCAAAGAGTTCACAACATAATTAAACTATGTCTATCTTTATTTTAAGTCTCTAAGGCACAGGTCCGCCCTAGTATGTCCAGCTCAAACCTATGCACCATTTCCTGAAACACATGTGAAAATAGGTACGTCAGCATAAAAATGCCTGTGAGATACATAGGTTTTATGAAAATAGGATTCATGACTTATAGGTTTAGGAAAAAGTTGTTTAATAAAAATAAGTCATGAATCTTGTTAAATGTTTTGTTTTATAAATCATTTGAAAAACGATAGCTAAATCAGATGATATGTATATATGAAAAAGGATAGTGTATGGTTATAAGAATAACCAAGTAAAAAGAGTTTGAATAAACCAAGTTATTTGTAAAACAACGTTTAAGTGAAAAAGTGTTGTAAAATGTAATATGTTTAAACTGAAGTGGTTTAAATGACGCTACGATATGTAATATCATACAAACACTTATATATAGGAAGTACCAGCGCGTATCCACCATGTTTGTATCATATTACACACGCCTCGTTATTTAAGTCACTCAAACCAACCAACATTGTAAAATGTCCATGTTTTAGTCTAATAGTCAAATGTCACAGTATAATCCAAGTTGAATATAAGTCATGTAATGTGTAAACAAAAGTTATGTATGGTAAGTAAAATAAGACTACTTAAACCACAAGTAAAAAAAATGTACGAAACAAAGTATTTTGAATAAATCAAAGGTTATGTTTTGTAAAATAAATACATGTTTTACTGATACAAACACTTATGTGGTAAGTTAACGCATACATTCAAGCCTTGAGACAGTCGGATAACCCTTTCAGTCAAGGTTATCAAAAGAAATGTTTTCGGATTCAGTCATTTCTTACACCCAAACAAACCTAGGATGTCAGGAACGGGATTTGTCAAGTCCTATGGTACCATTACTTACTACCGAGCGGCGTAGCTAATGTTAATGAATGTAGTTTAGTCCCGTTGTACAAACCAAATGTCATACCAAAACATACATGTAATGAAAGTAATGTACTAAGTATGCTAAGTTAACATACAAAGCAGAAAAGTCATGTAAATCAATGTGCTAAATATGCTAAGTAAACATACATAGCAAAAAAAAGTCATGTAAATCAATGTGCTAAATATGCTAAGTAAACATATGAAGCAGAAAAAGTCATGTAAATCAATGTGCTATCATGTCAAGTAAACATACATAGCAAAAGAAGATGTAATGTAAAACAATGTGCTAAATATGCTAAGTAAACACACATAGCAAAAGAAGATGTAATGTAAAACAATGTGCTAAATATGCTAAGTAAACATACATAGCAAAACAAAATGAAATTATGTACTAATAATGTACTAATGAACATAACAAGTATATGATATGAAAGCATGGAAAGCATGAAATTAACAAGTAGGCACATGTGTTTCACCCCAAAAATGTTTGTAAAACAGTAAAAGAGGGGTCTATGTACTCACTTGAGATTGCTCAATAGACTTTAGATATCCACCAAGCAAAGCTAGAAGATTACGGAATTAAACGGCACCTAATATAGGTAACTACATTAATAAACGGACCTATTCGGAGGATCAGGTAGTATGAGGGTTCGTAAACCAAATAAGTGTAGGAACTCATGTAATATGGTTTAACAAAGCCTACATACTAAAACGAAACCTAGCCTAAGTGCTTTTGACCCGTTACGACCCGTTTAGGTAGCTTATGCTACTTTAACGCGTCGTTTGCGTAAAACGCGTTCGGACCGCCTAACTAGCCCTATGACAAGTAAGATATGCCTTAACATGTTTAATATTGTTACTAAATCAGTTTAGATAGCAAAAGTTATGTTACATAGGCTTAAAATGTATTTTAACATAAAAAGAGCATTTTGGTAATTTACCTAAGGCATATATATTACCTATCATACAACTACTTAAACGACGTGACCATAAGGTATAACCCCGGAAGGTTATTCCCTATACTACTATGGTCACCTAAAGTGTTTGGTCGGATCCTAATGATCGACCAAATGGGTCGGGTTCGAAAGCATAAGCGATTTATTAGATCGCTTACCTTTACGACCCTAAACAAGCACAAATATAAAAGTGACGAGCTAAACATGCTAGAACATGTTTAGTTAAGTTAGAAAACAAGTTTTGATATCAAAACAAATGGTTTTGATATCCTAGAGTAGTTTGGTTACAAAATACGCGAGAACACGCATTTTGCCCGAAACTACGACTCGTCACTGAGTCTAGATAACGTGGTAATCAGTAGGTATAGTCACTAGGGACTATAACCATCGTGATTATGCTCACGTTATGAAGTTCAAATGAACTTCATGTTGACCATAAACTGGTCAAAGCTGAAAGCCAAACAATGTTTGACTTTCACGCTAAAACGCGTAAAAGAACGAAAGAGGACTTACAAAAGGTCCAAGAACGGAAGTTTGACCCGATTATTCTCAGGTATGAAGTGAAATCACTTCAACTTAGAGTGCAATCAGATCAAGGTGTGACTTTTGAGTGAAGGGGGGGTAGGGTATTTATAGTTTTTGCACAACCGTTAAGATCGTTCATCGTAAAATGAGCTTCGATCTCATCCGTACACATGTGCCCATGGTTTTGTGAAACCATGGGAGCCCGTAGGTTAATTAAAACCATGTGCAAATGAGGGGAACAGCTGGAACAAGCTGGAATTTAGATTTTCCATTTTGGTCCCTTCTTAAGATAACTGTGGCAGAATGTCAATTTTGGTCCCTGAATGTGCAAAACATGGTTTTTGATGCATTTTTGACACGTTTAAGCCCCGTTAATCCCATTTAAAGGCTCTAAAATGAAGTTAAAGTATAGGGAACATGAAACATGCTCAAAAATATCTCGGATGTCGGTTTGTTTGGTCGTACGGTTGCGTTGTTCGGTTAATTACGACGAAACACGAACGATTGCGAAAAACGATCCAAATTATGCGACGAATGGAATTTTATCATGCCAATCACTAAAATAAAATATTTTAATGATTACATAAAATTTTGGATGTCCGGATGTATTCAGAACGTGAGATATGCGCGAAAATGATAACTTATGCACTTTTTGACGCTTTTAGTCCCTGAATGAACATAGAGTTTATTTTAGCACACCGAACCCCTCAAAGCTTATTTCTAAGCTATGTAAAGGATATTTAAGGTGTTTTTAACTTATGGCCATGTTCCGGAATGTTCGTTACAGTTCAAATTGGCATACTTTCGCAGTTTGTCAATTTTAGTCCCTGTAAGCGAATTAACTAGATTTTGCCATACCAAAGCCTTCAAAACTTATTTCTAAGTTATGTAAAGGTTATTTAAGGTATGTTAAGAATATGTTGGTGTTCCGGAGTATTTTTCGCTTTAAACTGACTACGTTTACGCACCAGTTTGCGTATAACTCTCCAGAAAGCGATATAGAGTTTGAAATTGAATAAAAGTCAAAACATGAAAAATGTAAAACATAAACAAACAAACATTGGGATTAAATAACTTTATTTCATTGATAACTGAATCGTTTACAATGATTACAAGCACAGATGTCACAATTGGGCGCAGCACCGTGAGTCAGATCGATTCGAAATTCGACCCATCTCACAAGGGAGATCCAGGTTAGTCTTTTTAGGAAGACTTCTGGATAGTTGCGATTGATAGAAATCTCTCTGACATTCCAACATTTGGTTTCCGTATCCATCACATCACTGACAACTCTCGACTATCAACACTCAACACTCGACTCGGTTGACTTCCGCGTACGACTTCCGCCTTTCTACTATCATCAGGATGAGATATTTCAACTAGCTTCTTCAAGCGATAGACCCCACTCCATCCTTAGAAAGTGAATTCATTCTTGCATTCTTTATCAAAGCTTCGCAGTGTAACATCTGTGCTTGTAATCATTGTGAACAGTTCAATTATCAATAAAACAATGTTGTTTGATCCCAATGTTTGTTTGGTTGTGTTTTACATTTTTCATGTTTGGACTTTTATTCAATTTCAAACTCTATATCACTTTTTGGAGAGTTATACGCAAACTGGTGCGTAAACGTAATCAGTTCAATATGACAAATACTCCGGAACATCAACGTATACTTAACATACCTTAAATAACCTTTACATAACTTAGAAATAAGTTTTGAAGGCTTTGGTATGGCAAAAACAAGTTAATTCGCTTACATGGACTAAATTCGACAAACTGCGAAAGTATGCCAATTTGAACTGTAACAGACATTCCGTAACATGACCATAAGCTAAACACACCTTAAATATCCTTTGAATAGCTTAGAAATAGGCTTTGAGGTGTTCGGTGTGCTAAAATAAACTTTTGGGTCATTCAGGGACTAAAAGTGTCAAAAGGTACTCAAGTTTGCACTTTCGCGCATAACTTACGTTCTGAATACATCCGGACATCCAAAAATTTATGTAAGCACTAAAATATTTTATTTTAGTGTTTGGCATGAGAAAAATCCATTCGTCGCGCAATTTGGATCGTTTTTCGCGCTTATGCGCATTCCGTCGTAATTAACCGAACATCGCGATCGTACGGCCAAACGAACCGACATCCGGCATATTTTTGGGCATGTTTCATGTTCCCTATACTTTAACATCCTTATAAATCTTAAAAATGGGTTTCACGGGTGTTAGAAGTGCCAAAACACGACGATACGCGCACAGGGGCCTGTTCTGTCATTTTCGAAAATATCAGGTCTGCAAGGTCCTTACGGACCTCAACATTGTTAGTGTTGAGGTCCGTAAGCAGGGGTCAGATGCAGAAAAATGTTTTTCTTAGCTGTTAACAGCCTTTAAACACTCCAAAAGGCCAAGGCCAAGTGTCAAAACCCTATGGTGAGTGCCAATTCAGTTACCACAACATTCCAACAAGTGTACGGCTTAGATCATGCCCCATTTTCCAAGAAACGATCCTAACGGTGAACCGAAAACTATAAATACCCACCTTATGTTCACTCATTTCCTCACAAATCTGATCTAAAGTGCTCTAAGTTGAAACCTTTGTTTCATACCTGAGCTATTTGGGTCTAGATTAGCTTTCGGGGACCCTTTGTAAGTGTTCCTTCGTTCTTTTATTGCTTTTCGAGTCTGAAAGTCAAACTTTGTTTGACTCTCTGCATTGACCAGTTTATGGTCAATGTGAAGTTCGTTTGAACTTCACAACGTGATTGTAATCACGATGGTTATAGTCCTTGTGACTATGCCTACTAATTACCACGTTGTCTAGGGTCGTAAGGGTAAGCGACTTGATCAGTCGCTTATGCTTTCGAACTCGACCCATTTGGTCGATCATTAGGATCCGACCAAACACATTAGGTGACCATAGTAGGTAGGGAATAACCTTCCGAGGTTATACCTTATGGTCACGACGTTTAAGTAGTTGTATGATAGGTAGTTTATATGCCTTAGGTAAATTACCAAAATACCCCTTTTATGTGACATAACTTTTGACATCTAAACTGATTTGGCGACAATATTAGGCATGTTAAGGCATATTCTACTTGTCATAGGACTAGTTAGGCGGTCCGAACGCGTTTCACGCGAACGACGCGTTAAAGTAGCATAAGCTACCTAAACGGGTCGTAATGGGTCGTAAGCACTTATGTTAGGTTTCAATTAGTATGTAGGCTTTGTTAAACCATATTACATGAGTCTCCATACTCGTTTGGTTTACGAACCCTCATTCTATCCGATCTTCCGATTTAAGTTCGGTTTATTAACATAGTTACCTATATTAGGTGCCGTTTGATATCCGTGATCTCTAGCATTGTTTGGTTGTTACTCAAGGACTACTAAGCAATCTCAAGTGAATACATAGAACCCCTCTTTTACTGTTTTCAAACTGTTTTGTGGTGGAACACATGTGCCTACTTGTTACTTTCGTGCCTTTCATGTTTTCATATCATATGCTTGTTATGTTCAAAAGTACACTTATTAGTACATGATTTCATTGTGTTCATGCTATGTATGTCCATTGTGTGCATACTTAGTACATTGTTTTACATTACATTCCATGCTATGTATGTCCATTGTGTGCATACTTAGTACATTGTTTTACATAACATTTCATGCTATATATGCCCATTGTGTGCATACTTAGTACATTGTTTTACAATACATTTCATGCTATGTATGTTCATTTGATTGCATACTTAGTGCATTGTTTTCACATGCTTACATTTTGGTATGACATTTGGGTTATTTTAAATGGGACAATACATTCATTAACATTGATCACGCCGTTCGTTAGTAGGTAGTGGTACCATAGGAATTGACAACTCCCATTCCTGAAATCCTGGGTTTGTTTGGATTGGAAGGAATGACCGAATTCGATACACATAACTTAGATAAACCTTTAATTTGTTTAAGGGTTTATCGCCACAGTCTCAAGGCTTGAGTGTATGCATTTTCACAATACCGCATAGATGTTTGTATCAGTATAGCATGCATTTGTTCCACAAAACATAACTTTGATTTAAACCATGTTTTACTTCAATACCTTGTTTTTATGCATTTTACATATGGTTTAGTTGATATATTTCACTTACCATACATGGCATTTTTGGATACACATTTCATGATTTACATTAAACACATAAATTTGATATGGTTTACACAATAACATTTTGACATTTGATTATACATAAACAATTTACATTGGTGGTTTGGTTTGAGTAAGTGCTTTAAGTAACGATGCGTGTGTAATATGATACAAGCATGGTGGATACGCCGCTGGTACTTCCTATATATAAGTGTTTGTATGGTATTACATATTGTAGCGTTATTTGAATCATTTCAATTTAAGACACATGACATTTTATACAAATAACATACTTTACACAAGACATTGTTAACAAACAACTTATCTTATACAAACTCATTTTACATGGTTATTCATTTAACCTTACATTTATTTGTACATATTATCTGATCTTACTGTTTTTCAAATGATTTACAAGACAAAGCAAATTACAAGGTTCATGACTTAAACATTTTTCCTAAACACAAGTCATGAACCCTATTTTCACAAAACCTATGTATCTCACAGGCATTTTTATGCTGACGTACCTATTTTCACATGTGTTTTCAGGAGGTGTTGCTTAGGACAATGATCGTGACACTAGGGCGGACCTGTGCCTTAGAGACATAAAATGAAGATAGACTTAGTTTAATTATGTTATGAACTCTTGTTTCCTGTTTAAGACAATGTAACACTCTTGTTTAATAAATAAAATATAACTTTGTATGCCATGGTTGTGAAACAATAATTCTGTTACAACACTCCCCGACGTTTTCCGCCGCGGTTGCATGTTATACGCGGTCGGGGTGTGACAGAAGAGTTGGTATCAGAGCCAATGGTTGTAGGGAATTAGGTTATTAGTAATGCTTTGACCTAGACTATAACCTTTCTAGGACCCTAACACAAGTTATCTTGTGTTTAGATCTTAAAACATGCACATCACCTATCCTTAAGTGATTACCAAAACAAGAACCCAAATTTTCTGAAACGATTTTTGAAAATCAATCATCTGATTTTAAATGATTTATTACAAGGTTTTGAACCTTCTATTGTAAGGTTTTGAACCCCTTTGAGTTTTCAAAATCTCATCAAGGTTTTGGGTTTTAAATAATGTGAACACGTGCAAACTGGAAGGGTGAATGCCTGTACCCTGGGTTTTCTGTCTAAGGCTAGAGTGTTCGTACAAATCCACATAATCGGACCAGTCACTCTTACCTGGGAACTCTTGGGGTGAGTGTTCACTTATAGGCGAGCATGTCTTCGCGATACATTATTTTGACCCATTTACTTTGATTAGTCACTGTGTGTCGTTTGTTTGCTTGGTGATGCGAACAAATGACCACCATCTTTGCCATTATCAATTTTTGCATCATCTCATTCTTTCCACCCAAACATCTCACTTGTTTCCTTTCATGTTTCCCTCTTTTAGAATGCCACCTCGACGCGAAAACCAGATAGCGACTGCCGAACTGGCAGAAATCATTGCGCAGCAAATGGCTGCTCAATTCCCAATTTTCATTGCTCAAATGAACCAAGCCAACAACAACAACAATGCCCCATGCAAATTCAAGGATTTTAACTCGGCTAAACCACTCAAGTTTAGTGGTTCTGAAGGAGCAACTAGGCTTCTTCAATGGTTCGAGAGCATTGAGAATACTTTCCGTCACGTGCAGTGTTCGGATAATCACAAGGTCGAGTTTTCTTCGAGTGTGTTTCAGAAGAGGGCTCTCACATGGTGGAATGGGGTAATGAGAGACCGTGGTGCAGAAGTTGCTTTGGCACAAACCTGGGCTGAACTTAGGGCTCTTATGATGAGGGAGTTTTGTCCTCGTCATGAACTGCGAGCTCTAGAAAGGGAGTTTGATGACTTGAAACAGGATAGTGGCGAGCACCGGGCATATACTGATAGGTTTGAGGAGCTGAGTTTGCTATGCCCAACAATGGTCACCCCACTCGACAAGGCTATCGAAAGGTACATCGATGGTCTACCTGACTCGGTACAAGACATCATTACTGGTAGTAACCCTACCACACTCCGTCAGGCGATCGAGTTATCAGCAACTTTGACTGAGTCGCAGATTCGGAAGAATAAGTTACACAGGAAGGGTGACAAGGGCAAGAAACAGTCGTCTGACAAAGAAGATAGCAAGAAAGGTCAAAACAAGAATGGAAAGAATTCTGGTTCTTCAAGAGGGTCAAGGAAGCGTAAGGCTTCCCAAAATTTTGCTATCACTGCCCAAGCTAACCAAGCAGCTCCCAACCAACCCGCACAGCCTCCAGCAAAGAAACCTTATGCAGGAAATGCACCTTTGTGCAATAGATGCAACAATCACCATCAGCCGCAACTTCCGTGCCGTTTCTGTACTAATTATGGGAAGTCAGGCCATCTTGCCAATGTTTTTCGGTTTGCTCAGAACCGGGCAATTCAGAACCCGGCTCAACAAGTTGCTCTGCCTCCTGCTCAGCAACAGGGTCAAGCTGCACGACCACACTACCCACCAGGTGCTTGTTATAACTGTGGGGATCTGACCCACTACTGTAATCAATGTCCAAGATTGGTGAATGCTAACCCAAATCAGAATCAGGCTCAGGCTCGAGGGCGAGCTTTTAACTTGAATGCCCAAGAGGCGCAGGCGGACGATAATGTGGTGAACGATACGTTCTTTATTAATAATCAGCCTGCATCTGTTCTTTTTTATTCGGGTGCCGATAAGAGTTTTGTATCATTGTCTTTTGAGCCAATGCTTCGCGTGTCTAGAACAAAACTAGGTAAACCTTTGACAGTAGAAGTTGCTAATGGTGAACCCATTGTTCTTAATTCTGTTCTTCGCAACTGTCAGTTAAACCTTAACGACCATCTTTTTCCTATCGACCTCACGCCTATGCAACTTGGAAGCTTTGACATTATTGTGGGTATGGATTGGTTAGCCATGCATCGCGCAGAGATAGTTTGTTTTGAGAAGATCGTTCATGTGCCGCTTCCGACAGGCGAGATCCTACAGGTTCGTGGTGAGAAACCTTCTGGTGGTCTCAAGCTCATGTCTTGTTTTAAAGCTCGGAAGTATATGCGAAAGAACTATGTGGCCTTCTTAGCACATGTTACAGTAGATAAAGGAAAAGGTAAGTCTATTTCAGATATTCCTGTCGTTCGGCATTATTCTGAAGTATTCCCCGAAGAGTTACCTGGTCTACCCCCAGCACGCCAAGTCGAGTTCCGTATTGATCTCGTGCCTGGTGCAAATCCCATTGCCAGAGCTCCATATTGTCTTGCATCGTCTGAGATGCAAGAGTTGTCTAAGAAACTTCAGGAGCTTTCAGATAAAGGTTTTATCCGTCCTAGCTTTTCACCTTGGGGTGCTCCCATCCTTTTTGTCAAGAAGATGGATGGATCTTTTAGGATGTGTATCTATTATCGTGATCTTAACAAGCTTACCATCAAGAATCGATATCCCCTACCTCGCATCGATGATCTCTTTGATCAGTTACAAGGCGCTTCTTATTTTTCGAAGATAGATCTGCGATCTGGATATCATCAACTTCGGGTGCATGAAGAAGATATTCCCAAGACAGCGTTCCGCACTCGATATGGGCATTATGAGTTCACAGTCATGCCATTCGGTTTGACTAATGCTCCGGCTGTTTTCATGAACTTAATGAATAGGGTCTGCAAGCCTTATTTGGATCTTTTCGTCATTGTTTTTATTGACGACATCTTGATTTATTCTAAGACGCGAGCTGATCACGAGCAACATCTTCGTCTTACTCTGGAACTCCTAAAGAAAGAGAAACTTTTCGCCAAATTCTCCAAGTGTGAATTCTGGCTTAAAGAAGTTCAATTTTTGGGGCATATTATCAACAAACAAGGTATTCATGTAGATCCCTCCAAGATCAGTGCGATTAAGGATTGGGATACGCCTACTACTCCTACTGAAGTTCGTTCTTTTCTTGGTCTTGCGGGTTATTACCGCCGCTTCATTGAGAACTTCTCAAAGATTGCAGTTCCTCTAACTGCTCTAACTTAGAAGAACAAGCCCTTTGATTGGGGATTCAAACAAGAGGAAGCTTTTCAAAACCTGAAGCAGAAACTTTGCGACGCGCCTGTTCTGACCTTGCCTGAGGGCAATGATGATTTTGTCGTTTATTGCGATGCATCTAAATTGGGTCTTGGCTGTGTTCTGATGCAAAGGAACAAAGTCATAGCATATGCATCGAGGCAGTTGAAGATACATGAGAAGAACTACACCACTCATGATCTTGAGTTGGGTGCAGTTGTCTTCGCTCTCAAAATCTGGAGACACTATTTGTACGGTACAAAATATGTGGTTTTCACGGATCACAAAAGTCTTCAGCATATCTTCAATCAGAAAGAACTCAACATGAGGCAACGACGTTGGGTAGAGCTCCTAAACAACTACGACTATGAAATTCGCTACCATCCTGGTTAGGCGAATGTCGTGGCCGATGCATTGAGTCGTAAGGAACGAACTAATCTTCATTGTGTTCGTGTTCAATCTGTTATTCAAACTCGATCCGATATCCAAGCATGCATTTCTCAGGCTCAACAATCTTGTGTTTCACAAGGTTTGATGGATAAGGAATTTCCCTATCACATAACACCTGATCTAGAACTGAAGGACAATGGATCATATTACTTCATGGACCGTTTGTGGGTCCCAAGCCAGGATGATCTTCGTACCTTGCTCATGAATGAAGCCCATAAGTCATGTTATTCTATTCATCCGGGCTCAGATAAGATGTATAAGGATCTTCGTACTCATTATTGGTGGCCTGGTATGAAGAAAGACATTGCCTTATACGTATCAAAATGCCTTACTTGTCTTAAGGTTAAGGCTGAACATCAGCGTCCTTCTGGATTATTGGTGCAACCAGAGATCCCAGTTTGGAAATGGGAAAACATTACTATGGATCTCATTACTAAACTTCCACGCACAAAGAAAGGTCATGATGCCATCTGGGTAGTCGTTGATCGTCTTACTAAGTCAGCACATTTCTTGCCAATCCGTGAGGATTTTTCTGCTGACAGACTTGCTAAAATCTATGTGGATGAAATTGTAGCCCGACATGGTGTTCCTTTGAACATCATTTCTGACAGAGATGCTCGTTTCACTTCTCATTTTTGGAGAACCATGCAATTTGCTATGGGGACCCAACTTAATCTGAGCACAGCTTATCATCCGCAAACGGATGGTCAATCTGAAAGAACAATCCAGACTCTGGAGGATATGCTTAGAGCTTATGTGATCGACTTTGGTGGAAGTTGGGATTCACATCTTCCGTTGATTGAATTCTCCTACAACAACAGTTATCACACCAGCATCAAAATGGCTCCTTTCGAGGCTCTCTATGGTCAAAAATGTCGTTCACCAGTCTGCTGGAATGAGATCGGCGAGGCTCAGCTTACTGGACCTGCCCTCATTCTAGAGACAACTGACAAGATCAAGAAAGTTCGTGATAACCTTCAGACAGCTAGAAGCCGTCAAAAGAGTTACGCGGACCCAAAACGCAAGCCCTTGGAATTTCAAGTCGGTGATCATGTATTACTTAAGGTCTCACCTTGGAAAGGTGTGATCAGATTTGGAAAGAAAGGAAAACTTGCACCTAGATACGTTGGACCATTCAAGATCGTCGAAAGAATCGGTAAGGTAGCCTACAGACTTGAGTTACCTCCTGAACTTGGAAATGTTCATCCAACCTTTCACGTGTCCAATCTCAAGAGGTGTTTAGCTGATGAGAACCTCCACATACCGCTTGACGAAATTCGTGTTGATAAAACACTGAAATTTGTTGAGAAGCCGGTGGAAATCATGGAACGTGAAGTCAAGTGGCTTAAACGCAAGCGCATTCCTTTTGTCAAAGTTCGCTGGGAAGCTAAACGTGGACCCGAGTTTACTTGGGAACGCGAAGATCAAATGAAGGTGAAATATCCGCATCTTTTTCCACGAGTTTCCTCTAAATAAATTTCGGGACGAAATTTCCACAAGTAGGGGAGACTGTAACATATGTGCTTGTAATCATTGTGAACAGTTCAATTATCAATAAAACAATGTTGTTTGATCCCAATGTTTGTTTGGTTGTGTTTTACATTTTTCATGTTTGGACTTTTATTCAATTTCAAACTCTATATCACTTTCTGGAGAGTTATACGCAAACTGGTGCGTAAACGTAATCAGTTCAATATGACAAATACTCCGGAACATAAACATATACTTAACATACCTTAAATAACCTTTACATAACTTAGGAATAAGTTTTGAAGGCTTTGGTATGGCAAAAACAAGTTAATTCGCTTACAGGGATTAAATTTGACAAACTGCGAAAGTATGCCAATTTGAACTGTAACAGACATTCCAGAACATGACCATAAGTTAAACACACCTTAAATATCCTTTGAATAGCTTAGAAATAGGCTTTGAGGTGTTCGGTGTGCTAAAATAAACTTTTGGGTCATTCAGGGACTAAAAGTGTCAAAAAGTACACAAGTTTGCACTTTCGCGCATAACTTACGTTCTAAATACATCCGGACATCCAAAAATTTATGTAAGCACTAAAATATTTTATTTTAGTGTTTGGCATGAGAAAAATCCATTCGTCGCGCAATTTGGATCGTTTTTCGCGCTTATGCGCATTCCGTCGTAATTAACCGAACATCGCGATCGTACGGCCAAACGAACCGACATCCGGCATATTTTTGGGCATGTTTCATGTTCCCTATACTTTAACATCCTTATAAAGCTTAAAAATGGGTTTCACGGGTGTTAGCAGTGCCAAAACACGATGATACGCGCACAGGGGCCTGTTCTGCCATTTTCGAAAATATCAGGTCTGCAAGGTCCTTACGGACCTCAACATTGTTAGTGTTGAGGTCCGTAAGCAGGGGTCAGATGCAGAAAAATGTTTTTCTTAGCTGTTAACAGCCTTTAAACACTCCAAAAGGCCAAGGCCAAGTGTCAAAACCCTATGGTGAGTGCCAATTCAGTTACCACAACATTCCAACAAGTGTACGGCTTAGATCATGCCCCATTTTCCAAGAAATGATCCTAACGGTGAACCGAAAACTATAAATACCCACTTTATGTTCACTCATTTCCTCACAAATCTGATCTAAAGTGCTCTAAGTTGAAACCTTTGTTTCATACCTGAGCTATTTGGGTCTAGATTAGCTTTCGGGGACCCTTTGTAAGTGTTCCTTCGTTCTTTTATTGCTTTTCGAGTCCGAAAGTCAAACTTTGTTTGACTTTCTGCATTGACCAGTTTATGGTCAATGCGAAGTTCGTTTGAACTTCGCAACGTGATTGTAATCACGATGGTTATAGTCCTTGTGACTATGCCTACTGATTACCACGTTGTCTAGGGTCGTAAGGGTAAGCGACTTGATCAGTCGCTTATGCTTTCGAACTCGACCCATTTGGTCGATCATTAGGATCCGACCAAACACATTAGGTGACCGTAGTAGGTAGGGAATAACCTTCCGAGGTTATACCTTATGGTCACGACGTTTAAGTAGTTGTATGATAGGTAGTTTATATGCCTTAGGTAAATTACCAAAATAACCCTTTTATGCCAAAATTCATCTTAAACATATGTGACATAACTTTTGACATCTAAACTGATTTGGCGACAATATTAGGCATGTTAAGGCATATTCTACTTGTCATAGGACTAGTTAGGTGGTCCGAACGCGTTTCACGCGAACGACGCGTTAAAGTAGCATAAGCTACCTAAACGGGTCGTAGTGGGTCGTAAGCACTTATGTTAGGTTTCATTTAGTATGTAGGCTTTGTTAAACCATATTACACGATTCTCCATACTCGTTTGGTTTACGAACCCTCATTCTATCCGATCTTCCGATTTAAGTCCGGTTTATTAACATAGTTACCTATATTAGGTGCCGTTTGATATCCGTGATCTCTAGCATTGTTTGGTTGTTACTCAAGGACTACTAAGCAATCTCAAGTGAGTACATAGAACCCCTCTTTTACTATTTTCAAACTGTTTTGGGGTGGAACACATGTGCCTACTTGTTACTTTCGTGCATTTCATGTTTTCATATCATATGCTTGTTATGTTCAAAAGTACACTTATTAGTACATGATTTCATTGTGTTCATGCTATATATGTCCATTGTGTGCATACTTAGTACATTGTTTTACATTACATTCCATGCTATGTATGTCCATTGTGTGCATACTTAGTACATTGTTTTACATAACATTTCATGCTATATATGCCCATTGTGTGCATACTTAGTACATTGTTTTACAATATATTTCACGCTATGTATGTTCATTTGATTACATACTTAGTGCATTGTTTTCACATGCTTACATTTTGGTATGACATTTGGGTTGTTTTAAATGGGGCAATACATTCATTAACATTGATCACGCCATTCGTTAGTAGGTAGTGGTACCATAGGAATTGACAACTCCCATTCCTGAAATCCTGGGTTTGTTTGGATTGGAAGGAATGACCGAATTCGATACACATAACTTAGATAAACCTTTAATTTGTTTAAGGGTTTATCGCCACAGTCTCAAGGCTTGAGTGTATGCATTTTCACAATACCGCATAGATGTTTGTATCAGTATAGCATGCATTTGTTCCACAAAACATAACTTTGATTTAAACCATGCTTTACTTCAATACCTTGTTTTTGTGCATTTTACATATGGTTTAGTTGATATATTTCACTTACCATACATGACATTTTTGGATACACATTTCATGATTTACATTAAACACAGACATTTGATATGGTTTACACAATAACATTTTGACATTTGATTATACATAAACAATTTACATTGGTGGTTTGGTTTGAGTAAGTGCTTTAAGTAACGATGCGTGTGTAATATGATACAAGCATGGTGGATACGCCGCTGGTACTTCCTATATATAAGTGTTTGTATGGTATTACATATTGTAGCGTTATTTGAATCATTTCAATTTAAGACACATGACATTTTATACAAATAACATACTTTACACCAGACATTGTTAACAAACAACTTATCTTATACAAACTCATTTTACATGGTTATTCATTTAACCTTACATTTATTTGTACATATTATCTGATCTTACTGTTTTTCAAATGAGTTACAAGACAAAGCAAATTACAAGGTTCATGACTTAAACATTTTTCCTAAACACAAGTCATGAACCCTATTTTCACAAAACCTATGTATCTCACAGGCATTTTTATGCTGACGTACCTATTTTCACATGTGTTTTCAGGAGGTGTTGCTTAGGACAATGATCGTGACACTAGGGCGGACCTGTGCCTTAGAGACATAAAACGAAGATAGACTTAGTTTAATTATGTTATGAACTCTTGTTTCCTGTTTAAGACAATGTAACACTCTTGTTTAATAAATAAAATATAACTTTGTATGCCATGGTTGTGAAACAATAATTCTGTTACAACACTCCCCAACGTTTTCCGCCGCGGTTGCATGTTATACGCAGTCGGGGTGTGACACGCAGCTCCACTGAAAATAAACCAATCTCTAGAACTACAATGGCCTAACTAAATACTATAACCGCAAACGACCTTGCTAGTTTCTATCAATTTACCAACTATTAGTTCTATCGGGCACTTTATACTTAGCTTACTTATAGGTGAACACAAAAATGGTTCATAGTTTTTCGAACAAAACTCAAGTCAGCTTTGGTATTATAAGTATGTACATAGATTGGCTTTTGATTTGAAACATACCGGTAACAGTAGCAGGACTCTCACTTGCCTTCCCGATACTTGCCCCAACGGAATTGCTCTTAACGTCCTGTCCTTTCGATTTCGGGCATCCCTTTTTGTAGTGTCCTTGTTCACCACATGCGAAGCATCCTTCGAGCGCAACTCCATCCAACGTACTCTTAGCGTAACACTGGGAAGTCACATGTCCGGTTTGGCTACATATGGCGCACTTCTCTTGTCCATCACCGTCCTTACCCTTTCCTGACTCTTTAGGGTTAGCTACACTTGCTTTCTCCAAGTTACGTTTTTTTCTACTCTCAACTGCAGGAGTCTTTTTGGAGCTCTCGGGTTTGCGCTTCTTCGAATCTCCAATTCCAGGTTCAGGTCGCTGAAACACTCGGATAACCGACTCATTTTGACAGCCTGATATCACGCATATCGATGTCACATCATTGCATAGGACACCAGTAAATGATCTTGGGCTGCAACCCTGGATTGTTTTGTGTACGCTCTGATGCACTGTTCATACGGTTAATAGAAATCAGGAATACATTCCAATGAGATCATAACAGATGAACAACCAAAACTTTCCGATCATTATTTTACTTGAAGGGTTTCCAATCGGTGTCCCACCAAGATCCTGCCCGGGAGTACCGCATTCACGTTTCTGGCCATCATTTTGGTTAGCATCGCGCTGTTCCAAGGCAGTATTAACATGTTGGGTTATGAGTCGTGCCAACTCCTCTGGTGTGGCAGGTAGTCCAGTATCCTGTCTTGCTTTTGGTGGCATTTTCGTCATTTCTATTATTTACAACAATAATAATCACATGAGACGATAACCAAGATAAAAATAATTCAATCATTAAATATTAGTGGACCAAACATTGTGCATGTATAATATCCACATATTAATGAGAAAAAAATTTTAAACCAAAAGTTGATCATCTGATATTATCATAGAAATTAATAACTTGTTTTCAGTACATCACTACTACCCTTGGCATGTCTACATCGACACCCATAACAAGTTTTCACAAAATTTCTACCTAATATCACAAAATATAATCGGCACGCAGGCCCCCAAAAGAAAAGTACCAAAAGAGTATCTAATCATGACAACCAAAAACAAACAACCACAAACAGACAAAACGACATCTAACGCTTCATTCCTATGAAATCTAGCATCTTCCTAACCAACTCCTCTAGATCCACTATCCTCCAATTGTTAGTGCATACGTATGTCGACTTCGTCTTGTATCGAGTCTTATACTAGATAGATAAATCAGGGCACGAAAAATGAGGAAATGTGTGTTTATAGGTAATTTCGCTTGAAATGACACATGGTCATTTCAAACGAAATCAAGCTGGTAATTCCGCTTCAAGCTGCTGATTTCGCTTGAGTAATTCCGCTTGAGTGATTCCGCTTGAAAGTGATTCCGCTTGAGCATGTTCAAGCGAAATCACTATGCCTATAAATAGCCTTGATGTAATTACGTTTGTATGCTTCTTGGTTCTGACGCCGAAGTGCTGTCGAAGTGTCTTTGTGCTGTAAATTGTTATTAGATCAATAAACAAGACAATTAATAGTGACTCTAGTGTTATACAAGCTAAACGAAGACTGAATCAATGAATTCTGCCTCTGATTCTGTCTAAGTACTCTTCTGATCGACTCGTTTGGGTCACAAAACGATCCTACAAGTGGTATCAGAGCTCAGGAGGAAGAGTTCTTACTGTTTAGCTCGTTTTCGCTGGAAAATTCTGATTTCTACACCTTCTTTTCAAAATTAAACAAGTTTTAAACGGATAAAATGGTTTGATTTTCACACATTACATGCAAAACTGTGTTTTAATAAAGCCTTGAAAGAATCAGACATAAATTCGGACTAAATCTGATAAAAATGGACTAAAAACCTAATTTCGTTTGAACGAGCCACTGATTCCGTTTGAAAAAGTTGAGGTAATTTCAAGCGAAATTAGTGATTCCACTTGAACAGACTTAAAGTTCACACGGAATTACCTATTCCGTTTCAAAGTGTAAGTCCGTTTGAAAGTTTCACACGAGTCAGTAATTCCGCTTCAAATAGTGATTCCGTTTGAGTTGGGATTTCATTTGAAATTGTTTTCTAAGGTAATTTCGCTTCAACTGGTATTTCGTTTGAAAGATCACTTTAGGTTGTTTTTGTAGCATGTAAGAAATATTTGATGAACAAGAAAATGATTATCTTAAAAGGTTAAATGATTGGCATATGGGGTATTTGGAGAGTAGTTAAAGAAATGAAGAAGTGAATATTTGGGTTAAAAGATTTGAAAATTTTTTGTGTCAAAAAAATGAAACGTTGGATCAGTTGGAAAGTCGGTTTGAAACTTTAATAGGCAATTTGAGGAAAAAGGATATAAGATTGTCGAATGATGAAAAGATATCAAAATTGGCAGATGCATTACCTGCTAAATGGGATGAATTTTTGAATGAAACGTTGGATCAGTTGGAAAGTCGGTTTGAAACTTTAAAAAATTTAAGTTTGGAGGTCATTGTTGAAATAAACAGAAGAATATATATGTGTCTTGCAGCAAAAGATGTTTTGAAATACGACATTCAGAGGGGTTGTTATATTGATGATGATTTGAATCCTCTTGATTTTGTTAAAATCTTTTGTGCAGGAACATACAAGTCAGAGACAAAGGAAATTCCAAAGAAAGAAGAATCTGAGAAACTTGTATCTTTTAATACTGAACCAGTTTCAAAGAAAGAAGTTGCAGTGAATGCACCTATCTTTGATCATTCATCAGATGAAGAGAGTGATGATGAAAGTGTTCAAGTTGGAAAGAAACAGGTTGAAGAAATTCCAGCTTTGAAGGACGAAAAGAAAGCTGATGATAAACAGATTCTTGAGATGAGACTAAATTGTGAAAATTTGAAATCTGAAAATGTCAAACTCTTGAAGGATGTTGAGAGTTTGACATTAGAAAATCAAAATCTAAAAGAAAATGAAAAATAATTTCAGAATAAATTGAAAATTTTTGAAAATGAAAAAATAAAAATTGAAAAAGATTTTCAAAGTAAAATAAAGATTTTAGAAGATGAAAGATCTGTTTTCAGTAAAAATAATATTGAAAAACAAATTGCCATAAATTCTCATCTTCAGAAAATCATTCAACTCGAGAATGAAGCTGAAAATGCTCAGAATAAAATCAAGGAGTTAGATAAGAAATTGAAAGGTTTTGAGACTACATCAGTTTTTCAAGATCACATTTGTCCAAAATCGATCAATTCAGTTCCAATAAGTGACAATGTCACAAATTTTGACAAAGTTAAAATTGAAGATTGTGATGAGAAAACTGATGATGTAAATGAAAGAAAGAAAATATTTCTGAAATTAAAAGAAAAATTTCAAGAAACTGTTCCACAATCTACTGAAAAAGGAGAATGCTCAACTCAAAAACCTTTGAAGAAGAATGTTGAACAAAAACAAAAGGGTAAAAATTTGGAAAAACCTCAAAACAAAAAAAAAGCTCATCAGTTCAATCATCCAATCGTGATAAAAAATCACAAAAATCTGTAAATGAAAACTTACAAAAAGTTGGTAATAAGTGGTGCAGGTTTGACCACAATGCTCAATTGCCAAATCCAACTTTCAGGAGGAATGATGACTACCACAAGGCCAAACAGTGCTATAATCTGAATGTTTGGTATGAAAGTGGTGAATGGTATGATAACAGGGTGTGCTACAACTGTGGTTACAGAGGACACATTGCTGTTAACTGCCAGAGTCTGAGTTTTGAGACGAGAAGATGCTATGAATGCAATATCAAAGGTAACATTGCTAGAGATTGCCCAATGAGATCAAAGGGAAGATCGAGGGCTGAATCTCAGAAAATGGCAAAGAAATCAGTCAAAGTCGAAAAAGTTGAAGAAAAGCCCGAAAAACAGAAAGTGAAGCTTTCTCAAGGGCAAAAAGAGAGACTAAGGAAGAAGAGAAAGAAAGCGAGAGAATATCTCGAAAGGATTTTGTCCTCGGGTACACCTAGTGGTTCAAATAAGAGTTTTGATGAATCGCCTCACTCGACAACAAAGTCTAGTAAAACGAATTCTTTAGATGCAAATCTGAGGATAAAAGGGAGTTTAAAGAAAGAAAAATTAACTAATCAAACTGATGAAAAATCAAAGAAAGTTAATTTTTCTGTTCCAATAAAATCTGGCGATGAATTTGTTTTTTCAAAAACAAAGGAGCCACGTTCGGGCGATGAATCTGGTTCGTCAAAGCCAGAAGAGCCATCTGTTGAGGTAAAAAGTGATGATTCCGTATCAACAATTGATGATGCAAATTTTCCATCATTGTCAAACGGAAATTTGAAACAAAAAGGTAACAAAGGTAAGAGTTTAAATCAATTCGTTTCTGAAAAGAAAGAATGTGATGTTGAACAAAGAAAGAAAGAAGAGAATCTGAGTGATGAGTACTCAAAAACACCCAAGAGTGGTCAGGCTTGGGTGAATCTTTTCAAATGAAAACCCTGACTTGCCGGAACTCCCAAGTTGGTAATCGGGGAGTAGGAATCAACATCTTTCTTGAGAAATTCACGTTTGTGATATTTCGGCTTACAAATAGTAAATCAGGGACATTAAGTTGTACTTGATTTTCTACAAGTGGTGTTTGTTGATTAAACCGAAAAATGTTAAATTTTTCAAATGATTGAAAAAACAAGGTGATGAAGTGAATCCCCTAACCTATAAATGGTTTGTTAAATGACATACAAAACTTATTTTCCGGAAAAAACATTTTGATTAAAACAAACTTAAGTGTTTTGAAATCACAATGGGAAAATAGTTTGTTGTCAGGGGGAGTTCTGATTGTTTATGCCGAGTGAATGGCAAATTGAAGCAATTCACATCATGTTGTCAACTTTGTTTGTACAGTTTATTTTCAAATTTTCCCAGAAAATCAAAATTGAAACATATTTTGATTTTAGGGGGAGTAAAAATTTTAAAAAAATTAGAAAATTTGAAAATGTCAAAAACATTGAAAAATGAAAAAGAGTTTTGTTGAGAAAAGAGGAAATGATAGTACATCAGTGGACTGTCACAGCATGCTAAAGAAATGGAAAGTCAATATGTGATAAACGGTCTCACTAAAGATGTGACGATAGGCTCAGCTAGACTAGTAGATTTGCGATAACGATACAAACATAAAGAAAAAGCTTAGTTCTAGTGGGAAACACGGTCAAAAACATAGTACTTAGTTTTGTCCTTCTTGACTGTGTGCCTACTCAGTAATCGCTGATTGTCTAAAGACATAAAACTGGTTAAGTTTGTGAACTTTCACAACTTTGCTGAAAAGTCACTGTGATTGTGCATTTCATTTTGCAAAGATTTAAACTTGTTTTATTTCTTTATTTTGTTTAATCATTGGACATCCTCTGCGTATACGTGAGTATCGACCAAGATGTTATTTCCTAAATGTTCTGCGTTATTTTCTTTGGTGTTTCGTTTAAGCTTTTGATCACCTCTGTGTATACGGAAGTATCGACCTGGTGGTTAAAGCCTAAACAATTTCAACTTGTTTTTATTTTCTTATTTTGTTTAAACATTGGACTTTCTTTGCGTATACGGAAGTATCGACCTGATTGTTAATGTTTAAACATTCTGAGTTGTTTTCGCACATATCACAGTTGATGAAAGTTTAAAGGCATTACTTGAGTTAGTGTATTGCATGATGAGGGGATATGCTGAGATCGTGGGGTCCAAAGAATTTAGTGCAAAACTAATATACCTTAACGTATCGGTAAGCATTTCGAAAGTTTTTAGATTGAGTTTAAGTGGACAAACATATTGTCAATCTATGTGAATCGTTTAGAACTTAAAATGATTAAAGCTTAACGGTGTTAGTGATATGTCTCAAAAACTGATATGATCCTCTTACACAAACTCACAAAAAATATTGTTCTGTATATATTTCTTTACTGCTTTTCCTCAAAATCAAAAATCCAAAAAGAGTTTTAGTATGTTTTAGCATAAGATTTTGAAAAAAATTCAAAAAGATTTTCGACAACTGATGTTGAAGAGCTGATTTTTAAAATTTCAAGTGATAAAAGAAGAACAGGTTTGGGAGTGTGTGTTTAAATGGAAGAAATTTATTTTGAGAAAGATAATTTGGATAGTTGATCAAAATCATTAATTTGATTTTGATGAATCTTTTGAGAAAACCTATGTGTTTGTGAGAAGTTTTGTGCAGGAAATGTTGAACAAAGCAAAGTTTCGATTCCTGATGTTGAATTCCAGGCTTTCGTTACTATGCTACTGTTAAAGAATTCCAGACTAAGATCCCAGCTGAGTGAAAGGGGGAGTCTGAAGACAAAGAAGCCAGGTTTCTGATCCTGTTGCTATGAAAAGCTAGGAGAAGTTCTTGAAGTTGAGAAGACCGATCAAGACTGAAGAGATGATATGATGAAGACTCGATACTTCAGACTCGTCAACATCCGAGGGGGAGTCTGTTAGTGCATACGTATGTCGACTTCGTCTTGTATCGAGTCTTATACTAGATAGATAAATCAGGGCACGGAAAACGAGGAAATGTGTGTTTATAGGTAATTTCGCTTGAAATGACACATGGTCATTTCAAACGAAATCAAGCTGGTAATTCCGCTTCAAGCTGCTAATTTCACTTGAGTAATTCCGCTTGATTGATTCCGCTTGAAAGTGATTCCGCTTGAGCATGTTCAAGCGAAATCACTATGCCTATAAATAGCCTTGATGTAATTCTGTTTGTATGCTTCTTGGTTCTGACGCCGAAGTGCTGTCGAAGTGTCTCTGTGCTGTAAATTGTTATAAGATCAATAAACAAGACAATTAATAGTGACTCTAGTGTTATACAA
The DNA here is from genome assembly GCA_030545235.1 of Helianthus tuberosus. Lineage (NCBI taxonomy): Eukaryota > Viridiplantae > Streptophyta > Magnoliopsida > Asterales > Asteraceae > Helianthus > Helianthus tuberosus. Next base: position 128,953,257 of record CM060408.1, read on the forward strand.
GCTAAACGAAGACCGAATCAATGAATTCCGCCTCTGATTCTGTCTAAGTACTCTTCTGATCGACTCGTTTGGGTCACAAAACGATCCTACACCAATGCATCTTATCCATCGCGCTGTCATCTAATTCCTTCAACTCATTGTACCAGTCCATTTACCCCTCGAGGTCCTTCAGTTTACCCTTAGTCATTTCCAATTCTTCACGCATAGCAGCAAATTTTCGGTCACAATGGCAACATCGATCTACCCAAACTCCTTTCTGCTTCTTATAAGCAGATGTATTCTCATCTTGTGATGTAGAAGCAATCTCTCCAGCACGCCTAACTCTCTTCCCACGGCGATAATACACTAATAGAGGCGTAGTAGATGCGCGTGACTCAAATACAGGTAAAGATGACTCTGACAGAACAGGTGGAGGGACCTCAGCAACAAGCTCGATCACAGTAGCAGGTGGAGCAATAGACGACTCTAATGGTCGAGCTTTGACAATAGTGGCATCCACTGCTGGTGCAATACTAAAAGATCCTCCAATAACAGGGACACCTCTGATCATGTCATCGATAACTCGTACTGTGCTAGATGATTGTCCCGTCTCGTGAATCGAGAGAGGAGCGTCATCGTCGTCATCAATCCACCCGTTGCTTGTGAAAGCATATCGGGGGTCTACCTGGCTAGCAAAAGCAGCAGGGTCGACACGGAATGATGAAGCAAACTCAGCCATACCAACCATCTGTGGGGTCGTGATAGGTGTCTCTGGTGGAATAGATCTGGGTGAAGTCTCGAAATCTGGCTCGCTACCTGAGTCATTGATCTCGATGAACTTGTGCTCGTCCGACATCTGTGACATATATGTAACCGTACAAGTAAGTGTGTGATCAACATGAATAGTAACACATAAGGCCCAAAATAAACAGAAAATCACGTATGCACATAAACACATAAGGGTTTTCATACATGATAAAAGTTTTCTATGTTTATTTAAAATTCTTGGCTTCGAGAATTTTGGACTTTATATTTCAAAATTCTCCGGTTGAAGTCTAGTGTTTTCCTCCGAAAACATCTAGTTCGCTAACAACCAATGACTCTGATACCAACTTCTGTCACACCCCAAAAACGTCACAGCGGAATATAAAACGTAGTGGTGACGGAAGTTGGTGCCCATTTATATCTTGTAGTTAGATGCATTCAATTGTTGGACATTTTAATTTATTTTAAACATAGGTTATTTAAACGTTACGTTTTACGACATGACTACATAGTTAAGTTGTCTTTGATCCTCACGGATCTTATTACATACATCCGAGAAAGTTTAAAAGTTGTCCAACATTTTCAAACAAACAACATGCATCGTTCAAACACAAGATATGCCATGATTCCCGAAGCCAAACTCATGTACCTGTAGAACATGTTAAAAATCAAGTGTCAACACAAAGGAGGGTGAGTTCACATATTCACATACAATCAATATTATTCCAAGGAAAACTTTCTGATTAGGTGTTTATTTGAAAACATCCATGTAATTTTAGAAAGTCCATTTTACTTCCTTAATAAAATCAATGGGCCTTCCGTCGGTTCAACGATCCGATAATAGTGCTATTGCCCAGGTTTTGTATATTAAATTATTGCGCCAATTTTCAGACTCGTATATTAGCTAGACGATACGAACTATATATTAACCATGCAGGGATAATCAAAGCTAGACAATAAACAGAATATCAATTCGTCGTTTGACTTGACACGGGGCGACCGGTCACGACGGGGTTGTCAACCCGATAGATCCACCAACAATTCATCGCATACAATACTTAAATGATTAAACGACATCATGGGGCGCAGGGTTCTCTTGAAGAACAATATGATGTCTGCCTCACGTATAATATATATATCCTAATAATATGACAATTTAATACACGATGTTGTATGAATCCCCTGAATCATCATCATTCGAGACCCATGCCGGCATCCGTCCCAACTGTACGGTCATGTTTCGCCTAGGAAATACCGTACCATCCCAATTTTCGAACATTCATTCATCAAAAATGTTTTTACTTCGAAATGTATGACTTATTAAATTTCATATATTTTCAACAAAAATATATATTTTATACTAAAAGGTATGTTTTATTTCAAAAACATTATTAAACCCTTTTTATTGACGTGTTCTACCCCCAAAATATATACAAAGCAGTAAAAAGAGAGGTTTTAGTGACACTCACCTTTGGGTGTGTATTTTAAATAGCGCAATCCCAGTGATTGATTTTCTACACGTCCTAACATAGGAACGATTCTATATCAATATACATAACACAAAAATCCTAAGTTTCTCCGTTTCTTAAAATTATCACATAACTTTGAGATTATCTCGAAAAGTTGTTATTTTTAGATTATGTTGGCACGTTAATATATACATGAGTCCATGTATATATGTATATATATATATATATATATAATTTTGCGACTTGAACGATTTTATTGGTGACCATTATTATGTAAATCCGTTAACTCTCTCGTTTATACGCAATATATCTACGGTTTGTGCGTCGTAATATATATACATAAACGTTCATATAATTTAACACCGAGACACGCGAAACCTTATTAACTTATCTATTTTGTCATTTTTAAAGCAAATATACATAAAACATCTCATAAGTACCAAATTTTATGCTCGACAAATAAGTTACACATTTAACGCGATTTTCACCGTTTCTACCGCACAAAACGTACAAGCATACATGCGTAAGCTAGATTTATAACATTATGTCAAAAACTTAACATATTTTCATAATATTATGTTTAAATCACTTAACACATTTTGCCACATAAAGTTTACCCAAAATTTTACCCACACTAGTGTACATTGAAAAACGCGTATTTTAGTGATTCGATAACGTTTTCGGGCGTCGGAAGTCTTGTATGACCAACCAAACACCAAGTAAACTTAAAATTAGTTAAAATAATTATTTTTAAACTAAAAACATCAGTTTATTTACTGAAACCTAAATAAGTTTTACAAAAATCACTCGAAAAGCCGACTTTGACCGTTTTAGCGCATAGTTTTGCGTTAAACGTTACTATAACCATCCCAACTCGAAACGACTTGATATTTTAACATATTACATGTTATTTACTGATTTAAATAGTGTTTATACTCAGGTTAGTGCAGTTTTCATTTAAGTCACATAAATCCTGCGATTTCACGTATTTTACAACCTTTAATGCACCAAGTACAATCATGCAAAACTAGCAAACATTATGACAAAGTTATATGTCACTAAACACTTTAAAATAACTTTATTTTAGTGTTTATAATATGTCCAAAATTGATTTTTATTAAATCATACTCAAATCACCTTTTTATAAACATTTATCTACATGCATGATCTAGTTGGTGCCTCTAGTATAACCATATCTTAACATTTTCATCCTACATGACCTTAAATGCATCAAAGACCATATTTATGTCATGTTCTTCTAAATCAAAACATATTCATTTCATCATTATTAAATCATTTTCACATAAATGCAATCATTCCTTCTTTTATTTACATATGACAAAACTTTGTGTATGCATTTACATATATATACATACATATACGACAATCACACATATACATACATGTATAAACTTCAAAAACCTTACTTTTTAACACATCCATTTCAAATCATGGAACCTTTTTGAGAACTTTCTTTTATGACACCTTTACAACACATTCATGTAATCATCTTTCAAAATCAAATCAAGTAAGAATCATTTAACAAAATCAAAACACAACAAGACACACACACACTCATAAACTTTGGGCCCTATATATAATACATATACACACTCACTTTTCTTTGATTTAAATCTCATTCTTTGTTAAATACAAGTTTTGTGATTTATTCCAAGTTCAAGAGAAACCATCTAACATCTCCATCATCACTAAAAATCAAGAACAAGATTTAAACACAAGTTTATACCTTCAAGAGTTTTAGATGGGTTTTTGAGAACAGAGGATGATAGGAAGGTTGTTCTTGCTTGAAATCACTTCCAAACACCCTTTTTAGCTTGAAATCACCTTGGAAAGCTCTTGATTCTTCATGGAAATGGTTTAAAAATTTTGATTGTGGGTGTTAGAGGGGTGTTCGGCCGAGATGTATAAGAGAGAGAGTGATAATGAAATGGTGAAGGGTTTCTTGGGTTTTTGAAAGATTATGGAAGCTTTTGGGGGATTAATCATCACCTTGGGCTTCCCCATGTCCACACATGTCATGGGAGAGGAGAGAGAACCTCCCAATCAGCCGCCACCTCTCATGTATATACACACTACTCCTATACACATATATATATATACACACATATATGTAATATAGTGTAAAAACAGGTATTTTACTAGATATCGGGTATTTTATCTAGCGTTTTAATCCCGTTTTGGTGCGTTTTAATTTTTTTTATCATTCTATAAAAATAATCAATCAAAATTATTACTGAAATAATTACCAGTTGTCTTGATTGGCTGGGTTGACAATATTTTATTTAATTCGCGCAGTATCGCGCTGTACGAGCTCAAACTCGAATATTTTTTCCTCAGTACGCATTTTAAATTATTTTTCCTCACGGATATGAATAAAATTATTATTCTAATCATAACAGATTATTTTTAGGGTTTTAACACTGATCGGGTGGTCACCGATGTTCGCTTCGCATTTTAACTGTTACGCGATAAGCATTTATCTTACTGTTGCCAACATAATTTGTATCAAAGTTTAATTTTACCAACACATTAAATTTCACACATAAACATCATAACTAGTCAATTACAGCCCGGTTACCTATTCACAACACGTGTTACAATTGTACGATACGGCCTGAAAAGCCGGGTGTCACAAGAGAGAGAGCTTTGTGTCTCCCTTAGCCGCCACCTATCCACTTTCTCTCAAAAATTATATATACATACACATATATATGTAATATAGTGTAAAAACTGGTATTTTACTGGATATCGGGTATTTTATCTAGCGTTTTAATCCTGTTTTAGTGCGTTTTAAATTATTTTTATCATTCTTTAAAAATAATCACACTAAATTATTACTGAAATAATTATCAGTTGTCTTGACTGGCTGCGTTGACAGTATTTTTGTCAAATACGCGCAGTATCACTCGGTACGCGCTCAAACTCGAAAAATAGAGTTTCTTAGCCTTTTAATTTATTTTTCCTCTCAAACATGATTAAAATCACCATTCTAATCATAACAAACTATTTTTAGGATTTTAACACTGATCATGTGGTCACCGACGTTCGTTTCGCATTTTATTCGTTACGCGATAAGCGTTTATTTTATCGTTGCCAACATAATTTTTACCAATGTATGGATTCACCAACACATTAAATATCACATATAAATATCAAAATCAGTCAAATACAGCCTTTCTATTTGCTCAATACACGTGTTACATCTGTACGGTACAGCCTGAAAAGCCGGGTGTCACAGTCTCCCCCTGTTTAGGGAATTTCGTCCCCGAAATTATACTCTACAGGTTTCGTTTTTGCACTAGGTGGGAAGAGGCGAGGATATTTCCATTGCATCTGGTCCTGTCGTTCCCAAGTGAACTCGGGTCAATGTTTAGAATCCTAGCGAACCTTGACCAACTTAATCCTACTCCTCCTGAGCTTCAGAATTTTCCAATCCAGAACCTCTACTGGTTCCTCGATAAATCTCAATTTATCGTCTACTCGAACCTCACCTGGGGGTATAATCAGCGTCTCATCAGACATACACTTTTTCAAGTTGGAGACATGAAACACGTCATGAACTCCACTCAATTCTTGTGGCAGCTTAAGCCTATACGCAACTGATCCAACTCGAGATGCGATTTCAAAATGACCTATATAACGCGGGCTCAGCTTTCCCCCTTTTCCAAACCTCACAATGCCCTTCCAAGGCGATACCTTCAACATAACCCGATCACCGACCTGAAACTCTAACAGTTTCCTTCGGTTATTAGCATAACTCTTATGCCGATCCACGGCAGCTTTCAACCTTCCCTTAATCTGGACAACCTTGTCCGTGGTTTCCTGGATAAGCTCGGGTCCGGTTAATTGCTTTTCACCGACTTCAACCCAACGAAGTGGTGATCGACACTTCCTTCCATACAAGGCTTCAAACGGAGCGGCCTTGATACTAGCGTAGTAACTATTGTTGTAAGAAAACTCTACAACGACAAGTGAATATCCCAACTTCCACCAAAATCAATCGCACACGCTCTCAACATATCCTCCAACGTCTGAATGGTTCTTTCACTCTGACCATCCATTTGAGGATGATACGTAATACTCATGTCCAAACGAGAACCCAACGACTCTTGAAGAGATCACCAAAACCTGAGTCAAACCGTTCGTATCTATCCAAGATAATTGACACCGGTACTCCATGACGGACTACAATCTCGTTAAGGTACAACTGTGATATCTTCTCCGTATTGTCTGTTCCTTAAGCACTAAGAAATGAGCAGACTTTGTTAATCGATCCACAATTACCCATATCGTATCATGTCCACGTGACGTACTGGGTAACTTGGTGATTGTCACACCCCGACCACGTTAAAACAACAAAACCGTGGCGGAAACGTCGGGGAGTGTTGTAACAGAATCATCGTTTCAACAACCATGGTAATTAAAAGTTTTGTTTTATTGATTCATCGAGTAATTTACATTGTCTTAAAACCAAACAAACAAATTAAACATCGTCTACTATCGTTTTTATGTCACTAAGGCCACGTCCAGATCCTAAGTGAACATGCTCCCTAGCAATCATCACGCAACATCACCTGAAACATATGTAAAAATAAAGTCAGCAAAGAAATGTTGGCGAACACATAGGTTTTATAAGAGTATCGGAATCATGGCTCGTTTATATATATTGCATTACCTCGAAAACCTTGTTTTTGAAAAGTATATAATATTGCTACATGATTAACCAACTCAAATCAAGATGGTTATAATTTATAAAATCTCGTAGCCTTGATTCTTAACTCAAAAACTTTTGTTTTAGTAAACCACTTCGTAAAACATCTCGTTAAAACTCGTTAATAAAACTCGTATGGTTTATATCATTTCCAAAACCTCGTTGTGTGACATCGTTTCAAATCGCTTCCCAAGTGAACTAAATAATGACCCGCAATGTAATAAGATAAAAGCACTTATATATAAGATGTACCAGCGGCGTATCTACCATGCTTCTATCATACTACACCCGTCTCATTATCTAATCACTACCCAAAACCAATCGTTCGTTCAAATCTTTTATTTCGTTTAGGTCGTTCCAAATCGTTTAATTCGTCCCAAAATCGTTTTCGTTTTAATTGTGAAACTACTTTTGGTCGCCTCGCTAATAACATTCAAACCTTCGTGACTCGACTACCTCATTCCTCGTATTAACAAACCACCAAAGGGTAAGTTAACAATCAACAGATTTGGTCATTACCTACATAACCCCCACACATAACCATGGGTGTAGTCTGATAACGGGATTTGTCAGATCCTATGGTACCATAACCTAATACTGGTCGGCTTGATCAATTCTAATGAATGTCATTCGTTATGTAGTTACAACCAACAAGTTTCGTTCACATTATCGAAATCGTTATTAGTTTAATATAAACCATCTTAATCGTTTTTGAAAACATCGTTAAAATATCGAAATCGTTTTAATACATATGAATCACCCCAAAACAATTAAAAACAGTAAAATAGGGGAACTATGTGCTCACATTGAATGAAAGGGTATCCTTGATCTAAAGAACTTAGCGAAGCTCAGACAAACCAAGGAAATTCAAGTAGTACCTAGTAATCGGATCACTAGTAAATAAATTGACACCTAAATCGGAAGATCGGATAGAATGAGGTCTTGTAAACCAAATGAGTGTTGGAACTCATGTGATATGGTTTAACAAAGCCTATATTCTAAATCGGAACTTAGCCTAAGTGCTTTCGACCTGTTACGACTCATTAAGGTAGCTTATGCTACTTTAAGGCGTCGTTCGCGCAAAACTATGTTCGGATGGTTAACTATGTGCTATGTCAAGTCTTATATGCCCAATAATACCTAAACATGTTACTAAATCAGATTATATGTTAAAAACATGTTCACATATGTAATATATGGATTTAAGCTTCAAAAGGGCGTTTTGGTCATTTTCTATGGGCATACAAGCTACTTAACAAATAACTAACCAATCCTATATGATCATAAGGTATAACCTCAGTGGTTATTCCCTATGCAACTATGATCACTAATCAAGCTTGATCGGATCCTAAAGATCGACCAGATGGGTCGGGTTCGAAAGTCTAAGCGGTTGTTTAGACCACTTAACTTACGACCTTAAACAAGCACTAAACTAATAGTGACGAGTTAAAGATGTCAAAACATGTTTAACTAACTTATAAAACTGATTTGGCATCAAAACAATGGGTTTTGATACCCCGAAAATAGTTCCGTTGCAAAATGCGTGCTAAAACGCATTTTGACCGAAACTTTGACTCGTCACTATGCCTAGTTAACGTGGTAATCAGTAGGTATAATCGCTAAGGATTATAACCATCGTGATTACAATCACGTTGCAAAGTTCAATTGAACTTTGACTTGAACAATTGATGATGAAAACCGAAAGTCAAACTGTTGGCCAAACTGTTTGACTTTCTACTTAAACATAAAGAATAAGCATGAAAGAAGACTTACAATAGGTCCTAGCTATCTTTTCTACAAAAAATAATCAGATTAGAAAGCTCCAAACACTTGAGAGAGCTCCCAAATCAGATTGTAGAGAAGATAAGGAGGAAATGAGCAATGAACAAGTGAAATGGTTGGGCTATTTATACTTGTAGCAAGAACACAAGATCATTACACATGTTTGTGTAGCTTCCAAGCATTAAATCATGGCCATACACTTGTTTGTTGCAGGTTAGAAGCCTCGGAGAGGTGTTAACTTGGCTACCACACAAAGAATTTACCATAACAGCCCTTGAAGTATCGAATAGTTGCTGAAAATAAATTTTTGGTCATTGGGCACTTCATACGGCCTGCATAAGGTATAGGGGCAACCTTACGCGCCCCGCCCGGGCTCCCCAGATCAGCAAAAGTTTCAGAATTGACAGTTCAGGTCCCTGCACTTGTTTGAGCCCATTTTTGGCACTTTTGACCTCCGTTAAGCCATTTGCAAGGCTCTACAAGGTCAATAAAGTTTAGAGGAATCAAAATGTGCTTGGAAAACTCTCGGATGTCGGCTCGTTTGGTTGTACGGTCGCGTTGTTCGTTAAATTACGACGAAACTCAAACGGACGCGAAAACGAACCAAATTAAGCGAAGAACGATATTTTTGCATGCCGATCACTAAAATAAAAATATTTTAGTGTGTACAAAAATTTTGGATGTCCAGATGTGGTCAGAACGTAAGATATGCGCAAAAATGCAAACTTACGTCGTTTTTGACACTTTTAGTCCCTGAAAGATCAAATAAGCATATTTTTGCACACCGAACCACTCAAAGCTTATTTCTAAGTTATGTTTAGGTTATTTATGGTATGTTTAGCTTATGATCAAGTTCCAGACTCTTCGATACCATACGAATCGATAAAGTTTTGCAGTTTGACACAAATAGTCCCTGCGATCGAATAGACTTGTTTTCAACACACCAAACCATCCAAAACTTATTTCTAAGTTATGTGAAGGTTATTTTAGGTATTTTAAGCCTATGTCGGTATTCCGGAGTGTTTGTCGCATTAAACTGGCTACGTTTACATACCAGTTTGCGTATAACCATCTAGAAAGCGATTTAAAGCTTGAAATCGGAATCGAATCGAATTGTAAAATCATCAAACATAGAAACACACATAATAACACCAAAACACATTGTTTTTTTTAATAATTAACATTGTTTTGCATTGTACATCGATTACAGAGCACAGTTGTCACAGTCTCCCCTACTTTAGGAAATTTCGTCCCGAAATTTTAACTAGAGGAAACTTATGAGAAGAATTCCGGATATTTCGCCTTCATTTGGTTTACGTTCCCAAGTAAACTCTGGGTCATGTTTGGATTCCCAACGAATCTTGACCAAATGAATTCGTTTGTTCTTTAACTGTTTGTATGTACGGTCCACTATCTCCACATGTTTCTCGACAAAGTGCATCGTTTCATCGATTTGGATTTCGTCGAGAGGAATGTGAAGATCAGCGTCAGCTAAGCACTTTCTCAAATTGGACACGTGAAAAGTCGGATGAATATTTCCAAGCTCTGGAGGTAGCTCTAATCGATAGGCAACCTTTCCAACCCTTTCAACAATCTTAAATGGTCCAACATATCGTGGTGCAAGTTTTCCTTTCTTTCCAAATCTCACCACTCCCTTCCAAGGTGACACCTTGAGTAGGACATGGTCTCTGACTTGAAATTCTAAGGGCTTGCATCGTAAATCCGCATAACTCTTTTGACGGCATCTAGCTATCACAAGATTATCGTGAATTTTCTTGATTTTGTCTGTTGTTTCCAGAACAAGCTCCGGCCCAGTAAGCTGAGCTTCACCGGTCTCGTTCCAACAAACAGGTGAACGATATTTTCGACCGTAGAGAGCTTCGAATGGTGCCATTTTGATGCTAGCATGATAACTATTGTTGTAAGAGAACTCGATCAATGGCAGATGAGAATCCCAATTACCACCAAAGTCTATCACGCATGCTCTAAGCATATCCTCCAAAGTTTGAATCATTCTCTCAGATTGTCTATCTGTTTGGGGATGATAAGCAGTGCTTAGATTTAGTTGGGTTCCCATAGCATATTGCATGGTCTTCCAGAAATGAGATGAAAATCGAGCATCACGATCAGATATGATGTCCAAAGGGACACCATGTCGAGATACAATCTGATCAACATAAATCTTTGCAAGTTTATCAGCAGATAGATCCTCGCGAATCGCAATAAAATGAGCTGACTTCGTCAATCGATCGATGACAACCCAAATCGCATCATGACCTTTAGATGTACGCGGTAATTTAGTGATGAGATCCATCACAATGTTCTCCCACTTCCAAACCGCTATCTCTGGTTGTACGAGCAAACCAGAAGGTCGTTGATGTTTAGCCTTGACTTTGAGACAAGTTAGGCATTTCGATACATACAAGGCAACATCCTTCTTCATACCAGGCCACCAAAACTTAGTACGAAGATCCTTGTACATTTTATCAGCACCAGGATGGATAGAATATCGAGACTTATGAGATTCGTCCATCTCTAAAGTGCGAAGATCGTCTTGTTTCGGAATCCACAGACGATCCTTGAAATAGAGCAAACCATCGTCCTTTGCTTCGAGCTTAAGCTCAAGTTGATATGGTAATTCCTTACCTATCAAATTTTGTGAAACACAAAATTGCTGAGCTTGAAGAACACGAGTTTGAAGATCAGATAGAGTTCGAACAGAATGAAGCTTGACTCGCTCTTTTCGACTAAGCGCATCGGCTACGACATTCGCCTTACCAGGATGGTAGAGAATATCACAATCATAGTCGTTCAAGAGTTCAACCCAACGTCGTTGCCTCATATTCAACTCCTTCTGATTGAGAATATGCTGGACACTTTTGTGGTCTGTGAAAACCACACACTTCGTGCCATAGAGGTAGTGTCTCCAGATTTTAAGAGCGAAAACTACAGCACCCAACTCAAGATCATGAGTGGTGTAGTTCTTCTCGTGAACTTTCAATTGTCTAAATGCATATGCTATAACTTTACCTCGTTGCATAAGAACACAACCAAGGCCTAAGTTGGATGCATCACAGTAGACAACGAAATCATCGTTTCCCTCGGGCAGAGATAGAACAGGAGCATTACATAGCTTCTGTTTCAGCGTTTGGAACGCTTCCTCTTGTTTGGGTCCCCACTCAAAAGGCTTATTCTTCTAAGTCAAAGCAGTGAGTGGAACCGCAATCTTCGAGAAGTTCGAAATGAATCGACGATAATAACCAGCGAGACCAAGAAAATATCGAATCTCTGTTGGTGTCGTTGGTGTATTCCAATCCTTAATTGCAGTAATTTTGGATGGATCCATATGAATACCTTGCTCGTTGACAATATGTCCCAAAAACTGAACTTCTTTAAGCCAAAATTCACACTTGGAGAATTTAGTAAAAAGTTGTTCTTTCTTTAGGAGTTCCAATGTCAAACGAAGGTATTGCTCATGATCGGCTCGAGACTTTGAATAAATGAGAATATCGTCGATGAACACAATGATGAACTTATCTAAATAAGGTTTACAGACCCTATTTATTAAGTCCATAAAGATAACTGGAGCATTCGTCAAACCAAAAGGCATGACAGTGAACTCGTAATGCCCATATCTCGTGCGAAAAACAGTTTTGGGAATATCTTCTTCGAATACACGAAGCTGATGATACCCAGAACGCAGATCAATCTTGGAAAAATAGGTCGCACCTTGCAGCTGATCAAAGAGATCATCAATTCGAGGTAGGGGATATCGATTCTTGATGGTAAGCTTATTAAGCTCACGATAATCGATACACATTCGAAAAGATCCATCTTTCTTTTTCACAAAGAGGACAGGAGCGCCCCAAGGTGAATAACTCGGGTGGATGAATCCTTTATCAGATAACTCTTGAAGCTGTTTCGATAGCTCTTGCATCTCAGACAATGCAAGACGATAAGGTGCTTTCGCAATCGGGTTGGCATTGGGTACAAGGTCAATATGAAACTCGTCTTGACGAACTGGAGGCAAACCAGGAAGTTCATCAGGAAAAACCTTTGGATAATCCTGAACAATCAGAATATCCTGAATATTCTTGCTCTTGCTTTTCTCCTCGGTGACATGTGCCAGAAAAGCAACATATCCTTTTCGTAGATAACTTTGGGCTTTCGTACGCGACATGAGTTTCAATCCACCAGATGGTTTCTCACCATGAACCTCTAGGACATCACCAGACGAAAAAGGAATACGAATGATTTTATCGAAACAAACAACCTCGGCATGATGTTTGGTTAACCAATCCATCCCCACGATAATGTTGAAACTCCCAAGTTGCATCGGTACGAGGTCAATGGGAAAAAAGATGGTTATCGAGGTTCAATTGACAATCATGAATAACATAATCGAGAACAAGAGGTTTACCAGTAGTAACTTCAACAGATAAGGGTTTCCTCAGTTTAGTTCTAGGTATCGCAAGCAAAGGCTCAAAAGATAATGAAACAAAACTCCTATCGGCACCAGAATCGAAAAGAACAGATGCAAGTTGATTGTTAACAAGGAACGTACCGTTAACAACTTCGTTGTCTGCCCTCGCCTCATTCACGTTTAGATTGAATGCCCATCCACGAGCGGGATTCACATTCGCGTTTGCGTTCGGATTCGGATTTGCATTAACCAACCTCGGGCAGTTGTTGCGGAAATGACCCATTTCTCCGTAATTAAAACACGAACCAGGTGGGAATCTCGCAGCATTCCCTTGAGCTTGTGCTGGAACTTGAGCAGCCTGATTTTGACCAAAACAACAAATGTTGACCAAATGCCCAAGTCTACCACACGTAGCACACTGTTTACGGGCCTGTTGGGCCACATGATGACCATTACATCGAGCACAGTGAGGTGCGGTACCAGCATATGCTTTCTTCGCAGGAGGTTGAGTCGGTGGGTTCTGAGGGTTCTGAGAAGTAACTGCAAAGTTCTGGGAAGCCTTGCGCTTCCTTGACTTTTTAGAAGACTCGCCCTGCTTCTTACCCTTATCCTTACCCTTGTCAGAATCGGTCGACTTCTTTTTATCACCCTTGTGGGTGAGTTTACCCTTCCTGACTTGGGACTCAGTCAGGGTAGCCGATAACTCGATTGCATGATGGATGGTAGTAGGATTAACGCCGGTCACAATATCCTGTATAGATTCGGGTAAACCATCGATATACCTCTCGATTGTTTTCTCCAGTGGGGTAACCATAGTGGGACACAACAAACTAAGCTCCTCGAATCGATCCGTTTAGGCACGGTGTTCTCCCCCATCTTGTTTCAAATCATCAAATTCTCGTTCTAAAGCTCGAATCTCGTGACGGGGACAGAACTCTCTCATCATGAGAGCTCGGAGCTCTTCCCAAGTTTGCGCTAATGCCACTTCGGCACCCCTATCGCGCATAATACCATTCCACTAGGTAAGAGCTCGCTTCTCAAACACGCTTGAAGCAAATTCAACCTTACGCACATTCGGACACTGCACATGTCTGAATGTGCTCTCGATACTCTCGAACCACTGCAGGAGCGCAGTTGCTCCTTGTGACCCAGAAAACTTAAGCGGCTTCGCAGAATTGAAATTCTTGAAATTACACTGTGCGTTATTGTTGTTGTTATTATTATTGTTATTGTATAGCTCGTGGATTTGGGTCACAACGCCTGGAAGTACAGCAGCCATCTGCGGAGAGACAAGGGCTGCGATTTCTTTAGCAATAAAAGTTTGAGTATCGCGTCGAGGAGGCATTGTCTAACATGAGAAACGAGTGAGGTCGACAGTTGGAGAAACAAAAGAGGTATTGAAAACATCGAAAAAACACAAGGAGTGCGATCATTTGTTCGTTACCTCGAACAAACAAACGACACGCAATGACTAATCAAAGTAAATAGATCATAATAATGTATCGCTGAAGACATGCTCGCCTATAAGTGAACACACACCCCAAGAGTTCTCATGTAAGAGTGACTGGTCCGATACTGCGGAATTGTATGAACACTCTAGCCTTAGACAGAAAAATCAGGGTACATGCATTCACTCTTCCAGTTTGCACGTGTTCACATTATTTAGACCCAAACTTTGACGAGATTTTGAAAACTCAGAGGGCATAAAGCCGAAAATGAATCAAACTGGAAGGGTTCAAAACCTTACAATCAATCATCCAAGGATAGATGATAAATTTTCGAAGCGGATTTGTTATTATGTTCTCGTTGTGGTTATCACCTAAGGATAGGTGACGCTATTGTTTTAAAATCTAAACACAAGTAAACTTGTGTTAGGGTCCTAGAAAGTTATAGTCTAGGTCAAAGCAATGCTAATAACCTAATTCCCTATAACAATTGGCTCTGATACCAACTCTTCTGTCACACCCCGACCACGTTAAAACAACAAAACCGTGGCGGAAACGTCGGGGAGTGTTATTCCAGAATCATCGTTTCAACAACCATGGTAATTAAAAGTTTCGTTTTATTGATTCATAGAGTAATTTACATTGTCTTAAAACCAAACAAACAAATTAAACATCGTCTACTATCGTTTTTATGTCACTAAGGCCACGTCCAGATCCTAAGTGAACATGCTCCCTAGCAATCATCACGCAACATCACCTAAAACATATGTAAAAATAAAGTCAGCAAAGAAATGCTGGCGAGCACATAGGTTTTATAAGAGTATCGGAATCATGGATCGTTTATATATATTGAAATACCTCGAAAACCTTGTTTTTGAAAAGTATATAATATTGCAACATGATTAACCAACTCAAATCAAGATGGTTATAATTTATAAAATCTCGTAGCCATGATTCTTAACTCAAAAACTTTTGTTTTAGTAAACCACTTCGTAAAACATCTCGTTAAAACTCGTTAATAAAACTCGTATGGTTTATATCATTTCCAAAACCTCGTTGTGTGACATCGTTTCAAATCGTTTCCCAAGTGAACTAAATAATGACCCGCAATGTAATATGATAAAAGCACTTATATATAAGATGTACCAGCGGCGTATCTACCATGCTTCTATCATACTACACCCGTCTCATTATCTAATCACTACCCAAAACCAATCGTTCATTCAAATCGTTTATTTCGTCCCAAAATCGTTTTCGTTTTAATTGTGAAACTACTTTTGGTCGCCTCGCTAATAACATTCAAACCTTCGTGACTCGACTACCTCATTCCTTGTATTAATAAACCACCAAAGGGTAAGTTAACAATCATCAGATTCGGTCGTTACCTACATAACCCCCACACATAACCATGGGTGTAGTCTGATAACGGGATTTGTCAGATCCTATGGTACCATAACCTAATACTGGTCGGCTTGATCAATGCTAATGAATGTCATTCGTTATGTAGTTACAACCAAAAAGTTTCGTTCACATTATTGAAATTGTTATTAGTGTAATATAAACCATCTTAATCGTTTTTGAAAACATCGTTAAAATATCGAAATCATTTTAATACACATGAATCACCCCAAAACAATTAAAAACAGTAAAATAGGGGAACTATGTACTAACATTGAATGAAAGGGTATCCTTGATCTAAATAACTTAGCGAAGCTCAGAAAAACCAAGGAAATTCAAGTAGTACCTAGTAATCGGATCACTAGTAAATAAATTTACACCTAAATCGGAAGATCGGATAGAATGAGGTCTTGTAAACCAAATGAGTGTTGGAACTCATGTGATATGGTTTAACAAAGCCTATATTCTAAATCGGAACTTAGCCTAAGTGCTTTCGACCCGTTACGACTCATTAAGGTAGCCTATGCTACTTTAACGCGTCGTTCGCGCAAAACTATGTTCGGATGGTTAACTATGTGCTATGTCAAGTCTTATATGCCCAATAATACCTAAACATGTTACTAAATCAGATTATATGTCAAAAACATGTTCACATATGTAATATACGGATTTAAGCTTCAAAAGGCGTTTTGGTCATTTTCTATGGCCATACAAGCTACTTAACAAATAACTAACCAATCCTATGTGATCATAAGGTATAACCTTAGTGGTTATTCCCTATGCAACTATGATCACTAATCAAGCTTGATCGGATCCTAAAGATCGACCAAACGGGTCAGGTTCGAAAGTCTAAGCGGTTGTTTAGACCACTTAACTTACGACCTTAAACAAGCACTAAACTAATAGTGACGAGTTAAGCATGTCAAAACATGTTTAACTAACTTATAAAACAGATTTGGTATCAAAACAATGGGTTTTGATACCCAAAAATAGTTCTGTTGCAAAATGCGTGCTAAAACGCATTTTGACCAAAACTTTGACTCGTCACTACGCCTAGTTAACGTGGTAATCAGTAGGTATAATCGCTAAGGATTATAACCATCGTGATTACAATCACGTTGCAAAGTTCAATTGAACTTTGACTTGACCAATTGATGGTCAAAACCGAAAGTCAAACTGTTGGCCAAACTGTTTGACTTTCTGCTTAAACATAAAGAATAAGCATGAAAGGAGACTTACAATAGGTCCTAGCTATCTTTTCTACAAAGAATAATCAGATTAGAAAGCTCCAAACACTTGAGAGAGATCCCAAATCAGATTGTAGAGAAGATAAGGAGGAAATGAGCAATGAACAAGTGAAATGGTTGGGCTATTTATACTTGTAGCAAGAACACAAGATCATTACACATGTTTGTGTAGCTTCCAAGCATTAAATCATAGCCATACACTTGTTTGTTGCAGGTTAGAAGCCTTGGAGAGGTGTTAACTTGGCTACCACACAAAGAATTTACCATAACAGCCCCTGAAGTATCAAACAGTTGCTGAAAATAAATTTCTGGTCGATGGGCACTTCATACGGCCCGTGAAAGCTATAGGGGCAACCTTACGCGCCCCGCCTGGGCTCCCAGATCAGCAAAAGTTTCAGAATTGATAGTTCAGGTCCCTGCACTTGTTTGAGCCCATTTTTGGCACTTTTGACCTCCGTTAAGCCATTTTCAAGGCTCTACAAGGTCAATAAAGTTTAGAGGACTCAAAATGTGCTCGGAAAACTCTCGGATGTCGGCTCGTTTGGTCGTACAGTCGTGTTGTTCGTTAAATTACGACGAAAATCAAAGGGACGCGAAAACGCACAAAATTAAGCGACGAACGGTATTTTTGCATGCATATCACTAAAATAAAAATATTTTAGTGTGTACAAAAATTTTGGATGTCCAGATGTGGTCAGAACGTAAGATATGCGCGAAAATGCAAACTTACGTCGTTTTTGACACTTTTAGTCCCTGAAAGATCAAATAAGCATATTTTTGCACACCGAACCACTCAAAGCTTATTTCTAAGCTATGTTTAGGTTATTTATGGTATGTTTAGCTTATGATCAAGTTCCAGACTCTTCGATACCATACGAATCGATAAAGTTTCCCAGTTTGACACAAATAGTCCCTGCGATCGAATAGACTTGTTTTCAACACACCAAACCATCCAAAACATATTTCTAATTTATGTGAAGGTTATTTTAGGTATGTTAAGCCTATGTTGGTATTCCGGAGTGTTTATCGCATTAAACTGGTTGCGTTTACGTACCAATTTGTGTATAACCTTCCAGAAAGCGATTTAAAGATTGAAATCAGAATCGAATCGAATTGTAAAATCATCAAACATAGAAACACACATAATAACACCAAAACACATTGTTTTATTAATAATTAACATTTTTTTGCATTGTACATCGATTACAGAGCACAGTTGTCACAGTGATAAAGTCCATCGTAAGATGTTCCCATTTCCACTTAGGAATCTCTGGTAGCTGCAGAAGCCCAGACGACTTCTGGTGTTCAGCCTTAACCTTAGAGCACGTCAGACATTTATCCACATAGACCGCAATATCTCTCTTCATATTTGGCCACCAGTATAACTCCTTGATATCCTGATACATCTTGGTAGAAGCTGGGTGAATGGAATATCTGGATTTATGAGCTTCGTTCATAACCAGTTCACGTAGGTTACCACTAAGCGAAACCCAAATCCGGTTCATGAAGTACATTACTTCATCCGCTTTTGGTATCAGTTCGCATTCTAATCCTCTCAAACCTTCTCTTCTCAGGTTCTCATCCTTCAAAGCTTCCCGTTGCGCATTACGAATTTGATCAGTCAAACTCGTTTGTATGGTCAAGCCCAAAGCATGCACACGTAGAGGCTTCTCCCGCTCTTTCCTGCTGAGCGCATCCGCAACAATATTTGCTTTTCCGGGGTGATAACGAATATCACACTCATAATCATTGAGTAACTCTACCCAATGCCGTTGTCGCATGTTAAGCTCCTTCTGATCAAAGATATGCTGGAGGCTCTTATGGTTAGTGTATATCGTACACTTCGTGCCATACAAATAATGTCTCCAGATCTT
Source organism: Helianthus tuberosus (assembly GCA_030545235.1). NCBI lineage: Eukaryota > Viridiplantae > Streptophyta > Magnoliopsida > Asterales > Asteraceae > Helianthus > Helianthus tuberosus. The sequence goes on from CM060408.1 coordinate 128,972,371, forward strand.
CAACGCAAACACAACAGCTCCAAGCTCCAAATCATGAGTTGTGTAGTTCTTCTCGTGCACTTTCAATTGTCTGGATGCATAGGCTATCACTTTGTCCCTCTACATAAGCACACATCCAATGCCCAAACGTGACGCATTATAATATACGAAAAAATCGTCACTTCCCTCTGGAAGGGAAAGAATAGGTGCACTACACAACTTTTCCTTCAACATCCGAAAAGCTTCCTCCTGCTTTTCTGTCCAATCAAACTTCCTTTCCTTCTAGGTCAATAACGTCAAAGGTTGCGCTAATCTGGAGAAATTTTCTATGAATCTCTGGTAGTACCCAACAAGTCCTAAGAATTATTGTACCTCTGACGGAGTCTTTGGCGCTTCCCAATTCTTGATCGCCTCAATCTTCGACGGATCCACGTGTATACCTTTCTCATTTATGACATGTCTGAGAAAATAAACTTCTTGAATCTAGAATTCATACTTAGAGAACTTGGCATACAACTTCTCTTCCTTCAGCAGCTCCAAAATCAACCTCAAATGATGCTCATGATCTTCTTTGGTTCGCGAATAGATAAATATATCATCGATGAATACTATCACGAATTTATCAAAATAAGGTTTGCATACCCTATTCATGAGATCCATAAACACAGCTGGCGCATTAGTTAAGCCAAAAGGCATAACTAAAAACTCGTAATTGCCTTATCGTGTTCGAAAGGCAGTCTTCAGAATATCTTCGTCAGCAACCTTCAACTGATGATATCCTGAACTCCGGTCAATCTTCGAGTAATAACTAGACCCCTGTAGCTGATTAAACAAATCGTCAATTATCAGTAAAGGATATCGATTCTTGATAGTCAACTTGTTCAGCTCTCTGTAATCAATACACATCCTGAAGGATCCATCTTTCTTCTTCACAAACAAAAAAGGTGCACCCCAAGGAGAAAAGCTTGGTCAGATGAAACCTTTGTCTAGTAGCTCTTGAAGCTGATTCGACAATTCTTTCATCTCTGACGGCGCTTATCTATAAGGATATTTTACAATTGGTGCAGCACCGGGTACCAGATCAATTCTAAACTTGATCTGTCTCGCAGGGGGCAATCCAGGTAAGTCTTCAGGAAAAACTTCTGGATAATCGCGGACAATAGGAATCTCATCGATCTTCCTATCTGCAGCCTTCGTATCCACCACGTTAACTAAGAACATAGGATAACCCTTTCGTAACATCTTGAGCATCTTCATAACAATGACGACACTCGACACTCGACTCGATCGGTCTCCGTGAACAACTATTGCTTCACCACCATCAGGATGAGGTATCTCACTTGCTTGTTGAGTGGTTCCTTTTATAAATCATTTGAAAAGTGATAAATAAACCAAATGATATATATGTATAAAAGAGTAATGTATGGTTAAGTGAATAACCATGTAAAATGAGTCTGTATAAGTTAAGTTATTTGTAAAACGAGGTTTATGTGTAGATTGTATTGTAGATGTAATATGTCTAAACTGAAATGGTTTAAATAACGCTACGATATGTAATACCATAAAATCACTTATATATAGGAAGTACCAGCGGCATATCCACCATGTTTTTATCATATTACACGTCGCCTCGTTACTTAAATCACTTACCCAAACAACCACCAAAATGTAATGTTTAACAATTGTAGAAATGTTTATGTATGGTCAAATACGGTTCACACGGTTCAGCAGTTACAAATGGTTCACATAATCAATTGGTTATAACGGTTTATATAGTCAAATGGTTACAATGGTTCAAAATGTAATATAATGTGTTCATATGCTGGATGAGCATATGCAACAAAATGTAATGTAAAATAAATGTGTTCATATGCTGGATGAGCATACGCAACATAAAGGTAATGTAAAACATACAAAGCGGAAAAATCATGTAAATCAATGTGCTAGCATGCTCAGTCAACATAAATAGCAGGAATGTAAGGTAAAACAATGTACTACGTATGCCAAGTAATCATACATAGCCAAACAATGTAATGTAAATCATGTACTATAAGTGTACTAATGAACATAGCAAGTATATGATGTGAAAACAGGAAAGCATGAAAGTAACACCAAGCAAAAGAGGGGTCTATGTACTCACTTGAGATTGCTTAGAAGTCCTAGGATAACCACCAAGCAAGCTAGAGGATCTCGGAATCAAACGGCACCTAATATAGGTAACTATGTTAATAAACCGGACCTAACTCGGAGGATCGGATAGAATGAGGCTTCGTAAACCAACCGAGTATGGGAACTCATGTAATATGGTTTAACAAAGCCCACATACTAAAATGAAACCTAACCTAAGTGCTTACGACCCATTACGACCCGTTTAGGTAGCTTATGCTACTTTAACGCGTCGTTCGCGTAAAACGCGTTTGGACGGCCTAACTAGTCCTACGACAAGTAAAATATGCCTTAACATGTCTAACATTGTTGCCAAATCAGTTTAGATGTTAAAAGTTATGTTACATATGCTTAAAATGAATTTTGGCGTAAAAAAAGGCATTTTGGTCATTTACCTAAGGCATATAAACTACCTATCATACAACTAACTAAACGTCGTGACCATAAGGTATAACCTTGGAAGGTTATACCCTATAACTATGGTCACCTAATGTGCTTGGTCGGATCCTAATGATCGACCAAGTGGTTCGGGTTCGAAAGTATAAGCGATTGTTTAGATCGCTTACCTTACGACCCTATATAAGCACTAAACTAAAAGTGACGAGCTAAGCATGTTAAAACATGCTTAACTAAGTTTAGAAAACAGGTTTGTTATCAAAACAAATGGTTTTTGATACCTAAGAGTAGTTTGGCTACAAAATACGCAAGAATACGCATTTTGGCCGAAACCACGACTCGTCACCAAGCCTAGATAACGTGGTAATCAGTAGGTATAGTCACTAGGGACTATAACCATCGTGATTACGCTCACGTTATGAAGTTCAAACGAAATTCGTATTGACCATAAACTGGTCTATGCAGAAAGTCAAACACAGTTTGACTTTAACGCTAAAAACGCATAAAAGAATGAAGGAACACTTACAAAGGGTCCCCGCAAGATTGATATTCCAAGTATTCTCAGGTATGAGGTGATGAAACACCCCAACTTAGAGAATTCTCAGATTTCAAGTGGGTTTTGCAAGTGATCTTGGTGGGTATTTATAGGAAATGGACCACTCTTAGGATCGTTTATCGAATATCGTGCTTCAATCTCATCCCTACACTTGTTGCAATACCTTGGTACCTCAAAATGGCCCCTAGCATCAGCAATCAACATGTGGAAATGGGTTTGGGAGTGCTTAACAGCTGTTAATAGCTATTTAAACACCTTTTGCTGGTCTGAGAGGGTCTCGCGTGACGCCTAGGGGTCCTGGCGTCACGCCTAGGTCCCTCTGATCAGCAAACAGTTTCCAAAGTGTCAGTTTCAGTCCCTGTTGTGTTTTAAGGCCATTTCCGACATGTTTAAGGCCCGTTAAGCAAATTTTAAGGCCCTAAAATGATTCCTAAACATTGTGGACATGAAACATGCTCAGAAATATGTCGGATGTTGGTTCGTTTGGTCGTACGATCACGATGTTCGCTTAATTACGACGGAATGTGCATAAGTGCTAAAACCGATCCAAATTGCGTGACGAATGGATTTTTATCAAGCCAATCACTAAAACACAATGTTTTAATGATTACATAAATTTTTGGATGTTCGGATGTATTCAGAACGTAAGTTATGCGCGAAAATGCAAACTTATGTACTTTTTGACGCTTTTAGTCCCTGAATGACACAAAAGTTTATTTTAGCACACCAACCCCTTAAAGCCTATTTCTAAGCTATGTAAAGGATATTTATGGTATGTTCAACTTATGGTCATGTTCCGAAATGTCTGTTCTAGTACGAATCGCCATACTTTCGCAGTTTGTCGAATTTAGTCCCTGTAAGCGAATTAACCTGATTTTGCCATACCAAAGCCTTCAAAACTTATTTCTAAGTTATGTAAAGGTTATTTAAGGTATGTTAAGCCTATTTCACTTATCCGGAGTGTTCTTTGTATTAGACTGGTTATATTTGTGCGTCAGTGCGCGTATAACCTTCCAGAAAGCGATTTAAAGCTTTATACTCGAACAAGAATTGATATGTGCAAAAGATACACATATTTGTACAAATACCAAGTATGAAATACAATATTTCACTGGTTTGGAATTTTTTTTATGGTCGCAGTGACCCAGGTGTCACACCAAGGCAACTATATATAGGCAGATCATTTCGCACGAAATGGTTCACACGAAATGGCCTTATCATTCCGTGCGAAATGGCCCATTCTACATGTTTTCTCGATTTTCTCGTATTTCGTGCCCTAATCTATCTAAACTAATACAATACTCGATACAAGACGAAGTCGACAGACATATACACCAACATAACAGACATTACATTAAGTTTTTACATGCCATTTTGGGCATAGCCCTTTCCAACAAACATACCATGCTTACTTAAAACAAATTTATCACTTTCAAAAACCAAATGAAAGCCAAACTTGTATGCATCCAACCCGACACAAGACTCTTATGTAGGTCTGGAAAATAAAGCACATTCTTCAAGGTAAGCTCTTTCCCAGAAGTCCACTTAAATATCACATCACCTTTTCCCTTGATATCAGCTATAGCAGTATTACCCATGTACAGCTTTTCTTCTCCCACCACCTTTTTAAACGTATTAAAGAGGTTCTTGTCTAGGCACACATGGCGGCTTGCCCCAGTATCAACCCACCACCCTTTTGGCTCATTAGCCACCAAATTTACCTCCTCCATCATGGCAGTGAGGTCTGAAATCATGGCCACTAAGGGCATACCATCATCATCAACCATAAGAGCCGTGTCACGTTTAGAATCTTTGCACTGGTTACCAACATGACCAGTTTGTCCATAGTTGAAACATTTCCATTTGAAAGGACCAACCTTCTTTATCACACCACCTTTCTTTGGCCCAAGGTGTAACTTTATTTTTCCCCTTGCCATTGAACTTGTGGCCTTTGTTACTCTTGTAACCCCTTGAGGATTGACCATCCTCCATAAGGTTCGCTTTTGAAGAAGCTTCAACTTGACTTCCTTTGTGTGACAGTATGTTGTCCTCCTCAATATGAAGACGAACCATAAGGTCTTCAATGGTCATTTCCTTTTGCTTATGGTTAAGGTAATTCTTGAAGTCCACCCAACTAGGAGGCAACTTTTCAACAATTGCTACCACTTGGAATGTTTCACTCAGATTCATTCCTTCCGACAGAATGTCACTAAGAATAATTTGCAGTTCTTGGACTTGAATCATCATAGTTTTTGAATCAATCATTTTATAGTCCAAAAACCTAGCCACAACATACTTTTTAGTACTCGCATCCTCAATCCTGTATTTCTGTTCCAATGACTCTCATAATTCTTTGGCTGTTAAAACCTTGAGATTGACGTTATACAAGGCATCTGTGAGGCTATTCAACACATAGTTGCGGTATAGGTACTTTGAATGTTTCCAAGCATCAACAGCACTCACAGATTGGACATCAGATGTCCCTTCTATGAGAACAGGAGGGGACTCCATCAAAAACCTCACAAGGTTTAGAGTGGTCAGATAGAACAATATCTTTTGTTGCCATCTCTTAAAATTCAAACCGGTAAATTTCTCTGGTTTTTCAGCATGGTTAGCAACCGCTTAAGCCACATAGGTACCAACCAATGGTCCCATGGTACTAGATGTGGATCCAACAGTGGTTGATGTGGTTGCTGAAAAAGTAGCCATTTCTGAAATAAGAGTAAAACTACCATCAGTTTATGGTAGAAACAAATTGGTTTATAGAAAACCAATGCAAACTACAAAAGTTTGCTAATAAACAAAAGAATCTGTTCATAAAAATTTTTAAAACCAAAACATTGAACGGGTTTTAAAATTTGTTTTAAGCTTGTAGGACAACCGTTCACAAAATTAATAAAATAACAATTTTATTTATCAATATTCTGATTACAATACATAAAGAAGAACTGAACCAAACTGAAAGGAAATGCAATACAAGAAATGTAAGATAACTAAGAACAGATTACAAAAGAAAAAATAAGGAAAACATAAAACAACAGTGACTGAGTCATGTGAAGATTACACTTCCCTTAAAACAGATTTCGGGCCACCCAGATTAACCCGTCTGTTTCCTAGGGTATAACAGCCTGAGCAGATTGTACTGCTAGGGATAGCCAAGCACCTGAAAGAATACCTGAAACAAGAGTTCTCAGGGATGCGACTTTAGGAAATTCTGTGTGTGTGCTATGAACCATACGAATTTCTATTCTCTATGTGTCTAAAACAAAGCACAAAGCTTTGTATATAAACTGATTAGAGTTCGAAATGATAAGTCTCCATTGAATACAAAATTCAATAAAAATAAATTCTAGAATTCAATAGCACAATAAATTCTGAGACTGAATCATTTGATAGGTAGGAACTTGAACCATCTATTGCTGACCACACCAAGCCACACGAACCAAGACGCATCTAAAAAATAGTAAAGATGGCTCCAAGCGGGCGAAGTGCAAAGTGTTCCATCGAAGCGCCACATTGTGCCCATCGCCCTCGTCCCGTGCCTAGGCGCGTGTCGGGTGCTTTGCACCCTCCTAGCTATCACTGGGTGTGAGTTGTCACACAAGAATGCATTCGTGTAGAGAATTCTGATTATAAATCCACAAAAGATTTATCTCTCTACCTATGTGGGACAAGCTCAATTTCCCACATATTTATGGTTCCAACACACAAACTTAATGCTCAAGATCTCTCATTCATCTTGGCTCAATTATTAAATAATCATTACATTTTAACTCATAATATAATTGTGAGGACCGTGAGTTCGGGTCTTCGAACGCTCTGACCGGATCTTAATACCTACTAACGTGTGCGGAATCCATGATAGTAGTAGAGAGAATCACGTAGACACTGTTAAACACCTTTCTCATTGATATTTGAACAATTACAACACTGGAGAAAATTTGGCAGGGCTTCGCCTAGGTTGCACAAAGTTAACTCAAACATGAACCCAACACCCCTATATATAGGCAGTGTGCATTCGTACGAAACCACATATACGCATTCGAACGAACCCAGGGTGTGGGTATGCATTCGTACAAATCTACCTAGATGGCCCATTCGTACGAAAGGACTCCTTTCGTATGAATCCACCATTTACAAGACAAAACCTTTAGATTCGTACTGAATAAAATACAAATACAAATACATACAATACAAGATAAAACAAGACTCGATACTAGACGTAAGCTACAGACATAGTGCATTCACAGACTCCCCATTGGATGTATCTTCTCTCCCTGTACGTTTGTTTCCTCTCTTCTGCTCTTTGTGCCAACATCTTTTTTCGTTTATGTCTTCCTTCGTTAATCCACCATTCACGCCACTCCTTTGTACCATCCAATGTCTTTGACCATTCGGGAATTTTACGTTCTTCACTTTCAATCGGAGTTTGATCAGTATTAAACTGCCCCATTCCCAATCTCCATTTGGCTCTTTTCGCTGCTTCAGCCATCTTTTGATCCATTTTCTCATTATGGCATTCTTCTTTAAGAAATTATTCTAGTTCAAGATCTCTCTATTTCGACTTCCAATAACATCCTGAATTAATGTCTTTCTCAAAGCATACCTTCACCAACTTTTGATATCCAATGCCTGCTCCTTATCTGCTTCATAATACATAATCTTGTTGAAGAACAGACATTCAATATCCTTCTTCGAGCAGTTTACAAACCACATTGGATCAAGCACATAGATGTATCTCCAGAATCCACTCTTCTCATCTAACAATGTTATCACAGCTTCACATGTTTTTGGATTGAAGACCCACCCTTTGAAATCTTTATAAAAATCTTGCTCCATCTCTTTCAAATACATGTTCTTCATACATCGTGGACATCTAACATGTAGTGTGATATCCTTCTTTCCAGTAACAGGATCAATCTTTACTATGCAAGCGGCTTATGATGAGACTGGAATGCGTTTTAGGATCGAATTCGAACTCCCGACGATTGCGAAGAACACGTATCACGTGCAGAATCTGTGTACGTGTGTGGATCGAACACAAGAATGTAATATAATATGCTTTCTATTGATTGAAATGACAATTTACACCCAAGAAAGCAATTTGCAAGAGTTTCCCTATCAAACTCTCCAAAAGTTCTAAAATAAACTAAGTCATCACCTACTTATAGGAAAACCCCACTAAGGAATATTCCATGGAATATTCCCCATCCTCTCCAACTAGCATGGAATATTACAATCTTTCATGGGGATGGACTAATATCTCACAAACGATATTGAATCAAGCTTAGACTCCTTAACAAAATATGTTCGTTATCTGAATATCTACACGTCTAAAACTTATCTCGACCATTTCTCAGCTATGGTACGTGATTGACGTAAGCGATAGACAATACACTCATAGACTCCCCCTTGGATATTACTGCAGTCAATCTCGTAGCTTTCTATCTTCTCTCTCTCTCTTTCTTAGTCTTCATGAAGCTTTGACATCTTCAGAACCATAGACTCCCTCTTGCTCTAATAGCTCCTCTTAAATCTGCACTCTAACTTAGCTCCCTTTTTTGGTTGACTCTTTCATCGGGCTCCCCCTTGATTTGAGCTCATCTTCAGACTCCCCCTTAGTCTCAGCTATCGGGATCGTAATCTGGTTCAGCATCTGAAAATCTAACAATTTCAAACCACTTGTAAAATATTTGACAATTTAGCATCAAAATCGAAAACCTAGCTTTAAACACAAAAGTGAAAGCTTTTCGGTTATTCAGAATTAGTAACCTGGCTCTAAGCATAGATGTAATAATGAGTAATTATCCAGGATTTCCTGACTCTACTCCCCTATCAAATAACTATATATATGACAATGAAAGCATCCAAAATCCTCACAGATAATCATCCAAGTCCAACTTAATGACCTTGGAGATTTTCACAAACTGTTTTTAGATTTTTTTTTTTTTCAATTTAAAACCTCAAGTTCAAATTAATGAACTTATTTATTTTTCAGAACCATGCTCAGCAAACTTAGATTTTGAAACTCAGCATTCAGACATCGGTTGTCAAAAATAAAGTAGAAACAAAATCTTTTTGTATTTTTCAAAGTTTATGCTAAAACACACTCAAAATCTTTTTGTAATTTTTTTCTTTAATGAAAGCAGTAAAGAAATTTTTACAAACATATTTTTGTTTGGGTTCGTGTCAGAGGATCATATCAGTTTATAACAAACCACTAGCACCGTTGAGCTATAAACACTTTAAGTTCTAAACAGTTCACTTAGATTGTCAGTATACTGGTCCACTAAAATTCTCACACAAATTTCAACTTGTTAGTACATATGTCTGTAGCTTTCGTCTGCATCGAGTCTTACTTTATGTTGTGTATGTAATTTTGTATATGTGTGTAATTGTATGTATGTTTATGTAAAAGACAACACAGGGATCGGTGTGTTAATGTAAAAGTGTATCCGATGGACGACTGATGTCATCCGATCGGGTGACACTTATAACCCTCCCTGATGTTGCCTATAAATAGCTAGCTTGTGTTAGTCATTTAGGACTTTTTGCTGAACTTGTAAGAAACCTCTGCTGGTCTGAGATTCTACCGGAGCTATTATACTTTCATCATCATTCTAATAGAAATCAGACGAGATTAAACGTTGAATCTGTTGTTGTTGATTCTATGACACTATCAAGGGATTCTGCACCTTGATTCTGATCGATCCAACCACGTTCTACTCGAACAGATCCTGATCAAACGGCCTAACAAGTGGTATCAGAGCCACAGGAGGTTGAATCAAAGACGACAACTGCAAATTCACCCGATTTTCAGCGATTCTTTGTGACAACTCGAGTTTTCAAGGTTTCTACTTGACTTAATAACTGTTCACAAGTGTTGTTTTTATATTTATAGTTGATGTGCATTATAAGTGTTTATATAATATATGTTTTGTATTAGTGACATGCTTAATATCAACAAATTGGAGCCATAGCCGAAAACACCCCCCACCCATGAAAACACTTCAGGACGAAAACACATAAGTGTTTTCGTCAATAAGCAGGGTCAACGAAATCAAATGGGCTTTAGGCCCAGTAGTGGATCAGTTATATTATTCTCAACCTTTACGTGAAAACTTAATCGCCAAACCCTAGAGCCCTATTGTTTATCTCTGTGCGACGGCAACTGCAAGTCTCCAAACCTTTCCTTCCGATCAATCTAGTGACCCTTTCATCTTGGTTAGTACTCACTGTTGTTTGATTCTTGCATGACTCTTTAGGAAAATCACTACATGTCTGTATGTTTATATTTGATTAGATGATGAGATTGCTATATCTGATTGTTTGTCCATTGGGGTAATGAGTAGGGCTTGATATTTCTATCATAAATCGATCAGTCTAGATCTGAATGTTATACGACTGCTTATGTTTGACTGGGTGATATATATTTATATATATGTGTGTATGTGTATGTGTGTGTGTGTGAATGTTGAATTGAATGATGATTTTGTTTACATGATGTTGGATGATAATCCTGATGGTACAGATGAGTGAATATCTAAGCGATTGTATTAGTTTTCTGATTGATCGATTGTTCGTTGAAGTGGTTGAATCTGTTAAGTGATGATTAAGGTTGTTCTTGTTATTCGTAACTGTTAATGAAGATGATGACCAGTCGACGAAAACACAGGGGCCAACAAAATCACAACACTAGACGAAAACACTAGGTGTTTTCGTCACACCTGAAGCCGACGAAAACATGTGTTTTCGTCCCGGGTGTTTTCGTCGCATGAGGGATTTCGCCAAGCATTTGTTTTCGCCACATGTGATGTCTGGCACCGTAGTTCTGTTAAACATGTAACACTGTTAGTTTAGTAAACCTGTTAAGTTTATTAACGCTGTTGAACATGTCAATTATGTTAATATGTTAACTGGGTTATGTTAACTAGGTTATGTATGTTAAGCTCATCGTATGTGATAACTCTGTTAATTTTGATCTAACTCTGTTATGACACAGTGACTATGTTAAGTGTGTTAACTCTGCCATGCTTGTTAGTTCTATTAATCCTGATTAACGCTGTAACATAGTTAAGTTTAGCAAGACTGTTGATGAATAACTAAGTTAAAATAAACTGAGGAAGCCTTTAATGTAAAGCTTAAATTGCATGAATTTGATTTAAATGCTTATGTGTTACATGACGTTAACTGTCAAACACACGTTGTGACATAGAGTGTATGTGGAACCTTACAAACATGTACTGATTAAGTATACGTGCATATTATAGGACTTGATTGATTACTTGCGAACACATAGTTTAGCATACTGAGCAAACCAAGGTGAGTTCACACTCTTACCAAGGCATGGGATTCCAGGTGGGTTGGGAATGGGATTTGTATGACTACCCGTACTTTCATCACTACTAGACTACTTACTACCGTCCTCGACTTGGGAAGGACGCCAGTGCTAAACCCTACGTAAAACCTACGTACTATTGTCCTCGGTTTGGGAAGGACACAAGTGTTAGAACCTACGTAAAACCTACGTAAAACCTACGTACTCGCTACGTACTACTGTCCTCGGTTAGGGAAGGGCACTTACGTAAAACCTACGTAAACTCAAACTTACCACTGTCCTCGGATTGGGAAGGACACCTATATATACAACTAGTCTAGTACCATAGAACATGGGAAGCCCCCCATTTATTATTGTAAGATTTGGGAAACAGGGATACTGGGTAACGCATGATTATGAAATGAACTTACGATTTCTGAATGAACTCATTAACTGAACAATCAACTGTGAACTCGCTCAACTCTGTTGTTGACTCGTTGTTACATGCCTTGCAGGTCGTTAGGTAGCTATGGAGCTTGCAGCGGAGTGGGAAGAGTCGTTGTGGGACATGGACAGCTGTGTGCCATGCTAAACATTTGAAACGCTTGAACTTATGTTATGGTTTTAAACATTATGCTTCCGCTTACAACTTAAACTATGTTTTGTTTGGACACCAATTGTATTGTGTTGGATTTTATAAACTACTTTTATTTACACGCTATGTTCAATATGATTGGTGGCTTGATCCTGGTCAGTCACGCCTCCAAGCGGTGATACTCCGTGAGTGGATTTTGGGGGTGTGACAGATTGGTATCAGAGCCATTGGTTATAGTGAACTTGGTTTTAAAAAGGGGAAAAATTTTTGGTAAAACCAGACTATAACCTGTACAGTGCTCACCGATCCACAACGACGCTTCACTCCACGTGCAAGGCTCAACACTATAGGTGATATGGTTTATGTTATATTGCCTACTTGCTAGTTACATAGAACTTTGATTATGGTATGCTTAGATGAACGTAACAACTATAGTTTGAAAACACGTGTGCTTACTCTCTTCTGTCATCGCACTTTCACGAACCTTTCTCACTCATGTTTCCTTTGATATGAAGATCATGAGTGGACGCGTTAACATGACTCAAGCCCAGTTGACGGCTCTGATTAACCAACAGGTTGTTGCGGCACTTGCAGCCACACAAGCGGGAGGTATATCCTGCAGTCATAACTCACTCTAGGATCTTTAGATCCTGCTCTCATAAACCAACCCTTTTGTTTAACTTTGTCATGTTCTCACATACACAACAGGTCAGAACGCTCAGCCACCTGTATGCACATTCAAGACTTTTATGGACTGTCGTCCTAGCACTTTCAGTGGCACTGAAGGGGCCGTTGGACTCCTACACTGGTTCGAGAAGCTCGAATCGGTCTTCGAGATGTGTGAATGCCCTGAAGCTCGTAGGGTGAAGTATGCCACCGGTACACTCGAAGGCATTGCGCTAACTTGGTGGAATGCGCAAGTTCAGATGCTGGGGTTGGTGGCTGCTAATGCCACCCCATGGAACGACTTCAAGGAACTGATCAAGCGGGAATATTGTACTCGTGATGACATCCACAAGTTGGAAGTGGAGTTCTTTAACCTGAAGATGACGGGGTCAGAGATAGAGGCGTATACGAAAAGGTCAAACGAGCTGGCCATCTTGTGTCCAACTATGGTGGATCCTCCCATCAAGCGTATCGAGCTGTACCTCAAAGGTTTAGTACCAGAGATTCAAAGCCATGTAACCTCTGCTAATCTTGCTACCATCCAGGATGTTACTCGTCTTGCTCATCGTCTCACAGACCAGGCAGTGGAACAGAACAAGCTGCCTAAGCGTATCGGTGCTACTACCACTACTACTACTTCTGCTACTCTCAGTGACAACAAACAAAAATGGGATGGAGCCTCCAGCAAGGGTTCGACTACAGTTCAGTCCCAGTCACAGCAGAGAAAGATCAATGACTACCAGAGCCCTGGTCAGCAATCTTCTGGTAGTCAAGGGCAGGGTGGATATCGAGGAAATCACCCAAAGTGCAATAGATGCAACAGACACCACAGTGGTCAGTGCAACAAGGGTCGTTGTCAGAGGTGTCTCAAGATGGGTCATGAAGCCAAGGATTGCAGGAGCTCACGACCTGCAAATCAGAATCGTCATCAGCAACAGCAAGCACCGCAGAATCAGCAACAGCAACAGGGTAACAAGGGATGCTTTCATTGTGGCGCTGAAGGTCACTTCAAGAGACACTGCCCGTAGTTAAATCAGAATCAGAACCACAACCAAGGAAATGGGAACAATAACGGGAACAACAATGGGGGAAACAATAATGACAACGGTGCTAGGGGTCGAGTGTTCGTGCTGGGTCAGGGTGACGCAAGGAATGATCCTAACGTAGTGATGGGTAAGTTCCTTCTCGACGACATTTATGTTACTGTTTTATTTGATTCGGGTGTCGATACCAGTTATGTGTCTCTAAAAGTTAGTCAAATGCTCAAGCGCACACCAACACTTATGAACACCAAGCACATAGTAGAGTTACCAAATGGTAAAAGCCTAGAGGCCACGCATATAATTAAGGGTTGTAATCTTGTTTTAGTGGGTCAGACCTTCTCCATTAAACTTATTTCTATAGTTCTGGGTAGTTTCGATATCGTCGTTGGGATGGATTGGTTATCCCAACAGCAAGCAGAGATCCTTTGCAAAGAGAAGATTGTTCGTTTTCCCCGTTCTGGTAAAGAACCTCTCGTGATTCAAGGCGACAAGAGTGGTGCTGTTGTGGGCATCATCTCCTTTCTTAAGGCCCAGAAGTGTTTGCGAAAGGGCCACACTGTTATTTTAGCACTCGTTACTGACGCATCAACGAAAGAGAAGAAAATAGAGGATATTCCAGTTGTACGCGACTTTCCTCAAGTGTTCCCTGAAGATTTACCTGGGCTACCGCCTCATCGCCAGGTCGAATTCCAAATCGAGCTAGCTCCTGGAGCAGCGCCCATAGCTCGAGCACCTTATCGCTTAGCTCCAACCGAACTAGAAGAACTGTCCAAACAATTGCAAGAACTTTTGGAGAAGGGTTTCATTCGTCCTAGCTCTTCGCCCTGGGGAGCTCCAGTGTTATTTGTAAAGAAGAATGACGGTACCTTCCGTATGTGCATAGATTACCGCGAACTCAACAAGGTGACCATAAAGAATCGCTATCCTCTTCCCCGCATTGATGACTTGTTCGATCAGCTGCAAGGATCGAGCTACTATTCAAAGATTGATCTGAGATCAGGCTACCATCAACTGAGAGTCCGAGATGAGGACATCTCTAAGACAGCGTTCAGGACTTGGTATGGACATTACGAGTTTCTGGTAATGCCTTTTGGATTGACTAACGCACCTGCAGTCTTCATGGATCTTATGAACAGAGTGTGCAAACCTTACCTGGATAAGTTTGTTATTGTTTTTATCAATGACATCCTGATCTATTCTAAGAGTCGGGAGGAACACGAGCAGCATCTGCGGAGTATTTTGGAACTGCTTCGAACAGAGCAACTTTATCCTAAGTTTTCGAAATGCGACTTTTGGCTTCGTGAAGTCAATTTCCTAGGCCATGTGGTAAACAAGGATGGGATTCATGTTGGTCCATCCAAGGTAGACTCGATCAAGAACTGGCCTGCACCCCGTACACCAACAGAAATCCGCCAATTCTTGGGTTTGGCGGGCTACTATAGAAGGTTCATCGAGGACTTCTCCAAGATTGCACAACCCCTCACCTCACTAACTCAGAAAGGCATTATCTATCGTTGGGGTAATATACAGGAATCAGCATTTCAGCACTTAAAGGATAGACTTTGTAGCGCACCTATTCTCTCATTTCCTGAAGGCACGGATGATTTTGTAGTTTATTGCGACGCATCCATTCAGGGTCTTGGGTGTGTGTTGATGCAACGTGACAAGGTTATTGCTTATGCGCTACGCCAACTTAAGGTTCACGAAAGGAACTACACTACACACGATTTGGAGCTGGGATCCGTTGTTTTCGCACTCAAGATATGGAGACATTACCTGTACGGTACCAAGTGCACCATCTACACCGATCACAGGAGTCTCGAGCATATCTTCAAGCAAAAGGAGTTGAACATGCGACAACGTTGATGGGTTGAGCTATTGAATGATTACGAATGTGCGATCAAGTACCATCCGGGCAAAGCCAATGTTGTGGCCGACGCCCTCAGTCGAAAAGATACTACACCTAAACGCGTGCGAGCATTACAACTTACCATCCAGTCTAGTCTTCCTACTCAGATACGAGACGCTCAGGTTGAAGCATTGAAACCAGAAAACGTCAGGGCTGAAGCCCTACGCGGCTCAAGGAAACGGTTAGAACAAAAGGAAGACGGCGCTTACAATGTTACGGGGCACATATGGGTCCCACTCTATGGCAATCTACGAGAACTTGTAATGGATGAAGCACATAAGTCTCGTTACTCGGTACATCCTGGTTCGGATAAGATGTACCACGATCTTAGAACTACGTATTGGTGGCCTAGCATGAAAGCTCACATAGCAACTTACGTTAGCAAATGTTTGACTTGTGCGAGAGTCAAGACTGAATATCAGAAACCATCGGGCCTACTCCAACAACCAGAGATACCACAATGGAAATGGGAGCAAATTTCCATGGATTTTGTTACTGGTCTGCCTAGATCTCAAGGTGGAAATGATACTATATGGGTGATCGTGGATCGACTCACAAAGTCTGCACACTTTTTGGCTATTAAGGAAACGGATAAGTTCTCCACTCTAGCAGACGTTTACTTAAAGGAAGTGGTCTCGAGGCACGGAGTGCCAACCTCTATTACCTCTAATCATGATGCACGTTTTACTTCAGAACTGTGTCAAGCGATGCACAAATATTTTGGCTCACATTTAGACATGAGCACAGCTTATCACCCGCAAACGGATGGGCAGTCTGAACGCACCATCCAAACTCTTGCAGACATGCTTCGTGCATGTGTAATCGATTTTGGCAACAGCTGGGAAAAACACCTCCCTCTAGTGGAGTTTTCGTATAATAACAGTTACCACACTAGCATTCAAGCCGCTCCGTTTGAGGCACTGTACGGGCGTAAGTGCCGATCACCTCTTTGTTGGGCAGAAGTTGGCGACAGCCAAATCACTGGCCCAGAACTCTTAGTTGATACTACATAAAGGATTGCTCAGATACGACAACGCATGGCGGCAGCTTGTGACCATCAGAAAAGCTACGCTGATAAGCGCAGGAAACCACTCGAGTTCCAAGTTGGGGATCGAGTGCTACTCAAAGTTTCACCCTGGAAGGGTGTGGTTCGCTTTGGAAAAAAGGGGCAAACTTAATCCGCGTTACGTCGGACCGTTCGAAATCATTGAGAAGAGAGGCAAAGTGGCCTACAAACTAAACCTACCCGCAGAACTCAGTGCAGTTCACAATGTATTTCACGTGTCAAATCTGAAGAAGTGTCTGTCAGATGAGACCCTCATAGTTCCTTTGAAGGAGCTCACTATCGACGATCAGTTGCGATTCATCGAGGAACCAGTTGAAATCACGGACCGAGACGTTAAGGTCCTCAAGCACACCAGAATACCTCTTGTATGAGTTCGTTGGAACTCCCGTCGTGGCCCAGAGTTTACCTGGGAACGAGAAGATCAAATGAAACTCAAGTATCCCCAATTATTCAGAAACAGCGCAACCACCACTAAGGCTGAAGCTACTGCGGAATTTCAGAATGAAATTCCAAATCAACGGGGGGTGATGTGACACCCCAGGAAAACCAGGAAACAATGCAACACAACTAGCTTCCTCAGTAACCACGTGCTAAATTTCGGGATGAAATTTCTTTCAAGTTGGGGATAATGTGACAACTCGAGTTTTCAAGGTTTCTACTTGACTTAATAACTGTTCACAAGTGTTGTTTTTATATTTATAGTTGGTGTGCATTATAAGTGTTTATATAATATATGTTTTTTATTAGTGACATGCTTAATATCAACAAATTGGAGCCATAGCCGAAAACACCCCCCACCCACGAAAACACTTCAGGACGAAAACACATAAGTGTTTTCGTCAATAAGCAGGGTCGACGAAATCAAATGGGCTTTAGGCCCAGTAGTGGATCAATTATATTATTCTCAACCTTTACGTGAAAACTTAATCGCCAAACCCTAGATCCCTATTGTTTCTCTCTGTGCGACGGCAACGGCAAGTCTCCAAACCTTTACTTCCGATCAATCTAGTGACCCTTTCATCTTGGTTAGTACTCACTGTTGTTTGATTCTTGCATGACTCTTTAGGAAAATCACTACATGTCTGTATGTTTATATTTGATTAGATGATGAGATTGCTATATCTGATTGTTTGTCCATTGGGGTAATGAGTAGGGCTTGATATTTCTATCATAAATCGATCGGTCTAGATCTGAATGTTATACGACTGCTTATGTTTGACTGGGTGATATATATATATATATATATATATGTGTGTGTGTGTGTGTGTGTGTGTGAATGTTGAATTGAATGATGATTCTGTTTACATGATGTTGGATGATAATCCTGATGGTACAGATGAGTGAATATCTAAGCGATTGTATTAGTTTTCTGATTGATCGATTTTTCGTTGAAGTGGTTGAATCTGTTAAGTGATGATTAAGGTTGTTCTTGTTATTCGTAGCTGTTAATGAAGATAATGACCAGTCAACAAAAACACAGGGGCCAACAAAATCACAACACTAGACGAAAACACTAGGTGTTTTCGTCACACCTGAAGCCGACGAAAACAGGTGTTTTCGTCCCGAGTGTTTTCGTCGCATGAGGGATTTCGCCAAGCATTTGTTTTCGCCACATATGATGTCTGGCACCGTAGTTCTGTTAAACATGTAACACTGTTAGTTTAGTAAACCTGTTAAGTTTATTAACGCTGTTGAACATGTCAATTATGTTAATATGTTAACTGGGTTATGTTAACTAGGTTATGTATGTTAAGCTCATCGTATGTGATAACTCTGTTAATTTTGGTCTAACTCTGTTATGACACAGTGACTATGTTAAGTGTGTTAACTCTGCCATGCTTGTTAGTTCTATTAATCCTGATTAACGCTGTAACATAGTTAAGTTTAGCAAGACTGTTGATGAATAACTAAGTTAAAATAAACTGAGGAAGCCTTTAATGTAAAGCTTAAATTGCATGAATTTGATTTAACTGCTTATGTGTTACATGACGTTAACTGTCAAACACACGTTGTGACATAGAGTGTATGTGGAACCTTACAAACATGTACTGATTGAGTATACGTGCATATTATAGGACTTGATTGATTACTTGCGAACACATAGTTTAGCATACCGAGCAAACCAAGGTGAGTTCACACTCTTACCAAGGCATGGGATTCCAGGTGGGTTGGGAATGGGATTTGTATGACTACCCGTACTTTCATCACTACTAGACTACTTACTACCGTCCTCGACTTGGGAAGAACGCCAGTGCTAAACCCTACGTAAAACCTACGTACTATTGTCCTCGGTTTGGGAAGGACACAAGTGTTAGAACCTACGTAAAACCTACGTACTATTGTCCTCGGTTTGGGAAGGACACCAGCGCTAAACCTACGTACTCACTACGTACTACTGTCCTATAAATAGCTAGCTTGTGTTAGTCATTTAGGACTTTTTGCTGAACTTGTAAGAAACCTCTGCTGGTCTGAGATTCTACCGGAGCTATTATACTTTCATCATCATTCTAATAGAAATCAGACGAGATTAAACGTTGAATCTGTTGTTGTTGATTCTATGACACTATCAAGGGATTCTGCACCTTGATTCTGATCGATCCAACCACGTTCTACTCGAACAGATCCTGATCAAACGGCCTAACAAGTGGTATCAGAGCCACAGGAGGTTGAATCAAAGACGACAACTGCAAATTCACCCGATTTTCAGCGATTCTTTGTGACAACTCGAGTTTTCAAGGTTTCTACTTGACTTAATAACTGTTCACAAGTGTTGTTTTTATATTTATAGTTGATGTGCATTATAAGTGTTTATATAATATATGTTTTGTATTAGTGACATGCTTAATATCAACAAATTGGAGCCATAGCCGAAAACACCCCCCACCCATGAAAACACTTCAGGACGAAAACACATAAGTGTTTTCGTCAATAAGCAGGGTCAACGAAATCAAATGGGCTTTAGGCCCAGTAGTGGATCAGTTATATTATTCTCAACCTTTACGTGAAAACTTAATCGCCAAACCCTAGAGCCCTATTGTTTATCTCTGTGCGACGGCAACTGCAAGTCTCCAAACCTTTCCTTCCGATCAATCTAGTGACCCTTTCATCTTGGTTAGTACTCACTGTTGTTTGATTCTTGCATGACTCTTTAGGAAAATCACTACATGTCTGTATGTTTATATTTGATTAGATGATGAGATTGCTATATCTGATTGTTTGTCCATTGGGGTAATGAGTAGGGCTTGATATTTCTATCATAAATCGATCAGTCTAGATCTGAATGTTATACGACTGCTTATGTTTGACTGGGTGATATATATTTATATATATGTGTGTATGTGTATGTGTGTGTGTGTGAATGTTGAATTGAATGATGATTTTGTTTACATGATGTTGGATGATAATCCTGATGGTACAGATGAGTGAATATCTAAGCGATTGTATTAGTTTTCTGATTGATCGATTGTTCGTTGAAGTGGTTGAATCTGTTAAGTGATGATTAAGGTTGTTCTTGTTATTCGTAACTGTTAATGAAGATGATGACCAGTCGACGAAAACACAGGGGCCAACAAAATCACAACACTAGACGAAAACACTAGGTGTTTTCGTCACACCTGAAGCCGACGAAAACATGTGTTTTCGTCCCGGGTGTTTTCGTCGCATGAGGGATTTCGCCAAGCATTTGTTTTCGCCACATGTGATGTCTGGCACCGTAGTTCTGTTAAACATGTAACACTGTTAGTTTAGTAAACCTGTTAAGTTTATTAACGCTGTTGAACATGTCAATTATGTTAATATGTTAACTGGGTTATGTTAACTAGGTTATGTATGTTAAGCTCATCGTATGTGATAACTCTGTTAATTTTGATCTAACTCTGTTATGACACAGTGACTATGTTAAGTGTGTTAACTCTGCCATGCTTGTTAGTTCTATTAATCCTGATTAACGCTGTAACATAGTTAAGTTTAGCAAGACTGTTGATGAATAACTAAGTTAAAATAAACTGAGGAAGCCTTTAATGTAAAGCTTAAATTGCATGAATTTGATTTAAATGCTTATGTGTTACATGACGTTAACTGTCAAACACACGTTGTGACATAGAGTGTATGTGGAACCTTACAAACATGTACTGATTAAGTATACGTGCATATTATAGGACTTGATTGATTACTTGCGAACACATAGTTTAGCATACTGAGCAAACCAAGGTGAGTTCACACTCTTACCAAGGCATGGGATTCCAGGTGGGTTGGGAATGGGATTTGTATGACTACCCGTACTTTCATCACTACTAGACTACTTACTACCGTCCTCGACTTGGGAAGGACGCCAGTGCTAAACCCTACGTAAAACCTACGTACTATTGTCCTCGGTTTGGGAAGGACACAAGTGTTAGAACCTACGTAAAACCTACGTAAAACCTACGTACTCGCTACGTACTACTGTCCTCGGTTAGGGAAGGGCACTTACGTAAAACCTACGTAAACTCAAACTTACCACTGTCCTCGGATTGGGAAGGACACCTATATATACAACTAGTCTAGTACCATAGAACATGGGAAGCCCCCCACTTATTATTGTAAAGATTTGGGAAACAGGGATACTGGGTAACGCATGATTATGAAATGAACTTACGATTTTTGAATGAACTCATTAACTAAACAATCAACTGTGAACTCGTTCAACTCTGTTGTTGACTCGTTGTTACATGCCTTGCAGGTCGTTAGGTAGCTATGGAGCTTGCAGCGGAGTGGGAAGAGTCGTTGTGGGACATGGACAGCTGTGTGCCATGCTAAACATTTGAAACGCTTGAACTTATGTTATGGTTTTAAACATTATGCTTCCGCTTACAACTTAAACTATGTTTTGTTTGGACACCAATTGTATTGTGTTGGATTTTATAAACTACTTTTATTTACACGCTATGTTCAATATGATTGGTGGCTTGATCCTGGTCAGTCACGCCTCCAAGCGGTGATACTCCACGAGTGGATTTTGGGGGTGTGACATTCTTTACCGATTTTTGTCGAATTTCACCGGAAATTTGACCAATTTCTCATCTTCTACCTCATTTCTTGCTGTTCTTGCTTTCTCACATCTTAAAAAGGAGAAAAACTCAAAATTGAACAGGAATTCACGGATAAAATTGAGTAAAAATCATATCAAACGATTTGTAATCAAACATAGATCAATCCTTCAAATTTTCATTGAAAAATCCCAACTAAAACTGAATCAAATCAAGCAAAAACCATGTCGAACTATTCGTTGTTGCTGACGCCATCCACTCATCATTATCACTCGATCGGATCACCATACGATCGGTGTAGCATTGTTGTTTAAAAGCTTCATCAGCTGATGTCATCATTTCACTCGATCGGATCACCATCCGATCTGTGAAGAGTTGAAAGTTTAAAGTTCTCAAAGCTCTTGTGTCACTCGATAGAACTACCACTCGATCGGATCCCCATCCGATCGAGTCGCCATCCAACACTTGAGTCTATCTGATACTTGGACGTTGCTACTTGGTTGTGTTGTCCGATCGGATCACCACTCGATCGGATCACCATCCGATCCAAGTGCATTTGTTTGAAACTTTTGAAACTTGTGAAAATTTTTCTAAGTGTTTGAAACTTTTTCAGGTACACAACAATGGGAGATGAATTCCTAAATCCGTTCAGCGATGTTTTTGCATACAACACTAGGGACACATCAACAAATACCTCAAACACTAATCCAAACCCGAAGAAGGCGATTGCTGACTCACTTAGTGTGGACAACGCTTATGGTACTTACAACAAGCCACCCAAACTGATGGCAATTGAAGACTATAACAGATGGGTGAGTAGATTTGAGGATTGGTTGAAAGCATTTGCTTACCAAAGCTAGAAATGTATGAAAAACGATTTCGATATTGGAAGGAAAAATTATGAAAATTTGAATGATGGTGAACAAGAAATATTTGTTGCTGAACAGAAATGCATAGCCCTGTTGCATCAATCTGTTAGAGATGATATTATTTCGCTGATTAATTACGAAAATGCAAAAGATTTGTGGGCTAAGTTAGAGAAAAAGTGTATTGGAGGAGCATATATCGTCAAAAACAAGAAACGTCTGCTGAAGAAAGAGTTTGACTTGTTTGCGTGCATGAAGAATGAGAATGTGCTGAAGATGGTTGAACGGTTCTGTCATCTGAGGATAGAACTTGCAAGACACGGTATCACAGTGACTGAAGAAGAGATGGTCGAGAAACTGGTTGAATCTTTACCTGAAGAAAAGGATTGGCAGTATTATGGGTTGGTACTAAAGAACACCATTAAAATATCAGACATGACGGTTGACTGACTAATTGAAAGGTTTGAGAGCCATGAACTTGAAATCAAGAAGATGAATAAAGTCAACAACACCCCGTACCAACAAAACGTCGATCTTTACTACAGGGGTAGTATGATACCTAAAACCACTTCACTAAAAACTACTTTTTCAGCCCAGCAGTGGTTATCACGGGGGTTCTTCTTCATCTGCTCCAAGCCAGCAATAACAAACTGTTCCTAAAACCGTTTTTCAGTGTAACATTGCAGTAAACCTGAACAATGCTCAGAATTTCAATGAAGAAACTGCAAAACAACAAATGGTATTTCTTGCTTCAATCCTGGAATCTTATGAAAGTTTAGTCGCTGGGAAAATCGGGAACACAAATTTGACCAAAGAAGATTATGATCAAATTGATCCCGAAGAAATGGAATTAATTGACATACGCTGGTGCATGGCAAGCGTAATTCAAAGAGCGCAAAGTTTTATGGAGATAACAGGGAGAAATTCAATTGGTGGGCCTTCAATTAAGTTGGGCTTTGATAAGTCAAAGGTTACCTGCTTTAAGTGCAAACAAAAAGGGCACTTCAAGAGGGAATGCAGGAATGCAGCTTCAGATGAAACAGCTAATCCGTTTCATGACGACTATTATAAAATTGTTGTTTATCATCGTAATCAGGAAGAGCCACCAAGAATGAAACAAATTAAAGAAACTCCTAAGGAGAAGTCGAGAGCCTTAGCAGCAATTCATGATGATGAAGGCTTCGAATGGAGTGAATTTTTACCAGAAGAGGATGCTGTAGGTTATGCGTTCATGGCAAAAGTTGAACCATACAAAGATACACGAACTGAAGAGCAAAAATACACCTATCGAAAGATGGTAGCTCAAGCTATGAAGGATAGAAACTATCGAGCTTGGAAAGAAGCCAAAAGGGCTAACAGATGGGATCCGGATCGTGAGTGCTATTTGGACCCAAAAGGCAACATAATTGCTGAACCAGGAACACTCACAGTTGAAACTCTCATTGAAACCTTGAAGCAAGAGGATGAACAGAGAGAGCAAGAGATGAGGCAAAGAAAGCAGAAGAGGAAGAGTTAAAGTCAAGGAAAGTCGATGATGGGATAATCGACACAACAAAAGAAATGACCGCAGAGAACTTGACAAAGATGGCAGATAAAGTGCTTGCAGCAAAAGAACTAGAGGTAGATTCCAAATCTGCGTCTGAGTCAACAAACAAGGTCAGTTGTAGTGATTCAACAAATGAATCAGGTAAGTCGGATAAGGCTAAAACAGAAAGTGATTGCAAAAATTGCATGAAAGATTGCAAAGTTTGCAGCACAAATGCATATCTCAATGCCTAAAAGACTGAAGAACTGGTTGCAAAAGTCAAAATGGTTGAAGATCAAATATTAAGTCGAGATAAACTGATGAGAGCTTCAAATGAAAGAATAAAAGAATTAAGAGAAAATATCGAAAAAGATAAAACTGATGTAGAACGATTTAGGAAAGAAAATGAGAAGTTAATTCATGAAAATCGACAACTTTCTGAAAATCATGAGAAGCTAAAAAGAACAATAAAAGATTCTGATGATAGAAATGGTAAAACATTGAAAGAAAATCTTCAACTATCTGGAGTCCTTCAGTCAAAAGAAAAACAAATCAACCAGCAGTTGGATGAGATTGCAAATCTTAAGCTTCAGTTTCAGGAAGTTAAGATTGAGAATGAAAGAATCAATCTGAAACTGAACAGTTACAACTCTGCGAGCTTTGTTCTCCAACACATAGTTCCCAAACCCATTGGGAAGAACAAAGCTGGGGAAGATGTATACTCAGATGGAACCGAGGTGGGTTATCATCAAGTTCCACCGCCTATGTTAAACAATTTTTCAAAGAAAAAGTTCGGGTTGGATAATGACGATGAAACAAATGAAAAATCAAATGATGTAAAACTTCCAGAAACAATAACAATCGATGTCACATTCACTTCATCATTTGATGAAGACAATGTTCAGTCTGAAGTCGTAAAAAATGTGGTTGAAAACATTTTAAAATCTGACAGTGATTCGACTGAGGACGAAGAGTGCTTTTTAAATAACTACATTCCAAAATCAAAATCCCAAAACAACTTAAGTGACGAACCTACTCATGTAATGTACAAGATGTCTGGTTCAGATAAGTTGTATTCGGATCTTGAATTTCCACTTGAGAATGTGAATATTGACAAGTTGAAGAATGTGTTCAAATTGGTTGAAATTGATATTTTTGAAATTGAGGGTTTGAAAAGTTCCAAAAGGCAATTGAACTTTGAAAAAGATAAATCTTACTATAAAAAACCTGCTTTACAGCCACGATTTAACAACAACAACAACCAAAACAGATGGTTCGGTGGTTATCAGGGTGGTAAGAATAATCAAAAGAGAAACTTTCAAAACAAAAGGTTTGTCGAAAAGAAATTGTTTGTGAAAAGCTCAAGTTCACATTCTGAGCAAGAATCTGAATTTTTTTCAAAATCAAATGAAGAATTCTTTGAGAAAAAGGCCTCACAGCCTCAGACTGAAGGCAGAAGTCGGGAAGTTGATTCCCGCGCATGCTTCAAATGCAATGAAGTTGGACACATTGCACGAAAGTGCACCAACTCGAAGCCTAAGTCTGTGGTTATCGAGAATCCAAAGAAGAAGAACGATGTTAAAGGGAAAGCACCAATGTTTGTTGAAAAGAAGGTTTTGAAAAATGAGAATATCAAAGTTAAAACTGAACCTGAAAAGAAGTCGGTAACTAAAACTGATAAATTTTACAAACGGGTCGCTTCTTCGCAACAAACTTGGAAGCCAAAATCTGAGGCTAAGACATCGAATGTTCAAAAACCAAAGGTTTCTGATTCTGCAAAACAACCATCTTCAACCACATCGGTTAAGATGGATGTACCTTTGGACTTTTACGAGAAGTTGGAAAAACAAACTTCGACCTCTCAAGGGAAGAAGTATGTTCAAAAGAAAGACCAACCATCTGGTCAACCTCCAGAAAAGGAATTCTTTTTGTATAAAGAGGTTGAGGTTGGGTCTGAAGAAACTCTTAAAATGAATGACAAAAATTTCCCACCTTTGTACACCAAGACAACATACCTTAACGTCAAGCTTCCCGAGTCGAAGGAGCCTTGGGTTGCTTCAAAATCTAACTGAATGTTTTGAAATATGCAGGAGCTCCCGAGATCTATCTCACGTTGGATTATCGATGTTAGAGGGTTTAACGGAGGGTACGTTGGTTTTGCTGGTAATCAAGGAGGACGTATCATTGGTGAAGGAACATTATCGAATGGTGTAATCACGTTTGAAAGAGTCAATTACATCGCCGAGCTAGAGAACAATCTTCTTAGCATTTCTCAAATTTGTGATAGAATGTATTCGACACATTTCACTGATAAAGAATGTCTGATCTTGAAGCCGGGGTTTGTCATCCCCGAGGAGTGGATCATCATGAGAGCGCCACGAGTTAATGATCTGTACGTGTTGGATATGAGCGTCACTACGACTACCAGGGGTCAAACTCATTGCTTCATGTCAAGAGCCACTGAAAAGGAGTCGCAATGGTGGCACAGGAAAATGGGCCACATTCACTTGCGCAAGATGAACTACCTAGTGCATAACGATTTGGTAAAAGGTGTTCACTTGAAGAGTTTCCATCTAGAGGGGGAGTGTATAAGTTGTGTAAAGGGAAAGCAGCGAAAGAAATCTCACCCGTGCAAAAAGATGAACTCAGTCTCGAAGCCATTGGAGAGACTTCACATGGATCTCTTTGGTCCTGTGAATGTCAAAAGTATTACGCGTGATCTCTATTGCCTCGTAGTCACTGATGACTATTCGAGATTCTCGTGGGTGTCGTTCCTGAAGTTAAAAGACGAGACATTTGAGAATTTGCTGAGGCTATCCAGAAAGATTAAAAATTTGTATCGAACCTACATTAGAAGACTGAGAAGTGACAACGGTAAAGAATTTAAGAATAACAGAATGGAGCAGTTCTGTGATAGACGAGGTATACTGCAAGAATTCAGCGCACCTTATACTCCGCAACAAAATGGAGTCGCAGAGAGAAAGAACAGAACGCTGATTGAAACGGCTAGGACGATGCTTGCTGATTCCAAGTTACCTGTTAATTTCTGGGCAGAAGCAGTGTCAGCCACTTGCTATACACTCAACAGGGTACTTACTGTGAAGAAGCATAACAAGACATGTTTCAAGTTGATCAACAATCGCAAGCCTAATCTCGAGTATTTAGAGCCGTTCGGGTCTCCCTGCACTGTTCAAGATCCCGATGGCAAGTTTGGTTCAAAGAGCATTGAAGGTATCTTTGTGGGGTATGCCAATCCACTAAGAAGAGTCTTTATTCCAAGTCTAAAGCAGATCATCGAAGCACAGCATGTTGAATGTCAAGGCTATACTATGCCTCCACAGAAGCCCGCAGACTCATGCAGATTCAACTATGATACTCAATGGGATTCATTCGAGTTAGAAGAAGAGCCAGAGTTCTTTGATGATTTGGATATTTTAAGAGAATATGAAGCATCACATGGAAGATTTCCAGCAGGGTCTTCTAGACGTCAACGTCAAACTTCCAATGATGATGAAGTTGGTCCAAGTCAAACTGAAGAGATTGATGAAGCTCAGCAAACTCCAAAAACTTCGAAACGAGAGCATGCTCCTGAAAATCAGACGGCGGTCAATGATGATAATTCAGAATCTGATGATATTCCTACTTTTGACCGTGGTGATTCAGAGTCTGAGGGGGAGCAAATCCAATCTTCAGATCAGACAATTCTTGACAATGAACAAGTTGCGGATCAGAACGTTACAAATTTGGAAGGTGAGGTGGATGTTCCTGGCGAGGTTATGCCGAGAACTCTTTCATACCATCCAAAAGAATTGATAATAGGAGAGCTACAGTCAGGCGTTCGCACCAGAAGCCAGATTGACCATGGGCTTACTTGCTTTTATTCTAAAGTTGCTCCTTTACAAACAGAATTTTCACTTAGTTGTTTCATTTCACAGATTGAGCCGCGAACCTACAAGGAAGCACTAACTGAAGATTCATGGGTCATCGCAATGCAAGAGGAGCTAAGTCAGTTTGAAAAGCTTGGTGTATGGAAGCTGGTGGACTTGCCTGATGGACACAGGAAAAATAAACACGAAATGGGTATTTAAGTGTAAAAGAGACGACCGAGGGGTTATTATTCACAACAAAGCTCGACTCATGGTCCAGGCTTTCAGTCAACAAGAGGGGATAGACTTCATAGAGGTCTACGCTCCTGTTGCTCGTCTTGAAGCTATCAGAATCTTCTTAGTGTTTGCTTCATGGAAAGGCTTCAAAGTATATCAGCTAGATGTGAAGTCGGCATTTCTCTATGGCAAAGTGAAAGAGTAGGTATATGTTGGTCAACCACCGGGCTTCACCGACCCAATTCACAAAGATAAGGTTTACCTCTTAGACAAGGCGTTGTACGGCTTGCATCAGGCCCCGAGAGCCTGGTACGAGATGCTCTCTCAACATTTTCTAGCCAACAGCTTTATCCGAGGCAAGGTAGACGCCACTCTTTTCACAAAGGAATTCGATGGTCATCTTCTGATAGTTCAGATTTACGTTGATGACATTATTTTTGGGTCGACAAATGAAGAACACTGCAAAGATTTCGAGAAAGTGATGAAGCAGAAGTTCGAAATGTCTTCAATGGGTGAGATGAAGTTTTTCTAAGGGCTCCAGGTCGATCAAATGCCCGAAGGAACCTTCATACATCAGACAAAGTATGTTCACGACGTTCTAGAGAAATTTGGGATGTCCAGGACTGCTCCAATGTCCACCCCGTTAGTAACGAATCATGGTATCAACCCTGATCTCACCGGAGAGAAGGTTGATTAAACGTTATATCGCTCCATGATCAGATTGCTAATGTATTTGACGGCATCAAGGCCTGATATAATGTATCCAACCTGCCTCGCAGCCCGATTTCAATCAAGACCCATAGCTTCACATATGTCGATCGTCGAGAGGATATTACGCTACCTGAAAGGAACTCCAAGCTTGGGGTTATGGTATCCAAAGGATGGTGACTTCACGCTTGAAGGGTACTCTGATTCTGACTTCGGTTGCTGCAAAGTCAATGCTAAATCAACAACTGCAGGATGCCAATTTTTCGGACCCCGACTGGTCACATGGCAATGTAAGAAGCAAACCTCCGTTGCTTTATCAACATGTGAAGCAGAGTATGTATCTACCAGCAGCTGCTGCTCTCAGATCCTGTGGATTCAGCAATAGATGCGCGACTACGGTTTGCAATTTCTTACTTCACCTATTTTTGTTGATAATGAGGCAGCCATAAACATAACAAAGAATCCGGTACATCACGCTAAAACCAAACATATTTAAATTCGTCATCAGTTCATCTGAGATTGCTTCGAGAAGAAGTTGATACGAATTGACAAAATTCACACCAACGAACTAAAAGCAGACTTACATACCAAAGCTTTTAATAGATCATGTTTTTAATATCTTTTAAAACTAAATGGTATGAAGCTGTTGTCGGATGCGGAGGGGATTCTTAGCGTTGATGAAGGTACCACTGTAGATGATGTTGAGAAGCAATCTGCACTGGTTTGCCGTATTTTTAGTTGTTTTGGTATTTAGGGGGAGATAGATAATATTTTCAGAAAATACAAAAACAATAAAAAATGCAAAAATCCAAAAACATGAGATATTTTCAAAATCCAAAAATAGGAGAAAACCGAAAAAGAGTTTGTGTAAAAAGGGGAAATGATAGTACATCAGCTAGACAGTTACAGTATGCTAAAGATTTGTAATGTTTAAAAGGTGTTAAGCAGTCTCGCTGATGATATGCCGGTAGGTTTTTATACATTTAGTAGGTTTGTTCGAGATATAAACCTAAAATCATTTCTTGCTTATTACGTGGGGAACATCTCTCGGATATATAGGTAACCCCTGAAATCTTGTTTGAAACAGTTTTCTATTTCTGACATACTAGGTCTATGTGCATAATGATATATGGGGTATTATACCAGGACTTCTGATTTTGCGGAAGCAATAACCTAGTCCTCGTATAATACTCTGCACTGCTTTATTCTTAAAGCCTACCCTCAGCATAAAAAATTATGAAACATTGCAAAATGCTAATCATGTGCTGTTGAAGAAAAGATCCCCAAACGGGACACACCGAAAGTCGAGCCATCATCTCTTTGTCTGAACGGAAGTTCTAACCTGAGCTCTCATGGCCTCGCATTACCCGTTTACAGATATCATTATTGTACGTTCACCTGTAAGACTGAATATAGAAAGTCTGGATATGAGAGTATATTCTGAGGTGGGACACGCGTATAAGTTAAGCTATTAATACACTAATCTGTATCCTGAACAGATTGAAATTTGTATGAAAACTTAAAAGGATCAGTATATCGGCAATCAAAGTGAATTGTTTAATACTGAGTATGCAATCAAGCTTAACGGTACTTATAGCTTGTCGGTAGCTGATATGATCCCCTAACACGCTCACCAAAAATATGTTTGTAAATAGTTTAATTTCATTGCACTGCATTTCATTTATGTTTAGCATCTTAAACCCAAAAAGATTTCATAGTTTTCTAGTTTTAAACTTTCTTAAAATCTCAAAAAGATTTAACATTTATGCTTTAGTTTTATCGACAAACCAAAGTAGAAAGCTGATCTTCAGACTTGCAGTCATGAAGCAGATGCAGGAAGTTTCTGAACTGGAAGACAGGGTTGGGAGCTAATCATGAAAAACTTGGTAAAATTCAAAGTCAAAGCAAGTTCATTAAGTTGACACTTGTAATTTTTCATGAAAAAGTGTTTGAAAAGTTTGAACAATATGTCAGTTTGCTTTGTTTTGGGTCAACCAAGGTCATTAACTTGGACTTGGTAGGAAAATTAAGTGCCTAGGGTCATTAACTTGAACCTAGATACTTAAGTGGATTTCTAAAAACTGACCAAATCTGATAAAATGACAAAAAGTCAAAACACAAAAAGTCAAGAGAGGTGTTTGGATCGAGTGGCAATCCGACCGGATGGCCATCCGATACTTGGTCACCCTATAAATAGAAGGTCAATGAGTTCAGTCAAACTTTTACTCGATCGGGCGACCATCCGATACTTTCTCAAACACTCTCACCTTTCTGATCTTGAATCTTCAATCTTTCCTTCCACACTACATTGGATTATTGGCATAGTCAACCTTCACAATGGGCAAGGTAAGATTTCTGATCTTTGACTATTAAATTGATGAATTGGATATGTTTTTTAATATAGCGACTGTTCGGACCTTTAAACTTAGATCTAGGCCTTATTAAGATGTTTTGATAGAATCCAAGCATAGGGTTTTGTTCACGAGCCTTAGATCTACAGGTTTACCGTCTCAATTTGTGCCAAAAC
This sequence comes from Helianthus tuberosus, assembly GCA_030545235.1. NCBI lineage: Eukaryota > Viridiplantae > Streptophyta > Magnoliopsida > Asterales > Asteraceae > Helianthus > Helianthus tuberosus. The sequence goes on from CM060408.1 coordinate 129,003,820, forward strand.
TTGTTAAAATTTGATGATTTGAAGTTTAAGGGTGTCGGCTATCGGGCCTGTTTTTGTCAAATTAATCTCAGAATAAGCCGAATTGGAACAAATGAACATAGGGTTTTGATCGCCTAAGAATTCTCTACGTAGATCTGTGTTCAATTTGGTGATTAACTTAGAAAATTTTTTATGTTCATAGATCATTCATGTTTGTTCTTCAGTGTTCAAGGATCGAGTGGCAACTCGATCGGATGGCAATCCGATCGGATGGCCATCCGATCCAATGCATTTCATGAATAAAATATTTTCTAAGTCTGTGTGTCTTGAAATCTGTGCTTTAACTGTTAAGCTGTTTAGTATGGTACCTTGGAATTTGTGCTTTATATGATAAAAGGTGTTGTTTGGATAGTTTGACAACTCGATCGGGTGGCAATCCGATCGGATGGCCATCCGATCCAAAGCACTTTGATGTGCACAAAATGCAACAAATAAATTACATCAATTAAGGCATAAAACTAACCCTTTTTTAGTACTAATGTTGGAAAAAGTATGTTTTTGTCTTCCTTTTGTATTGTTGGTGCATATGTCTGTCGACTTCGTCTTGTATCGAGTCTTGTATTGTATTAGATAGATCAGGGCACGATATACGAGAAAAATGTCAAAGTTATGTTTATAGGCATTTCGTACGAAATGACCTGTAGGGTATTTCGCACGAAATGACATAGTCATTTCGTATGAAATAGAGTCTTGGGTCATTCCGCACGAAATGTTATTTCGTGTGAGTTGGTTTCGTACGAAATAGCACAGCCTATAAATACTTGATGTGCCTTGTCATTTAAAAGGTTCTGATTCCGGTGCCGAAATGCTACCGAAGTGTCTCCAGCCTGTAAAACGTTGTGTTTTCAATATAAGAGACAGTTTTAAGTGAATCTTGTGCAAATCAGCTAAAACAACTTCAATACGACTGAATTTCACCTTTCATATTGTCGAGAACTCTTCTGAACGACTCGTTTGGGTTAGAAAACGATCCTACAAGTGGTATCAGAGCTCAGGAGGAAGTGTTCTTACCATTTCAGCTGCAAATTCTGATTTCTACACCTTCTTTTCAAAATTAAACTTGTTTTCACGGTTAAAATGACTTGATTTTCTCACATTATATGCGAAACTGTGTTTTAACAAACCCTAGAAAGTTTCAGATCTTAAAACGGCTTAAAACTTGATCAATTTTGACAAAAACAGGCCGAGATGATGACATCAGCAGTATTTCGCACGAATTGAGTTTCTCATTTCGCACGAAATAAAATATGTTTAGTTCATTTCGCATGATATAGCATCAGTTTTCTCATTTCGTACGAAATCAGCTCTTTTCGTACCAAGTTGTCATTTCGTGTGACTATTTCACACGAAATCACCTATTTCGTTTGCAAGGGTGTTATTCCGTACGAAATCATCTATTTCGTATTAGTTGGGTCATTCCGCTTGAAAAGTGTATTTCGTTTGAAAAATTGAGTTTGTGAACATTTTGAAATCAAATCATGGAGGAAGAATTTTACAACGCCTTTGCTACTTCGATTACCATTGCACAGAACACAATGTTAGAAAATGAAACTGGCACCATGCAAAAACCGCCAAAACTCATGAATATCGAGGAGTATAAAGGGTGGGAGGAAAGATTCAAAAATTGGGTTCAAGCAAATTACTTGGATGCTTGGGAATGTGTTGAAACGAACTATATTAGACTGTTGAATGATGATGAAGAGGAGATTGCTATTAGAGATCTAAGTGTTGATGATAGAAAGAAATACAAAAATAAAAAGATGATGATTAGACTATTGCATCAAGCTGTTAAGGAATATATTTTGGTTTTACTGCAACACAATGGAAGTGCATATTCAATTTGGAAAGCATTAAAATCGAAGTTTATTGGAAGTCAAGAGATGATTAAGAACAAAAAATCGCTTTTAAAGAAAGAGTTCGACCTATTTCGTGGTTTAAAACTGAAAGCACTAAGCAGATCATAGAAAGATATTGCAATTTGATAGTTAACATCAAGAGGTTGAGCATCACAAAAGATAATGAAGAATTGATTGAAAAGTTAGCTGATGTGTTACCACATGATGTTTGGGGAACGTATCTTATGATGTTAAGGAATAAGAAAGGGTTTAGCAGCCTAGCACTGAGCAAGTTTATTGAAAAACTTGAAGCTCAAGAAATGGAACAACGGAATATTTCAAGAATGAAAGACTTTGATGGTGAACAAGACATTGGTCTATATTACAAAGGAGGTATCAGTGATAAAACCAATCTGTCACCAAAGATCGAGACTGCTTTCAATGCAAAAAGTTCATCTGGAGGGTCATCTAAAGGTTCAAACAACAAAACTGGATATTCTTCATATCCATCATTTGATCCACATTTTTCTGCAACAAAGAGTGGAAAAGTTCTTCAATGCAACATTGCTTTAAATCTTGAGAATGATCAAAATTACTCAGAAGAAGTTGCAAAAAGTCATATGTCTTTGTTGGTAACTGTATTAGAGTCATATGGGAGCTTAGTTGCAGGAAGGATCGGGAATCCAATGTTGACAAAAGAGGATTACGATCAGATTGATGTTGAGGAGATGGAGTTGATGGATATAAAGTGGTGTATGTCGAGTGTGTTAAGAAGAGCTGAGAAATTCAAACAGAACACGGGAAGAGATGATTTCCGTGATGCGAATGTTTCTACTTTAGGTTTTGATAAATCTAAAGTTACTTGTTTTTGTTGCAGGGAAAAAGGGCATTTCAAGAGGGAGTGCACTAACCGCGAAGCAAGTGGAGCTCAAAATCCTTTTAGCAACAATGATTACTATCGGAAAGAAATTTATCATCAAGTGGCTCAACAACCGTATCAACAACAAGAACCACAAATTGCACATGCTAAGAAGGCAATTGAGGAGTCATCAAAGAGAGCTTGTATGGTGAATCAAGAAGATAACAAATCATCAAAAGGATTCAGTTAGGACAAATATTGTTCAGCAGACAGTAAAGCATGTCTGATAGATCAAGATGATGAAAAGTTACCAGAAGGTTTTAGCTGGGAAAATTTTAGCTGGGATAAGTATTGTCCGGATAAAGAGATTTTAAAAGCCAAAGCTTGTGTTGCTCGAGTTGTTGAAGATGGTGATGATGATGATTATTATGCAAAAAGAATGAAAGAGCACTTAAAATGATGGAAGAAAGTGACAGTGATGATGGAAAAGTTCGAGTGAAAAAGAAGAAAGTTAAAGAACAAGTCAGCAGTGATGATGAAGAAGTTCGTGTAATAAGGAAAAAGGCAAAAGAAATTCCAGCATTCACAGTTGATGAAGAAGCTGACACACGAAAGATTCCTGTGAAATGTGAAACCTGTGAAGTGGTGAAAAAGAAAAACAGTATTTTGATTCATAACATGAACAGATTAAAAGAATCATATGATGTTCTAAACAAAGCAATGAATCAGTATAATCAATCAAGCAATGAATAAGCAACAGCCATGAAAACACTTCAAGGAGCGTTCATGACAAAGCAGAAAGTCGTCAATAATTACATTGAAAAGTGTGATGTGTTAGAACAGAAACTGGAAACTCAAAGGATTGAAACAGAAAGGGTAAACAGGTTGTTAAAAAGTTATTCATGTACTTCTTATGTTATTGACAGGATTTATCCAACAGTTGAAGGCATGAAGGCATTTGAACAAGTCACATCTGAAGAAAAGACTTCTGAAACAAAAGAAGAAACTAAAGTGAAAGATTCTGGTAAGAAACACAGTGTCAGTTACAACAAGTGTCCACCCCCGCTTGAAAATGGATATTCGCCACGAAATCCAAATTCTGAAAGAGTCGAAAAGGCAACCAACTTAGTGTGGGAGTCTGAACCGTCAGATAATTTGCCAGATAATATTGATATTACTTTCACGACGTCTAACACTGATCAACAATCTCAATTGATGAAAAAAGTGGTGGATCATGTGTTAGATAAGGATGAAATGGAGGAGTCTATGTCAGAGTCAAAGTCTGAGTCAGGCACTTCTAGTCCAACTGTCAAAAAGGGCAAACGGATTTACAATAAAGAATTCTTGTTATCAAAATCTAATTTGAATGATGAAATGTTCAAAGTTGTATATACTTTGAATGATTCTGAGAAATTATATTCTGATGAAGAATTTCCAATAAGAGGTGTAAAAACTGAAAAGATTAAAAAAGTTTTCAAATTAACAGAAATTAATATTTCTGAAATAAAAAATGTAAATCTTTCTGAAAAACCTAAAAAAATACACCTCAAGAGTTCAACAAAGAGAAAACAAGAAAAGGGGTTACAGTTTTGGTTCTGGTTATCGAAAGAAACCAAACCATAACGGTAATTTCAAAAAGAAAGGCTTAGGTTTTATACCACCAGAAAATGATAAAAATGAGAAAATATATAAACCTAAAACTGTTTTTGTTTCAGGGTCAAGCTCGAAGGAAGAGGAGAAAAGCTCATTCTGGAAACAGACAAACAGAGAATTCCTTGCTAAAAAGCAAGAAGAAATGAAGAATGGAGTTGTTCAAAAGAAAGAGACAAGAACCTGTTTTCAATGCAAAACAGTTGGCCATATTGCCAGGAATTGTCCAAAGGCAATACAATCAAAATAGTGAGTCTCTGAAAAACTGAAAGAAAAGATGGTTGAAAATGAACCACCAACCAAACCTTTTATGGTTTTCAAAAACTTGAAATTTGAGGTTGGGGAGTGTTCAAAAAAATTTTATAAAAGAAAAGTGAATCTTGACAACCAAAAATGGGTTGTTAAGAAATTTGATGATAGTTCTTGCGATGATTCTGATTCGACAAAATCAGAGGAGTTATCTTCTGGCGATGAATCTGATTCCACAAAGTCAGAGGAGCCACAAGGTGAATCAAAATGTGAAAACTCAGTTCCTCCAATGGATGATGCAAATTTTCCACCATTGAGGGCTGAAAATTTTAAACAAAAAGTTGGCAAAGTTGAAATTTCAAATCAATTCTTTTCTGAAAAGAAAGAATTTGATGTTGAAAAGGCCTTTAACCCCAAAGTGAAACATATTTTTGGAAAAATGATTGATGGGAAGGCCAAAGGGGTGAAAGAATTTTATGAGAAGAAGATGAAAGGAAAGAAACCGAGTGTTGATAACTCGGAATCTCCCAAGGACTGTCAGGCTTGGGAGAATCTCTTTAACTGAAAAACCTGACTTGCCGGAACTCCCAGGTTGGTAATTGGGGAGTAGGAATCGGCATTTTTCTTGAGAAATTCACATCTGTGAAATTTCGATTTACAAGTGGTAGTTTTTCTTGAAATTGTCATATCTTATCTTACAAGTGGTAAAGTTGGTAAGTGAACCTACAAGTGGTGGTTCCTACAAGTGGTTTTTCACATACAAGTGGTAAAATCAAGGTCATTAAGTTGAACTTGATTTCACTTTTCCTTTAAAAGATTGAAAAACAATGTGATGAGTTTTTCCCCTACAAGTGGTAAAATCAACAAAACTTATTTTCCAGAAAAACCATTTTGATTAAAACAAACTTAAGTGTTTTGAAATCATAATGGGAAAATAGTTTGTTGTAAGGGAAAGTTCTGATTGTTTGTGCCAAATGAACGAAGAATTGAAGCAACTAATAATAGTTGTCATGTTGCTTGTATAGTTTATTTTCAATTTTTTTTAATGGTTTTGAATTTTAGGGGGAGTAAGAAATTTCAGAAAATCCAAAAACATTAGAAAATTTAAAAACCCAAAAACATTGAAAAATTTAAAATGAGTTTGTTGTGAAAAAGAGGAAATGATAGTACATCAGTGGACTATCACAGCATGCTAAAGATTTGGAAAGTCAATAGTGATAAACGGTCTCACTGAGGATATGCCAGTAGGTTTTTACTCATTCAGTAGATTGTTTTCGAGATATAAATCTAAATATCAAATGCTTACTTATTTCGTGGGGAACATCTCTTGGATATATGGGTAACCCCCGAAATCTTGTTTGAAAGATTTTCTATTTCTGACATACTAGGTCTTTGTGCGTGGTGATATCTGGGGTATTATACCTGGACTTCTGATTTTGCGGAAGCAATAACCTAGTCCTCGTATAATGCTTTGCACAGCTTTAATCTTTAAGCTCACCCTCAGTACAAAAAATGATGAAACATTGAAAAATGTTAATCATGTGTTGTTGAAGAAAAGATCCCCAAACGGGACACACCTAAAGACGAGCCATCATCTCTTTGTCTGAACGGAAGTTCTAACCTGAGCTCTCATGGTCTCGCGTTACCCATTTACAGATATCATTAGTGTACATTCATCTGTAAGACTGAATATAGAAGTCTGGATACGGGAGTATATTCTGAGGTTGTACATGCGAATAAGTTTAAGTGCTTTAAAACACTAATCTCGTATCTCGAAACAATTGAACTTTGTGTAAAAATTTAAGTGGATCAGTATACTGACAATCTAAGTGAATTGTTTAGAACTTAAAATGTTTAAAGCTTAACGGTGTTAGTGATTTGTCTCATAAACTGATATGATCCTCTTACACAAACTCACAAAAATATTATCTGTAAATATTTCTTTATTATTTTCTTTTAAAATCAAAAATCCAAAAAGATTTTTAGTGTGTTTTAGCATAAATTTTTGAAAATACAAAAAGATTTTCGACAATTATTGATGAAGTGCTGATTTTCAAAATTCCAAGTGCTAAACATGATGAACAGGTTTGGGAGAATGTGTTTGAAAAATAAAAATGATATGTTCTACAAGTGGTTTATCAGAGTATAACAATGTTAAATCATTTTGAATGATATCTACCTGGAAGTGGTATATAAATTTGTCAAATTATAAATTTGTGAAATTTATTGTGAGGTAGAGTTTGTGCAGGTATGAGTAAGAGCTAGGTTTCGATTCCTGAGGATTCTGTGATTAGAGAGAGCCAGGTTTCGATCTTGATTCTGTGAAAGCCAGATTACGATCCCAGGCACAGCTTAAGGGGGAGTCTGCTAGCAAAAGGGGAGTCTAAATATGTAAAGAGCCAGTTTCTGATTCTGGACCTGTTATTCACAAGCTGTTGATGTTGATGAACTTAAGGAATCAAGAGATCTGATCAAGAGAATTAGAAAGTTCAAGAGTCAGGTTGTGATTCAAAGACTGTGAAGATGATAGATCAACATCCAAGGGGAGATTAGTTGATAAAAAGAAAAGAAAGAGATTGAGGATGTTTTACACTGTCAGATACTTCGAAGAGAACAAGAAGACTGATAAAGACTGTAGATTGAAGACTCGACACTGAAGACTTTGTCAACATCCAAGGGGGAGTCTGTTGGTGCATATGTCTGTCGACTTCGTCTTGTATCGAGTCTTGTATTGTATTAGATAGATCAAGGCACGATATACGAGAAAAATGTCAAAGTTATGTTTATAGGCATTTCGCACGAAATGACCTGTAGGGTATTTCGCACGAAATGACATAGTCATTTCGTACGAAATAGAGTCTTGGGTCATTTTACACGAAATGTTATTTCGTGTGAGTTGGTTTCGTACGAAATAGCATAGCCTATAAATACTTGATGTGCCTTGTCATTTAAAAGGTTCTGATTCCGGTGCCGAAGTGCTGCCGAAGTGTCTCCAGCCTGTAAAACGTTGTGTTTTCAATATAAGAGACAGTTTTAAGTGAATCTTGTGCAAATCAGCTGAAACAACTTCAATACGACTGAATTCCTCCTTTCGTATTGTCGAGAACTCTTCTGAATGACTCGTTTGGGTCAGAAAACGATCCTACATGTATTTTCAGGATTAAATGAGCTCAAATAAACAAAAGAAGCAAAAAGGCAGCTAAATCTAACATAAATACAAGAAAAGGAACAAACGTGGAATGCCCGACCCCCTGACAGCATCTTCCCAAGCAAAAATAAATAAACAGAAGGCTGAACACGCCCCGTGCTCAGTGGGCACGGGGGCGTGCCCAAGTGTCAGCAGAAAAGACAAAGCTGTAGAAGCTTCTATCGCCCACGCCGTGGTCAACTCTTAGATTCGCAGAATCTGAGGAAATCTTGATAGTACAGATACGCTTCTGCACACGGGGGCGTGCCCAGCGGACACGGGGGCGTGGTCAACCAATGCAGCCAAACTGCAATTAATGAAGAAAGAGAAGAGGGATGGACACGGGGCCATGCCCGAGCTTCTGTTCAGCCTATAAATAGGAGTGCTTGGATCACTTGCAACTCATCCCTTGGCACACCACCTCTCTCACACTTCACACTTCACCCACCACCATCACAACACCATCATCCACTACCATCATCCATTGTCCATCATAGAGTGTGTGAGTCGTCTCGGGATCCAAGATTGATCGTAAGAGTTCTTGACAATCAAAGGCAATATTTGCCTAAGTCTCTTACATCACTTGGTGAAGACAAGCATTTAGTGTAATACTTTTTATTTTTAATCTTTTCGCACTTTTTATTTGGTTATGTATTAATGACTTTAATAACTAGTTTCTTATGTTGAAGGTGATTCTTCCTTGTCGTTTGTCCGTGGTGTCTTGGCATTATTTTACTGTCTATATAAAATAAAAGATTTTCACCATTCATATCTCCACGGTCTATATGGAGATATGTTGGCTACCTGGTCGGGGGTTAAGGGAACGGTTTGGTAAGAGTATTGCCATTGTTCAGTGTATAGATCCTGCAAAGGACCTGGGTCAAATTTAGTAGGACCTCCTTCAATACCCACCGGTATTGGATGGCGGGGGTCCAAACTCTTTGATCCCCTCATATGTAAACTACTATTAAAACTTTAACCCGGCTACTTAGGATTGTATCCCTGCTGACTCAGACTACTTAGCCGAGGGTAACGTCACCTTCAAAAGAGGGGCCTACCATATTATGCATTAATAACTCAATTAATTATCTTTCAATAATCCGACCTTTTAGGATTGTATCCTTGCTGACTCAAACTACTAGGTTGAGGGTAACGTCACCTTCAAAAGAGGGGCCTACTACAATAACTAAGATAATCTCTTAAAAAGTGCAAAAGTGCGGAAATAATCAAAGGTTACACTAAAGGCGAGTCGGATCCAAGTGATTCATCTTGTCTATCTGTTTTTGTTTTTATTTTATTTTCAGCATTTTAGTTAGTTTTATTTTTCTAGTTTAAAAACCTTTTTTCTAACTTTTGATTTGATTAGACGTTGAGGATAAACCGGTACTAAAAGCTCTTGTGTCCTTGGACGACCTCGGTATCTTACCAACACTATACTACGCCCACGATGGGTGCACTTGCCCATATGTGTGTTTAGTGTTAGTAAATATCATGTTTTATAAATTTAAAACTTGGCTAAAAAGTGTAAAAAGGGCTTAAAATATACACCTAAAATATATTACACTACACGCACATCAAGTTTTTGGCGCCGTTGCCGGGGACACAAGGATTTTAAGAAAGTTAGGAATCAACGGCCTAATCGTTTTTTCTATTTTTTTAGGATTTTCTTAATTTTTCAGCCTCTGCAGAACTCAGCACGGGTCGTGCCCGCTGAACACGCCCCGTGCCCAATCTTTGGAACTGGCAATCCTGTTTTAAGTCAGACAGTACCCTGAACACGGGGCCGTGCCCACTCAACACGCCCCGTGCCCAAGCTTCAGCTGCTGAAAACAGAACCGTAAGATCCCGACGGTTGGTAATTTCTGACACAAACATGAGTGATACTGATATTTTTTACTTTCGGCACTCTTATGGTACGTGGTGTCAATTATGTGGTGGCCATCATAAAGAATTAAAATGTTATTTTCTAAATTATAAGCCCCACTATATAGACCCATTGTTTTCCTGTAGCCTTAAGAGGGGCGAAAGTAAAAATAATCCTTATCTCTCCCTCGAAAGCTCCCAACCGGACCTTCTAGGAGAAATGCTTCTTGACGAACTATTTCAATTAGAAGATCTAATTCTTAATTGGTTAAAAGAACTTAGGATGGATTTTGTTAATTCATCTCAAGACGATACCCAAGAAGAATTGTTGGGATCGCATTCGAATAAAAACAACTTTGTTGTTCCCGATGTTACCTCTAACTCTAGCGAGGACTTGAGCGATAGTCGTCCCTGTGTCGATTGTGTCGTGAAGGACTCTCCATCGACTTTGTTCGGTGCATACATAGACCTGAGCGATTCGGCATACACCTTCCTTAACGAGAGCCCGGGAAAGGGTTGGACTTGTCCACCTACATATAGCATAGGAATCACCCTCACCGACAACCTCTTGCGTTCTCGTCTTAATCTGGAGCAATTAAGGTATCTTAGGCACTTTGGGGTTGTTCCATCCAGTAAGGAACCGCCCGATCTGGATAAATTCCTTAGAAATGGGAAAATTCCCTAAGACAGCTTCTAGACACGGGGTCGTGTCCAGATCAACACGCCCCCGTGTCCACCAAAAGATTCCTTTCTGATTTTCATCAGAATACGGAAAAATGTGTCAGGATTCTGCCTGCACACGGGGCCGTGTCCAGCCGACACGGGGCCGTGTGCAGCGTGCTGTTGTTTTCTATAAATGCAGCCAAGAATCCTGCTCATTTGGACCATCCAGGGACAGAGATTTGAGAGGATCTTCTCACATACCATCCTAGGTATTTTCTAAAAGAAGGTTCTCAACAACCATCTTGTCTTTTCCACTTTTGCTCATTACCTTCTTCTTCAATTTTCACTCAATACCTCCATTAAAGCTTGAAATCTCCATGATTCCAAGCTTTATTGAGATGTTTGTAGGGTTATTATTCAAGGAATCTTGTTCAAAATAAGTCACACAACGTTGTTTTAGATTATTCATGCTTAAAAGTACCTCATAAATTGAAAAATAATTTAAAACTCCAAGATTCCTTGCTCTTAAAACCTGCAGACAGCTGAACACAGGGCCGTGTCTGAGGTACTGTTCCATAAAAATTGAACTCTTTTCGGTCTGTCCTCTCAGAATGGTAAGCAGAACTAGTGGAACCTCTTCATCACAATCAAGAAACAACCGGCAAGGGAGGAGGTCATCAACGGCAGAGGACTCTCTTGTAAACTATGTTTACGCTTTAAGAGAGGCTATTGATGAAATGACGGGGGTGGAAGAAGCGTTGGTCGACCGTATCAATCACTTAACGGTGGGACTAGAAGGGTGTCTTCGAGAGGTCAACCTTTTGCACCAAAGGTTGAACATTCTCGTCTCTCCTCCTTTGGTACCAATCATCACCCAAAGGGCATGGAACGTGGTGCCTGAAGTCATCATACCGGTCGAATGGTACACCATACACCCGGGACCTACTCGCGATATACTACAAGGGGTTCCAGTTGGTGTCACTCCCCCTCCACAAGATGTTGAGGAGAATGAAGCCGCCTTCTTCCTCCCAAGAGAAATAGAAGAATGGCTTTAACAACATCTTGGGAATACCCCTCGGCCCGGAGTTCTACCGAGTTTTTAGATACCGGAGAATTATTTCCGGAATTTTGTTTCTTAATATAAAAGTAGAACTCTTTAGAATGACTTTATGTATCACTTGACCTATCTAGTTTAACTTTTACTTTTCTTCTTTGTTTTTTTTTTATTTATTTTCTAGGATTATTATGTAATTTTCTCTATGATTTAATGAATGACGGTTTTAGTTAATTTGGTGTTTTGGATGGTGTTGTAATGAATAAAACACACTTGGGATGGTAAAGGATAACAAGGGAAACTTGCACCAGCGCCCCATGCACGAAAACAGGACGTCCCGAAAAAATTTCTTCATTACAGCAAGTTCAGCACGGGTCGTACCCGCCCAACACGGCCCCGTGCTGTACAATCTGCAAGGAACACCCAGTTCAGGTAACTGGACACGGGGCGTGTTCATTGAACACGCCCCCGTGCCCAGGCTTCTGTTTCTTTTTACAATTTTTTGTTACAGGCAATCTGAACACGGGGCCGTGTCCAGACGCCCAGTAACATAAAATTTTGCTTTTTCACACCTTTTTGCACATTCAATCAACCTAAAAACTTATTTTTGGGACACATTGAGGACAATGTGTAATTTAAGTGTGGGGGGGATGCTAAAACCTTGAATCTTGCAAGTCCTAATTAACAAGCCTTACACAAAACTCTATTGGAACCGCTAATCACCCCAATTTTTTTTTCCTCAAAAAATTTTCATTTTTTTTTACTTTTCTTAGTTTAAGTTGGGAATTACAAGCTTTAAAAGGTTATATTTTTACAAGTTTACAACCGATAGCATCGTGATAAAAAAACCAACATAAGAAAATTATGAAACGGCATGACAAGTTTAGTTAAAATTTGATTATATATACTTGATCACATAAAAAACTCATTCCCACAAAAGTGAGTTTTGAGCCTTTATTGAGCATACAACTACATATCCTTAAAACTAAATGCTCATTTTTCGTTTCTTGTGTGAATAGCCGCTTGGTTCTTACAACTCTAGAACTTGCCCCGACGATACATTCCCGGTCCTTACCAACTTAAACCCGAGTAAGTAAATGATGGAGGCATTAGGACTAACCCTTTTTCATTTCTACACCATTATTTTTCTTTTTTTTTTTACCATCTACCCAAAATCCCCCTAGTTAACTCCTTTGAGCCTAAACCTTTTCATTTCTTAACCCAAACCAAACACCCTTTTTACCCACCTAAACCCTTTTCATTTTAAACCCTTTATTTTAGTAACAAAGCTCGGTTTTTTTATGACTTGGTAATATATATATATATATATATATATGATGAAGCCAAAAGAAATAAACAAACAAGTTTATCAAAAATAACTTTGTTTGAAAGAAATGCTTCATCAAAATAAAGAGTTATGAAAAATAAAAAGTCTTCCGAAAAACCGATGTTTTTTACGACTTTCGCCCTTTTACTAACCACTAACCCAACCACCCACCTTTAGCCCAAGCCTAACCCTTCACCCAAAAGTCCTCTTGATATTTACAAAGGTGTATAGTTAAAAAGGAGGAGGATTGATTACTTGGCAAGTTATGGTAGGAGTAAGTTCCATGCCGCTCTCGAGTGATTCACTAAAAATACATCTTCGGCCGAGTGTTGAGTGATCCCCCGTGAGGTATGTGAACTTGTATATAAATGGAATTTTAAAAAGGCATGTTATGCCCTAATAAGTAATTTATCTTATGAATTTTTTTTAATAAATCATGACGAATAGGATTGTAAATAAATAAAAATAAAACCCAATAAAAATCTTGGAAACCCGACACTCTATGACAAGCCCAAAAACCTTCTCTTCTACCCATTCCATTTGGGAGTGTAAAGCCACATTATAAAGCGTTTTGCTTGAGGACAAGCAAAGATTCAAGTGTGTGGGTATTTGATGTGCACAAAATGCAACATATAAATTACATCAATTAAGGCATAAAACTAACCCTTTTTTAGTACTAATGTTGGAAAAAGTGTGTTTTTGTCTTCCTTTTGTATTTTCAGGATTAAATGAGCTCAAATAAACAAAAGAAGCAAAAAGGCAGCTAAATCTAACATAAATACAAGAAAAGGAACAAACGTGGAATGGCCGACCCCCTGACTGTGACAACTCGAAATTTGGAACCTTTCTTGTGCCTTGATGTAACATGCTTGAACGCTATGTGACTAGTTAACTTGTTAACTTAATAATAAATGTGAAGCTTTTATGTGATTATGTGTTGTATTTGTATGCATGTATGTATGTGTATATGTGAGCCGAGAACCCAACTAGAGACAACAAGGACCCGACTCGAGACCATGTGGTCTCGAGTGAACATAACCGATTTGGGCCTTTGGGCCGTGACCTCCTTAACCGACTAGTAAGCCCTTTAGGGCAAACCATGAAGAACTAGTATTTATACTACACTCATGGCCACACTCACCATTTCTTTTGACAACACCCATACTCCTCTACACACACTCTCCTACTTTCCCTCTCACTAAAACCTTAAGAACACAAACACACCTCCAAGTTCTCGGATCCAATCGGTTGGCACAAGAACTCCCGGATTTGGACTTTGGATCGGCACACACACACTTCACCAACCGGTTAGTAATTATGGTGTTTATTGATTGATGTTGGTTATGTTAAATGATAAAATGAATGGATATGATGTTTATTGTGTTTGGATATTAGTGTTTACATGATGTTCTTGATGTATATGATGATTCTAATGTGTACAATGTTGATAATCGGTTAATATGTCTTGATTTCGGATATATAATGCATGATGGGTTATGGTATCTTGTGTCTAAATGTGATTCAAACCACTTATGTTGATGAACATGAAACCGGGTTGCACTTGTCATGTAATCGGATTTATATAAAAACCGAGTTTGTGTGTTATGCTAAGTGTTTTGATGCTTGTTCATAATTTGGTAGAATAAGGGTTGTTTGTGTTAGGAACATATGAAGAACTTGATGAATGTGCTTGAATATATGAAGAACAACTTGAATATGCAATAAAAGAGTGTTGAATATTTGAAATCTGCACTGTTTGATCCATTTTGAGTAAATATTAGACAACAAAACATGTTTAGTGGATAGTACGTAATTCTGCATGAATTCTATTGGATAGTACAATCTGCGAAGGATCAGCAGCTGCTGGGGAGTCGGAACCCCTGGTTGCGACTCGAAATCTCCACGTTGCGACACCAGTTGCGAGTCGAGAACACCTGGTTGCGACACAGGTTACGAGTCCCGTTACGACTCGAAACCTTAGCATGATCAGCCGAAACCATGGTTGCGACATAGGTTGCGACTCGCAACCATCCATGATCAACACAAACAGCATGACCCGCAACCATGCTTGCGAGTCCGGTTGCGACTCGAAACCACGCTCATTGGGCTGGCTTAATTATGGGCCTACGTTAATGGGTCAGGCTTATGGACTTCTGTGTTACTGTTGACGTGTTGTTTGGGCCTGTTATCACGAGCCCAACTGTTAGGGCCTCACACTTAGACTTTGGGTTGTATATGACTGTTAACTGTGAGCTGTTGATGTTAAACATGTTTGCCATAATCAATACCTGTGTACAATACGTGTTGAACATTCGTGCACTGCTTGGCTTGAATCTGATACGAATAATATCTGTGATAGGACCTAATTGATTTCCTGCAATTTGATTAACTTTTCTGTGTTACTGCCGAGCAAACCAAGGTGAGTTCACACCCTCTACAAAGCATGGGATTCCCAGGGGTCGGGAATTGGGGTTAAGGAACTGGGTTCCTCGTCCTCCTTGGGTAGGACAGCAAAGGTTCAGGAATGTAATTCCTCGTCCTCACGGACAGATAACTCGTACTAGACCAAAACTCTATCACGAAGTCCCTCATCTTTGTATCGACTTAATCGCCGAGGCCAATGGCGAGCGGGTCATTAGTTAGATAGCGCTATTTAGGTTTGACAAACCTCACACCGTGCCGCAGAGGACGGGCGTGAACTAATGGACTACTGGCACGTCAATGATGATAGACATTGACAGTTCAGGGCACATAAACATGACTACAGTCAGCAGTCGATATGGTAACGAGTCTAGTATATACATGGGGTAGCCCCCACGGCCGAAATGCCAGATAACTAACACGGGGTAGCCCCCACGGCTGGATAGCCAGAGTAACCGGGAATAAACAAGTCACGTTTTTAACTATGGGGTAACCCCCACGGCAGGATGCCAGCTAAAGGAAACTGTTTTCGAAACAACTTAAAACGAACACCCAACCGTGAACTCACTCAACTTGTTGTTGACTCGTTACTACATGCTTTGCAGGTCCTTAGATTCTTAGCTGGAGCTTGCATGGAGGAGGATCGTTGTGGGACATGGACGACTGTGTGCCATGTTAAACTTTGAAACAATTAAACTCATGTTATGATTTAAGACTTATGCTTCCGCTTGCAACTTAACTATGTTTTGTTTGAACACCAATTGTATTGGGTGGATTTTATAACTACTTATATGCTTGTTCAATATGATTGGTGGCTGGATCCTGGTCAGTCACGCCTCCAAGCGGTAGTACTCCGCAGGTGGATTTTGGGGGTGTGACAGATTGGTATCAGAGCCATTGGTTATAGAGAACTTGGTTTTAATAAAGGGAAAAACGTTTTGTTAAAACCAGACTATAACCTGTACAGTGCTCAACGATCCACAACGATGCTTCACTCCACATGCAAGGCTCGACATTCTAGGTAATATGATCTGTGCATATATTGCCTACTTGTTAGATACATGGTACATCGCTTATGGTATGCTTGGTTAGTATAACTACTGTTGCTTGAACACGTGCGTGCTTACTCTATCCTATCGTTGTACTTTCGCGAACCTCTCTCACTCACGTTCCTCTTGATATGAAGATCATGTCTGGACGCGTTAACATGACACAAGCCCAGTTGACGGCTTTGATCAACGAACGAGTTGCCGCAGCACTTGCAGCCGCACACGCAGGAGGTCAGCACGTTCAGCCACCCGTGTGCACTTTTAAGACTTTCATGGACTGCCGACCAACTACTTTTAGCGGCACTGAAGGAGCAGTAGGTCTCCTACACTGGTTTGAGAAGCTGGAATCTGTCTTCGAAATGTGTGAATGCCCTGAGGCGCGCCGGGTGAAGTACGCTACTGGTACTCTCGAGGGTTTAGCCCTCACATGGTGGAACGCTCAAGTTCAAATGCTAGGGTTGGTTGCTGCCAACGCCACCCCATGGGAAACTTTTAAGGAAATGATCAAAGAGGAATACTGCAGTCGTGATGAGATTCACAAACTCGAGGTGGAGTTCTTCAACCTCAAGATGACGGGGTCGGAAATTGAAGCTTATGTGAAAAGGTCGAACGAACTGGCAATTCTGTGCCCTACTATGGTGGATCCTCCCATCAAACGCATTGAACTATTTCTTCAGGGCTTAGTGCCGGAAATCCAAAGTCATGTGACTTCAGCGAACCTCGCCACCTACCAGCAAACCGTTCAGTTGGCTCACCGTCTCACGGATCAAGCGGTGGAGCAGAACAGGTTACCAAAACGCATTGGCGCTGCAACTACTACTGGTACCTCTAGTGACAACAAACGGAAATGGGATGGAACTTCAAGTAAGGGTTCGACTTCTGTTCAGTCCCAGTCTCAGCAGAGAAAGACTGAGGACTACAAGAGCCCTAATCAGCAATCGTCTGGTGGCGGATACAAAGGAAATCACCCCAAATGCAATCGCTGCAGCCTGCACCACAGCGGACCATGCACCAGGGGCAACTGTCATCGGTGCAACAAGCCTGGTCACGCTGCAAAGGATTGCAGGAGCTTATACCCCGCCAACCAGAATCGTCAGCAAGCTCAACAGAACCAGCGCCAGCAACAGCAACAGGGTGATAACAAAGGGTGCTTTCAGTGTGGAGCTGAAGGCCACTTCAAGAGAGACTGTCCTCAACTGAACAGGAACCAGAACAACAACAACAACAACAATAACAACAATCAGGGGAATGGTAACAATGGGAACAACAACAACAATGGCGCCAGGGGGCGGGTGTTTGTGATTGGCCAAGGTGAAGCAAGGAATGACCCCAATGTTGTGGCGGGTAAGTTCCTTCTCGACGACTTTTATGTTTCAGTTTTATTTGATTCGGGTGCCGATACTAGCTACGTGTCACTAGAAGTTAGTCGAATGCTTAAGCGTATTCCAACACCTTTGAACAACAAGCACACCGTAGAGCTAGCAAATGGTAAGAGTTTAGAAGCCACACACGTAGTCAAGGGTTGTAAACTTATTCTCGCTGACCAAACCTTCTCTATCGACCTCATTCCTATTGTCTTGGGTAGTTTCGACGTTGTCATTGGGATGGATTGGTTATCCCAACACCGAGCAGAGATTCTTTGCAACGAGAAGGTTGTCCGTATTCCAGGTCCCGGTGGTGAACCTCTCATGATTCATGGCGACAAGAGGAGTGCTGTTGAGAACGTCATTTCTCTCCTTAAGGCCCAAAAGTGCTTGCGAAAGGGCCACACTGCTATTTTAGCTCTCGTTACTGACACCTCAGAAAAAGAGAAGAAGATAGAAGATTTTCCAGTTGTACGCGATTATCCAGAGGTATTTCCTGAGGAATTACCTGGTCTTCCGCCTCATCGCCAAGTCGAGTTTCAGATTGAACTAGCTCCTGGAGCTGCGCCTATAGCTCGTGCACCTTATCGTTTAGCCCCATCAGAGTTGAAAGAACTCTCCACGCAACTACAAGAACTCTTGGATAAGGGTTTTATTCGTCCTAGCTCATCGCCCTGGGGAGCTCCAGTATTATTTGTGAAGAAGAAAGACGGTACTTTCAGAATGTGCATCGACTACCGAGAACTCAACAAGGTGACGGTGAAGAATCGTTATCCTCTACCGCGTATCGACGACTTGTTCGACCAGTTGCAAGGATCGAGCTACTATTCGAAGATCGATTTGAGATCGGGTTATCACCAACTGAGAGTCCGGGAAGAGGACGTCTCCAAAACAGCTTTCAGAACTCGATACGGGCACTATGAGTTTTTGGTCATGCCTTTTGGGATGACAAACGCACCTGCGGTTTTCATGGACTTGATGAACCGAGTGTGCAAGCCTTACCTGGACAAGTTCGTTATAGTCTTCATCGACGACATCCTGATCTATTCCAAGAGTCGGGAGGAACACGAGCAGCATCTGCGACTTATACTGGAACTCCTTCGAACAGAACAGCTTTATGCAAAGTTCTCGAAATGCGACTTCTGGCTTCGAGAAGTCCATTTCCTAGGCCACGTGGTGAACAAGGATGGGATTCATGTTGATCCATCCAAGGTAGACTCGATAAAGAACTGGCCTGCACCTCGTACACCAAAGGAAATTCGCCAATTCTTGGGTTTGGCGGGATACTACCGGAGATTCATAAAGGATTTTTCTAAGATTGCACAGCCTCTCACCTCACTAACGCAGAAGGGCGTTGTTTATCGCTGGGGAAACGCACAGGAGTTGGCATTTCAGCACCTAAAGGATAGACTTTGTAGCGCACCTATCCTTTCCTTGCCGGAAGGCACAGACGATTTTGTGGTTTACTGCGACGCATCAATTCAGGGTCTTGGTTGCGTGTTGATGCAACGAGACAAAGTTATAGCCTACGCTTCACGCCAACTCAAAGTTCATGAGAAGAACTACACTACGCACGACTTAGAGCTGGGAGCTGTTGTTTTCGCACTTAAGTTATGGCGGCATTACCTGTATGGTACCAAGTGCGCGATCTACACCGACCACAGGAGCCTCGAGCATATCTTCAAGCAGAAGGAACTGAATATGCGACAACGACGATGGGTCGAACTTCTGAATGACTACGAGTGCTCAATCAGGTATCACCCGGGCAAGGCCAATGTTGTGGCTGACGCCCTCAGTCGGAAGGACACTGCACCTAAACGCGTGCGAGCTTTACAGCTCACGATCCATTCTAGCCTTCCCTCCCAGATACGAGCTGCTCAGATAGAAGCACTGAAACCAGAAAATGTCAGGGCTGAAGCCCTACGCGGATCAAGGCAACGATTGGAACAGAAGGAAGACGGTGCTTACTACGTAACGGGACGCGTTTGGATCCCACTCTATGGCAACCTACGAGAGCTTGTGATGGACGAAGCACACAAGTCTCGCTACTCGGTACATCCTGGATCGGACAAAATGTACCACGACATTAAAACTACGTACTGGTGGCCTAGCATGAAGGCCCACATAGCAACCTACGTCAGCAAGTGTTTGACCTGTGCGAGGGTCAAGTCGGAATACCAGAAACCATCAGGCCTACTCCAACAACCAGAAATACCTCAATGGAAATGGGAGCAAATTTCCATGGATTTTGTTACTGGCCTACCTAGATCCCAGCGCGGGAACGACACTATTTGGGTGATCGTGGATCGACTCACAAAGTCTGCACACTTCTTGGCTATCAAGGAGACGGATAAGTTCTCCACTCTTGCAGAAGTATACCTCAAGGAAGTTGTTTCGAGGCACGGGGTGCCCACCTCCATTATCTCAGATCGAGATGCACGTTTTACTTCTGAGCTGTGGCAAGCAATGCACAAATCCTTTGGCTCACGATTAGACATGAGCACAGCGTACCATCCTCAGACGGACGGGCAGTCCGAGCGCACTATTCAAACCTTAGAAGACATGCTTCGTGCATGTGTAATCGACTTTGGCAACCGCTGGGAAAAGCATCTGCCACTTGTGGAATTCTCGTACAATAACAGCTACCACACCAGCATTGGAGCTGCTCCGTTTGAGGCATTGTACGGACGTAAATGCCGGTCTCCCCTTTGCTGGGCAGAGGTGGGAGAAAGTCAGATCACTGGCCCAGAATATGTGGTAGATACAACCGAGCAAATCGCTCAAATACGAAAACGCATGACGGCCGCTCGCGAACGTCAGAAAGTTTACGCCGACATGGGCAGGAAACCACTTGAGCTCCAGGTTGGGGAGCGGGTACTACTCAAAGTTTCACCCTGGAAGGGTGTGATTCGTTTTGGTAAACGCGGTAAACTTAACCCACGATACGTTGGACCTTTCGAAGTCATTGAGAAAATAGGCAGGGTGGCCTACAGATTAAACTTACCAGCGGAACTCGGTGCAGTTCACAACGTTTTTCACGTGTCGAATCTGAAGAAGTGTCCGTCAGATGAGACCCACGTAGTTCCTTTGAAGGAACTCACTATCGACGAGCAGTTACGATTCGTCGAGGAACCAGTCGAGATCACGGACCGGGATGTTAAGGTCCTCAAGAGTACTAGAATACCTCTCGTTCGAGTTCGTTGGAACTCACGTCGCGGCCCAGAGTTCACCTGGGAGCGCGAAGATCAGATGAAACAAAAGTATCCCCAACTGTTCGCAAACAGTACAACCACTACTGAGGCTGAAGCTACGGAATTTCGGGACGAAATTCCAGATCAACGGGGGGAGGATGTGACACCCCAGGAAAACCGGGAAAACCATACAACTTAACTAGCTTCCTCAGTGAGTGCCATCAAATTTCGGGACGAAATTTCTTTCAACTTGGGGATGATGTGACAACTCGAAATTTGGAACCTTTCTTGTGCCTTGATGTAACATGCTTGAACGCTATGTGACTAGTTAACTTGTTAACTTAATAATAAATGTGAAGCTTTTATGTGATTATGTGTTGTATTTGTATGCATGTATGTATGTGTATATGTGAGCCGAGAACCCAACTAGAGACAACAAGGACCCGACTCGAGACCATGTGGTCTCGAGTGAACATAACCGATTTGGGCCTTTGGGCCGTGACCTCCTTAACCGACTAGTAAGCCCTTTAGGGCAAACCATGAAGAACTAGTATTTATACTACACTCATGGCCACACTCACCATTTCTTTTGACAACACCCATACTCCTCTACACACACTCTCCTACTTTCCCTCTCACTAAAACCTTAAGAACACAAACACACCTCCAAGTTCTCGGATCCAATCGGTTGGCACAAGAACTCCCGGATTTGGACTTTGGATCGGCACACACACACTTCACCAACCGGTTAGTAATTATGGTGTTTATTGATTGATGTTGGTTATGTTAAATGATAAAATGAATGGATATGATGTTTATTGTGTTTGGATATTAGTGTTTACATGATGTTCTTGATGTATATGATGATTCTAATGTGTACAATGTTGATAATCGGTTAATATGTCTTGATTTCGGATATATAATGCATGATGGGTTATGGTATCTTGTGTCTAAATGTGATTCAAACCACTTATGTTGATGAACATGAAACCGGGTTGCACTTGTCATGTAATCGGATTTATATAAAAACCGAGTTTGTGTGTTATGCTAAGTGTTTTGATGCTTGTTCATAATTTGGTAGAATAAGGGTTGTTTGTGTTAGGAACATATGAAGAACTTGATGAATGTGCTTGAATATGCAATAAAAGAGTGTTGAATATTTGAAATCTGCACTGTTTGATCCATTTTGAGTAAATATTAGACAACAAAACATGTTTAGTGGATAGTACGTAATTCTGCATGAATTCTATTGGATAGTACAATCTGCGAAGGATCAGCAGCTGCTGGGGAGTCGGAACCCCTGGTTGCGACTCGAAATCTCCACGTTGCGACACCAGTTGCGAGTCGAGAACACCTGGTTGCGACACAGGTTACGAGTCCCGTTACGACTCGAAACCTTAGCATGATCAGCCGAAACCATGGTTGCGACATAGGTTGCGACTCGCAACCATCCATGATCAACACAAACAGCATGACCTGCAACCATGCTTGCGAGTCCGATTGCGACTCGAAACCACGCTCATTGGGCTGGCTTAATTATGGGCCTACGTTAATGGGTCAGGCTTATGGACTTCTGTGTTACTGTTGACGTGTTGTTTGGGCCTGTTATCACGAGCCCAACTGTTAGGGCCTCACACTTAGACTTTGGGTTGTATATGACTGTTAACTGTGAGCTGTTGATGTTAAACATGTTTGCCATAATCAATACCTGTGTACAATACGTGTTGAACATTCGTGCACTGCTTGGCTTGAATCTGATACGAATAATATCTGTGATAGGACCTAATTGATTTCCTGCAATTTGATTAACTTTTCTGTGTTACTGCCGAGCAAACCAAGGTGAGTTCACACCCTCTACAAAGCATGGGATTCCCAGGGGTCGGGAATTGGGGTTAAGGAACTGGGTTCCTCGTCCTCCTTGGGTAGGACAGCAAAGGTTCAGGAATGTAATTCCTCGTCCTCACGGACAGATAACTCGTACTAGACCAAAACTCTATCACGAAGTCCCTCATCTTTGTATCGACTTAATCGCCGAGGCCAATGGCGAGCGGGTCATTAGTTAGATAGCGCTATTTAGGTTTGACAAACCTCACACCGTGCCGCAGAGGACGGGCGTGAACTAATGGACTACTGGCACGTCAATGATGATAGACATTGACAGTTCAGGGTACATAAACATGACTACAGTCAGCAGTCGATATGGTAACGAGTCTAGTATATACATGGGGTAGCCCCCACGGCCGAAATGCCAGATAACTAACACGGGGTAGCCCCCACGGCTGGATAGCCAGAGTAACCGGGAATAAACAAGTCACGTTTTTAACTATGGGGTAACCCCCACGGCAGGATGCCAGCTAAAGGAAACTGTTTTCGAAACAACTTAAAACGAACACCCAACCGTGAACTCACTCAACTTGTTGTTGACTCGTTACTACATGCTTTGCAGGTCCTTAGATTCTTAGCTGGAGCTTGCATGGAGGAGGATCGTTGTGGGACATGGACGACTGTGTGCCATGTTAAACTTTGAAACAATTAAACTCATGTTATGATTTAAGACTTATGCTTCCGCTTGCAACTTAACTATGTTTTGTTTGAACACCAATTGTATTGGGTGGATTTTATAACTACTTATATGCTTGTTCAATATGATTGGTGGCTGGATCCTAGTCAGTCACGCCTCCAAGCGGTAGTACTCCGCAGGTGGATTTTGGGGGTGTGACACTGACAGCATCTTCCCAAGCAAAAACAAGTAAACAGAAGGCTGAACACGCCCCGTACTCAGTGAGCACGGGGGCGTGCCCAAGTGTCAGCAGAAAAGACAAAGCTATAGAAGCTTCTATCGCCCACCACGGGGTCGTGCTCAGCGGACACGGGGTCATGGTCAACTCTTAGATTCGCAGAATCTGAGGAAATCTTGATAGTACAGATACGCTTCTGCACACGGGGGCGTGCCCAGCGGACACGGGGGCGTGGTCAACCAATGCAGCCAAACTGCAATTAATGAAGAAAGAGAAGAGGGATGGACACGGGGCCGTGCCCGAGCTTCTGTTCAGCCTATAAATAGGAGTGCTTGGATCACTTTCAACTCATCCCTTGGCACACCACCTCTCTCACACTTCACCCACCACCATCACAACACCATCATCCACCACCATCATCCATTGTCCATCATAGAGTGTGTGAGTCATCTCGGGATCCAAGATTGATTGTAAGAGTTCTTGACAATCAAAGGCCATGTTTGCCTAAGTCTCTTACATCACTTGGTGAAGACAAGCATTTAGTGTAATACTTTTTATTTTTAATCTTTTCGCACTTTTTATTTGGTTATGTATTAATGACTTTAATAACTAGTTTCTTATGTTGAAGGTGATTCTTCCTTATCATTTGTCCGTGGTGTCTTCGCATTATTTTACTGTCTATATAAAATAAAAGATTTTCACCATTCATATCTCCACGGTCTATATGGAGATATGTTGGCTACCTAGTCAGGGGTTAAGGGAACGGTTTGGTAAGAAGCTTGCCATTGTTCAGTGTATAGATCTTGCAAAGGACCTGGGTCAAATTTAGTAGGACCTCCTTCAATACCCACCGGTATTGGATGGCGGGGGTCCAAACTCTTTGATCCCCTCATATGTAAACTACTATTAAAACTTTAACCCGGCTACTTAGGACTGTATCCCTGCTGACTCAGACTACTTGGCTGAGGGTAACGTCACCTTCAAAAGAGGGGCCTACCACATTATGCATTAATAACTTAATTAATTATCTTTCAATAATCTGACTCTTTAGGATTGTATCCTTGCTGACTCAAACTACTGGGTTGAGGGTAACGTCACCTTCAAAAGAGGGGCCTACTACAATAACTAAGATAATCTCTTAAAAAGTGCAAAAGTGCGGAAATAATCAAAGGTTACACTAAAGGCGAGTCGGATCTAAGTGATTCATCTTGTCTATCTGTTTTTATTTTTATTTTATTTTCAGCATTTTAGTTAGTTTTATTTTTCTAGTTTAAAAACCTTTTTTCTAACTTTTGATTTGATTAGACGTTGAGGATAAACCGGTACTAAAAGCTCTTGTGTCCTTGGACGACCTCGGTATCTTACCAACACTATACTACGCCCACGATGCGTGCACTTGCCCATATGTGTGTTTAGTGTTAGTAAATATCGTGTTTTATAAATTTAAAACTTGGCTAAAAAGTGTAAAAAGGGCTTAAAATATACACCTAAAATATATTACACTTCACGCACATCACACTTCATGATTGTAATATGTTCTAAGTGTTTACCTAGATTTCTGTGCCTTTAACTGTTCACAAGATGGTTTGGTAAGTTGGCAACTCGATCGGATGGCAATCCGATCGGATGGCCATCCGATCCAAATCACACATACAAAAACTGTTGATCACATGCCAATGATCGAGTGGCAATCTGATCGGGTGGCAATCCGATCAGACAGCCATCCGATCCTCATCACAAAACGACAAAAATTTTTCATCAACTGTTCAACTTGTCACAATAATCGAGTGGCAATCTGATCGGGTGACAATCCGATCGGATGACCATCCGATTCATGGCATTCATTCTCAATGGTGACTGGTCAAAGGTTTTACATGTTTATCACTTGGATCGAGTAACAATCCGATCGGATGGCAATCCGATCGGATGGCCACCCGATCCATATGCACTTGACTTGGTTTAACTATTCATTGAACAAGATGGTTCATCGGATCGGATGGCAATCCGATCGGATGACCATCCGATCCTCAGTAATGCATAGAGTGTCTTTCCCAGTGTTAGAAAAATTTTGAGATATCAAAATTTTCATCACTTGTGTCTTTTTGTGTCGAGCTTTGTGCAAATGCTAACATTGTATAATTGTGCAGGGAAAAGCATCAGACTGGGACAAATCTCACAATATTTATTGTCTGTTGGATGCACACTATACAGATAATACTCCATTCAAAGTTATAGCAAAATTCTTGAGAGAGGGTAAGATTCATAAGGCATTAACCGATAAAACCGAAGTTTATGAATCACATGTTAGGAGATTTTGGAGTTCGATGAGGTATGAAGAAAAGGAAAAGATGATTTATTCTGCAGTTAGAAAGAAGGACGAGAATGGACAAGATGTAGATTTAGAGATTAAGTTCAACGTTGTTGATATAAGAAGAGTCTTGGAGTTAGGTGATTCTAATAGTGATCCCATCATTATTCCTGAACGTTTATGCAAGGGTTTATGGTGTAGAATGGGATTTACAGGTCACTTGAACGGAAAAATGCTTAAGACAATGTTCAGTAAACCTTGTAAGTTCATGATCCATTGTGTAGTATATGCTTTATCTCATAGGAAGGGAGCTTATTTTGACACCTGTGTCACTTCGACCATCATACAAATACCAAACCAATGAAATATTGTATTTCATACTTGGGATTTGTATAAATATGTGTCTCGTTTGCACATATCAATTCTTGTTCGATTTCGAGCTTTAAATCGCTTTCTGGAAGGTTATACGTGAACTGATGCGTAAATATAACCAGTTTAATGCAACAAACACTCTGGAATAGTGTCATAGGCTTAACATACCTTAAATATCCTTTACATAACTTAGGAATAAGTTTTGTATGGTTTGGTGTGTTGAAATCAAGTTTATTCGATCGCAGGGACTATTTGTGTCAAACTGCGAAAGTATGCCGATTCGTATGGTAATGAACATTCTGGAACTTGATCATAAGTTAAACATACCATAAATATCCTTAGCTTAGAAATAGGCTTTGAGGTGTTCGGTATGCTAAAATAAACTTTTTTGATCAATAGGGACTAAAAGCGTCAAAAAGTGCATAAGTTTGCATTTTCGCGCATATCTTACATTCTGAATATATCCGGAGATCCAAAATTTTATGTAATCATTAAAATATTTTATTTTAGTGATTGGCATGATAAAATTCCATTCGTCGCTTAATTTGGATCGTTTTTGCGTTCGTTACGACTTCCGTCGTAATTAACCGAACAACGCGACCGTACGACCAAACGAGCCGACATCCGAGATATTTTTGAGCATATTTTAAGTTCTCTATACTTTAAATTCATTTTAGAGCCTTGAAATGGGGTTATCGGGGCTTAAACATGTCAAAATGCATCGAAATCAAGTTTCTGGGCTGCAGGGACTGTTTTTGCTAAATCTGCCAAAGATGGCTTACACGGGGCGCGTAAGACTTCTCTAAGTATTACACAGGGCGCGTAGACTGCCCAGATCAGCAAAACAAGCTAATTTCAATCAGCAGCTGGGTTTGTGGGTTTGCACATGGTTTTTAAGCATTCTATGGGCTATTTTGGGGCACCCATGGTATTCTAATTCAGTGGGCACACATGGAGGGTTGAGATTGAAGCTCGGGAATCGAGGAACGATCTTAACAGTGGACCAAAATCTATATAAACCCACAAGATTTCATTTGCAACTCACCTTGATCTGAAAATCTGCTCTAAGTTGGGGTGTTTACACTTCATGCCTGAGCAATTTTAGATCAAACCTCCATTGCTTGGACCCTTTGTAAGCTTCTTTCGTTCTTTTAAGTGTTTTTAAGCGGGAAAGTCAAACAGTGTTTGACTTTCTGCTTTGACCAGTCAATGGTCAACACGAAGTTCGTTTGAACTTCATAACGTGAGCGTAATCACGATGGTTATAGTCTCTTGTGACTATACCTACTGATTACCACGTTATTTAGGCGTAGTGACGAGTCATAGTTTCGGTCAAAATGCGCATTCTTGCGTATTTTGCAGCCAAACTATTTTTGGGAATCAAGACCCTTTGTCTTGATATCAAACTTGTTTTCAAACGTAGTTAAGCATGTTTTAACATGTTTAACTCGTAACTTTTAGATTAGTGCTTATATAGGGTCGTAAGGTAAGCGGTCTTAACAACCGCTTAGGCTTTCGAACCCGACCCGTTTGGTTAATCATTAGGATTCGACCAAACATGTTTTGTGACCGTAGTTGTATAGGAAATAACCTTCCGAGGTTATACCTTATGGTCACTTCATTTAAGTAGTTGTATGATAGGTAGTTTATATGCCTTAGGTAAATGACCAAAATGCCCTTTTTACGCATAAATTCATTTTAAGCATATGTAACCTAAATTTTGACATCTAAACTGATTAGGAAACATTATTAGACATCTTAAGGCATATATTACCAGTCATAGGACTAGTTAGGCGATCTGAACGCGTTTTACGCGAACGACGCGTTAAAGGAGCGTGAGCTACCTAAACGGGTCGTAATGGGTCCTAAGCACTTAGGTTAGGCTTCGATTTAGTTTGTAGGCTTTGTTAAACCATATTACATGAGTTCCCATACTCATTTGGTTTATGAAACCTCATTCTACCCGATCTTCCGATTTAGGTCCGATTTATTTACATAATTACCTATATTAGGTGTCGTTTGATTTCGTGATCCCTCTAGCTTTGCTTGGTTGTTATTCAAGACTTCTAAGCATCCTCAAGTGAGTACATAGTCCCCTCTTTTACTGTTTTAAATGTTTTGGGGTGAAACATGTGTACCTATTTGTTATGTTCATGATTTCAAAGTGTAAATTGATTATACATGTTAGTACTTATCTTTTGACAAACTGAATGATTATTTATGGTTTAAACACTAATTTTTCAAAGATTATAAAATTAATTGTTGGATTGTACTTGTTTTATACATTCACCAGCCCGATTGATAGTATGATATAGCGCTATAGGATTTGACACCCCATTCCTGTTGTATGGAATGTCAGAAACCGATATTTTATCCAAATAGGGATTGCCTTTGTGGTATTTCTATAGTCTCAAAGGTGTATTTTGATACACTAAGGTTTGGATGAATTCTTAAATCACATTTTTGTTGTATATTTTGTTATACTCCCAAAGGTATAGTTTGATATGCTCTCATGTGTGATATAGTACAAAACAAATATATTTTGTTAATTACTAAAACATAGTTTAATATGTTATTCATAAAACCAAAGCATAGTTTAATATGTTATTTATAAAACCAAAGCATAGTTTAATATGTTATTTATAAAACCAAAGCATAGTTTAATATGTTATTAATAAAACCAAAGTATACTTTTGATATACTACTGAAAACTATTATTTTGACGACTAAAGTATATTTAATATACTATCTGTTTAACTATTTTGGAACTGAAATATATTTTAATATATTACTTATTAGACTTTCTTAAAACCAAAGTATATTTTTATGTATACTACAAACCTTTTTATTAAAACATTTTTTTACAAACAACATATTTTATACAAACTCATTTTACTTAATTATTTATTTATGCATCACTCTTTTATATCATCTGATTTCTTATCACTTGTTATATGATTTATAAAGAAAACATTTTTAAGTTCATGACGATTTTTGTTAAACATTCTTTTAAACTTACAAGTCATGAATCCTGCATTAATAAAACCTATGTCTCTCACAGGCATTTTTATGCTGACGTACCTATTTTTACATATGTTTCAGGTGCTGCTATGTGATGATTGTTGATGCATGATATACATAGGATGGACTCGTGCCTTAGCGACTTTAAAATTTGAAAGTCAATAATTGTATTTATTTGATTTGTAATAAAACAATGTGTTCAATAATTCAATAAAACAAAATTATTAAATCCATGGTTGTGAAACAATGATTCTGTTACAACACTCCCCGACGTTTCCGCCACGATTTGTTGTTTTACGTGGTCGGGGTGTGACACTTATGATGAAACTTCTGATTATATCATGAACATTATCACGTGCTTGGTGCTGAACATGCCATATAATGTATCGCAAGTGATATTCGATCATTTGGTAGACATTGTAGGAGCTGGAAGTGGAAAGTACATCATGTATCCTAGGTTTATCCAAATGATGATAGATGATTTAGTTAAAGACATTCCAAAGGATGCTGATGATATTCTAGGTCTACGAAACATGACAGTAGATACTATTAGCAGGTTATCCAAAGGTCCTGAACAAAGGATAAGGAGAATGGTTTGCAGGATAGATAATCCAGCATATGTTGCTCCTGAGAATGACGCATGGAGACATGACAATAGTAATTCAGAGAGTGAAGATAATAAGATGAATGAAATGGTTGAGAAGAAGCTTCGGTATTGGTTTGTGAAGGACGGAAAAAGAAAGAGAACTCCTAAGACATCCCCTGCTGTATTTATTCCTAAGGAGCCAATGCCAAAGATTGTTGTTAAGGGTATAGTTGAAAGGGGGAGTCATAAGAGAAACTAGATCTTTATCTGTTATATGTTTCTAATGAATGTTTCAATGCTTGTTTTGCAGGGCCTTCTGTAGAACCACAACAAAAGTTGGTGGACGAGCCAGTGTTAGATCCATCAAGCATACCTCAAGAAGGTATTGATTTAACAAAGAAAACGTTCGAGCAATACATAAAGCTTACTAAAGATACATCTCAGAAAGATCAAAGTACAAGTGCTCAAACAGAAAGTGTTAAGGAGAAAGAGCCTGAAGGTGTTGCTCGTGATGATTCAAGTGATGCTGACGATGAATCAACAGAGACAGAGCCAGAGATTGATATGGCAACGCTTGGTCGTGGAAAATTTCAGTTGAAAAAGAAGCCTTTGAAGAAAAAGAAAGGATCTGATGATGAAGATACTACTTATACGCCAACTGGTGAAGAGAAAAAAGAAGCTAAGGATAAAGAGAAAGGCAGTTCAATCAGGCGTCATTCCAAGGAATGTACGTGCAAAGAAAGGTGGTGCTACATTGCCTGAAGTTCATGGTGGAAAGAGTGAGAAACATGTTACAACTTCTAAGAGTCATGAAGCTGAAAAAGTACAAAGTGTTGAAGCTCCTAAGGCACCAGAAGTACAAAGTGTTGAAGTGCCTGAGGTTGAGGTTCAGAAGAAAGCCGATGATGATGTTGAGGTTGAAATTATAGATGAAAGAGCTGCTACACCACCACCACCAGAAAATCTCAAACATTCGGAAAGCCTTCAAACTGTTCTTCCTGACATGTTTGAAGGCTTTCCGAATGTTCGAGGTGAACTCAAATATGACTTTATTCTTGGTGATGATTTTGATATGTTTCACGATGCATCGGTCAAAGCTTTGGAAAAGAAAGTGAGTATACTTGAGAAAGAAAAGGCAAAGGCTGAAGCTGATAGAGACGAGTTAAAGAGACAACTTGAGGAGTTGACGAAAGTGAATGAAGAGATAAAATCCGTCATGATCAAACAAGCAAAGAAGTTGAAGAAAATGGAAGGTGAAGTTGATGATAATGCAAAGCTTTTTTATGTTCTACAATCAGAGATTTCCGATCTGCATGTGAAGAATGTGAAGCTGAATGATATAAACAAGACGCTGAATCAGCTAATAAGTGAACTTCATGAAGCGTCGGCAAATGAGTTCAAGACAATGAAGTTGGAGATGGAAGCAATGAAAGCTGACAAAGCAATGAAGGATGAACAACTTACTATGTTATACACAGTGATGGAAAGTCATTTGGGCATTGATGTTCATTATGTCTACAACAACATTGAGATCAAAAAGGCCGAAGAACGAAGGATTGAGAGAGAGAGGAGGCTAGCTGAAGAAGCTACTCAAAGAAAGAAAAGTGTTGTTATTGAGACTCAAGAAGCTGGAGGTTCTTCGAGTCAAGCTGACGTTGAGATGGTGGATGCTGGAGAAAATTTGGCAGGGTTTCGTCTAGGTTGCACAAAGTTAACTCAAACATGAACCCAACACCCCTATATATAGGCAGTGTGCATTCGTATGAAACCACATATACGCATTCGTACGAATCCAGGGTGTGGGTGTGCATTCGTACGAATCTACCTAGATGGCCCATTCGTACGAAAGGACTCCTTTCGTTCCACCATTTACAAGACAAAACCTTTAGATTCGTACTGGATAAAATACAAACACAAACAATACAAGATAAAACAAGACTCGATACTAGACGTAAGCTACAGACATAGTGCATTCACAATAATATTATTTATAAAATTTCCAACACAAGATTGTACAGAGAATGAAATAAAACAACAACCTGCAACTATCTGACTAAATCAAACAGCACACTCACAATTATTTATCAAGAAACCTTTTTTTCTAAAACCCAGTATCTTTGTTACGCTATCTTTACATTTCAAGAAATCCCCTTTTCTAAAACCCACCATCTCTGTTATTTGGATCATCAACATTGCCATCGTCGGACAATTGCATCACTATCTACATCCAAAAAGGATCCCTCCGGTGGTGGGGATGGTGTACGACAGTGGTTGCAAGCGGTTATCGACGGACGGTAAAGTGGTGTTCGGTGGCTGTGACCGAAGATGAGTGGTAGATTACAATGAAGGATGGTGGACGGTGACGGAGGTGAGTGGTGGGGTGACCGGCGACAAGAGTGTTAAGCTTGCTACTAACTAAAATCATTATGGGTTGTTCTTATATTAACTCTCTGTACAACCTTAATGAAGACCTCAAGAAAAAGCAACAATTTTTATTTCTGAATTTTGAAAATTCAAGATTTTGTTGATGAGGTTTCTAGTAATTTAGTGATTTAGACGTAATTTCAAGATGCTGGGATTCAAGTTTGAATCATGGTGGAAGAAGACTGAAGTAAAAGATGTTTGATGGAATGGGTGTGGTGTTCTAAGAGATTGCTTGTGGTTTTATTTTGAAAAAAAATAAGATATATTAAATAAGGATACAAGGGAAATGCCAATAATACCCTCACATGCAGGTGAGGGCAGTTAACCAAGAAAATAAATGGTGTTAGTGTAAAAGGTTGAATCATGTTCAAAACATGAACACAAAGGTTGTGTTTAGCCGATTTCAAAGTAAAAAAGTATGAAGTGCAGTTTAGGTACAACATAAAGGTTGATTTGTGCAATTTTGTCTAAAAAAAGATCTATCTTGGATCTGTTTTTGAACGAGTCTACAAAAGGAGAAAAGGACGATACTGGTTCTTTTGTGAGACGACAAACTAGAAGAAAAAAAAGTGAAAACTTGTTTCCTTCTCATAGGTAGTCACGATTTTTTATTTTATTTTAACCTATTTTGATTGTATTGAGATCACTGGTGGAATTGGTTGAGAACCAAGCCTCGTGTACATGTTTTTCGCTGCATTCGGTTTGTTTGACAAACTAACAAAATTATTTTCATAAAAGTACACGAAAATTCCAACAGATACGTATATATTTCTGCTGTCCAAGAACCTGAAAAGTTAGAAATGAGGCAATTTTTCTTCATTTCATGCATCTATTTCACGTCTTGTTTTTTACTTGCAAAAGAAATCAACGAGTAAATTTTTACTAAAAAAGCTTAACAAATGTATTGGGTCGTAAGTTATAAACCACTCTTGGTTTGTTCACTCCATCTATGCGGAAGAATTAATCCTTTCAAGTTTCATAGCAAGCTAGTTGTACTACTTTGAGCAATGACATCTCATTCAGCCAGCGTAGCTTCCTCCATTTTAGACAAATCTTAACTCGCTCTCAACAAGGAGAACACAAACACATAGATTATTAATTATATAAATACAATTATCTAGGTCCAAAATACATATTTCAACAAAGGGTTACAATTTTCATTTGGGTTTCCACTATCATGGATAAGGTTCAAAAGTTGATGTAGTGGAATCAGTCAGGTACATGTTTGTTTAATATCAATCTTATTATTTCCGGATTTCTATTTCATAGTATGAAAACAACATATTTCTGTTCTGGTGTTTTTTCATCTGATTGGAAGGAAGGTTATCATTTGACTAGTATCAAAGTTTATTCTTACGATTTTCGAAGAAAATAAGCTAATGATGGTTGTTAATGGATCTTCACTTTCCATGGCCTATCCTAAATTAGGGTGGGTATTAAAAAGTTTATTTGTCTGCAAAATATATACTACTTGGTGACAATGGAAACAAAAAGATATCTTATTAATCATTTGCAACAAATTTCATTTACAAATTTTGATCATTCGCCAAATGTAAGACAAGACTATCTTCATGTACGTACATACGTACCGGTGGTGGAGGAGGAGGAGGTGTATATGAAACAACACCATGTTTCATTGTGTTGGTACGTCTTGAATCACTTCTTAAGATACAAAAAAGTGAGACAAGACGTGCCCAAAGCAACTTGGGCTTTACGAATCATCGATATCAGTCATTGTTTGTTATACATAACCAAACAAACAATAAAACAATACTTGTATGAGATGGAAGTAATAAGAAATTTATAAAAGGTAAAGACATAGTTGACTTGCAGTGCAGTTATACCAACCTAGAATTTAACAGTATATCATCACCATCGCAAAATACAAGCCAGCCAAGCATAGGCAAGTCAGGATGTAATCAACTGCTAAGTATTTATGTCTAGAAACCTTCCTATTAATATACAAAACAACAAATCACCTCACTGCCGGGGCACAGGTGGCGGTGGCGTAGGCTGATTGTTTTGCCCGTAAAATCCAATACCCGGAGGCCTATAGTATCCGCCACTAGTCTGAGACTGCTGCTGCTGCTGCAGAGGCGGCTGGTGGCCGGGCCTCATATTCATCCCCATTGCGATATGTGATGGCAAAGGAGGTGGCGGCGGTAGGCTGCTAGGACCGTACGCATACGGTATTCCACCCATCATTAAACCAGAAGAAGGCTGAACAAACTGATTCGCCGGAGAACTTGATGGTAGTGGGGGAGGTGGGGGTGGAAATGATGTTTGGATATTAGTAAAATAGGCTGAAGTAGCGGGATCGGGATTGGTTAAATCTGAAACCGGCATTGGTTTTTCTAGTTTGGGTCTTTTTTCTGGAGGAAATATAAGACCGGAATTGAATGCGGATGAATTAAAGCCGTTGCTGATTGAGGCGGCTTCCTCTGCAACTAGAGAAGAAAGAACGGATGTAAGCATTTGTGCAGAGGATGCTGAAGCTGCAAGTTTTGCGGCAACTGCGGCTGCAGCTGCTTTCTTGCTGTCTTCTTCGGTTACATGTGTAGTAGTAGTCACTTCACCGCCAGGAAGAGAAGGTGAGGCCAGTTTCTTCCTCAAATTGGCAGCATCGTCAATTTGCCGTCGAGCAACCTGCAAATTCATTAGGATCTTTAGTGTTTGGTTCAATACATATAATAACTATAAATCAACACTACACATATTTACTATAATGTTAATCCTTGTATACCCAAAATTTAGATAATAAAAAATTGTGTATGATTTAATACATAAAAAAACCTCTATCTACAACCTAAAAAGCTACATGTAAAACCTAAAGAAGCACAAAATCTACATGATACACTCAAATGTTGATGCACAACTAACCAAGCTCTACATACAATAAACAGGACTCGAGAAACAACAAAAAAAAAATACACAAATTAGAAAAGTTTAGGTTCAACTTTATTAAAGATTATAACATTATGAATGAAAAATGTAACTTGGTGAAAGTGATATAAGAAAAAGAAAATAGAAAGATAATAGGTAGGAGGTGGTTTAAGTTTCTAAACCCTAAACAAGTAAACAGTCATCACTTGCAATGATGACAATATTGCTATTTTTGTAACAATAGTTTCTGGTATACGGAAAGAATGCAATGATGAGTAGATCACTATTGAAACTGGAAATGGAAATAATAAAGATATATTTGGATCGTGAGTCATCGTAACGACTTTCTAAAAGGTCAACAATCTTAAATCAATATTGAGCATAACGTAGTACCTAACAGAGATAATTGTGCAATATAAGGAACTGAAATGAGAAAAAGAAACTTGAAGTTCAACTCTAGGACTCAGATAGACATCACTATACCCTTACCATAAAAGACAGGACCAGGGTATCAACACACTATTCCACAACATTTGTTCCAGCATCTATTAAGAAAATATCTAGTACAACTACTAAGGTAGATCAAAAGTAGAAACAATAGTTCATTCCAGCATATGTTCAGACTAGGGATGTTCACAGTTCGGTTTGAACGGTTCAGTCGGTTTTCAACGCCTTATAAACACCCATACTTCAGACAGAAAATATACATCTGTCTCCAGATACAATTCATCATAAAAAAAAAAGTATTTAAACCGAGGAATTCTGGCCATGCAACAATCCAACCTACAAATCAGTATCTTGAGAAATGGACCTTCATCCCCAGTATTTATTCAGGCTGTCAAGGGTCAAAGAAGAAGCCACAACATAAAGTCTATGAATACTCATCCTCAGGAAATACGAGAGTGACACATTACTTCCTAGTTTACATTCATGTTCAAAGAAAGAAAAAAACTTGCGGGAACGACCAATATGCCTAGAAAACATTAAACAGCCATGGAATTACAAAAACTTCTAGACTAAATTTGTTTACAATTATCTCATATCCTACCTGGTAAATAAGACCGTTTATGTCTATCCTACATCAGATCCAACATCAATGATAGACATGGTATACTTGAAATGTGCTCTGGGTATGCTTTTAATGCCTCTGAACTCACATTCAAATATTCTACGCT
Organism: Helianthus tuberosus; assembly: GCA_030545235.1. Classification (NCBI taxonomy): domain Eukaryota; kingdom Viridiplantae; phylum Streptophyta; class Magnoliopsida; order Asterales; family Asteraceae; genus Helianthus; species Helianthus tuberosus. The sequence continues at coordinate 129,040,078 of CM060408.1, forward strand.
ACACATGAATGCAGTTTGTTTGGCGGATCCCCTCATTCCATAGTACGAGATGCAATTGCAGATATTCTTTATCTTGTGGGAACACATACCTTAATTGACATAAGATAAGAACTTAACTACACGGCCCCTATACGTTGGTGTTTCTTTAAATGATGCTACACATGATATCTTTCTCATTGCCATTGGAAAACAAAAGAACCATTTTAATGTAACATGGCTCTTGTGACATCCCGGATGGATTTCAGGGATAGCTATGGCTCTAGAGCTAGACATTTTGAGTTTCTTCAAGATGTCATTATGAAGTAAAACGCAAAAATAGATTTTGTTCAAAACTAAAGTTGTGAACAGGTAAATTGCAATTGCAGATTACGGCTTACCCGGGAAAGAATTTTCTCATTTCCGTGAACTTGAACAAAAACACGAGATGTTAAATTTGAGAAATCCAATTAATGAATACCGAATGTGAGTTAACATGAGTCATATGAATAGACTATCATCAACCTAACGACTAAAGAGACTAAGTAAGTAGATTATAAGTCTATTTGAAATTTTGAACCTAAATAAATAAATAAATAAAAATAAAGTATACATAATAATTATAATAACAACAGATTAGAGCATGGAGGGTGAAGGAAGCGAGAAAGGGAAAGAGAGAGTATACTTGCAACTGATTGTGAATAACATCCAGCTTCAATTCCTGAAATACAATATCAGCAAGAAAAAAGCTTATCATTTACACCACAAATCACCTTAGGCAATAGTATTCAAAAGTAGCTCCTTGCAAACCAAAAGTAAAAGTAAATCTTTGAGTTTGCTAATTCTAACATTCAGCTTTTAATATTATAAATTCCCAATAAAGTTTCAGGTTTTTAAATTTTAGTTTGCTCTTTCATTGTAATGCCCTTCGACTATTTAATCTAACACTTCTTGATTCATCCATAAAGCAAGTTAAGTCATTCGACAAATGAAAGCAAATTAACACTCTGTTATTGAGACCGAAGGAGTTAATATGCAATCATACTTGATCCTGGAGTGCTTCTTTAAGCTGGGAAATCAATGAAGTCCTAGTCCTTTCTGCAGTTTCAAGTTGGTTGACACAATCTTTAAGTACATTTTCCTGCTCCTGGATTTCATCTAGCAATGAAGATCCCGGTACAACTCCTGAACAACACAAAACATAAATGAATTCCTTAAAAAGCCCATGTTACACAAATGTCTTAAAGTTTAGGAAGCGTATCAACTATGCAGTTAATATCGGTGGGATACCGGTTACCGGCCCTTCACAAAAATATCCGTGTCAAATATCAGACCGGCATATCTGTTCCGATGCAATATTGGCCGATATTTGACCAGTGCTGACCGTTATTATGGATGCCTTGGTTGATGTGGAGTCGGAGGAAGACTCCATGGCTTACGATTAGATCATGTTTCAAATATTGGCACTTTTGAGTTTTGATATTACTATTAATATTATGTATGTTTTATGTTTTATATGTTATATGTGTATATATATAAATTCTGCATGATATTAAAATTACCGATATCCCACCGCGATAACCTATTATCTCAAATATCCCGATATTTGATTTTGGACCGCTATAACTGCATATCGTATCAATGAAGGAAAATAGTAATTAATATTAAACAGCCTGCATCACATAAATCATAAATCAAGAAAATATACTTAAACCTAAAATCTTGTAAAGTGAAATAGAGTGATAGAGAAGGAAAAGATGCATGTAATATGTAAGAATCATTGACCAACAGTCCAATACAAACAAATAAGATAATGAAGATATATTTACTTTACCTTGACTTTCAATATCTCTCTCCAAATCTCCGAACCTGCGAACCGCACTTTCACAGTTGTTTAACGCGGTATCTTCAGTAGCATTCTCATCATGTACCAAATGGAAAGCAGTCATTATCTTTTCGGGGAGACCTCCAACAGCCAATTTCTGAAAGTCCATAACATAAACAAAGTTTGATACCGAATAACGAATGAAGCCAAAAGATATCCCAATATGTCAGGAATGAAAAAAGATATGGTACTCACAAGTCTTAATGAGTTGGCATCCCTTTTCACTATTTTGATCGGGTTAGAGTTGGAGGTCTTTCCATTGCTAGTCAACTGAGTGGGAGGACTTTTACCAAGCATTTCGTCTTTCAAATTTTGAACACGTGATCCAAACACCCTCCTTTCGTCCCATATGCCAACCTTTTAAAGTAATGATACCACGTTGTTCAAAACGCATAATAGTGGTCGAATTAATAAAATAGATATAGCGTATAGCAGGCTACAATACATAGTTGTCAATAGCGAATAGTGGTCAATAACGACATAACAGTGCCTGCTATTTCGTGTTTAGCGATAAGGTAGTTAAAACTTTAAGAAATAAAAAAATAACTATTTATAATTTTTATAAAAATATAATGTTAATTTTATACTTTTTATGTATAACTTCATAAGTTTAAAGACCAAATGTAAACTAGTGAAAATAGAGGGGGTTAAATGTTAAAATACACAAACTGATACACTTTTTATGTAAAATTTTACAAGTTTTAAGGACTAAATGTAAACTAGAGAAAGATAGAGGGTTAAGTGTTAAAATATATAAAGTTACTTAACCCCAAAAAGCTAAAATCGCAAGAAACACGCAGCCGCTCTTCTTCCTGGTTTCCGGCAGAAGTTGCAGCACCGGCGCCGGAATTCGTCGTCAGAATCAGGCTATAATCTCGCTATGGAGTCACTAATTAACAGATTGCGAGATATGGGCGATACGTTATGAAGCGCTTATTGACAACACTCCTGCTATAATTTGTTAACGCAATTGAACGTACACGCAAAAGAAAAGACGATTAAGATAGAAAAGGAAACTACCAGTCTTGATGCTGCATTCTTTCCATTGTCGTCACCGTGTTCGTTAACATGCTTGAGGGCGGAAGGCATGACTCTCCAGAATTCATTTACGAACTCGCTGCCCTTTCGCCTACTATTTTGCAAAATGTCATTGGCCAAATACAGAAAAGAAACATGCTGCTCCCGCTGAGCAGATTTAAATGATTTATGCCATATTTCAACAATCTGTTTGGCTTTCTTCCTTTGTGAAATACACGAACGAGATAACGCTGATTAAGAATTAAGGTAAACCATGGAGACAAGACCAAAAAAAAGTTATATCATGAGTTCAATGAGTAACACAATAGGACAATGTTATTGCAATCTATTGTTTGTATAGAAATAATAATGTAGGACAAAGCAAATGTAAGGACTTAACAGCCTAAGTGCCGAAGGAAGTCAATGTTGAATAACAAAAGTCAACTTTAAGAACAAAAAGTTCAAGTCTTGAAGATATTGAGAAAGCAGACGAAAACACCAGATACAGATATTAAAGTTATAGTATGACGAAAAAAATCCACTTGACTTTTAAAAACAATGTGTTAAATGTATAATAAATCCATATGCCTCTATTCGGTTAAAAAAATTCAATTCCACCACTAATGATTCAGTTAAACTGGACATGCGACTATAGCCACATGATATATACTTGAAATACTACTCTTGATGGAGTATCAAATAACGGATGGTTAACAAAATTAAAGGTCATCAATGCTTAACAAAAGTAAAGGTCATCAAAAGGATACACTCTATACTTTGTTGAGAGCTATTGAGTTTAAACAGCTTGTCTGATAACGCCTGTGCATCAAAAACATCATCACTCATCTTGCTAGCTATGTAACTAGATTCAAAGTTCCTGCAAATCACAAATAAAAATAGTGATTAATATCATAACTTAAACTACGCTATTCAACTTATATGGAACAAATAGATAGCAAGTAGCAACCATCAAAAACACGGTAAACACAGGTAAGAAGAAACATCAGGGTTTGTCAATATGTCAGATTTTTAGTTATATTCAGTTTTTTCTACTTCCCCTAAAGTGAGTTCATACCATGACATAAAGCAAGATATTACGTTATTATTTAGCATAGTTCTTAGTGCTTACCATTATCAAGTGCTGACACAAAATTATGCATCATGAAGCACAAAATGTTGAAGCATGTAACATCGTTGACGCATTCCCTCATGGCCATAATAATGACAACAAAAATAGAATGATAAAATAAATCTTCGAGTGCTATCCCAGATTAGTTAGCACTGGAATAAGATAACATACCCTTATTTTGTATTCCTAAGGAATACTTTCTCTGCACCCTACAAATACGCAATGATAATTACACCACACGTATACTCATTATTTTGCTAAATTCTATGGTTTTGACCCAATTTTTTCTACCTTCATTCACAATTTTCTAATTTGTATTTTGTGTGAAAATAAATGTCGAATAAATCATTTTGTTATCTTTAGAGGATTCTTCAACCAAATTTCCATGGCTTCATTTGGGATCATCATATATTGTACTATCCAATTCTTCATCCCAATGAATTGTTTTGGCAAACTTTCTAGATTAATGTTGTATATAAGTAGTGTAAAGTAAACACTTCTGAGTTGAAATTGTCGGTGTATCCTCCACTCAACATCATGGCATATTTTTGCATGCATAACAGTTCATCTGTACATAATTCACTTTCGGCATTACAGATCAAAAAATTGGTGTTTAAATATAAACTGATAGGAATTTTGTAGCTTTCTAGTATTCTGATATCAATACAGTATTATAAATTAGAAAAAAAAATCCCTGATTCGGGAAGATAGACATAAGCCACTACAGTATCCCTCATACAGAATTTTCAGCTTCCTTGTACTCGTAAATGTCAAATAGCCTCGACTTGCAAAAGCCAAATATTGGGGCTTAAGGGTTAGTAAAATGCAACAAATCAGAAGCTAAAAAGCGATACATCATAAGTAACAACCAAACAAACCATCCGATCCAATCCTTGTCTTTACAGACAGGTCAATGGTAATTCAACCATAACCTACATTTAATGACCCTCCCCCATCCACAACAAAGGTTGCTTCCAAAGCCATAAAAAACTGTGATGCAAAGTCATAACAATGACACGAACGATGCTTAGGTTGATATTCTAGTACTACTGAAACTTTTGGTAAATATTTTGATGCACATCATTTGGTTTAATGCCTTGGTTCAGACTCACAAGTGCCACGTTGAAGATCCTGTGTCCCAAATGACGAAATCTTTTTTATTATTATTAGTATAAATAATAAACTCTTTCTTACACTGCAATCTTTGGTGAAACAATGAAATACATATGATCCTAATTTAGATTATTTGAAGAAAAGACGTATATGATCTACTCTAAGTAGCAAATAAGATAAGATATATAATATAGGAGCAGAGGTTCGAGAAAACCGAAATCACAATCAGAGAGAGAGAGAGAGAGAGAGAGAGAGAGAGAAGGAACCTGCAGCAGATAAAAGATGAGCTTCCTTCGCTGATGGAGAATACAGGAACAACTGAGTTAGGGCTCAATCGAAGCCACCACTAACCCCGCACTACAAACATATAATAATTATCAACTTTTTATTTTGGGTAAATTACATTTTCGTCCTTTATGTTTGTAGTGGATTGCAATAGATAATAGATGTCATTTAACTTCAATAATTACAGTCATAATCCTTTATTTGTAAAACTCATTACACCATAGATCATTTAGCACTAACCAGGTTACTTTTTATTGTTAAACTTAGTCATGTGAATTGCACATGAGGGTATAATTTTATTTTTACCCATTTATTAAAAAAAGGGTAAATTACACTTTTCGTCCTTTATGTTTGTATCGGATTGCAATGGATAGCCTTTAACTTCAATAATTACAGTCACAGTCTTTTTTTTTAGAAAAACCATTACACCTTACGTCTTTTGCCCATAACCTGGTTAAAATTTTCAGTTAAATATGACATGTGCAAGGCACATGAGGGTACATTTGTAATTTTACCAGTGTGTTTAATAATATACTTAAACAAATAAACCCTTTCTCAAATCTCAGTTCAGTTCTTTCTCATCTCAGTTCATCTCAAATCTCAGTCCAGTTCTGTCTTTCTCATCTCAAATGACAGTTACATATGGCGATTTAACAGCGAACACCGGATTCTGACGGAGGAAGTAGCCGGAACACTGTTTCCGGTGGTTCACGGAGGGTTTACAAGTTGAAAATCATGTTGCTGAACGGGATGACAGTATCGGTGAAGTTAGGGCTTTAGCAATTAGGTCACACTCCGTCCTTGTTCTCCACTCCTCTTTAATTACAGCAAGCAGTCCAGTCCTAATCGTAGTAAATCGTCCCTATATTTGATGGCAAGATTCTTCGGATTTGCGAATTCCGATTCCGGTGACGGTGTTTATCGAATCGTCAACCGGAATTAGGGAAGGAAGGAGGACCGAGATGACTCCGTTGACGGCGGTGGGGTATTTCATTTTCCGATTCCGGTGACGGTGTTTATCGAATCGTCAACCGGAATTAGGGAAGGAGGGAGGACCGAGATGACTCCGTTGACGGCGGTGGGGTATTTCATGCTGGCAAAATAAGCTTCATCTTCCTTGTTTGTTGATTGCACTGCTGCAGAGTGAAGATTTTTGGAGGCAAGGAAACCCTAGAAATGGAGTCGATATGTGTTTGGTTGTTGATGAACCATTCAATTAGTAACCACCTATGATTTACATTTCATAATGATGAAACAGGGTACCTTTTGGAGAGCAAAATTGACACCAAAATCGGATATGGTTTGGTTGTTGATGAACCATTATCTGTTGCTGCTATTATCCCATTCATTCTTCATCAGATTCAGCACAAAATTGACACAAATTGTGATTCTGAAACAAATTTTAGCACTGTATTTCTATGTTTTTCAAATCGTGATTCATGTAAAGGCCTAACCGGATTCGCACTACTATTGCTACCGGTTTAAAGGTGTTGCATTTAAGTCTGCAATTTTACGGTGGCGATGAGGTGCTGGGAGTGTCGAAGAGGTGGGAGGGGTGGTGGTGGTGGGGCAGTGGCGGTAGTGGAGATGGGAGATGGTCATGGTTTAGATGTGCATGTTATAGGTTATGACTGATCTGGGTTCAGATTTAGAGAGAAGAGAGATAGGGGTTTTCATTTTCAATTTGATTTGTTTTATTAATAAATTATTTTAGATAAATGAGTAAAATTACATAAGTACCCTCATGTGCCTTGTATATGTCATATTTAACTGAAAATTTTAACCAGGTTATGGGCAAAGGACGTAAAGTGTAATGGTTTTTCTAAAAAAAGGACTGTGACTGTAATTATTGAAGTTAAAGGCTATCCATTGCAATCCGATACAAACATAAAGGACGAAAAGTGTAATTTACCCTTAAAAAAATGGGTGACAATAATGTTGGAAAAAGACAATAATCTTTACATCGAGATAGTTGGTAAACGGGCAACAAGCTGCGCCGCTACCCCTTTTTGGATAGCAAAACCAAGTCTTTTAAAAACTACGTCCATAGATCTCGGGGTCATAACATTACTATGCATGACCCTTTAAACTCGACTGAGTAGGTCTACGGCCTCTGGCGCCAGAAAACCAAAAGTATCAAAAGCAAATGGGATAAATACGTGCTAGTTGTCAAGGTACGATTTCTCGTGTTTGGTCACTTTACCCGAAGCAGCCTTTAAAGCAGCCTGACCCACCGTGAAAGCACTACCCCCTAAGCCCACAAGCGGGGAAACCCCTGTTAGATCCACACAGACATGTTTTCTTCCTACCCATCCAAAGACCAGAATGTCAGCTGGTCGAAGGGTAGATCTCCCTTCCAACGGGTCAGTTAAGAAATTAACAGGTGCCTCTTTCTTCGCAGAAATACCAGCGCGCCTGAATATGTCAAAAAGAACATCCCTAACCAAATCATGTCGGTATTTGAACATCGGGAGCTCTCTACAATGAACTGCATGCTCCCCATAGTATGGACTCAGCACCTGTCGTGGACAGGGGTTGTTAAGGGTTTTACTTCACATGGTCACAGTGGTGATAATGTGTTGCGCATTCTACACTCGCAGTCATGTCGGTTGCATATGTCATTGTCGATAGCTTACTTGCTTCACATTTCTACGTGTTACATCCTGGTTATGCGTAAACGCTTTCGCTACACTATATGCTATTAAACTTGTGTACTCACCTTTACATTATATGTATTGACTTTATTTTAACGTATGTGACAGGTTGATAGGATGCTTGCTTTGATGAAACAAGTAGGAGGTCTAGAAACAAACTAAATAAATCTGAGTTGTCGAAACAATTTGCTTGTTTATGAGACTGATATTTGTAACGACTGTTTTTCTTTATATGTTATTGGTATGGGACTTTAACGTTAAATATAATGATATTAATAGTTGTTATGGATACTCGTGAACAACCTGTTTCGCTCAGTGCCACGCCCTGATGTTTCCGCCATCGGTTGGGGTGTGACAGATTGGTATCAGAGCCATAACTATAGGGAATTAGGAAAGACACGACCTAGTCTAGGTCTAATGTCTTAGAATTGACCTAGTCTATAGTCTAAGCACCAACAGACTGTCTTGTGCGAACCCAGTAGGGGTTTTGCGCGAGCTTACTCTTGACACTCTCGCTTGGAAACTACATCTTCATGCGAACACCACATACTACAGCTTCGCACGAACGAGCCTTTCCTAAGGCTGAAAACGCACTATTACCTTTCCTAAGGCAAACACAATACACACATTTTCGAAAACACTCGCATAGCACAAAAGAGCGATTTTGTCGAGATTAGGTGTGAAAACCAAGAACTCTCGACAGATTCACTCACTCTACGCGTATTTTTACTCTCAGCACGAGAATCTTTCGTTGAGTCAGGAGTGAAATCTATACCTCGACGAAATTCTCCCTCTCCATCTCGTGGTCTTACCACACTTATAGGAACAGGATTGTTAAGTTAGGGGTGAAACCCGCATCTTAACGATTAGTTCCACTCTCTATTTGGATTTTTGCAAAACTCTCACCAAAGTCTCGATGGGTTCCAATGATTTGAGTCACGTAGTAACCGAAAAGATGCGTGTCGTTCGCCATATTATGGCGAGAGCACAGTCTAGTAGGCCAAAGCGTGTACTCAAAGTCTTTGTGAATAGTTGAATCACTTTGGGTAGTCAATGCCCTAACACCCAGGGCACGCTCTGTTTTGATTCTGAGCTCGCAGCCGCCGATTCTTCAATTTTATGTGCTTTTATGTGTTTAAATGTTTATATGTTTCGATTTTGGAGGTTTTATGCGCATCCACTCTTCGCTTCACTAAACGCGCACAGCTCGCACAACACTCTTAGCTCAAAACGCTAACAAATCGCAGTAAACTAATCGCTCTCGCTACGCTACACTACCCGCTATACTACTCGCTTACGCTACTCGCTATCGCTACTCGCACTCGCTACTCTCGAACGCGCTTCACGAAACTTGAAAAATAGGTGAATACGTGCAAAATATGTAGGTGAATACGTGCAAAATAAATGCTTACGTGGACTACGTGCTTATGTGCTTACTTGCTTATGTGGCTACGTGACTATGTGCCTATGTATTTGACGTGTTACTTAGCTTTACAACAACGAAGGATGTTTTACGATACGCTAGGTTTTTCAAAACGTAACCTGATATAATCGAATCTTGTCTAAAATCATACGACGATGTATGCTGCAGACAATGTCTTCCCTTGGTTCTCACACTCGCTGAAACGCTCAAAGAAGCAGAGATGACAAGCGCACCGCTTCTCTCATCGCCAATGAAATGGCTAAAGTCATACCTCAGATCGTCAGCGAGATCAACGAGGTCAGTAGCAAGCCGTCTGTCGAATCTAAGAGCGACTCTCCGAAACCGCCTTTCAGCTTTAAGCAATTCAAGTCCTGTGGTCCTGCTAACTTCACTGGTGAAGATGGGCCCAACGCCATGTTTCAGTGGTTTGACTCGATTGAAGTCACCCTTCATCAAAGCGGATGCCCAGACAACCTCCGCACTGTGAATGCTACTGGAGTCTTCTAGTCTAGGGCACTGGATTGGTGGACTGTTGAACGCAACAGGCGAGGTAACGATGCAGCCTATGGACTCTCCTGCGAGGAACTGAAGGAAGTCATGATGAAAGAATTATGTCCCCCACATGAACTCCAGAAGCTGGAAAACGAGTTCTGGGGTATCAAGCAAGAAGGAGGTGATAACGCTGGTCTCACCGCCCGTTTTAAGCAGCTCAGTATCATCTGTCCCGGTCAAGTGTCAACACCGGACATCACGATCAAGAAATACATTCGCGCTCTACCCGATTGTGTTGCCAATTTTGTTCAAGCAGCTAAACCTGCTACCATTGAGGAAACTTACTAGCTCGCCACTGAGATTAATGATAAGCGAGTTTTGGCTGGTTATTTCAAAACCTCAACCAAGAATCTCCACCAGGTCACTGCAACTCCCGCTACTGAAACCGCAGCACCTCAAGTCTCGAAGTCTTCACGCCAGAATCGCAAGCGCAAGGGTAACAACAACAAGAACTGTGCTGCTACCGCCGCTCCTCTCAACGATGTACCCGTCCAACCTAACCAGAATCAGAACCGACAAGTTGCCGCACCTGTGACCAACACACCGCCTGCTAAGCCTGCATACACTGGTCCTCACCCTTTGTGCCCTACTTGCACCTACCATCACCCAGCTGGGATAGCTTGCCGTTTCTGTGTCCACTGCAATCTCTACGGACACTACACAACGAACTGTCGCACTGGCTCATGCCAGCAAGCTCAAGCTCAAGCTCCTCCAGCTCTACCAGCTCCACTCCCCGCTCCTCAGGGTAACCAAGCAGCTCCTGCTCCCGCTGCTCATGCATGAGCCTGCTTCTCATGTGGTGACCCTAACCTCTTCGCTAATGTCTGCCCGAATCGAGTTGTGAAACAAGAGCCGCAGCAGCCACCACCACAACAACAACATCAACAGCAGCAGCAGCAGCAACCACAACAAGCAGCCCGCGGAAGAACTTTCAACATCAACGTCAACAGCAGCAGCAGCAGCAACCACAACAAGCAGACTGACAACAATGTTGTCAATGGTACGTTTCTCATTAACGATATTTATGCTTCGTGTTTGTTTGATACTGGAGCCGATAACTGTTTTGTGTTGTTTGAATTCGAAAAGCTCCTAAATTGTAAACGCGCTAACCTCCCAATGACGTTCGACGTAGAAATTACCACCGGAAGAACCGTCACCGTTAGCTCTGTACTCCGTGATTGTACTCTCGAACTTAACAATCACATCTTCCCGATCGATCTTATTCCGATGCAGCTTGGTAGTTTCGATATCATAGTAGGCATGGATTTTCTTCGTGAAAATCGTGCTGAAGTTGTTTGTTTCGAAAAGATGATTCGTTTTTCTCTTGCTAATGGCAACCAACTCTGTGTTTATAGCGAAGTATCTTCGAAGGAACTAAAACTCATGTCGTGCATTCAAGCAAGCAGGTATATCCGAAAGGAATACATGGCTTTCTTAGCACACATCGTAGTAGCGGAGAAGGAAAAGAAGCCAATGGAAAAGGTACGTGTGGTTCGTGATTTTCCTGCTGTCTTTCTTGATGATTTACCTGGTTTACCCCCGTCTCGTGATATTGATTTTCGTATCGACCTCATTCCTGGAGCTAACCCTGTTGCTAAAGCCCCTTATCGTCTCGCTCCGTCTGAAATGCATGAACTTTCGAGTCAACTCCAGGAATTACTTGATAAAGGCTTCATACGCCCTAGCACATCTCCTTGGGGCGCACCTGTCCTTTTCGTCAAAAAGAAGGATGGATCGTTCCGAATGTGCATCGATTATAGGGAACTCAATAAGCTTACTATCAAGAATCGCTATCCTTTACCCCGAATCGATGATTTATTTGATCAATTTCAAGGCGCTACGTGTTTTTCTAAGATCGATCTACACTCCGGTTATCATCAGTTATGAATTCAGGAAGAAGATATCCCTAAGATCGATCTACGCTCCGGTTATCATCAGTTATGAATTCAGGAAGAAGATATCCCTAAGACCGCTTTTCGAACCCGTTATGGCCATTATGAATTCGTCGTTATGCCCTTTGGTCTTACCAATGCACCCGCTGTTTTCATGGATTTGATGAATCACGTGTGTAAGCCCTTTCTCGACCGCTTCATCATCGTGTTTATCGATGATATCCTTATCTATTCGAAGTCGAAAACTGAATACGCGCAACATCTTCATTTGGTCCTCGAGCTTCTCCAAGGGAATCGCCTCTACGCCAAATTCTCCAAGTGTGAATTTTGGCTTGAGGAGGTTCTATTCCTCGGTCACATCATCAACAGTCAAGGTATTCACGTCGATCCCGTGAAGATTGAAGCAGTTAAGAGTTGGATTACACCGAAAACCCCGTCCGAAGTTCGTTCTTTTTTTGGATTAGCGGGTTATTACCGTCGATTTATCGTTGGTTTCTCTAAGATCGCCATCCCACTTACCTCTCTTACACATAAAGACAAGACTTTTGTTTGGGGAACCGAACAAGAGGATGCCTTTCAAACTCTCAAGCGTCTGCTCTGCAACGCTTCTGTACTCGCGCTACCTGATGGAAACGACGACTTTGTAGTCTATTGCAATGCCTCTAACCTAGGTCTTGGTTGTGTCCTTATGCAATGAGATAATGTTATCGCGTACGCCTCTCGTCAGCTCAAAATCCACGAGAAGAACTATACAACCCACAATCTTGAACTCGGTGCAGTTGTTTTTGCGTTAAATATTTGGCGACACTACCTTTATGGTTCCAAGTGTACGGTCTTCACCGACCATAAGAGCCTACAACACATCTTGAACCAAAAAGAGCTGAATATGCGCCAACGCAGATGGGTTGAACTTCTCAACGATTACGACTGTGAGATATGCTACAACCCAGGCAAAGCAAATGTCGTTGCCGACGCTCTTAGCCGACAAAGCTATTTACATAGCATTCGTAATGTTCAAGCCCAACACAACCTCGAAGCCCTAATTCGCGACGCTCAGCACGCATTCTTCATTGAGAATACCTTAAAAGAAGAAATGAAGTGTGGTGCTGAAACTTAGCTTGTCACCAAATCAAACGGTATCTATTACTATCTCGATCGCATTTGGATACCAAGTCGCAATAATCTCCGAGAGATTTTGCAGACTGAAGCCCACAAATCCCGATATTCCATTCATCCCGGTGCCGACAAGATGTACTGGTGGCCTGGAATGAAGAAGGATATCGCTCTTTATGTTTCGAAGTGCCTGACTTGTTCGAAAGTCAAGGCTGAACATCAACGACCCTATGGCTTACTCGTACAACCCGAGATCCCGATGTGGAAATGGGAGAGTATAGCTATGGACTTCATTATGAAACTTTTACGCACGCCATCAGGTCACGATAGCATTTGGGTTATCGTTGATCTTCTTACGAAATCCGCTTACTTTTTACCGATACGAGAATACTATAAGGTTGGACGATTAGCACGAATCTATCCGACGAAGTCATTTGTCAACATGGGACGCCTCATGATATCATCTCTGACCGCGATGGTCGATTTACCTCACGCCTTTGGGAAACTTTTCAATCCGCTCTCGATACAACTCTTAATCTCAGTACCGCTTTCCATCCCCAGACCGACGGTCAGACTGAGCGCACGATTTGCACCCTTGAAGACATGCTTCGTTCGTGCGTTATAGACTTTGGTGGTAACTGGGATTCGCATTTACCTTTAGTCGAATTCTCGTACAACAACAGTTATCACTCTAGCATTCAAATGGCACCGTTTGACGCATTATATGGAAGAAAATGTCGATCGCCTATTGTATTGCACGAGATCGGAGATGCGCAAATTACCGGTCCTGAGTTATTGCAAGAAACGACTGACAAAATCCTCCAGATACGAGACAATCTCTTGAAAACTTGGAGTCGGCAAAAGAGTTATGCCGACAAACGCCGCAAGCCCCTTGAGTTCGAAGTTGGCGATCACGTACTCCTAAAGGTTTCACCTTGGAAGGGGGTGATCCGATTCGGCAAGAAAGGAAAGCTAGCGCCTCGATACGTTGGGCCCTTTAAGATTCTGTAAAGAATTGGCAAAGTGGCCTACAAACTCGAATTACCGGAGGAACTCAGCAACGTACATCCGACTTTCCACGTTTCGAACCTCAAGAAATGCCTAGCCGAAGAAAACCTGCATGTTCCCCTTGAGGATCTACAAGTTAACGAAACTCTACACTTCGTGGAAAAGCAAGTAGAAATCATGGACCGAGAGACCAAGAAACTCCGACGTTCACGCATTCCTATAGTGAAGGTTCGCTGGGAAGGAAAACGCGGCGCCGAGTTCACTTGGGAACTTGAGAGTGATATGAAAGCTAAATATCCACATCTCTTCGTTACGACTGCGCCTTAATTTCGGAACGGAATTCCCTAAAGTAGGGGAGGCTGTAACAACCCGACCTTTCAGGTCGTTATAATAAGAAATGGCAGATCTATAATTACTTGCTTAATTAGGGCTTATTTCTTACTTAATTACCTTGTACTCTTGAGATTTTGATTATCACTAACGGGTCAACGATATTTTTAAACTTTGTTTTACAATGCATTCACAACGCTTATTCAAAATGCAGTTATCGCGTTTAACGTTATTACAATGCATACTATTTAAACGCATTTTATCGCATATCGCACTGCATGTTTATACTAAACGCTATCACATCGCAATCCAATCGCAACCTCATCGCAACGCTCACTCGCAACTCGCTTAAACACAACGCAACGCTTATCAAGCGAAACGAAAATTGGAAAACTAACTCCATCAGTCGTCTGATCGTATGACCATTCGATCAAATGATCATCTGTTCGGATGACCATCCGATCGACTGGCCATCCGACCCGCACTCTCCACCGCTTTATCTCCTCTCACCCTATAAATACTCACCTGTCACATCATTGTTTACTGATGTGACAACTCTATCCGACCTAACTCGCTCCCAGCTCGTTCTCAAGCACATTTCACTCGATTCAAGGCTATTTTCGTAAGTTTTCTTCTTAAATCTTGTACTTCCATCATCACTACACATTTTCTCATCATCTTCTCCATCAAAATCACTGATTTCCACCATGAAATCACCTGATTTGGACTTCTTTAAGGTGACGTCATCTAGGTTTCTCATGAAAACTGTAGTGTGGCATCATCTCATCAAGATTTATTCAGATCTAAAGGATTTCCACACTATTTTACATAAATCTCACCGAGATTTCAACACTTGTCAACTGATTCAAACTTTTCTTCAACATTTCTTCACTTTTCACTCAAAACCGATGGAATCTAGACTCATTCAGGCTCTCTACTCATTCTCTAGTTGAAGAACCGGTCCGAGAACGAATTTCCACTGGAGAGACGACCGATTCACGAGTTGGACATGATACTCCATCAAGAATAGTTAGGCTGGTCGAATGGGGTTATTCCCATACGATCGGCTGAGCTGGGCCGTGGTGTGTTTCCGTTGTTTAACACGTCGTCATGCCGTCTCCATCAAAACCCAAACTTTTAACTTAGAAAATTTTACAAATTTTCAAAACATCAGATCGCCGATCAAATAGCCATCTGATCGGATAACCATCCGATCGAATGACTATTCGACCAGGTGACTTATCCTTTACAACTTTCAACACTTAAACAATTTGATCAAAACTTCAAACTACCAAATTTCCACTCGAATAGCCATCCGATCGAATGGCCATCCGTCCGGATGACCATCCGTCCGGATGACCATCCGATCGAATAACTTGATTTATATTACAACAAAAACTTCAAAAGTTTCAAAACGATTTACAAACACACTCACCCCATCGAATGACCAACCGTTCGAATGGTCATCCGTCTGGATGACCATCCGTCCGGATGACCACCTGATCGAATGGGTTCTCATCCGTTCGACTCACCATTTGACACTTATCTCATCCGACACGCTGTTACGCAATGTTCAACGCTTATGCTATCGTTCTATGATCAGGCTAACTCCAACGCGCTCCCTTCAATCCAAGGCTGTGTTTATTTACTAAACACATACTGTGAGTATACTCGAACCCTTTTTCGCTTAACGCACTTTTGGGTGTTACATACGTTATCTATATCAAATCACATCAACACACAACGTAAACACTTTTAACGCTAACCGCTCTCGCATGTTATACGTGGCTCGATGAATGCTTGTATGTTATGTTTACACAGTGATTGTTGCTTGACACCTTAGCAACGATAGTACTAGGGGTGTGCAGAATTCGTTTCGAATTCGAAAAATTCGAAATTCGTTTAAATTCGATTCGAATATAAAAATTCGTTTCGATTACAATAATTCGAATTCGAATTCGATTCAATTCGAGTCAAGTAAATCGAATACGAATCGAATACGAATTTATAATTTCAAATTCGATTCGATTCGAAATTCGAATAAAAATTATACATTTTTATTTATTATTTTTATATATAATACATATATAACTTTTATTAGGCTATACTATAAATTATTTTCAATTTTTTTTCCAAGTATTAAAATTACCCATTACCAAACCTGTGACACCTGTGTCACTTCAACCATCATACAAATACCAAACCAATGAAATATTGTATTTCATACTTGGGATTTGTATAAATATGTGTATCATTTGCACATAACAATTCTTGTTCGATTTCGAGCTTTAAATCGCTTTCTGGAAGGTTATACGCGAACTGATGCGTAAATATAACCAGTTTAATGGAACAAACACTCCGGAACAGTGACATAGGCTTAACATACCTTAAATAACCTTTAAATAACTTAGAACCAAGTTTTGGATGGTTTGGTGTGTTGAAATAAAGTTTATTCGATCGCAGGGACTATTTGTGTCAAACTGCGAAAGTATGCCGATTCGTGTGGTAACTGTCACACCCTGACTTTTGCGGAAGCGTGATTATGGTGTGACTTACTTGTTATCATTGCATTCAACCATATCAAACAACTATATGATAAAACCAAAGATTTGTCATCCATAAAAAGAGTTAAAAACATAATAACATTGTCTAAAACGTAGACTTCAAATTTAAGTTTTACAAACCATATAAATTGCGTAAAAGTTCGCTAAGGCTTAGAGTTTAGTATTTTGAGTTACGTTACTTATATTGTTCCGCTTGATAAATATTTGTTCGTTCAATGTTCTAGTAAATTTTAGTCTTAAAAAGTAAATATTTACTAAGTGTTAGAATTTTCGGAAAATTTCGCCATAGCCTCCTTTGTAAATAGGGGTGTCCATGCTTAAAAACATATCATTTTCTTTTATATAAAACCCGTAGAGTGTTCCCACATAGCCAACCCGACAATCATACATGCAATGCCCTATTTACGTCTTTTCAACTTTATTAAACCAAACAGGACTGTTTTCGAGTATTAAAATAAAATAGTTATCCTTTTCCAAAAATTCTCAAATTTTTACAGAATGTCATATATAATCCACGATTTATTGTGTAAAAATTTCGGGGACCAGTTCATTACCAATTTTATATAAAAATTCTTTTACCCGACTGCAATCAGATTTGTTACATTCTGATTGCAGTTTTACGGAAAAATTCACTAAAAATCAACCGTAAGTCCGATCGACGAACTTCCAGTTGGAGGGTCACGGAAACAACAGTGACCATCTACAGTAAAAATTCCATGAGCTGATTCTGCTCAGGTTTTAAGTTTTGACTCCGATTACAACACACTTTTTCAGCAGAAATATTTCAGCTTGAGCTGCTGTCTAAAAATAATTCTTTAAAAATAGTAAACGATCTCGAAAAATTACGATTCCAGTGCCGTTTGTTCGGTTGTTCAAAATTACACAATTTAGACTCCAGAAAGTCAGTTTTTCGATTAAAAATGTCCCTGTTACAGCCTGTTGAAGTTGGCTGGAAATTTCAATCAGCATGTTTATTTCAGGTTTAATGATTCTAAAAACATATCAACGAGTGTCCTAACCTTGATTTGTTAATAACTTGATGATCAAACATGGTGCATGTATTATCCAACCTCAAACCAACCTGATTTTAACCTCAAACAAACTTTTTATGTGGGGTTTTTATGCAGAATTTTAAGTTCAACTTTTTAGTGTTCATCTTCTTGTGATTTGAACAAACAAACGTCATGCTTCATATTTTGACTAAAATAAGATGGAACAAGGTGTAGAGACTTACTACTAGCACAAGGCTAGGGTAGAAATCTAGTGAAGATGATGGTGAGAAAAAGTATGGTGAAGTGACTAGAACAAGCTCTCTTGAAGTTCCTTCAACTTGCTACCTTCATGAACCACCTTCAATGCTTGAATGAAGAGCTTGTAGTGAAGAAAATGGAGGATGTGAGAGGTGGTGGTGATGAAATCGGTTATGGAGAGAGAGGAGAGGGGGGTGAGCCGAAAATAAGAGGGAGGAGGGAGGAGGGTTGAGTGTGGGTTTAGAGAAAATGATGGGCATATCTTGGAAACATGCACCCTCCAACCCTGTTGTCATCATAGCCTAACTCTTGGCCAATAAGGGTTAAGATTCCCTTTACAAAAATCTAAACAAAATATTTTTGATGATTATGGCAGATTTTTGGTTGGGGGGGGGGGTAAAGTGAAAGTTTTTGTTAACTAATAGGTATTAAGTTAGAAGGTTAAGGGTATTTCCAAGTATAGTGGGTGTATGTCATGTTTACAAGGCGTATGGGGATTTTTGTGACCGTAATTAATTAAGAATGATAAAATAATATTTCTGACAATATTTTGGTGTCCCGGGTAATGTCTGGTTGTTCGGTTACGTAACGTTCCGTTAAAGTGTTAAATTGTACCGTATAGCGTCTTTTATGCATCTTTCTGTAACGAAAACATTCCTGGCACTTATGAAAGTATACAGGACCACTCTGCTATATTTGTATATTCTACTGGTATAATAAAATGCTGAATTTAATAAAAGAAAGCAGAATTCTGTATTTAAAGTGTGTTTTAGGCACTTCCCGGCATTATATCTATCACTTAATGACGCAGTCTTATGGTCCTCACTTCCCTACACTACAAACCAGTGTAGTACTCTATCCCTGGCTCATACTGGCCATAATAATATTGCCTGTCTAAGTTCTGGTATTGTCAGCATTATTTCTGAATCAACCGTTCAGTGTGTCAACTGTGCTGAGTGCATCAAGTATGTCACTAATGTAGGTGTGTAATGAATGGAGTGACTGTATAAAATATGATGCATGTATATATGATATAGAATCATAGAGCAGTTTAAATCATCAGTTGTAATCAAGCACAGTCATTAAGCACATAATCGAAATTAATTAATTTGTACAGTACCTGAAATTTTGAGGGTTGTCACATTCTCCCCCCGTTAAGAAAATTTCGTCCTCGAAATTTGTACTACCTTAATTCCTAATTCCTTAGGGTTTCGTTGTGCATGTATGTATGAATAGTACCGAGGTAGATAATCATTAAACCAACTCAAACCTTATTCACATCAAGTGAGTCTAGAATATATATATAACATCACAATTCCAATAGTTAAAAGGTATGTGCTTATAGCATTTAATGTCAAGGGTACAGTACGCATTTGGCGTATAGTCTAGTGTAATCCAGTTTGCAGTGTTCCACGAAAGAGGAGTTTTGTCCAATAGAGTTTTCAAATGATTGGTCATTGTATGCAAATTTTCACAAACCATAGCATCCGCTATATGAACTCAAAATCAACTTGGAGATGAAAATGACCCGCCAACTGGCGAATAAGTAAATGATAAGGATTTGTGTGTTGACATTCTCGAATTGTGAAAATACACCGAATGAAGTACAAGCGAATCTGATGTATCATTGTCTAAATTTGTAGTTGCATCAGAAATGTTTAAATGACAAGTCAAACAAGAGTATATATAGTTTTGTGAAACAGTTAACCATAATTAGCACAAGCTAGTAACACCACAAGGTGCCGAAATGACGAGATTCAATAATAATGGTGACTGAACAAGTTCACCGTGCCAGAAATCAAATGATAGTGTATCGAGACAATCTGAAGATTTGGTTTACACAATGTCACAAAGTTTTTAGTTAAATACGGAACATCAAAGAGCCACTGCTTTTGATTGAAGGTGAAAAGCATTAAGTATGGCAAGGTATTTGATTGACAATGAAAGTATCGTTAGGAGGTACATTGTGCTTATGAAATGGATATATGTACCGTTGCCTTAACACACAATTGCGTTGAGACCGCTTTGATCGTGAAGATCCAAAATGGATTGTTAACAACCAAATAGGGAATTGAATTTCGCGTACGTAGTGAGTAATCAAATTAGCGCAAGCTTCAGTTTTGTGAAAATATCACCGCAAGGTATCGAAACAAATCAAACGTTTTAGTGGAGTCGTAGCCCAACCAAATCTACTACGACTTGAAATGAAAGAATCTCTGCAAAAATAGTTGAATATGATGCTCCCAATACATCATATAGTATTTCAAATTGATCCTGTGAACTGGATAAGTTCAAGCAATTGAACTTGGTTTCAACGTAACCCGGCAATAAACGTATGAATCAACAAAGGAATTCTCGGCATGGTAGCAAAAATAAACCATGACTGTAACTTGAAAGAAAGCGGTTTCAAGAAAGTGCATTGGCTTGGTAACAAAAGAGCCAACAACAACAATGATGTAGGTCACTCGAATCAGGAATCAGTAATTAGGCTTAGCAAAATGATATGTAAATTCCAATGAAGTGTTTATTCCAAACGAAATCATATGCGTAGCATGATGCATGTATGTCAGGTAAGTTTCCTAGAAAAGGAACAACGTGTATCTGCTAAAGTGATGAAATGACCAGCTATCGAAGCAAATGTGTGTTCGCTCTCAGCGAGAAAGTTAATGTGATGCAACTACCATTAAGGGGAGTAGAGATGCAAACATCTACTCGCCAGGAGTGAAAGAAATCCAAGTACTCTCTGTTTGGTCAACGGAACTGGCATATGCGCCAGGTTAATGATGGTTGATTTAGTTGACAGATATGGTTCCTAAATAAAAACTCTTACGAGTTTGGACTTGGGTTCTCAAAGGTCCTAAATATATGTTTTCTAAATCCTCCAGATTTCGTATCCCGTCTAGACTGGTTTGGGCATTGTGTAGGAAGCACTATTTTTGTGTATGCCTAAGAACAAGTCGTTGTCCCATAATTTTTCCTCGGAATACCTCCTCACTGAATTAACCGCCAATGACACTCGATCGTCGATCCGTCGTGTAATGGTAGTCGGACCCTCACAGTTAGTCAAATAAGTAATTCGTCAATCCTTAGCAAGAGCCACCGACCCTGGTTAGCTAGCTCGTCCGACTTCCTATCATTTGAAAGTCATCGTCCTTTTCCTTGATGAGCGGAACTGAGGTTACCCAAAATGGAATTTGGTTTGTTATCTTCCTTCTCTATTTACTACTGAAACTACACTGTCAATCCTTGCATCTCCGAAAATGTAAGTCGCTAAGATGCATCGATTACAGGCGCGACGCCTGGAATCAAATAGACGCGCAACTCGACTAATCGTTGAGGAGATAATCCTGGCAAGTCTTCGAGGAAGACCTTAGGGTATTTCCTTATCATGAGAATATCTTCACGCTTTGATTCTTCGGCTCCTCCTGCCCCCGACATGAGCCAAGCATGCAACACATCCTTTATGCAATATTCTTCGTGCCTTCAAGCAATTTTGTAATTTGCAAAGGCGTATCCCGCTTCGTGAGTCAGGATCGCTTCTTCGTCGCCATCGTGGTGCGGTTATCAATCTCCTATTGATCGTTTGTCAACCAATCCCTCCAACTACCTTCTTGAAGTCTCCCAATTTACAGGCAGTAGATCGAGCATAAACTTATGTTCTCAGGGTTCTATCCTATCGATTCCAATCACTTCGTTGGCTTCCACTAGTTTTCCGTTAGCTAGTACTATCGTGTGCGAATTATTTACTTGTTACTAAACCAAGCATACTCTTAACTTCTAGAGATGCGAGGCTAAAATTTGTAACAGTATCTAGCAGCACAAATGCATAATGTTGAGTAATATGGGACGTACCGATATCTATGCTTGGATTCCTGGCGTGCTTCCCTGGCTCTGGTGTTAGACATCTTTCCCATGATTTTTCTTAATCTCCCTTGGGCAATCTTTCCTATAGTGCCTCATGTCCCCGCAGGTATAACATCCCTTATCTTTCCCCTTTCCTTTCTTTCCACGCTTCGTCTCACGCCAACACGTTTCCCTGTTGTGTCCCACTTTGCCACAGTTGTCACACTTCCCATTTTTACATCGCCCGGTATGATGACGTCGGCATTTATCGCATTTAGGTAGTTTACCCATGTACTCTTTTCTCTTTTTGGTCTTGTTGTTGCTATTCGTCTGAGTACCCTGTTTGAAATTTGCAAACTTTCTCTTGTTGTCCCCAGATGACTCCACATGAGTCTCCTTCTTCTCCTCAGAGGTTGAAAATTTGTTCATCCTGATTGCCTCTTCAGTCAAGGCCACACTTAGATTGATGGCCTCAGCGATTGTTGCAGGCTTTGACGTCGTCACCATGCTCATGATTTGGGGTGCCAATCCCCAAATGAAACGCTCAATCTTTTTAAACTCTGGATCTACCATGTAGGGAACGATACGTGACAGAACTTGGAACTTCTCCACGTACTCATATATTTTTGGACCTTCCATCTTCAAGTTCCAGAACTCAGTTTCCACCTTCTGGCTTTCTGTCCTCGAACAGTACTTTTTATGCATTAACTCTTTCAGCTCGTCCCATGAAAAAGCATACGCAGCAGTCTCGCCCATCATCTGGACCTGGAGTTTCCACCATGACAGAGCCCCATCTTGGAATAGTCCGGAAATGTACGTGACTTGATGCTCTGGGGCGCATTTACTCGCACGCAAAACAGAGTCCGTCTTCTCAACCCAGCGCACGAAGGCTACGGCACCCCCAGTGCCGTCGAAATGTAGGGGCTGGCAGCCTAAGAACTGCTTGTAAGTGCAACCGTTGGGTGGGTTATTTCCTGAGGTACCTCCGTTGCGCTCGGAGCGCTGGGCCTCGTACTGTTCGATGACCTGTAAGACGCGTTCCTGGAATTCTGCCTCCGTCATCGGCAGAGGGTTGTTGGTGTTGGTGTTCCCTTGAGTCGACATCTTCCTAGGAGAAAGTCAGTTAGGTCAGGTCTTGTTAAGGACACGAGCACACGAGCCTCTATTTAACGAATAAGACCTCAGAGGTGAATTACATATATGTATATACGCAGCCGTTATAACATTCAATCATATATCATCGCAATTATTGCACAACTTGTAAATAGGAACGTAGCAAGTACGCATGTAGCATTATAGTTATAGTATAAATATGCGGATCAACAGCGTGCTTAGTGGGAATATAGCGACTGAGTTTTTCATTAGTTATTAGTCATAAGTATTGTCGCATGTTTAAAGATGAATGGGGCTTTCGTTATCCTCCGGCCACAATCACTGTGTCTTACAAAATTTATCACATCAGAAGGGACACAGGGTCATTCTACCCTTGCCCAACAAGTGTATTAGTGTATCAAAATTACGCAGTCAGAAGTGGTCTTCAAAAGTCTCCGCCATCCCGGCTTATCATTAGTGTCTTTACCCAAGTGTAATGTAATCCACATAAATCCAGAAACCAACTACACTGGTGATTGAGGTGGAGGAGGAAAGAAAGCAAAATGTTAATGTGCGTGAACTCCTCCGCGAACTTGTATAAACGTCAAAGTAATCAATTAATTTGCCGCTCGATAGTAAGGGAACGAGCATCAAAAGAAAAACCTGGGAAAGGCGTTATCGCAACAGATGAGAGTGTAAAAGAAGTCTTTGATAATTGTGAAGGATTAAAGTATACTGGCAATAAACAGGGTGAAGGTTGTGGTGTCAACTCAAGCTCCAAAACTTTGCGACTTATCCTCAAACTGTAGCTGTCGTTACGTGAGCACTCATTCCGTGTGTAGCCTCCATAATGTGAGGGATGACAAGGGTCTAATATCAGCATAGTGTAGCATAGGAACCAGCGAAATGGCTTGTCCAGCGTTGTAGAGGTGAAAGTAGCAATTGGTGCGGCCTGTAGAAAATGCTGCTGTAGCGAAAGGATCGTCATACGGTTGCTGGCCTGGAATACCCTTCTAGGGTGTGGTTAGGTCCTGGAAGAAAGTGATAGGCATGTTGGCGCAAAGGATGTTGGTCCTCACCGGGGCAACATTAGCGGTTAAAGGTGCAGGAACATATGTCTCAACCAATAAGGAAACCATCTGTGTAGGTACTGGGTCAGATATAAGGGGTGCAATGTATGGTAGGCTAGAAAGGAACAGGATCGTGATTACGTAAAGGTGTAGGTTCAGCAGGTGCAGCATTGGGCTTGACCCAAAAGGTGCAGAAGCTAGCTCGAGAGCAAGCTCTGGGTCGTGTAACAGTGTGGTGCCTCGAGCAGGTGATATAGCAGCAGCCATGTCGTCGTTGTCCGTGTTAGTGGTAGAAAGCTGTAATCCAGCTGTTTATAAGGTTTGCAGATATCACAGACTCAAAGGAGTCTGAGTGCATGCTAGAATCAAAGGGTAGCTTGTTAACAGGGGTCTTAAGAAGTGAAATTTGCAGCAGTGTTCTCGTCTAATCTTCTATCATCATGGGCGTCGGCAGGAGGACCATTGATAAAAACATGTCAACGTCGTCATAAATTGTTTGTCAGGTAGCCATCCTTCAGTAGAAATGTCCACATGAGGCGCATCATCGAGGATTGGAGTCTTTGTGTGCCCACCATCGGGATGACCAGTGATAGAGTGGTCATGGATTGAAACAAGAGTGACAGAAAGATTCTTGTCAGAGAAACCATCAGTAAAGATAAAGTATCACCAAAATCTGGTAGTGCGGACTGTTGGAAGTCGTCCTCGTCCTTAATCAGCATATCAGGATCACTCTCAGTGTCCGACGTAAATGTCTCTGGCGCAGTTGTAGTCTCATTATCTGTGGCGGTGGTCGTAGGGTTATCAATGTCTGATAACTCGTTCTCTAAATAGAGTGACATGTGTGCCGGTGTGTAGCTTGTATATCCATAGTAATTACTCACAATTAGTGTATGCAAACCACTACCACATATGCGTGTTTATCAATAATTAGCCATTTAGCATGTATGTAGTAAAAATGAAGGCATGTAGTCACAATCAATGTAAGCAAGTAATCATCCTAGTCTTCCCCAGACTATCCTACCCTGTCTCTCAGACTAGATTCCCTAGTCTCTCAGACTAAATCCCTGGTCTCTAAGACCATCCTCCCAATCTCTAAGACTAAATCCCTGGTCTCTAAGACCATCCTCCCAGTCTCTAAGACTAAACTATAAGTTTGAAATGTGTATTTGTGCCTTTTTGTTTGTAAAAATGTGTGTTCCCTGGATCTGGACGTTTAGTGTATGCAATGAAAACATGTTGTAAAACGTTTTCGTGAGAGCCCTAATGATCGTAGTCTAGACTCGAGAAGGAATCCTAGTTCGCTACGATCGAATCTCTGATACCAAGCTGTCACACCCTGACTTTTGCGAAAGCGTGATTATGGCGTGACTTACTTGTTATCATTGCATTCAACCATATCAAACAACTATATGATAAAACCAAAGATTTGTCATCCATAAAAAGAGTTAAAAACATAATAACATTGTCTAAAACGTAGACTTCAAATTTAAGTTTTACAAACCATATAAATTGCGTAAAAGTTTGCTAAGGACTCTTCAAAAGATATTAGTTGTAATCAAAGTTTGGAAGACATGTCTCCTCCAGGATTAAGACACACTGGCCAAACCCAAAGACCATGGATGACATCTTTATACTTAACATGACTTGAAACTCCAACGCCCGCCAGATCCATACTTAATTTCCTGAAATACATGTAGTTTGAAAAACATCAACAAAAGTTGAGCGAGTTCATATGTAGTGAGTCTGTATAAATCGTTTAAATGTGTCTGTATAAATGTATGTCATTGGTATGTAGCAATAAGGAAAAAGAAAAGTAGATCAATTAATGTGTAGCTAATACATTAATAAGTGACATGGCCTAGGAAGCACTCAAACCTGTAACGCGTATTTCGTACCGGTCCTTCCGGCGGAACGACATAGTCACCACATGCAGCCACACGCTGGCCCATGTGTGGGGCTCGCAACACCCAATAGATCTATCACTCATGCCTCTCGGTCCTTATAAAAGGATTAATGGTCTTACGATAATAGCCTATCCATTCACGTGATCTAGAAGTAAATTCCTTAGCTAATCATACCATGTAAATAAATGTCTGTAAATGTCCGTAAATGTCTGTAAATGTCTGAAAAGTCTGTAAATGTCTGTAATAATTGTAACATGTATTTCACCCCCGAAGTATAAAACTGAAAATAGTTGAGAGAAAAGGGGGACATGAACTCACAGTAGTGCGTCTTGTACCGAATCTCAAACTCTGTCTGCTACACGACAACCTACACGTACTAATGTCTATTAGACGAACGGGCCGTGCCTTGGCTTAGAGTTTAGTATTTTGAGTTGCGTTACTTATATTGTTCCGCTTGATAAATATTTGTTCGTTCAATGTTCTAGTAAATTTTAGTCTTAAAAAGTAAATATTTACTAAGTGTTAGAATTTTCGGAAAATTTCGCCATAGCCTCCTTTGTAAATAGGGGTGTCCATGCTTAAAAACATATCATTTTCTTTTATATAAAACCCGTAGAGTGTTCCCACATAGCCAACCCGACAATCATACATGCAATGCCCTATTTACGTCTTTTCAGCTTTATTAAACCAAACAGGACTGTTTTCGAGTATTAAAATAAAATAGTTATCCTTTTCCAAAAATTCTCAAATTTTTATAGAATGTCATATATAATCCACGATTTATTGTGTAAAAATTTCGGGGACCAGTTCATTACCAACTTTATATAAAAATTCTTTTACCCGACTGCAATCAGATTTGTTACATTCTGATTGCAGTTTTACGGAAAAATTCACTAAAAATCAACCGTAAGTCCGATCGACGAACTTCCAGTTGGAGGGTCACGGAAACAACAGTGACCATCTATAGTAAAAATTCCATGAGCTGATTCTGCTCAGGTTTTAAGTTTTGACTCCGATTACAACACACTTTTTCAGCAGAAATATTTCAGCTTGAGCTGCTGTCTAAAAATAATTCTTTAAAAATAGTAAACGATCTCGAAAAATTACGATTCCAGTGCCGTTTGTTCGGTTGTTCAAAATTACACAATTTAGACTCCAGAAAGTCAGTTTTTCGATTAAAAATGTCCCTGTTACAGCCTGTTGAAGTTGGCTGGAAATTTCAATCAGCATGTTTATTTCAGGTTTAATGATTCTAAAAACATATCAACGAGTGTCCTAACCTTGATTTGTTAATAACTTGATGATCAAACATGGTGCATGTATTATCCAACCTCAAACCAACCTGATTTTAACCTCAAACAAACTTTTTATGTGGGGTTTTTATGCAGAATTTTAAGTTCAACTTTTTAGTGTTCATCTTCTTGTGATTTGAACAAACAAACGTCATGCTTCATATTTTGACTAAAATAAGATGGAACAAGGTGTAGAGACTTACTACTAGCACAAGGCTAGGGTAGAAATCTAGTGAAGATGATGGTGAGAAAAAGTATGGTGAAGTGACTAGAACAAGCTCTCTTGAAGTTCCTTCAACTTGCTACCTTCATGAACCACCTTCAATGCTTGAATGGAGAGCTTGTAGTGAAGAAAATGGAGGATGTGAGAGGTGGTGGTGATGAAATCGGTTATGGAGAGAGAGGAGAGGGGGGTGAGCCGAAAATAAGAGGGAGGAGGGAGGAGGGTTGAGTGTGGGTTTAGAGAAAATGATGGGCATATCTTGGAAACATGCACCCTCCAACCCTATTGTCATCATAGCCTAACTCTTGGCCAATAAGGGTTAAGATTCCCTTTACAAAAATCTAAACAAAATATTTTTGATGATTATGGCAGATTTTTGGTTGGGGGGGGGGTAAAGTGAAAGTTTTTGTTAACTAATAGGTATTAAGTTAGAAGGTTAAGGGTATTTCCAAGTATAGTGGGTGTATGTCATGTTTACAAGGCGTATGGGGATTTTTGTGACCGTAATTAATTAAGAATGATAAAATAATATTTCTGACAATATTTTGGTGTCCCGGGTAATGTCTGGTTGTTCGGTTACGTAACGTTCCGTTAAAGTGTTAAATTGTACCGTATAGCGTCTTTTATGCATCTTTCTGTAACGAAAACATTCCTGGCACTTATGAAAGTATACAGGACCACTCTGCTATATTTGTATATTCTACTGGTATAATAAAATGCTGAATTTAATAAAAGAAAGCAGAATTCTGTATTTAAAGTGTGTTTTAGGCACTTCCCGGCATTATATCTATCACTTAATGACGCAGTCTTATGGTCCTCACTTCCCTACACTACAAACCAGTGTAGTACTCTATCCCTGGCTCATACTGGCCATAATAATATTGCCTGTCTAAGTTCTGGTATTGTCAGCATTATTTCTGAATCAACCGTTCAGTGTGTCAACTGTGCTGAGTGCATCAAGTATGTCACTAATGTAGGTGTGTAATGAATGGAGTGACTGTATAAAATATGATGCATGTATATATGATATAGAATCATAGAGCAGGTTAAATCATCAGTTGTAATCAAGCACAGTCATTAAGCACATAATCGAAATTAATTAATTTGTACAGTACCTGAAATTTTGAGGGTTGTCACAGTAACGACCATTCCGGAACTTGATCATAAGTTAAATATGCCCTAAATATCCTTTATATAGCTTAGAAATAAGCTTTGAGGTGTTTTGTGCGCTAAAATAAACTTTATTGATCAATAGGGATTAAAAGCGTCAAAAAGTGCATAAGTTTGCATTTTCACTCATATCTTACGTTCTGAATATATCCGGGCATCCAAAAATTTATGTAATCATTAAAATATTATATTTTTGTGATTGGCATGATAAAATTCCATTCATCGCGCAATTTGGATCATTTTTGCGTCCGTTACGACTTCCGTCGTAATTAACCGAACAACGCAACCGTACACCCAAACGAACCGACATCCGAGATATTTTTTAGCACATTTAAAGTTCCCTGTACTTTAACTTCATTTTAGAGCCTTGAAATGAGGTTAACGGGTCTTAAAAGTGCCAAAAATGCATTAAAATGCATGTTTTTCAAGTGCAGGGGCCTGTTTTGACATTTCTGCCAAAGTTTGCTTAGGCCTGGGACGTAAGCCCATGCTTATTCTTACGCGGCCGGTATGAGCATGCCAGACCTGCAAAACTGATTTTCCCAGCTGTTACCAGCTGTTTTAAACACTTGCAACCGGTTTTTAGCAATCTATGGACTCTTTTGGGGGCTCCCATGGTTTCACAAAACCATGGGTGCACATGTACGGTTGAGATCGAATCACGTTTTATGAGGAACAATCTTAACGGTTGTGCTAAAACTATAAATACCCCTACCCCTCATTTGAATTCTGCACATTTGATCTGATTTGGCTCTCTAAGTTGAAGTATTCACTTCATACCTGAGAGTAATCGGATCAAAACTTCCGTTCTTGGACCCGTTGTAAGTATTCTTTCGTTCTTTTACGTTTTTAGCTTAAAAGTCAAAATTTGTTTGTCTTTCTGCATTGACCAGTTTATGGTCAACACGAAGTTCGTTTGAACTTCATAACGTGAGCGTAATCACGATGGTTATAGTCCCTAGTGACTATACCTACTGATTACCACGTTATCTAGGCTTAGTGACGAGTCGTAGTTTCGGCCAAAATGCGTATTCTTGCGTATTTTGTAACCAAACTACTTTTGGGTATCAAGACCCTTTGTCTTGATACCAAATCTATTTTCAAACCTCGTTAAACATGTTTTAACATGTTTAGCTCGTCACTTTTAGATTGGTGCTTATATAGGGTCGTAAGGTAAGCGATCTAAACAATCTCTTATATTTTCAAACCCGACCCGTTTGGTCGATCATTAGGATCCGACCAAACACATTAGGTGACCATAGTTATATAGGGAATAACCTTCCAAGGTTATACCTTATGGTCACTTCGTTTAAGTAGTTGTATGATAGGTAGTATATATGCCTTAGGAAAATTACCAAAATGCCCTTTTTACGCATAAATTCATTTTAAGCATATGTAACGTAAATTTTGACATCTAAACTAATTAGGCAACATTATTAGACATGTTAAGGCATATATTACTTGTCATAGGACTAGTTAGGCGGTCCGAACGCGTTTTACGCAAACGACGCGTTAAAGTAGCGTAAGCTACCTAAACGGGTCGTAAGCACTTAGGTTAGGTTTCCTTTTAGTATGTAGGCCTTGTTAAACCATATCATATGAGTTCCCACACTCATTTGGTTTACGAGACCTCATCCTATCCGATCTTCCGATTTAGGTCCGGTTTAGTTATGTAGTTACCTATATTAGGTGCCGTTTGATTTCCGAGATCCCTCTAACTTACTTGGTAGTTGTTCAAGACTTCTAAGCACTCTCAAGTGAGTACATAGTCCCCTCTTTTACTGTTTTCAATGTTTTGGGGTGAAGCATGTGTACCTATTTATTATGTTCATGATTTCAAAGTATAATTGATTATACATATTAGTACTTATCTTTTGACAAACTGAATGATTATTTATGGTTTAAACACTGATTTTTCAAAGATTAAAAAATTAATTGTTAAATTGTACTTATTTTATGTTCACCAGACTAATTGGTAGTATGATATAGCGCTATAGGATTTGACACCCCATTCATGTTGTCATGGAATGTCAGAAACCGATATTTTATCCAAATAGGGATTGCCTTTATGGTATTTCTATAGTCTCAAAGGTGTATTTTGATGCACTAGGTCTGAATGAATTCCAAATCACATTATTTTTGTATATTTAGTTATACTCCCAAAAGTATAGTTTGATATGCTCTCATATGTGATATTGTACAAGCCAAAATATATTTTGTTAATAACCAAAACATAGTTTAATATATGTTATTCATAAAACCAAAGCATATTTTGATATGTTAGTTATAAACCAAAACAGAGTTTAATATGTTATTCATAAAACCAAAGCATATTTTGATATGTTAGTTATAAACCAAAACATAGTTTAATATGTTATTCATAAAACCTAAACATATTTTGATATGTTATTAATTAAACCAAAGTATACTTTTGATATACTACCGGAAATTTATTATTTGCCAACCAAAGTATATTTTTATATATATTACGAACCTATTTCTCAAAATATTGTTTTTCAAACAATATATTATATACAAACTCATTTTACTTAATTATTTTTCTTTTTCGTTTTCTTATCACTTATTGTATGATTTATAAAAGAAAACATTTTTTAAAAGTTCATGACTATTTTATTAAAACATTCTTTTAAACCTACAAGTCATGAATCCTATTTTCAATAAAACCTATGTATCTCACAGGCATTTTTATGCTGACGTACCTATTTTTACACATGTTTCAGGTGCTGCTATGTGATGATTGTTGATACATGCTACACTTAGGATGGACTCGTGCCTTAGCGACTTTAAAATTTGAGAGACAATATTTGTATTTATCCGATTTGTAATAAAACAATGAGTTCATTAATTCAATAAAACAAAATTATTTAATCCATGGTTGTGAAACAATTATTCTGTTACAACACTCCCCGACGTTTCCGCCATGTTTTGTTGTTTTACGTGGTCGGGGTGTAACAAAACCCACTACATGGCACATTACTAAAACCAAAGTAACAAATCTATCAATAGATTTCTAAACGTAAAAATATTAACTTGTAATGCGGAGTGGTTATTCCCGACTTCTCGTTTTGAATTTTAGACGTGTGGTACTTTATTTAGAACTTTTTAAGGTGATATCGTGCTTTATAGCTGCTTTAAAATTTATGTTTCATTTTGAAAGTTTTTTACATGTTTTTAAAGAATCTGAATTAAATCGAATTTATTCGAATTCGATTCGAATTCGAATTTTTAATAGAATACGAATCGAATACGAATTGGGTTTTTTTATTCGAATACGAATTTGAATCGAATTCGGTAGGCTTTAACCGAATTCGAATCGAATACGAATTCAAGGAAAAATAAAAATTATTCGAATAATTCGATTCGAATAATTCGAAAATTCGATATTCGATTCGATGAACACCCCTAGATAGTACTATAGTCTGGACTCAGCACCTGTCGTGGACAGGGGTTGTTAAGGGTTTTACTTCACATGGTCAGAGTGGTGATAATGTGTTGCGCATTCTACACTCGCAGTCATGTCGGTTGCATATGTCATTGTCGATAGCTTACTTGCTTCACATTTCTATGTGTTACATCCTGGTTATGCGTAAACGCTTTCGCTACACTATATGCTATTAAACTTGTGTACTCACCTTTACATTATATGTATTGACTTTATTTTAACGTATGTGACAGTTTGATAGGATGCTTGCTTTGATGAAACAAGTAGGAGGTCTAGAAACAAACTAAATAAATCTGAGTTGTCAGAACAATTTGCTTGTTTATGAGACTGATATTAGTAACGACTGTTTCTCTTTATATGTTATTGGTATGGGAATTTAATGTTAAATATAATGATTTAATAGTTGTTATGGATACTCGTGAACAATCTTTTTCGCTCAGTGCCACGCCCCGATGTTTCCGCCATCGGTTGGGGTGTGGCAATTAAACCGCAAGTAAAGAACCTTCATAGAAGGCTAGAAATGGTTTGGCCAAGAAAAGCTTTGGAATTTGCAACTTGTGGCATCTGTGCCTCCACGGCCATCGAAAAAATACCAAATCAATGAAATGTTGTGTTTCATACTTGGGATTTGTATAAATATGTGTATCATTTGCACATATCAACTCTTGTTCGATTTCGGGCTCTAAATCGCTTTCTGGAAGGTTATACGCGCACTGATGCGTAAATATAACTAGTTTAATTCAACAAACACTCCGGACAGTGACATAGGCTTAACATACCTTAAATAACCTTTACATAACTTAGAAATAAGTTTTGGAGAGTTTGGTGTGGCGAAATCAAGTTTATTCGCTTACAGGGACTAATTTCGACAAACTGCGAAAGTATGCCGATTTGTACTGTAACGAACATTCCAAAACATGACCATAAGTTAAACATACCCTAAATATCCTTTACATAGCTTAGAAATAGGCTTTGAGGGGTTCGGTGTGCTAAAATAACTTTTTGGTCATTCAGGGACTAAAAGCGTCAAAAGTGCATAAGTTTGCATTTTCGTGCATATCTTACGTTCTGAATAAATCCGGACATCCAAAACTTTATGTAATCATTATAAAATTCCATTCGTCGCGTAATTTGGATCGTTTTTGCGTTCGTTACGACTTCCGTAGTAATTAACCGAACAACGCAACTGTACGACCAAACGAACCGACATCCGAGATATTTTTGAGCATGTTTTGAGTTACCTATACTTTAACTTCATTTTAGAGCCTTGAAATGAGGTTAACGTGGCTTAAACGTGTCAAAAATGAGCCGAAATGCAAGATTCTGAAGTTCAGGGACCAAAATTGTCATTCTTCCATAGTTATCTTAGGAAGGGACCAAAATGAAAAATCTAAATTCCAGCTTGTTCCAGCTGTTCCCCTCATTTTCACATGGTTTTAATGAAACTATGGGCTCCCATGGTTTCACAAAACCATGGGCACATGTGTACGGATGAGATCGAAGCTCGTTTTACGATGAACGATCCTAACGGTTCTAGTTTTCCT
Organism: Helianthus tuberosus; assembly: GCA_030545235.1. Taxonomy (NCBI): domain Eukaryota; kingdom Viridiplantae; phylum Streptophyta; class Magnoliopsida; order Asterales; family Asteraceae; genus Helianthus; species Helianthus tuberosus. The sequence continues at coordinate 129,073,870 of CM060408.1, forward strand.
ATAAATAGCTATCCCCTTTCACTTGCAAAACCCACATTGATCTGATTTTGGCTCTCTAAGTTGAAGTTTATGCTTCATACCTGAGAGTAAATCGGATCAAAGCTTGCGGGGACCTTTTGTAAGTATTCTTTCGTTCTTTTATCGCTTTTCGAGTCTGAAAGTCAGACTGCGTTTGACTTTCTGCATTGACCAGTTTATGGTCAATGCGAAGTTCATTTGAACTTCATAACGTGAGCGTAATCACGATGGTTATAGTCCCTAGTGACTATACCTACTTATTACCACGTTATCTAGGTGTAGTGACGAGTCGTAGTTTCGGCCAAAATGCGCATTCTTGCGTGTTTTGTAACCAAACTACTTATAAGTATCAAAACCGTTTGTTTTGATGCCAAATATATTTTCTAAATTCGTTAAACATGTTTTAACATGTTTAACTCGTCACTTTTTAGATTAGTGCTTGTGTAGAGTCGTAAGTCAAGCGGACTAAACACCCGCTTAGACTTTCGAACACGACCCGTTTGGTCGATCATTAGGATCCGACCAAACATGTTTAGTGACCATAGTTGCATAGGGAATAACCTTCCGAGGTTATACCTTATGGTCACTTAGGTTTAATTAGTTGTATGATAGGTAGTTTATATGCCTTAGGTAAATGACCAAAATGCCCTTTTCATGCATAATTGGTAATTAAGCATATGTAACACTAACTTTTGTCACTTAATTGATTATGCAAGATATTTAATCATGTTTAGGCATATAATACTTGTCATAGGACTAGTTAGACGTCTCGAATGCGCTTTTGCGCGAACGACACGTTAAAGTAGCTTAAGCTACCTTAATGGGTCACAATGGGTCGAAAGCACTTAGGTTAGGTTTCGATTTAGGATGTAGACTTTGTTAAACCATGTCATATGAGTTCCAATACTCATTTGGTTTACAAAACCTCATCCTATCCGATCTTCCGACTTAGGTCCGGTTTAATTATATAGTTATTAGGTTGCCGATTGATTCCGTGCTCCCTCTAGCTTTGCTTGGTTGTTGTTCAATACCTCTAAGCATTCTCAGGTGAGTACATAGTTCCACTATTTTACTGTTTTCAATTGTTTTGGGGTGATTCATATGTGCTAAATGTTTTCAAGGTTTTAACGATGGTTTTCAAAACGATTTTCGATATTATAACAATGGTTTCAAAAACGATTAAAATGGTTTATATTAAATTAATAACGATTCCGATATAGTAAACAAACTTGTTGGTTGTATTTACATAACGAATAATATCCATTAGTTTTGGCCGAACCGACCAGTATTAGGTTATGGTACCATAGGATCTGACAAATCCCGTTATCAGACTGCACACATGGTTATGTGTGGGTTAGGTGGGTAACGACTGAATCTGTGATTGTTAATTTACCCTTGGTGGTTTATTAATGCGAGAAGCGATAGGCGAGATAGTCGAGTCACGAAGGTTTGGATGTTATTAGCGAGACAATCAAAAGTAGTTTTCACGATTTAAGACGAGAATGATTTAAACGACTAAAGCGATTTTTAACGAATTAAACGATTTGGGTAAACGATTGGTTTTCAGTTAGTGTTTAGATAACGGGACGGGTGTAATGTGATGAAAGCATGGTGGATACGCCGCTGGTACTTCCTATATATAAGTGTTTTCATCGTATTACATACCGTGGCGTTATTTAGTTCACTTGGGTAAACGATTTTGAAACGATGTCACACAAACGAGGTTTTCGAAATGATATAAACCATACGAGTTTTATTAACGAGTTTTATTAACGATTTAATACGAGATGTTTTACAAATTGGTTTTCTAAAACAAAATGTTTTTTAGTTAAGAATCATGGCTACGAGATTTTACAAATTATAACCAACTTGATTTGAGTTGGTTAATTATGTCGCAGTACTACACTTTTCAAAACAAGGTTTTTAATTAAGTATTGCAACATGTAAACTAGCCATGAATCCGACACTCTCAAAAACCTATGTACTCGCCAGCATTTCTTTGCTGACTTTGTTTTCACATATGTTTCAGGTGTTATTGAATGATGTTGATTGCTAGGATGCATGCTCACATAGGACTGGACGAGGCCTTAGTGACTTAATAACGATGATAGACTATGTTTAAATTGTTTATTTAGATTTCCAGACGATGTAAATATTCAATATTTAATAAAACGAAACTTCAATTTCCGTGTGTTTTGAAACAATGATTCTGTTACAACACTCCCTGACGATTCCGCCGTGATTAGTTGTTTTACGCGGTCGGGGTGTGACACGACTCCATGGCTTAAGACCTACTAAGTCCAAAGTCAATATTTTTGATCCTACCTTGTGGGACTTTTGTATCGAACAGCTTATTAAAAATTTTATTTAGTATATTTCAAGCTTTCTATATTTAGTATTGTATCATCCTATCTTCCGCTGCCAATTGTGAAATTGTTATCAATCGTCACGCATAAACCCACCGACCGGGCCCACCAGAAATCAGGGTGTGACGCATATGACTAGCTAAACACCATTTATACTTAATATACGTTTAAATACTTATAGTTGTTACAAAAATAGCACTTTATAACCTGATCTAAATCAATTTCACAAAAATCACTTTAAAAGCCGATTTTTAGTGCAGATTTCAGGTAAGCCACATAAATCATGCAATTTTCATCCATTTTACCACTTTTTAAGCCTAATGTACAACATGCAAGACCATCAAACTTATGACACTTATTTGTATCATTAAAACACATCATATTTCATCATATTAACATGCATGCAACCTGATTTGATTCATCTTTTAAGCATCATATCATATCATCATCAAATCACCTTCATATCAGCATGTAATCATCATTCATTACCATCGTTCCTTCATCATCTAGCAACTTAAATGCTCATCAACACATATTTGTCACATCTTCAAATAATCCTAACTTTACTTAAATCATTCATTTAATCATTTTGATTTCATTGCATGTAACATTTTCTTACATTTATGAACTATCAAACAAAAACCCACTTCCTAGCACATATATATATATATATACATATATATGGCTATAACATACACCCAAACATATACTTTTTCACTCTTTCAACTTAAATCATCATCATCATCTTTATGTAAATCAACTTTGATCATACATGTAACAACTTTTCAAGAATCATCACAATCTAAATTCAACTTTTAAACAAAACACAAACTCTAACACATACACACACTAACACACCCACGGTCACACACACACTCACTAACACATCCATTTTCCATTTTGTTTAAAACCCCTTTTTGTTTAGAATCCAAGTGTGTGAAGAATCCAAGCTTTGAGAAAAAATCTTTAATCCATTTACCAACTAGAATCAAGAACAAAAAGTAGGTAACAGGTTTATACCTCAAGATGAACAAGTATTAAAAAGGGTGATATTTCTTGTATAAAATCATCAAAAACACTAAGATAGCTTCTTGCATGGCTTCCAATTCACTAAAATTCCTGGATTTGAGGTGAATACACTTGATTCTTCAAATAGAAATTTTGAAAAAGAAAATGAGAGTGAAAGAGAGAGGTGTACGACAAGGGGAAGAATTGGACGGAATGTTGTCAAATTCTCCTTGCATGGGTGCCAAGTTTTGAAGTGTAAGAGTGCATGAAATTCTAGTGGTGTTGGGTGTGGTGTTGTGTCACCACTTGGAGGAGGTAGGTGATTATTCACCAACCAAAAAAATCAAATGTATATTATATATAATACTTATATAATTAGCAGGTATTTAACTGATAACCAGGTTTTTTATTTCGTGTTTTAAGGCGTTTAATATTATTTTTACTAATCTATACAAATTAGCTCGCCATAATATTGTTGTATAATAATTTATTTGCCTTGGCTGACAAGGTCGTTTAAATTTTGAAAGACGTATGCGTTATCGCACAGTACGCGTTCAAAACCACAAAATAGTGTTTTAAGCGTTTTATTTAAATTTTCCACACGGAATATTTTTAGTATTCTTACATTAACCGGGCTATCACCGACGTTCGTTTCGCATTTTGTTTGTTAAGCGATCAACTTATATCTTGTGACACCCGACTTTTCAGGTCGTACCGTACAATTGTAACACGTGTTGTGAATAGATAAAAAGGCTGTATTTGACTGATTATGATGTTTATATATGATATTTAATGAGTTGGTAAATCCAAACATTGGTAAAAATTATGTTGGCAACGATAAGATTAACGCTTATCGCGTAACGATTAAAATGCGAAACGAACGTCGGTGACCACCCGATCAGTGTTAAAATCCTAAAAATAGTCTGTTATGATAGAATGATAATTTTAATCATGTTCATGAGGAAAAATAAATTAAAATGCTAAGAAACTCTATTTTTCGAGTTTGAGCGCGTACCGCGCGATACTGCGCGTATCTGACAAAATACTGTCAACACGGCCAGTCAAGGCAACTGATAATTATTTCGAAAATAATTTGACGAGTTTATTTTTACAGAGTGTTAAAAATAATTTAAAATGTCATAAAACGGGATTAAAACGCTAGATAAAATACCCGGTAACCAGTAAAATACCAGTTTTTGGCTAACAATTCATATGTATATGTATATATGCGTGAGGTGTGTGTGTGTTGAGAAAGGTGGCATCCATATATCACCTTCTCTCTCCTCTCTCTTTCATTTATTGGATGAAAAATAGGTAAGTGATGATTATGTTTCTTGTAATCTTCTCAAATCTTTCCATATCTTGCTTTAACCAAGAAATGAAATCACAACATCATTCTCATTCTCTCTCTCTACATCTCGGCTGAATATACACACATACACCCACTACAAAATTCAAATTTTGAAGTTCATGAATATTGATGTTCATACAAACTCATTTCAAGCTTATTTGAAGATCCAAGAAGGTTTTAAAGGTGATTTCAAGAAGGTGCAAGCTCCATATCATCACATTTTGCTAAAAACCCATCAAAATCTAGAAGGTATAAAATTTACTTTAAAAACCTTATTCTTGATTTTTGATGATTTTGATGATGATAGAAGTTTCTCTTGTTCTTGGATTTAAACACTAACTTGAAACTAATAACAAATGGGTTTTCAAAGAAAATAAAAATGGATGTATATGTATATGTATGTATGGCCGTAGGTATGTATGTATATATATATATATATGAGAGTTGAGTTTTGATTTGATTGATTTTTGTATGATTTAATTCTTGAAAGTGAAATGCATGCATGATCAAAAGGTAACTTATAAAAGTTCATATGATTAAAAGATGAACATGATAAAGTGAAGTTTTGGAATCATATGTGTGTATGTATATGAGCCGTGTATGTATGTATAGGTATGCATGTATGTGAATTTTTGATGATTAAAGTCTTAAATGTGTAAGGATATAAGCATATGTCTTGCATTTATGAATAAATGAGTAGATGTGTAGGATCGATACGGACCTGAACGAGTCTTTTCAGAGGAGTTTTTATCAGTTTCAGGTGCGGAAAACAAGAAACTGAGTTCGAAACAGCTAGCAATACACTTTAAACACCTTTTGTATTGATATCTAACATATTACAATCGTTCTTCACACCGGCAGCACCTCGGTATGGAATTCAAGAACTGTTCTAATGATTTCGCTCCTGCTAACCTATATATAGGGCCTATGATTCCGCTCATAATGACACAATGACAATAGGAGCGAAATCAGAATTTCAATTACGGGCGAAATCACTTACTTATGCTGTTGGAGCGAAATCAAATTCTTAACTCTATTTTGTCTTCTAGCTAAAAACCAATTCTGTTTCATGCAAAATGCCTTGACTTTTGTATAGTTGCCATGATGATGTAAGCATGATGAGGTCATTAGTATGATGTCATCATTAATGATGATGACATCATCCTCTTTCAGATCCAAAACGAGACTGAGACTCGACATAAGACGAAGACGACAGATGTATGCACTAGCAGACTCCCCCTCAGATGTTGACGAGTCTTACGTGTCGAGACTTCACATCTTCAGTCTTTATCAGTCTTTGTGCTTCCAAAATCTTTCAATCAGCATCAACAGACTCCCCTTAACAATGTGCTGGTATTCCTTCAGATCTTCAGCATCATTTGCTTCAGGATCGTAGTCTGGCTTTCACAGGTTCAATCTTTGCCTGGCTCATGCTTTGTCTTCAGAATTCTCAGATATCGTAATCTGGCTTTTTAAACATAAGCTACTCCGAATCAATCAACCTGGCTCACATCCAGCCTTTTCTCAAACCTGCACCATCTCTACCTCAAAGTAAATTTTACAATTTTTAAACATTAATATGTATACATTAACTCAAACTCTCCCCTCAAATCAAACCGAAAATTTTTATCAATGATAATCCTGATGAACCACTTGTATATTGGATTAAAATATATTTTATTAAAAACATAGACTCCCCCTCACAACATAGTCATCATGTCTAGCACTTGGAATTTTGAAAATCAGCTCTCCAACACCAGTTGTCGAAAATCTTTTTAATTTTTTCAAAATTTTATGCTAAAACACACTGAAAATCTTTTTGGATTTTGAGATATTAAGAAATGCAGTAAAGAAATATTTACAGACAATATTTTTTGTGAGTTTGTGTAAGAGAATCATATCAATTTATGAAACATATCACCAACACCGTTAAGCTTCATTTCATTTTCAGTTCTAAACAATTCACCTAGATTGTCAATATACTTGTCCACTTAAATTTTCACACAAAGTTCAACTGCTTCGAGATACGATATTAATGTCTTAAGAACTTAAACTTATTCGCGTGTCCCACTACTTGAATATACTCCCGTATCCAGATCCCAATATTCAGTCTTACAGATGAGTATACCACAGATGATATCTGTAAGGGAATAAATTATAGTACAAAACCGTGAGAGCTCAGGTCAGAACTTCCGTTCAGCAGAGAGATGACGGTTTAACTTTTGGTGTGTCCCCTTTAGAGGATCTTTTGTTTACAACAGCAATGACTATCAATTTTATTGTTTCATCAATTTGCCGAGGGCGGCACTATTTCAAGCATGCAGAAAGTATTCTCCGGGGACTAGGCCATTGCTTCCGCAAAATCAGAAGTCCCGGGATAATACCCCAGATATCACTGAGTATAAAGACCTAGTATCTCAGAAAGAGGGACCTTTCAAACAAGATTTCGGGGGTTACCCATATATCCAAGAAGTTGTTTCCCACGATATAAGCAAGTTTGATTTTAGGTTTATATCTCGTTACAATCTACTAAATGTGCAAAAACCTACTGGCATATCCGCAGTGAGATTGTTTATCACATTTATACTTTCCAAATCTTTAGCATGTTGTGACAGTCCACTGATGTACTATCATTTCCTCTTTTATACAACAAAACTCGTTTTTGATTTTATCATGTTTTTGTATTTTCAAATGTTTTTGGATTTTCTGAAAATTTCTACTCCCCCTAAAATGCAAACACATTTTAGGAAAAATTGGAAAAACACTATACAGAAAGTGACAACCGATATTAAATCGCCTCAATTCGCCATCCACTTGGCATAGACAATTAGAACTCCCCCTTTCAACAAACCATTTTCTCATTAAGATTTCAAAACACTTAAGTTTGTTTTAATCAAAATGATTTTTCCGGAAAATGAGTTTGATTGATTTTATCACTTGTAGGGATTGGTTTATCATCTTGTTCATTCAATCATACGTATCAGGATTACATCAAGTTCAAACTAATGACCTTGACGAATCACTTTGTAATATCCAACCTCTTACCACTTGTAAGTATATCCAAAACATTTAATTACATGTAGGAATAGATCATCTACACAAACCATTTTACCAATCAAGATGCCGATTCCTGCTTCGCACTTACCAACCTAGAAGCTCTGGCAATTCCTCAATCTGTAAAAATTTAGACAATTTTAAAAACTTTCACAAAAATAAGTTTAACAAGAATGATGCCGATTCCTGATCCACGATTACAAACTTGGGATCTCCGGCATAGTCCTAAGACTTTCAAGGGAAAAGAATTTCCACCCAAGTCTTTTCAGACTTGAGGGTTTTCAGTTCTTGCTCAGTCGGGTTGTAAGTTGCCTTCTTTGTTGCGTAAAAATCTTTAACCCCTTTTACTTTCCCATCAAGCATTTTCCTAAAAATTTTCTTAACATTCCCATTGAATGTTTTCTCGACATCAAACTCTGTTTTATCAAAATAAAATTGATATGAGATTTCAACTTTACCAACTTTCTTTTTAATTTCTTCAAATTTCAGTGATGGAAATTCATCATCATTTACTGAATCTTTTGTCTCAACCTGTGACTCATCTGGCTTTGTGGAACCAGATTCATCGCCGACTTTTACATCACCCTTTTTGACAACCCACACTTGGTTATCTTTTGCTTTCTTTTTGTAAAATTCTTTTTAGAACATTCACCAACCTCATAAGTTGAATTTTCAAACATTTTGAATTTTTCTATTGATGGTTCAACATCAACAACTATTTCTTTTAGTTTTTCAGAAACTCCCTGTTTAGTCTTAGTATTTTTCGGACAGTTCCATGCAATGTGACCAGTTTCATTGCATTTGAAACAGGTTCGAGTCTCTTTTGGATGAAACACTCCAGTTCCTGTTCTCTTCCTCTCAGCAAGAAACTCCTGGTTTGATTGTCTCCAGAACGGTTTCTTCTGTTCTTCTTCTGCACTTCCTCCTGAAACAAATTCTGTTTTTGTTTTAGAAATTTTCTCATTTTTATAATTTTCTGGTGGAATAAAGCCTAAACCTTTATTTTTGTAGCTACCATTATGGTTTGGTTTCTTTTGAAAACCAGAACCAGAATTGTAACCCTTTTTCTTGTTTAATCGTTGTTGTACTCTTGAAGTGTATTTTTTAGGTTTTCCAATAAGATTTAAATCTTTTATTTTAGAAATGTTAATTTCTGTCATTTTGAAAACCTTTTTGATCATTTCAAATTTAACACTTCTTATTGGAAAATCTTTATCAGAATATAATTTGTCAGAATCATTCAAAGTATATGCAACTTCAAATGTTTCATCATTCAAATTAGATTTTGATATCAAAAACTCTTTACTATAAACCCGTTTGACCGACGATTTTGGACTGTTGACTGACGAACTTGAACCTCCAGACTCAGACTTTGACTCAGACTCCTCATCTGTATCCAACACCTGATCGATCACCTTTTTAATTAACTCAGACTCATGATCAGTGTCAGACGATGTGAAAGTAACATCAATGTTTTCAGGTAATTCATCAGTTATGTCGGTTTTTAACTTTATATTGACTGCTTTTTCAAGTTGCTCCTTATTTGGTTTTCTAGGAGAATACCCTTCCCAGATTGGAGGCGGACACTTTTTATAACTAACAGTCGGTTTCTTACCACTATCTTTCTTCTTTGGCTTGTCTTCTTGGAAAGCTTCCATCCCTGCAACAGTTGGATAAATTCTATCAATGAGATAATCAGAACTAGAATAACTTTGTAACAACCGTCTGATTCTCTCATTCCCAATCTTCTCAGTTTCCAACTCTTGCTTCCACTTAGCACTTTTTTCGATGTAGAAATTGATAGCTTTCTGCTTTGTCATCAACGTAGCATTCAGCATTGTCAACGCATTTTCTCTTTCAGAGTTAGTCTTTTGAAGACCCGTTACTGTCTTGTTCAAAACGTCATAAGATTCTTTCACATAGTTGAGATTGAACAGTAACTGCTCTTTCTTCTTTTCATACTCAGCTATCTTTTCATCTTTAGTTGCACATTCTTTGCAAGTCTCCAAACACTTTTGGCATGGTTTGATGACTTCCACAATTTTTTCAACTTCTATAATTTTCTCAACTTCAACCACTTTTTCAGCTTCAGTCACCTTTTCTGCTTCATGTATCTTTTCTGGTTCAACAATCTTCTCAGCAACACTTTTTACTTCATCAATTTGAACAGCATCCTTTGTTTGATCATCACTTTCAGACTTCTTTTTCATTTGTTCTTTTCAGCTTGTCTCTCCTTTAGTTTTTCCAAGCGATCTGCAAAATAGAAATGAAAACTTTCAGGAGAAAGATGAATTTTAGCAACATTAATATGTCGTTCTTCTTCATCATCACTGCTATCGTCAGTTGGTGATTGATCAAACTCTACTGATTTGTCAGCATTATCATCTGAAGAACCAGAATCAGATGGTGTTTGATCAAAAACAATTTCCTTTTCTGAACTTTTATCACTTTATGAACTTTCATCTGAACTCTGTGAACTTTCTTCAGATGCAACAGACTCTTTCTCCACATTCTTCACAGTTTCTCCAATAGACTTCATCCATGTGGTAAACATATCTGGTTCTTTCAAAATTTTAGCAATGAATGCTTTGAAATCTCCTTTATCATCCACAAACATATCCCAACTAAAACCTTCAGGCAATCTTTCATCATCTTGAAAATGCCAGTTAAAGTTCTCTTGATTCCCCAGACATGCTCTTTTTGAATCCTCTATCACCTTTCTACCATGAGCCATTTGTGGTTCTTGTAATTGTTGTTGACCAACCTGCTGATATATGGCTTTCCGGTAACAGTCATCTTTTCCGAACGGATTCTTTACATCACTAGCTTCTCTGTTCTTACATTCCCTCTTGAAATGACCTTTCTCCCTGCATCGAAAACAAGTAACTTTAGATTTATCAAAACCTAAAGTGGAAACATGTGCATCAAGAAAGTCATTTCTTCCAGTAATCAGCTTAAACTTTTCAGCTCTTCTAAGAACACTAGCAAGACACCATTTGATATCCATTAATTCCATTTCTTCAGCGTCTATCTGATCGTAATCCTCCTTTGTAAGCATAGGATTTCCGATCCGACCTGCAACTAGACCTTCATATGAGAGAAGCACGGAACCAAGTAATGCCATGTGATCTTTCACGACTTCTTCCGAAAAACTTTGACCATAAGGAAGATTTAAAGCGATATTGCATTGGATCACACAACCATTTCCCGTTTTTTGAGCTTTGATGCTGAAAACTTTCTTATGAGCTCTTGGGATTAACACTCGGATATGATGAAAAACCACTGCTGCTTTTGTTTAAACTTTGATCAGCTTTTTCCGATGAATTTCCAGCACTAAAAGCAGTCTGGATTTTCGGGCTTCTTTCAGTTTCTAGAACACTACCTTTGTAATACATTTTTACATCCTGTTGACCACTTGGACTATTCATCCTCGCGATCTTTTGCTGTTCCAAATCCTGACTTTCAATTTTCTCAATAAACTGACCAATTGTTAACCCATCATAAACCCCTGTGTTCTTCAAAATCATCAAGTATGTACCCCATTCTTTTTGTGGTAATGCATCAGCTAACTTGTCTACCCACTCATCCTGATCCTTTTTTATATTAAGCATCGACATAGATCACACTAAGTGGCAGTATCGTTCAATGAGCTTCTTTGTATCTTCTCCCGGTAAACTACTGATTCTTTCTTGAGTAGTGCCTTTTTGCTCTTGATCATATTTTCACTACCTTCAAACTTGATTTTAAGAGCATCCCAGATTGACTTTGATGTCTTGTCATGTTGTAGCAACATAAAAATGTCTTCTTTGTTGGCTTGTTGAAGCAAACTAATCATCATCTTCTCGGCTCGATACATTTCTCTTTCTTGGGTAGAAAACTCAGATATTTCTTTCTCAACATGCATATCAGTACATGGTTTGAACCCAGTTTTCATATCTGAGTTTTCTACCCACGATCTTAGATGGTTGGCTTGAACCCAGTTTTCAAAACGATCTTTCCATCCGTGATATTCTTCGATACTCATCAATTTCGGGGGCTTTTGTAACATTCCGGTCTCGTTTTCCAAATTCATGTTCTGAGCAATGGATGCTGGAGTAGTCGAGGATGTAGCGAACGCGTTGTAGAAATCGTCACCCATGTTTCAATAATCAGGTGATACTTCGGGAAACACCTTGTAAAGATACCTGAACGAAACAAACAAAAGATCAGTTTAAACGGACTGAAAACGTAAAAGTATGTGACGATTGAATCGATTGAAGACTCGTGTCGAAAATTTGTGGACTCGTTTAATGAACACCGCAAACTGAATGAAAACTTGATATTGAACCAATTCTGATTGGGCCTATTAAAAATGATTCACAACATATGGGCCGATGACAACTTGGGCTGACAACAATGATGGAAATCAAAAACTGATTGAACCGAAACCTTGATGCAATATGTATAACAAATGGCCGACAATATTATCTTTTAAAAATCTTTGATTTGGGCCGCAACTATTCAGCACTTAAAAAAAACTTTGATTGGGCCGTTTGGTCTATATAATATTGAAACTTAATCTTGTTCACTTGGGCCGATGTATGTAACAAACCGACAAGACTTTAGATGAGCATGAAATCTGATTGGACCGAAAATGTATGTGGCCGACATCTTTAATGAGATCACATGAGCTGAAACAATAGCAGACAATATATCTAACTTTACATGCACACACTTTGATTCTATAAATTTCCGACACCTTTTAGACCTCACATGCAAACCTTGAACGAAACCAACTGACACACTTTAATATCATTGGACCTTTAATTCCACTAAACCGACAATTGTTAAAATATAATCTTGGAGCGGAATCAACAATTTGAAGTTTAGGAGCGGAATCAGCAAAATCTCTGGAGCGGAATCAATAATTTGGTAACTAGGAGCGGAATCAGCAGACTTTTCGAGCGGAATCAGAGAAATTTTGGAGCGGAATCAAAAATTCTCAAGCTGGACATTACGAGCGGAATCACTTTGGAGATCTGTTTATGTCATTTTTAGGTCGAATTTTACTATGAAACTTTCAAGGGTTTGTCTATAGGTCTTTTTACACAAACTGTGAAAAAATGAACTGATTTTGACCGTTAAAAATTTCTGAAATGAAGAAAGAATGGTGTAGAAGACAAAAAACACAATGATATTAAGCTGAATTCGACAGAACTCCTCGTCCTGAGCTCTGATACCAATTGTAGGATCGATACGGACCTGAACGAGTCTTTTCAGAGGAGTTTTTATCAGTTTTAGGTGCGGAAAACAAGAAACTGAGTTCGAAACAGCTAGCAATACACTTTAAACACCTTTTGTATTGATATCTAACAGATTACAATCGTTCTTCACACCGGCAGCACTTCGGTATGGAATTCAAGAACTGTTCTAATGATTTCGCTCCTGCTAACCTATATATAGGGCCTATGATTCCGCTCATAATGACACAATGACAATAGGAGCGAAATCAGAATTTCAATTACGAGCGAAATCACTTACTTATGCTGTTGGAGCAAAATCAAATTACTAACTCTATTTTGTCTTCTAGCTAAAAACCAATTCTGTTTTATGCAAAATGCCTTGACTTTTGTATAGTTGCCATGATGATGTAAGCATGATGAGGTCATTAGTATGATGTCATCATTAATGATGATGACATCATCCTCTTTCAGATCCACAACGAGACTGAGACTCGACATAAGACGAAGACGACAGATGTATGCACTAACAAGATGATGATGATATGAAAGCATGAAATGATGATTTGGGCATGATTTGATAAAAACAATTTTTGATCAGATTACAAACACTAAAATATAATTATTTCGAAGTGTTTAATGATATAAAACTTTGTCATAAAGTTTACTAGTCTTGCATGTTGTACTTGGTGCATTAGGAGTTGAAAAATACGTGAAATCGCATGATTTATGTGACTTACACAAAAACTAAACTAATCTGATTATAATCACATTTTAATCATTATATAACATGTAATGTGTTAAAATATCAAGTCATTCCGAGTTGGGATGGTTATAGTAACGTTTAACGCAAAACTATGCGGTAAAACGGTCAAAAATCGGCTTTTCGAACAATCTTTATGAAACTGATTTAGATCAGTAAGTAAACTGATATTTTTAGTTTAAAAATAAGTATTTTAACTAATTTTAAGTTTACTTTGTGTTTGGTTGGTCATACGTGACTTCCGACGCCCAAAAACGTTACCGAATCACTAAAATACGCGTTTTTCAATGAACACTAGTATGGGTTATTTTTGGGTGAATCTTATGTGTTAAAATGTGTTATGTGATTTAAACATGTGAATGTGATAATAATTTAAGTGTTAACTTTATAGTGGGAAATTTAGACTATGCATGTATACTTGTGCGTTTTATGCGGTAGAAACGGTAAAATCGCGATAAATGTGTAACTTATTTGTCGAGCATGAAATTTGATACATATAAGTTATTTTATGTATGCATGCCTTAAAAATGACAACATAAATAAGTTAACAAGATTAAGCGTGTTACGGTGTTAATTTATGTGTATGTTTATGTATATATATTACGACGCGCAAATCATAGATATATTACGTATAAACGGGTGTGTTAAGGGATTTACATGATAACGGTCACCAATAAAATCGTTCAAATCGCAAAATCATAAATATATATATATATGGACTCATATATATATATATATATATTAACGTGCCAACATAATCAAAAACGATAACTTTTTGAGAAAATCTCAAAGTTATGTGAAAATTCTAAGAAACGGAGAAACTTAGGATTTTTGTGATATATATTGATTTATAAATCGTTCTACGTATAATAGGATGTGTAGAAATCAATCTGTGGGATTGCGCTATTTAAAAATACGCGTCCAAAGGTGAGTGTCACTAAACCCCTTCTTTTTACTGTTTTGTATATGTTTTGGAGGAAGAACACGCCTAAAAGGGTTTAATAATGTTTTTGGATTAAAACATACCTTTTAATATAAATTATATATTTTCATTGAAAATATATGGAGTATTGATAAATTATACGTTTCGAGATAAAACGATTTTGATAAATATATGTTTCAGGGGGGAAACGAGGATTTATACGACATTTGGGGGAAAACGACCGTATGGTTGGAACGAATTTTGCTTGGTCTCAAGAGAGTAAGTAACGGATTAGGCTTACATTTCAGTGGAGATTTCAGGGAATTCGTACAACATCATATATTAAATTTGTCTTATTAGTAAGATATATATATATATATTGTACGTGAGGCAGACATCATAGATGGTCTCAATATAGACCATGCGCCAATGGTGTCGTTTAATCATTTAAGTATTGCACGCGAGGAATTGTTGGTAGATCTATCGGGTTGACAACCCCGTCGTGATCGGTCACCCCGTGTCAAGTCAAACGATGAATTTATATTCTGTTTATAGTCTAGCCTTGATTATCCCTACATTGTAAATATATAGTTCGTAATGTCTAGCTAACTTACGAGTCTGAATATTTGACGCTATAAATTTAATATGTAAAGCTTGGGAAAATGCCTTATTCAGAGGTTTCAACCGAAAAACCTACGATGGTTGACCCATGAATTTCATTAAGGAAATGAACAGACTTTCATAAATTATATGGATGTTTTATAATAAACACATGATTAGAAATCTTTTCTTTGGAATCAAATTGTTTAAATTTGAATATGTGAACTCACCTTCCTTTGTGTTGACACTTTATTTTAACGTGTTCTTCAGGTACTTGAGTTCAGCTTCGGGAATTATGGCGTATCTTGTGGTTGTTGATGCATGTTTTGTTACTTAATAATGTTGGACTAACTTTTAAAACTTTCTGGGACGAATGTAATAAGATCCATGAGGATCAAAATAACTTAACTATGTCGTGGTTGTGTCATGTTTTGAAACGTTATGTTTTAAATAAGATAATATGTCCAACAATTTAATGCATCGGTCATCAAGATATAAATCGACACCAACTTCCGTCACCGCATTCCACCCTCAAACTGACGGTCAGACTGAAAGAACGATCAGTACTCTTGAAGACATGCTCCATTCGTGTGTCATAGATTTCGGGGGTAATTGGGACACCTATCTGCCGTTAGTCGAATTCTCGTATAACAACAGTTATCATTCCAGCATTCAGATGGCACCATTCGAGGCTTTATACGGAAGAAGATGTCGATAGCCTATTGTATGGCACGAGGTCGGCCACTCGCAACTAACCGGTCCCGAGCTATTACAAGAAACGACTGACAAAGTCCTTCAAATTCGAGACAACTTGTTGAAATCTCGAAGTCGACAGAAAAGTTACGCCGATAGACGATGCAAGCCCCTTGAATTTGACGTTGGCGACTACGTACTCCTAAAGGTATCACCTTGGAAGGGTGTGGTCCGATTCAGCAAGAAAAGGAAACTAGCGCCTCGATATGTTGGACCTTTTAAGATTCTGGAAAGGATCGGAAAAGTCGCCTACAGACTTGAACTACCGGAGGAACTCAGTAACGTCCACCCGACTTTCCACGTGTCAAACCTCTGAAAGTGCCTGGCTGAGCATGATTTAATTGTACCTCTCGATGACCTCCAAATAAACGAAACACTACACTTCGTGGAGAGCAGCTCAGACGCTCGCGCATTCCTATTGTGAAAGTCCGATGGGAAGGCAAACGAGGCGCAGAGTTCACTTGGGAACTCGAAAGCGACATGAAGGCGAAGTACCCGTAGTTGTTTGTTACGACTTCGGCCTAATTTCGGGACGAAATTCCCTCAACTAGGGGAGGCTGTAACACCCCGTGTTTCGAAAGTCAAAGTCAAGATTGAAGTCAAAGGAAGAAAAGATTGCTAATTGCAATCTGTCTCTCCTTACTCAATTCCTGTTTTGACTTCTTTGACTTATAGATTAGTATATTTTATTTTCGCTTTAGTTGTATTATGTGGAGTATTTATTAAGAATCGCAGTAATCTATATATACTTATCGTTATGAATCGCCCTACGACTGTGAACAATAGGAAGTAACAATGCGATAAAGTCAACTAAACGCTAATCGAACTAATCTAATCAACATCGCGCTCGCAACTCGAAATTACACATTTTGGTTATTGTTATACGTGTGTGTGTGCCTTATGTGTTACTTGTGCATGTTCGTTTACGTTATGTGTGGTAATCAATCGAATCGCAATTGAACTCAATCGCAATCGAATCGCAAACGCTAAACGAATACGAAAAAAGGATGCTTGTATGTAGATATAGTATGATAATTGGTGGAGAAGAGATAGCGCGAGATATGAGTAGTTGGGATTAAAAGTAATTTGACTAGGAAACTCTATCGCGTCGCAACAACCGAAAACCGAAACGGCAAAACTCAGGTGCCAGCCGGCCGGATTGCTATCCGACCGGGCTGCCCTCCGTTCGAGGCGCCATCCGACCGGGCTGCCACTCGGGCGAGATACCATCCGACCGACCAACCCTTTCCACTTTTGGAACTCTATAAATACCTCCTGTCACTTTCATTCCTTCCACTTTTGGAAACTCTCTGACCGAACAGCTCGTGCTCCTCACCTTTTCCTCGATTTCTCTCGATTCCGGTAAGATCTCGTCCTAAATCTTGTACTTTCTTGATCTACACGCACTCCTACACCTTTCTATCTTTTGAATCTTAACTTTTAACCGTGAAATCGCCAAGATTCAAGGTGTTCTAGGATGACGTCATCATGTGTTCTTGAAGAACTTCATGTTTTGGCCTCTATCCACCAAGAATAACTTGAATCTAACCGATTTCCACATAAACAAACAAAGATCTTTTACAAATCTAAACATATTCTCGGTGAAAAGGATTGAGAGATTGTTTTCCAACTTTCTTTCCAACTCTTTTACACTCAATACACTCAAAACTGATAGAATCGGAGCTTGTATCGACTTCCTACTCAATCTTGTGGTTGTGTTGGTCCAAGATCTGGATCCTATCAACGAGAGTTAGCGATTACGGGTTAAACATGGAACAACGTCTTGAACAGTTAACTGACCGGATTTGGGTGGTTCCTGTCCGATCAGGAATACTAAGTATTGACGTGGTTTCTGTTGCTTAACACGTTATAAAAAACATCTCAATAAAACGACAAACAATCAAACAACCAAGTGTCAGATGAACGGAAGGACCAGGACGGAATACCGTCCGATCGGACCACCATCCGATCGGACTGTCATCCGAACGGGTTGTCACCCGATCGATCTGCACCTTGGGTCCCACACTTAAACTATTCACCAACATTTGAAGTCTGATCGTTGAACGAGTTGTTGTCCGATCGGACTACCATCCGATCGGGTTAACTGCTCGAACATGTGACTATTAAACTTCAACACTTAAACAATTTCCAACATGTTCAATGCACTAGGAATGTCACCCGATCGAACTGCTGTCCGATCGAGTGACATCCTGCGGTGAACTTGTTCTCACTAAAGTGTCTAACCAATCGGGTTGCCGGCCGATCGAATGAATGTTCGACCGACCTGAAAGGTAGAGATACTTCTATGTTTTCAAAATGCTACAACAAAAACTTCAAAAGTCAAACCATCATACACAAACACATTCTTCTCAAAGGAAGAAACAATCCACTCGAACAGCCATCCGACCGGACTACTGTCCTGCCGGACCGCTGTCCGAACGGATTGCCATCCGAGCGACCGGCTGTCCGATCGGACTACACGATCGAACTGCCATTCGACCCACCAACACTTGTTTTCATTTTACGTGTCACTTATCGTTATGCTATCGTTCTAATCAGGCTAACCATACTCTCAAGCGCTCCCTTCAATCCATTCAACCGCTGTGATGCAGTTGAGAAAGAAGAAAGAAGAAGAGATTGAGAAGCTGGTTGAAGAGGTGAAGAAAACAGCAGGGGATGCTGATGAGAACAAACAAAAGAATGATGAGGATCAGAAGTTGAAAACAGAAGAATCAAAAGTGCCAGATGAAACTGAGGTAAAAATTCTAACTGAATCTTCTGAGTTATTAAATAATAATCAAAATGTTGATAAAACTAAAGATAAGTGCAGGAATTGCATAGAAATGTGCAAAGCCTGTACTGAGAAAGACGAAAAGATAAAATCAAAAGATACTGAATTAAATCGAAACTGTTTTCAAAACAAAATGCAAAGAAATGCTTGAAAATGAAGAAGTTTTGAAACAAAAGATTGAAAAGCTGACACTGAAATGTCAAGATTTTGAAAAAGAAAATGAGATTTTAAAACAAAAGTGTAACACCCCGTGTTTCGAAAGTCAAAGTCAAAGTCAAGATTGAAGTCAAAGGAAGAAAAGATTGCTAATTGCGATCTGTCACTCCTTGCTCAACTCCTGTTTTGACTTCTTTGACTTGCAGATAATCTATTTATTTTATTTCATTAGTTGTATTATGTGGAGTACTTATTAATAATCGAGGTTTAATCGCTATTTATCGCATGTTTTATCGCTTTACCGCTCTATCGCATTGCAATCGCATTCGCAGCTCGAACTATGTGTTCTGGATAGTATTTTACGTGTGTGTGCTATCTATGTGTTACTTGTGCATGTTTATTTATATGTATGTTGTGGTGATTAATCGAAACGCAATCGCAACTCTATCGCAATCGAATTGCAGACGCTAAACGCAACTTACTTAGAATGATTGTATGTTAGATATAGTAGTTGGGATTAATTCGCAAACTCGCTTAAACGCATCGCAAAATTCAACGCGCGAAACGAAACGCCAAAACCCAAATTGTCGGAGCCACTCGATCGAGTGACTGCTCGATCGGATGGTCAACTGATCGGATTGCCACCCGATCGGACAGTCATCCGATCGGTGACCTACTCGACCCTTGCACTTTCCTTTTTGGGAAACCCTATAAATACCTCCAACTATCACATCACTTGATGTGACAGCTCCTCTGCTCGACCCAGCCGCTCTCAAGCTTCTTTCTCTTGATTTCTCGCGATTCTTGTAAGTATCCAACCTAAATCTTGTACTTCTATGATCTACACGCACTCCTTCAGCTTTTTCTCTTTTAAATCTTAACTTTTAACCATGAAATCACTAGATTTAAGGTGTTCTAGTATGATGTCATCATGGGGTTCTTATGAACTTCATGTTTTGGCTTCAATCCACCAAGAACAACTTAGATCTAGACGATTTCCACATGAATAAACAAAGATCTTGCAACGATCTGAACATATTCAAGGTGAAAAGGATTGAAAGGTGGTTTTCTAACTTTCTTTCAACTCTTTTACACTCAATGAACTCAAAACCGATAGAATCGGAGCTCGTTCTGATCATCTACTCCTTCTTAGTGATGTGTCGGTTCCAGATCTGTGTTCTATCAAAGAGACAGCCGACCTCGGGTTAAACACGAACCACCATTTCGAACAGTTGACCGACCGGACTAGGGTGATTCCTGTCCGATCGGATCACCTGAGTGATGATGGGGTTTTCTATTGTTTGGCACGTCGTCATACCGTCTCGATCAGAACTGCAAAACTACAAAACAATCAAAGTGTCAAAGACGATCAGGTCACAGGACGGATTGCCGTCCGATCGGACTGCCACCTGATAGGCCTACACTTGGTTCCAACACTTAAATTATTATTTTAACTTTCCAAAGTTTTGAACGTCGAACGGATTGCCGTCCGATCGGATTGCCATCCGATCGAACGATCATCCGACCATGTGACGTTTGGATTTCAACACTTAAACAATTTTCAACGTGTTCAATGCATTACCAGTTCAAACAGATTGCCACCCGATCGGTAGACCATCCGATCGAGTGACAACACTGCTGTGAACTTGTTCGCCAAACGGATCGTCACCCGATCGAATCGCCGTTCGATCGACCGACCTGAAGGGTAGAGATACTTCTCTGTTTTCAAAATGCTATAACGAAAACTTCAAAAGGCAAACCATCATACACAAACACATCTTCACCAAACGAGGTGTCAATCCAATCGAATGGCCATCCGATCGGATGACCATCTGAACGGATTGACATCCAATCGACTGGCTATCCGATCGGATTACCATCCGATCGGATTACCATCCGACACTTACCACTTTGCACCGTTTTACGCGCCGCTTATCATTTATGCTATCGTTAACTGTTCAGGCTAATCTCTCTCAGCGCTCCCTTCAATCCAAGAGGGTGTTTACTTGTTAAACACAATCTGTGAGTATACTCGACCCCTTTTTACTTTATGCACTTTTGGGTGTCACATACGTTATCTATATTCAAATCACATCATTCACACAATGCAAACACTATTTATACGCTAACCGCTATTGCATGTTATACGTGACTCGATGAATGCCTGTTTGTTATGTTTACACATTGATTGTTGTCTACCTGCCTTAGCAACGATAGTACTATAGTTTGGACTCAGCACCTGTTCACTCAGGGGTTGTTAAGGATATTACTTCACGTGTTCGCAGTGGTGAACATGTGTTGCGCACTCGTTACTCGCAGTCAAATCGCAGTCATTGGTATTGATAGAATCTTTGTCGATAACTTACATGCTTCACATTATACGTTATACATGCTGGTTATGCGTAAACTATTTCGAACTCTATTATGCTATTATCAAACTTGTATGCTCACCTTTACACTATGTGTATTGACCTTTATTTTAACGTATGTGACAGGTTTTTAGGATGCTATCTGCTAGGATGCTCGCTTTGGTGAATCAAGTTAGGGGTCTAGTTATGTCACGCTTAAATCTGAGTCGTCGGAACAATATTTGTTTTTGAGACAATTATTTGTAATAACTGTTTTTATTTGGATATGTTATGGTATGGGACATGACGTTTAATTATCTGGTAATGAATAGTTGCTATGGATACTCATGAACAATCTGTTTCGCTCAGTGTCATGCCCCGATGTTTTTGCCATCGGTTGGGGTGTGACAGATTGGTATCAGAGCCATAACTATAGGGAATTAAGCAAGACTCGACCTAGTCCGGGTCGATGTCTTAGAAACGACCTAGTCTATAGTCTAAGTACCAACAGACCGACTTGTGCATACCCTTAGGGGTATTGTACGAGCTTACTTACTATATCTCGCTATTCTCGCTTGCACTACACTATCACTGCTCTCTAATTTTCGAAAGTGAACAAGTGGTTAGGTCGAGATTAGGTGTGAAAAGCGCAAACTCTCGACCAAATTTCTTGTTCGACCCGCATTTTTATCTATAAACAAGAGAATTTGCGTTGAATCAGGAGTGGAATCCGTACTTTAACGCAGATTTCCTTCTCTATTTTTATCAAACTGGAACAAAGTTTTTAAGTCAGGGGTGAAACCCGAACCTTGACGACCTGTTCCAATCTCTATTTCTGGTTTTACAACACTCTCACCAAAGTCTCGACGGACTCCAACGACTTGAAGTCACACTGTAACTCGAAGGATGCGTGCCGATCACCCAAATCGAGGCGAGAGCATAGTCCCGAAAGCCAAAGTGTGTACCAAAAGTCCTTGTGAATAGTCAAACCACTTTGGGTAGTCGACGTCTTTCAGCCGCAGGCAATCTATTCTTGATTTTTATGTGTTTCGATTCTGAGCTCGCAACTGCCGACTCTGATAATTTGTCGTTTTATATGGATTTTATGTTACTATGTGGTTTTACCTGTTTATGTGTTCCGATTTTTGGTGATTTTATTCGCTTTGATCGACACACACAATTCACACTACACATCTACCTCAACAGGCTAACAAATCGTTACTACTGGGGGATAACTGGATGTTATGTTACTCGCCGTGTACTCGTTAATCGCAATCGCTATTCTCGAACACGCACGGACTTTGAATGATAGGTTTCTGTATTCTGACTGCTTCTATGTGCTTCTATGTGCCCTATGTGCCTTACGTGTTTATGTGCTTATGTGGATTTGTGTTTATGTGCCTATTTGTTTATGTGTTACATGATTGTGTTCCTGAGCTTTAGTAGTATTAGGCGTGTGAGGTGAGATTCGATTTTATTGTGTTTGAGTCCTGTGGCGATGTCTGTTGCAGACAATGCCGTCATCTGGATCCCTTCACTCTCGAACTGCCCGCCGAAACCAGAAAGACAAACGCCTTGCTGCTCTCGTCGCTAAACAAATAGCGAAAGTCATCCCTCAGATCATTAGCGACCTACACGAGAATACCAGCAAGTCTTCTGAAGAGTTCAGGACTGATTCGCCAAAGCCTGTTTTTAGCTTCAAGCAGTTCAAAGCTTGCGGTCCGAAAGAATTTACTGGCGAAGAAGGCCCTACGGCCCTGTTCCAATGATTTGATTCGATCGAGGTCACCCTGCGCCAGAGTGGCTGTCCTGATGATCTCCGCACTCTGAACGCCACCGGCGTCTTCCAGTCTCGCGCTTTAGACTGGTGGACGACCGAGAGAAACAAACGCGGAAATGATGCAGCTTATGGTTTGACGTTGGATGAGTTGAAGAACGTCATGATGGAAGAGTTCTGCCCTCCCCATGAGCGCCA
Source organism: Helianthus tuberosus (assembly GCA_030545235.1). Lineage (NCBI taxonomy): Eukaryota > Viridiplantae > Streptophyta > Magnoliopsida > Asterales > Asteraceae > Helianthus > Helianthus tuberosus. Next base: position 129,097,194 of record CM060408.1, read on the forward strand.
AAAGTTGGAGGATGAATTTTGGCATATCAAGCAGAAGGATGGTGACAATGCTGCTTTGACTGCTCGCTTCAAGCAGCTAAGCATAATCTTTCCTGATCAAGTTAAGACTCCTGTTATGACGATCAAGAAGTATATCCGAGCTCTGCCGGATTGTGTCGCAGACTTTGTGCAAGCTTCAAAACCAGCAACAATCGAGGAGACTTACCTGCTTTCCGCTGAGATCAACGACAAGCGAGTCAAGTCTGGGTACTCGGATAAAGCTTCCAAGAACCTGCATCAAGCTACCATCGCCGCAACCGCTGAAACCGCCGCCGCTCCGCAGTCTTCAAAGTCCTCTCGTTGCAAGAGGGAGAACAACAACAACAGTAGCAAAAATTGCACTGTCACAACTGCTGCCCCGCTTCAAGCTGTACCAGCTCAGCAGCATACTCAACACCGCCAAGTCGCGGCATCGGTTACCCAAGCACCGCCGGCAAAGCGCGCTTATACTGGCCCTCACCCGGCCTGACCGACTTGTACCTATCACCACCCAGTGGGAATCACCTGCAGATACTGTGTGTGTTGCAACATGTACGGCCACTTCACCGCCAACTACCGTACTGGTCCTCGTCAAGCTATAGCTCCAGCTCCTGCTCAACAAGCTCTACTTCCTGCTCCTCAAGGCCAACAAGCGGCTCCTGCGCCCGCGACCCATGCTAGAGCTTGCTTCGCGTGTGGTGATCCCAACCACTTCGTGAACATGTGCCCGAATCGAGTGGTGAAGCAAGAGCCACAACAGCAGCAGCCCCAGCAACAACAGCAGCAACAACAGCAAGCAGCTCGCGCCCGAACCTTCAACATCAATGCGCGCCAGGCTTAGGCTGACAACAATGTGGTCAATGGTACGTTCCTTGTGAATGGTATTTATGCTTCGTGTTTGTTTGATACTGGAGCCGATAATTGTTTTATGTCGTTTGAATTCGAAAAGCTCCTTAATCATAAGCGTTCCCATCTCCCCTCATCATACGATGTCGAAGTTTCCACCGGAAGAACCGTCGCTGTCAATTCTGTTCTTCGTGATCGTACTCTCGAACTCAACAATCACATCTTTCCTATCGACCTTATTCCGATGCAGCTCGGTAGTTTTGACATCATATTAGGCATGGATTTTCTTCGTGAAAAACGTGCTGAAGTTCTCTGTTTCGATAAGATGATTCGCTTCTCTCTCGCTAATGGTGATCTATTGTGTGTCTATGGTGAAGTCGCGTCGAAGAAACTCCAACTCATGTCGTGTGTCCAAGCTAGCAAGTATCTCCGCAAGGAATACCAAGCTTTCTTGGCACACATTGTAGTAGCGGAGAAAAAGGAAGTTAAGGAGGTAGATCAGGTACCCGTGGTTCGTGAATTTCCTGATGTTTTCCCTGACAATCTCCCAGGTTTACAACCAAGTCGTGATATCGACTTTCGTATCGACCTCATTCCTGGAGTCAACCCTGTTGCTAGAGATCCTTATCGACTCGCTTCGTCTGAAATGCGTGAACTCTCAAGTCAGCTCCAGGAATAGCTTGATAAAGGCTTTATTCGCCCTAGCACCTCTCCTTGGGGCGCACCAGTCCTTTTAGTCAAAAAGAAGAATGGGTCGCTCCGGATGTGCATCGACTACAGGGAATTGAATAAGCTAACCATCAAGAATCGCTATCCCCTTCCTCGAATCGATGATTTGTTTGATCAGTTACAAGGTGCTTCATGTTTCTCGAAGATCGATCTGCGCTCAGGTTATCACCAATTACGCATTCAAGAGGAGGATATACCCAAAACCGCTTTTCGCACTTGATACGGCCACTATGAGTTCGTTGTTATGCCTTTTGGTTTAACCAACGCACCCGCGGTTTTCATGGATCTGATGAATCGCGTGTGTAAACCATCTCTTTACCGCTTCGTCATCGTGTTCATCGATGATATCCTTATCTATTCCAAGTCGAAATCCGAGCATGCACAACATCTACGTTTGGTTTTCGAGTTATTCCTAGGGAATCGACTCTATGCCAAGTTCTCCAAGTGTGAATTTTGGCTAGAGGAGGTTCAATTCCTCGGTCATATTGTCAATAGACAAGGTATTCATCTTGATCCCGCGAAGATCGAAGCTGTTAAAAGTTGGGTTACACCTAAGAACCCATCTGAAGTACATTCTTTTCTCGGACTAGCGGGCTATTATCGCCGATTTATCGAAGGATTCTCTAAAATCGCCGTGCCGCTTACTTCTCTCATGCATAAACACAGGCCTTTTGTTTGGGGAACTGAACAGGAGTCTGCCTTTCAAACTCTCAAGCATATGCTTTGCAATGCTCCCGTCCTTGCTTTACCCGATGGAAACGATGACTTCGTTGTCTATTACGATGCCTCGAACCTCAGTCTTGGTTGTGTTCTCATGCAACGGGACAAGGTTATCGCTTACGCGTCTCGTCAGCTCAAGATCCACGAGAAGAACTATACAACCCACGACCTCGAGCTAGGCGTAGTTGTTTTTGCATTGAAGATTTGGCGACACTACCTTTATGGTACAAAGTGTACGGTCTTCACCGACCATAGGAGCCTACAACACATCTTCAGCCAGAAAGAAATTAATATGCGTCAACGCCAACGGGTAGAACTTCTCAACGATTACGACTGTGAGATTCGTTACCATCCAGGCAAAGCAAATGTCGTTGCTGAGGCCCTCAGCAGACGAAGCTATTTGCATAGCGTTTGTAATATTCAAGCCCAACATCATCTCGAAACTCTTATTCGTGAAGCCCAACATGCTTGCTTTACCGAGCACACTTTGAAGAAGGAAATGATTCTCAACGATGGAGCCTAGCTAGTGAATAAGTCGAATGGGATATTCCATTATCTGGACCGAATCTGGATCCCTAAGTGGACCAATCTGCGACAAATCCTGATGGACGAAGCCCATAAGTCTCGATATTCTATTCATCCCGGTGCCGATAAAATGTATCAGGACCTTCGCTACAAGTACTGGTGGTCGGGCATGAAGAAAGATATCGCCCTCTATGTTTCGAAGTGCCTGACTTGCTCGAAAGTCACGGCTGAGCATCAAAGACCCTCTGGCTTGCTCGTCCAACCCGAGATCCCTATGTGGAAATGGGAGAGCATTGCTATGGACTTCATAACGAAACTTCCACGCACGCCATCAGGTCACGACAGCATCTGGGTTGTCGTTGACCGGTTGACCAAATCTGCTCATTTTCTGCCGATACGAGAAGACTACAAGGTATAAAAATTAGCCCGAATCTACACCGATGAGATCATTAGTCAACATGGGACGCCTCGCGACATCATCTCTGACCGTGATGCTCGGTTTACCTCGCGTCTTTGGGAAACGTTTCAATCCGCTCTCGATACTACGCTTAATCTAAGTACCGCTTTTCATCCCCAACCGATGGTCAGACTAAAAGGACGATTCGTACCCTTGAAGACATGCTCCGTTCGTGTGTCATAGATTTCGGTGGTAATTGGGATGCATACTTACCTTTAGTTGAATGCTCGTACAATAACAGTTATCATTCCAGCATTCAAATGGCACCGTTTGAGGCATTATACAGAAGAAAATGTTGATCGCCTATTGTATGGCACGAGATCGGAGACTCGCAAATAACCGTTCCTGAGCTAGCGCAAGAAACAAACTGACAAAATCCTCCAAATACGAGACAATCTGCTGCAAGCTTAGAGTCATCAGAAAAGTTATACCGATAGACGATGCAAGCCCCTTGAATTTGATGTTGGCGACCACGTACTCCTAAAGGTATCACCTTGGAAGGGTGTGGTCAGATTCGGCAAGAAAGGAAAGCTCGCGCCTCGATATGTTGGACCCTTTAAGATTCTGGAAAGGATCGGAAAAGTGGCCTATAGACTCAAACTACCGGAGGAACTTAACAACGTCCACCCAACTTTCCACGTGTCGAACCTCAGAAAGTGCCTGCTTGAGCATGATTTGTATGTACCACTTGAGGATCTTCAAGTGAACGAAACACTATACTTCGTGGAGAAGCCTATCGAGATCATGGACAGCCAAACCAAGCAACTCAGACGCTCACGCATTCCCATTGTGAAGGTTCGATAGGAAGGCAAACGAGGCGCAAAGTTCACTTGAGAACTCGAAAGCGACATGAAGGGGAAGTACCCACAGTTGTTTGTTATGGCTAAAGCCTTTTGGGACGAAATTCCCTTAAGAGGGGGAGGCTGTAACACCCCGTGTTTCGAAAGTCAAAGTCAAAGTCAAGATTGAAGTCAAAGGAATAAAAGATTGCTAATTGCGATCTGTCACTCCTTGCTCAACTCCTGTTTTGACTTCTTTGACTTGTAGATAATCTATTTATTTTATTTCATTAGTTGTATTATGTGGAGTACTTATTAATAATCGAGGTTTAATCGTTATTTATCGCATGTTTTATCGCTTTACCGCTCTATCGCATCGCAATCACATTCGCAGCTCGAACTATGCGTTCTAGATAGTATTTTACGTGTGTGTTCTATCTATGTATTACTTGTGCATGTTTATTTATATGTATGTTATGGTGATTAATCGAAACGCAATCGCAACTCTATCGCAATCGAATTGCAGACGCTAAACGCAACTTACTTAGAATGATTGTATGTTAGATATAGTAGTTGGGATTAATTCGCAAACTCGCTTAAACGCATCGCAAAACTCAACGCACGAAACGAAATGCCAAAACCCAAATAGTCGGAGCCACTCGATCGAGTGACTGCTCGATCGGATGGTCAACCGATCGGACAGTCATCCGATTGGTGACCCAATCGACCCTTGCGCTTTCCTTTTTGGGAAACCCTATAAATACCTCCAACTGTCACATCACTTGATGTGACAGCTCCTCTGCTCGACCCAGCCGCTCTCAAGCTTCTTTCTCTCGATTTCTAGCGATTCTTGTAAGTATCCAACCTAAATCTTGTACTTCTATGATCTACACGCACTCCTTCATCTTTTTCTCTTTTGAATCTTAACTTTTAACCATGAAATTACTAGATTTAAGGTGTTCTAGGATGATGTCATCATGGGGTTCTTATGAACTTCATTTTTGGCTTCAATCCACCAAGAACAACTTAGATCTGGACGATTTCCACACGAATAAACAAAGATCTTGCATAGATCTGAACATATTCAAGGTGAAAAGGATTGAAAGGTGGTTTTCTAACTTTCTTTCAACTCTTTTACACTCAATGCACTCAAAACTGATAGAATCGGAGCTCGTTCTGATCATCTACTCCTTCTTAGTGATGTGTCGGTTCCAGATCTGTGTTCTATCAAAGAGACAGCCGACCTCGGGTTAAACACGAACCACCGTCTCGAACAGTTGACCGACCGGACTAGGTTGATTCCTGTCCGATTGGATCACCTGAGTGATGATGGGGTTTTCTATTGTTTGGCACGCCGCCAAACCGTCTCGATCAGAACTGCAAAACTACAAAATAATCAAAGTGTCAAAGACGATTAAGTCACGGGACGGATTGCCGTCCAATCGGATTGCCATCCGATCGGACTGCCACCCGATTGGCCTACACTTGGTTCCAACACTTAAACTATTATTTTAACTTTCCAAAGTTTTGAATGTCGAACGGATTGCCGTCCGATCGGATTGCCGTCTGATCGAACGACCATCCGACCTTGTGACGTTTGGACTACAACACTTAAACAATTTTCAACGTGTTCAATGCATTACCAGTTCTAACGTATTGCCACCCGATCGGTAGACCATCCGATCGAGTGACAACACTGCTGTGAACTTGTTCTCTGAGAAATACCTTGCCGAACGGATCATCACCCGATCGAACCGCTGTTCGATCGACTGACCTAAAGGGTAGAGATACTTCTCTGTTTTCAAAATGCTATAACGAAAACTTCAAAAGGCAAACCATCATACACAAACACATCTTCACCAAACGTGGTGTCAATCCAATCGAATGGCCATCCGATCGGATGACCATCCAAACGGATTGACATCCGATCGACTGGCCATCCGATCGGATTACCATTTGACACTTACCACTTTGCACCGTTTTACGCGCCGCTTATCGTTTATGCTATCGTTAACTGTTCAGGCTAATCTCTCTCAGCGCTCCCTTCAATCCAAGAGATTGTTTACTTGTTAAACACAATATGTGAGTATACTCGATCCCTTTTTGCTTTATGCACTTTTGGGTGTCACATACTTTATCTATATTCAAATCACATCAATCACACAATGCAAACACTATTTATACGCTAACCGCTATTGCATGTTATACGTGACTCGATGAATGCCTGTTTGTTATGTTTACACATTGATTGCTCTCTACCTGCCTTAGCAACGATAGTACTATAGTTTGGACTCAGCACCTGTTCACTCAGGGGTTGTTAAGGATATTACTTCACGTGTTCGCAGTGGTGAACATGTGTTGCGCACTCGTTACTCGCATTCAAATTGCAGTCATTGGTATTGATAGAATCTTTGTCGATAACTTACATGCTTCACATTATACGTTATACATGTTGGTTATGCGTAAACTATTTCGATATCTATTATGCTATTATCAAACTTTTATGCTCACCTTTACACTATGTGTATTGACCTTTATTTTAACGTATGTGACAGGTGTTTAGGATGCTATCTGCTAGGATGCTCGCTTTGGTGAATCAAGTTAGGGGTCTAGTTATGTCACGCTTAAATCTGAGTCGTCGGAACAGTATTCGTTTTTGAGACAATTATTTGTAATAACTGTTTTTATTTGGATATGTTGTGGTATGGGACATGGCGTTTAATTATCTGGTAATGAATAGTTGTTATGGATACTCATGGACAATCTGTTTCGCTCAGTGCCATGCCCCGATGTTTCCGCCATCGGTTGGGGTGTGACAAAAAGTGTTCGGCAAAATGTGATGTTTGTGTTCAAAATGATAATAATATTCAAGATTTACAAAAGGAGTATGATAAAATGAAATGGTCAAGTCATAGAGTACAAGAAGCTTATGATACTTTGAAGAAACAAGTAAAATGTATGGATGAAAGATTGTCTGAAAACTTACAAACAACTAGACTTTATGAGAAAAAGTATGAAGAAAAGCAACAAGAATTAAACAAATGTATTGATGAAGTTGCTAAACTCAAACAAGTTTTGGCTGAAAAAGAAAAGATTGTTACAAAACTTCAAAGTTATCATAGTTCTTCGTACATTCTCGAACATATTTTCAACAGCACACCAGATGACAAAGATTCTGAAAAGAATAAAAAAGGTATTGGTTCAGAATATCATTAGGTGCCACCACCATTGAGAGGCAATTACACATTTTATGATGAAGAAAAGGTGGCAAAAGGTCTGAAAATGGTTGTCCAATTACCTGAAAATATCGATGTGATTTACACCAAATCTGATGATGCTGATGATTCAGAGGTGGTAAGTAAGGTTGTTGAAAGCGTTTTGAAAGATGAATCTACCCAAGGTAAGTCTGAATCACATGATGAAAATGAGGGAAGTTTTCATGATAGTTATCTTAAACATTCAAAATCTGAGAAAGTTGTGAATGATGATTCAAAAGGATTGGCTTATACCATGATTGGATTGGACAAATTATTCTCAGATAACGAGTTCCCGCTTCAAAATGTGATTACGGATAAAATTGACAAAGTGTTTAAACTGGTAGAAATTGAAAAGTCAGAAATTTCAAAATACACTAGGAAGAACAATAAAACTTTTTATAACAAACCAAGCTATAAAAAAGAAGAACATGAAGGCTGGGTTGGGTTATAAAAATAAACAAAATCAAGATAAAAAGTTTGTAAAGCAAAATTTTCAAAAGAAAATGAATTTCGTTCACGGGAAAAGTTCGGAAGAAGAGAAAGAACTCCAATTTAGACGACAGTCTAATGAAGAGTTTTATGCTCAGAAAAAGCAACAACAACAAGCTAAAGATGTTTCGAGGAAAACTTGTTTTAAATGTGTCCAAATCCAAAGCCTGTTGATGTTAAGAAATAGAAATATGAGAATGTGAAACAAAGAACTACCAGATTTGATACAAAACAAACTTGTAGGTATAACACAAACAAGTTTGCTTTGAACCTAACTTGGAAATCAAACCAGACTAGGTTTGATTCAAGACAAACCTGGAATTCTCACACACCCAGATTCAGAACAACACAAAGTTGGCAAACATCGGTTGATATGACAAAAGCAAACCAGTTTTGGAAACCAAAAGTTATTGTTCAAAATCAAAAGAATCAAAACGAGTCACGATTTTACAAAAGAAGTGCGTCAAAAGGACAAAACTAGGTGGTTAAGAAACAAGTGACTTCTGCGAATGACGAAAAAGTTGAAGTCAAAGATGAAAAAGTTTTTGTACAAAATGACAAAGATTTTCCATCATTGAATGAATTTTGTGTTGAAATGCCTAAGGTCAAACAGGCTTGGGCTGAATTATTCAAGTGATTGAATTGTTTGAATGTGCAGGTGCTCTCGAAGTCAGTTGTACGTCAAGTTGGAGAGCGGAGCAGCCTGGCACGAGAGGAGGCTGGTTCCTGCGACTGTTAAACAGGGAGTTTGTTCATTTTTGTACATAAAATAAATCATATTTCAAAAACCCTAAAAATTGAAAAATAAAAAAAAACCAAAAATTTAACACCTTGATCGAAGGGCAATCCGATCGGATGACCATCCGATCGGAGGGCCATCCGATCCATGATATTACTCATTTGTTTTTCGTGACTGATCAAATGATAATCCGATCAGATGACCATCCGATCAGAGGACCATCCGATCCATATCACACGCATGGTTAAATGATCTTGAAATGATAATTGTTCGTCATGATGGTCAAATAATCATTTGATCGGATGACCATCCGATCGGATGACCATCCGATCGGATGACCATCCGATCCATTGCACACACATGAATACACATGCTTGAAAGTTCACTGCTTGTCTGTTCATGCTTGATATATTTGTTTTTAAATTTTGTCAAAAATAAAAAATTACAAAAATATGTTGAGTGAATATGCCGAAACCCTCACGGCTGAACAAACATGATTAATTTCATAAGATTGAAAAAGAGTTTTCATACTTTCAAATATCAATGTGTTGTAAATCATGGGGGTATATTTTCTGCAAAACAGAGCATGAGATGCAGAAAATGGATGGCGAGACAAAGCTGTCAGCATCGGTTATCAAATTTTTTTAAATGTTTTGAATTTTAGGGGGAGTAAGAGTTGTCAGAAAATCCAAAAACATTAGAAAATTTGAAAAAACCAAAAACAATAGAAAATTCAAAAATGAGTTTTTGTGTAAATAGAGGAAACGATAGTACATCAGTTAGACAGTCACAGTACGCTAAAGAAAAGGAAAGTCAAATGTGATAAACGGTCTCACTGATGATATGCCAGTAGGTTTTTACACGCTTAGTAGATTGTTTTCGAGATATAAACCTAAATATCAAATACTTACTTATCTCATGGGGAATATCTCTCGGATATATGGGTAACCCCCGAAATCTTGTTTGAGAGATTTCCTGATTCTGAGATACTAGGTCTTTATACTGTTTGATATCTGGGGTATTATACCTGGTCTTTTGATATTGCGGAAGCAATGGCCTAGACCTCATATAATACTTTACGCGCTTTTAAAGCTTACCCTCTGCATAAAAATTGAAAAATATCGAAAGATATGAATCAATTGCAGTTGAAGAAAAGATTCTCTAAAGGGAACACACCTAAAGTTGAGCCTTCATCTCTTTGACTGAACGGAAGTTCAGACCTAAGCTCTCAAGGTCTCGCACTAACCCAGAATACAGATATCATTATGGTATACTCACCTGTAAGACTGAATCTAGGGAATTTTAATACGGGAGTATATTCTGAGATGGGACACGTGAATAAGTTTAAGTCCTTAAAACATTAATCTCGTATCTCGAATCGATTAAACTTTTTGTGAAAATTTAAGTGGATCAGTATACTGACAATCTAAGTGAATCGTTTAGAACTTAAAGTGTTTAAAGCTCAACAGTACTAGTGATTTGTCATAAACTGATATGATCCTCTGAAATGAACTCAAACAAAAATATTGTCTGTATATATTTCTTTACTGTTTTATGTTTTAGAAAAATAAAAAAAGATTTTTTATTCTACTTTATTTTCGACAACCGATGTCTGAGAGCTGAGTTTCAAAATCTAAGTATGCTGAACGTGTTTCTAAGAATAAAACAAGATTCATTAACTTGAAACTTGAAATTTTTAAAATAAAAAACAGTTTGTGAAATCTCCAAGGTCATTAATTTGGACTTGGATGATTAACAGTGAGGGATTTGGATTCTTAAATCGTCAAATCTATAAAGTTTGTTGATAGGGGGAGTGGAGCCAAGTTAATCCTAGATATATTCATATTGTTTTATTTGTGCAATAAAGCCAGGTTCTTGATTCAAAAAGTTTTTAAGAGCTAGGTCATCATTCCTGGACAACCGAAAAAGCTTTCAATGTCGCATATTTGAAATGTTTCAGCTTATGCTTAAAGCCAGGTTTTCAATCCTGGATGTTCAAAACGTTTTTACTTATAAATGTTTGAGATTTGCAGATGTTGTACCAGATTACGATACCGATAGCCGAGTCTAAGGGGGAGTCTGAAGACGAGCTCATTGCAAGGGGGAGCTTGTATCCGGAAAGCCAGGTGTCGATCCCAAAAGCACGGAAGCTAAACGAAAAGGGGAGCCTGAAGAGAAAGAGTCTAACCGAAAGGGGGAACAACTGAAGCCGAAGACAAATCCACGGGGAGTCTGTTCGAGCAAGAGGGAATCTGTGGTTGCTGAAGACGTCAAACCTTCAAGAAGACTCAGAGAGAGAAAAGACAAGACGCTACGAGATTGACTGCGACAATATCCAAGGGGGAGTCTATGAGTGCACTAATGTCTATTGCCTCCGTCAATTTAGTTCGTAGCAGAGAATAGAAGAAAACGTGATTTTATTGTGAAATATGTAGTGAAAAAGGCAAGGTGGCAAACTTGTAAATAAGGGGAAATCCCTTATGCCTTGGCCTATAAATAGGAGCCTTATATTAGGCTTTAGGAACTTTTGCAAACTTTTGGCCGTTTTAGATATTTGGAGCTTGGTGCTTAGAGAGAGAAACGAGTGCTCAAGGTGATTCGTGGTGCTTGTACTTGTCGTATATTCAATAGAATCACATTTATATTACGATCTTATGTTCGGTCCACACACGTGCAAGGATTCGCACGTCGCACGTGTCGGGAGTAAAAACCGGTCCTACACTTTATATAAAATTTAGACTTGCTAGAACACCAAATACCATTAATTAACATTACTCCAACTCAAGTAATGCCTTTATTCGTAATTAACACGGGTTACACTAGTACGGTGTGGACTCTAAATAGTTGGGTGTCACACCTGACGGGTATTGGATTAAAAATATAAAAAATTTGCGTACGGGTATGGGATTTAGAGATACCCGGCCGATACCTGGCCCGTTTAACCGAATAATACCCAAAAATTATATTATTTTAAATTTAATTTTCCATTTATATAAACCTTAATACATATACGCATTCATTATTCATAGATATTGCTTTGTTGTTTAGTTCAAGATTTTAACATACACATACAAGATTAGTTATGTTGTTTCTATGCAGATTAAAAATGTTTGGTAGTTTTGGGATTTTCTAAATATATTTCAAGTTGTTAAATAGATTACTTGGGTCCTGATTAATGCTACTATTTTTCATGTGTGGTGTTTAATTAAACGCAAAATACATAAACTGACATTATGTGTTCCAAAGTAGTAGTGCCTTAATTAGTTAATTATGTAGATATATGTTTCAAATTATGGATTCGAATATTGTCACACCCCGAGCGCGTAAAACAACAAACCGCGGCGGAGACGTCGGGGAGTGGAGTGGCAGAATTATTGTTTCACAACCATGGTATTTATAGTGTTAGTTTTATTCCAATTAAAAAGGATTACATTGTCTTAGAACAAAGGAAACAAAGAGTACATAACATAATTTAAACTAGTCTTGCATCATTTATTGTCACTAAGGCCCAAGTCCGCCTAAGTGTATCTTGAACAACCCTATGCATCAGCTCCTTAAAACACATGTGAAAATAGGTACGTCAGCATAAAAATGCCTGTGAGATACATAGGTTTATTGATTTTGGATTCATGACTTGTGGTTGAAAGAAATGTTTAACAAAAAGTTAGTCATGAATCTTGGGAAAATGTTTTCTTTTATAAATCATACGAATAATGATAAGAAAATCAGAAGATATATAAAAGAATACTGCTTTGTTAAAAAAAATAACCAAGAATTAATGAATTTTGTATAAGTTATGTCGTTTGTAAAATAATATCTTGTAAAACATGTCGTTTGAATAAAATATATCATGTCTTTGTTGAAATGATTTAAATAACGCCACGACATGTAATATCATAAAAGCATTTATATATAGGAAGTACCGGCAGTGTATCCACCATGCTTTTATCATATTACACGTCGCCTCGTTATGTAAATCACTTATCAAATAACCACCAAATTGTCTAGTTTAATCAATTGTCAAAATGATTATGTGTAAGCAATGTCTTGTATAATCAAATGTTATGTATGGCAAGTAAAAAGTAACTACTCAAGCCATATGTATAATGTTTATGTATAATCAAATGAAATGTATAGTGAATAATAGAATTACTCAACCCCAAAGGTGAAATGTACAAAACAATGTATTTGATATAAATCATAGTTTAAGTCAAAAGTTATGTTTTGTAAAATCCATGCTTTACTGATACAAACACTTATGTGGTAATGTTAAACGCATACATTCAAGCCTTGCGACTGTGGAGACAAACCCTTAAACAAATTAAAGGTTTATCAAAATTATGTATATCGGATTCAGTCATTCCCTACTTCTAAACAAACCTAGGAAGCCGAGAACGGGATTTGTCAAGTCCTATGGTACCACTACATACTACCGAGCGGCATGATTAATGTTAATGAACGTATTTTTGTCCCGTTAAACAAACCAAATGTCATACCAAATGTAAGCATGTTATGTGTAAACAATGTACTAAGTATGCTAATGAACATACATAGCAAAAATGTGATGTAAATTGTCACACCCCGACCACGTATAACATACAAGACGTGGCGGAAACGTCGGGGAGTGTTGTAACAGAATCATTGTTTCATAACCATGGAATAAATAAATTATGTTTTATTGAATAAATGAACTCATTGTTTTAATACAATCAAATAAGTACAACTATGATCTTCCAAGTTTTAAAGTTGCTAAGGCACGAGTCCATCCTAAATGTAGCATGTATCAACAATCATTGCAAAGCAGTACCTGAAACATGTGTAAAAATAGGTACGTCAGCATAAAAATGCTTGTGAGATACATAGGTTTTGTGAAAATAGGATTCATGACTTGTAAGTTTAAGAAAATGTTTAATAAAGTTTAGTCATGAACCTTGTAAATTGATTTGTTTTGTAAATCGTTTGAAAAACAATAAGATCAGATGATATGTATAAATAAATGTAAGGTTAAATGAATAACCATGTAAAATGAGTTTGTATAAGATAAGTTGTTGTAAAACAATGTCTTATGAAAAGTATGTTATTTGTATAAAATGTTATATGACTTAAATTGAAATGATTCAAATAACGCTACGATATGTAATACCATACAAACACTTATATATAGGAAGTACCAGCGGCGTATCCACCATGCTTGTATCATATTACACACGCCTCGTTACTTAAGCCACTTACTCAAACCAAACCACCAATATAGGATGTTCATGTTTAAACCAATAGTCCAATGTTATTGTATAACTCAAGTTAAATGTAAACCATGTAATGTGTAAACAAAAGTTATGTATGGTAAGTAAAATGAGATTTCTTAAACGACAAGTAAAAATGTACAAAACAAAGTGTTTGAATAAATCAAAAGTTATGATTTGTAAAATAATGTAAGGTTAAACGAATAACCTTATAGTAGCATATTAAAAGTATACTTTGGATTTGTAAATAACATATTAAACTATGTTTTGGTTTCATAAATAACATATCAAAATATGCTTTGGGTTTCATAAATAACATATAAAAATATGTTTTGGTTTGTTGATAAAATATATATGTTGGTTCTGTACAATACCACACATAAGAGTATATCAAACTATACTTTTGGGAGTATATCAAAATATACTTTAAAGGTGTGATTTAAGAATTCATTCAGACCTAGTGCATCAAACTACACCTTTGAGACTATAAGGATACCACAAAGGCAATCCCTATTTGGATGGAGAAACAAATTGGTTTCAGACATTCCATGACAACAGGAATGGGGTGTCTAGTCCTATAGTGCTATATCATACTAACAATCGGTCTGGTGAACATAAAATAAGTACAATTCAACATTTTTATTTTATGTTCTTTGAGAAATCAGTGTTTAAACCATAGATAGTCATTTAGTTTGTCAAAAGATAAGTAATAACATGTATAATCAATTATACTTTGAAATCATGAAAATAACACATAGGTACACGTGCTTCACCCCAAAACAGTTTGGAAAACAGTAAAATAGGGGAACTATGTACTCACTTGAGATTGCTCAGAAGTCCTAAGATAACCACCAAGCAATGCTAGAGATCACGGAATCAAACGGCACCTAATATAGGTAACTATGTTAATTAACCGGACCTAAGTCGGAGGATTTAGATAGAATGAGGGTTCGTAAACCAAACGAGTATAGAGACTCGTGTCATATGGTTTAACAAAGCCTACATACTAAATGAAACCTAACCTAAGTGCTTATGACCCATTACGACCCGTTTAGGTAGCTTATGTTATTTTAACGCGTCGTTCGCGTGAAACGCATTCGGACCGCTTAACTAGTCCTATGACAAGTAACATATGCCTTAACATGTCTAATATTGTTGTCAAATCAGTTTAGATGCCAAAAATTATGTTACATATGCTTAAAATGAATTTTGGCATCAAAAGGGCATTTTGGTAATTTACCTAAGGCATATAAACTACCTATCATACAACTACTTAAACGAAGCGACCATAAGGTATAACCTCGGAAGGTTATTCCCTATATACTATGGTCACCTAATGTGCTTGGTCGGATCCTAATGATCGACCAAACGGGTCGGGTTCGAAAGTATAAGCGATTGTTTAGATCGCTTACCTTACGACCCTATATAAGCACTAAACTAAAAGTGACGGGCTAAGCATGTTAAAACATGCTTAACTAAGTTTAGAAAACATGCTTGGTATCAAAACAAACGGTTTTGATACCTAAAAGTAGTTTGGTTACAAAATACGCAAGAATGCACATTTTGGCCGAAACTACGACTCGTCACTGAGTCTGGGTAACGTGGTAATCAGTAGGTATAGTCACTAAGGACTATAACCATCGTGATCACGCTCACGTTATGAAGTTCAAACGAACTTCGCATTGACCATAAACTGGTCAATGCAGAAAGTCAAACAAAGTTTGACTTTCGGACTCGAAAAGCAATAAAAGAACGAAGGAACACTTACAAAGGGTCCCCGCAAGATTGATAATCCAAGTATTCTCAGGTATGAGGTGATGAAACACCCCAACTTAGAGAAATCTCAGATTTCAAGTGGGTTTTGCAATGAAGTGGGTTGGGTATTTATAGTTTTCGGTTCACCGTTAGGATCATTTCTTGTATAACGTGCCTTGATCTCGCCCGTACACTTGTCGAAATGTTGTGGTAACTGATTTTGCCCACCACAAGAGATTAACATGTGGCACTTGGCCTTTGGGGAGTGTTAAGGGCTGTTAACAGCTGTTTAAAAATGTTTTGCTGCATCTGGCCCCTGCTTGCGCACCGCAACACTCACAGTGTTGAGGTGCGCAAGGACCTATTTTGGTAGAATGGCAGATTTGGTCCCTGCTGTGTAAAAAGCTCATTTCCGACACGTTCAAGGCCCGTTAACCCCATTTCAAAGCTCTAAAATGAAGTGAAAGTATAGGGAACTTAAAATGTGTTCAAAAATATCTCGGGTGTCGGTTCGTTTGGTCGTACGATTGCGTTGTTCGGTTAATTACGACGGAATGCGCATAAGCGCGAAAAACGATCCAAATGGCGTGACGATGGATTTTTCTTATGCCAAACACTAAAATAAAATATTTTTGTGCTTACATAAATTTTTGGATGTCTGGATGTATTCAGAACGTAAGTTATGCGCGAAAGTGCAAACTTGTGCACTTTTTGACGCTTTTAGTCCCTGAATGACCCAAAAGTTTATTTTAGCACACCGAACCCATCAAAGCCTATTTCTAAGCTATATAAAGGATATTTAAGGTGTGTTTAACTTATGGTCATGTTCCAGAATGTCTGTTACAGTTCAAACTGGCATACTTTCGCAGTTTGTCAAGTTTAGTCCCTGTAAGCGAATTAACTTGTTTTTGCCATACCAAAGCCTTTAAAACTTATTTCTAAGTTATGTAAAGGTTATTTAAGGTATGTTAAGTCTATTTCACTATTCCGGAGTGTTCGTTGGATTAAAATGGTTATATTTACGCATTAGAGCGCGTATAACCCTCCAGAAAGCGATTTAAAGCTTAAAATCGAACAAGAGTTGATATGTGCAAACGATACACATATTTTTACAATTCCCAAGTATGAAATACAATATTTCATTGGTTTGGAATTTGTTTGATGGTTGAAGTGACACAGGTGTCACATAAATCAATGTGTACATATGCTGAAATAAACATATGAAACAAATATCTTTATGAAATTAATGTGCTAGCATGCTAAATCAACATACATAGCAAAGCATAAGTGAAATCATGTACTATATGCGTACTACTGAATATAGCAAGTATGTGTCATGAAAACACGAAAGTAACAAGTAGGCACATGTGTATCACCCCAAAATATTTGAAAACAGTAAAAGAGGGGTCTATGTACTCACTTGAAAATGCTTAGAAGTCTTGTAATAACAATCAAACAACGCTAGGAGGATCATGAAATCAATCGGCACCTAATATAGGTAACTACGTTAATAAACCGGACCTAAATCGGAAGATCGGATAAAATGAGGTTTCGTAAACCAAATGAGTATAGGAACTCATGTAATATGGTTTAACAAAGCCTACATTCTAAATCGGAACCTATCCTAAGTGCTTACGACCCTTACGACTCGTTTAGGTAGCTTACGCTACTTTAACGGGTCATTCGTGTAAAACACGTTCGGACCACCTAACTAGTCCTATGACAAGTATTATATGCCTTAACGTGTCTAATAATCTTGCCTAATCAGTTTAGATGTCAAAATTTAGGTTACATATGTGACACCCGGCCTCTCAGGCCGTACCGGACAATAGTAATCTGTGTAGTAGACACGTAACATGACTATTTGTGACTGACTGTGATGTTAATATATGATATTTGATGTATTGTTAAATTTAGATATGTATAAAATTATGTTGGCAACGATAAAACTAACGCTTATCGTGTAACGTTTAAAATGCGAAACGAACGTCGGTGACCATCCGATCAATGTTAAAATCCTTAAAATGGTCTGTTATGATTAGAATAATAATTTTAATCATATCCATGTGGAAAAATAATTTAAAATGCTAAGAAACTCTACTTTTCGACTTTGAGCGCGTACCGCGCGATACCGCGCGAATTAAACAAAATACTGTCAGCGCAGCCAGTCAAGGCAACTGGTAATTATTTTAGTAATAATTTTAGGTGATTATTTTTATAGAATGATAAAAATAATTTAAAACGCACTAAAACAGGACTAAAACGCTAGATAAAATACCCGATATTCAGTAAAATACCTGTTTTTGAGTCTAATTACATATAATATTTGTATGTATATATATAATTGGTATTCAGTAAAATACCTGTTTTTGAGTCTAATTACATATAATATTTGTATGTATATATATAATTGTGAGAAGGGGGACATGTGGGCGGCACTTAGGGCAGCCACATTCCCTTGATTCTCTCAAATTTAACACTTGTCCATATATAGAGAAATGGTAGTGATGATTAGCCATAGATGCACGCACCATATACACCTCCATATTCCAAGACAAAATTCAAAAACTCGTCTCTCTCTCTCTCTCTCTCTCTCTCTCTCTCCTTCAAGCTCACGGCCGAACACCCCCATAAACACTTCCATTATCATTTTCAAACCCAAATCTTGGAGAATCATGTCCATTACAAAGTGTTTTCAAGCTTACATAAAGGTTTAGAGGTGATTTCAAGGAGGTTTGATCAAGAACAAGGCTTCATATGATCACTACTCATGAAACCCACTAAGAATCTTGAAGGTATAAAATATTTTCTTTCAAATCTTGTCTATGATTCATATTGATAAAGAAGTTAGTAAAAAGTTTCTCTTGATTCTTGAATCTAAACATAAACTTGAAATTAACAAACAAATAAGTTTAGAATAAAATAAAAATGAGTATGTGCATGTATGTGTATATGGCCGATTTTGTATATATACATATGTATAAGTTGTATTTTGATTTTTATGAAAAGTTCTTGATTATTTGCTTTCTTGAAAAATATGATGATTAAAGGAATTTTTAGATATCATGCAAGAAGGTTCTAAAGTGATTAAAAATTTTAAAGTGATATGTTGAAAAGTGAAATTTTGGAAGTATATGTGTGTATAAATTTTGTGTATATGTGTATATATATATATATGTATGCATGCATTAAAAATTGTTATACAATCTTAAAAGTGAAAGATCTAGGCATGAATGAACATGAATGACTTGAAGGAGTATTGTGTTATGTGTAATATTTGTAAGAATATTATGTTAGTGAAGTTTTGAGCATGATTAGATCATGAGTGATGATGATGATAATGTGTGAGTGCATTAGATGCACATATGTGGGCATGCATGTTAATATGAAAGCATGAAATGATCATTTGAGCATGATTTGATAAAAATTAATTTTGATCAGATTATAAACCTTAAAATAAAGTTATTTTGAAGTGTTTAATGATATATAACTTTGTCATAATGTTTGCTAGCTTTGCATGTGGTACTTGGTTCATTAAAAGTTGTAAAATACGTGAAATCGCATGATTTATGTGACTTACACAAAAACTGCACTAATCTTATTATGATCACTATTTTAATCAGTAAATAACATGTATTGTGCTAAAATATCAAGTCGTTTCGAGTTGGGATGGTTATGGTAAAGTTTAACGCAAAACTATGCGTTAAAACGGTCAAAATTCGGCTTTTCGGGTGATTTTTATAAAACTGATTTAGATCAGTAAATTAATTGATGTTTTTAGTTTAAAAACAAGTGTTTTAACTAATTTAAGTTTACTTGGTGTTTGGTTGGTCATACGTGACTTCCGACGCCCGAAAACGTTACTGAATCGCTAAAATACGCATTTTTCGATGAACACTAGTATGGGTGAATTTTGAGTGAATCTTATGTCATAAAATGTGTTAGGTGATTTGAACATGTAAATGTGATAATATTTTAAGTGTTAATTTGATAATGGGAAATTTAGACTATGCATGTATGCATGTACGTTTTGTGCGGTAGAAACGGTAAAATTGCGTTAAATGTGTAACTTGTTTGTCGAGCATGAAATTAGGTACACATGAGATGTTTTATATATATTTGCTTTAAAAATGACAAAATAAATAAGTTAGTAATATTTTGCGTGTTCGGTGTTAATTTCTATGAACGTTTATGTATAAATATTACGACACGCAAATTGTAGATGTATTACGTATAAACGGGAAAGTTAACGGATTTACACAATAATGGCCACCAATAAAATCGTTCAAGTCGCGAAAATCATAAATATATATATATGGACTCATATATATATATATATTAACGTGCCAACATAATCAAAAATGACAACTTTTCGAGAAAATCTCAAAGTTATGTGATAATTCTAAGAAACGGAGAAACTTAGGATTTTTGTGTTAAATATATATTGATTGAGAATTGTTTCTATATTAGGACGTATATAAAAATCAATCTCTGGGATTGCGGTATTAAAATACGCACCCAAAGTTGAGTTTCACTAAACCCCTCTTTTTACTGCTTTATTTATATTTTGGGGGTAGAACACGCCAATAAAAAGGGTTTAATAATGTTTTTGGAATAAAACATACCTTTGATATAAATTATATATTTTCATCGAAAATATATGGATTTTTGGGAAATTATATATATTTTGGGATGAAATGGTTTTGAATAATAAATATGTTTCGGGTGGAAACGGGATTATGCACGGTGTTTGGGGGAAAACGACCGTGTACTTGGTACGAATATTGATTGGTCTCAAGAGAGTAAGTATCAGCATAGGCTTTCATTTCGGTGGGGATTTCAGGGGATTTGTACAACAACGTGTATTAAATTGTCATATTAGTAGGATATATATATTGTACGTGAGGCAGACATCATATTGTTCTTCGAGAAAGAACCTTGCGCCCATGATGTCGTTTAATCATTTAAGTAATGTACGTGAGGAATTGTTGGTAGATCTATCGGGTTGACAACCCCGTCGTGACCGGTCGCCCCGTGTCAATGTCAAACGATGAATTTATATTCTGTTTATTGTCTAGCTTTGATTATCCCTGCATGGTTAATATATAGTTCGTATCGTCAAGCTAACATACGAGTCTGAAAATTGACGCAATAATGTAATATACAAAACCTGGGCAATATATATTACAGTTGTCGGATCGATGAACCGGCAGAAGGCCCATGGATTTTTAATAAGGAAGTAAAATGGACTTTCTAAAATTTGTATGGATATTTTCAAATAAACACCTAATCAGAAAGTTTTCTGTCACACCCCAACCGATGGCGGAAACATCGGGGCGCGGCACTGAGTGAAACAGATTGTCCAGAAGTTTCCATAACAATTACATTTACCAAATATTTTAAGTAACACGTCCCATACCATGTCATATAAGATAAAATAATTATTACAGTACAAATCTAGGCAAATTGTTCTGCTCCGACAACCCAGGTTTCATTAGTACAGACAACTATTTGTTGGTTACTAAGACTCTTTCCTAGCCTTGATTTCCAAGCAAATAGACACCTTAAGCACCTGTCACATACGTTAAAATAAAGTCAATACACATAGTGTAAAGGCGAGCATACAAGTTTGATAATAGCATAAAGAGTTCGAAATAGTTTACGCATAACCAGCACGTACATTGAGTAAAACGAAGCATGTTAGTTATCGACATGAACTATCGATACCAATGACTGCGGGTTGACTGCCCAAGGCAGTTCGCAATACATGATCACCACAGTAATCCATGCAAGTAATTGTCCTTAACAACCCCCGTGTGAACGGGTGCTGAGTCCAAACTATAGTACTATCGTTGCTAAGGCAGGTAGACACCATTCCATGTGTAAACATAACAAACAAGCATTCATTAAGTCACGTATAACATACGGTAACGGTTAGCATTAAAAGTATTGCATAGTGTGTTCGATGAGATTTCGTATAAGTAACGTATGTAACACCCAAAAGTGCGTAAAGCAAAAAGGGATCGAGTATACTCACAGCGATTGAATGGATTGAAGGGAGCGCTTGAGAGTATGGTTAGCCTGATTAGAAAGATAGCATAACGATAAGTGACACGTAAAACGAAAACAAGTGTTGGTGGGTCGAATGGCAGTTCGATCGGATGGTAGTCCGATAGGACAGCCGGTCGCTCAGATGGCAATCTGTTCAGACAGCGGTCCAGTCGGGCAGCGGTCCAGCCGGTCCAGCCGGTCGCTCAGACAACGGTCCAGCCGGTCGCTCAGATGGCAATCTGTTCAATACTTAGTATTCCTGATCGGACAGGAACCACCCAAATCCGGTCAGTTAACTGTTCAAGACGGTGTTCCATGTTTAACCTGTAATCGGTAACTCTCGTTGATAGGATCCAGATCTTGGACCAACACAACCACAAGATTGAGTAGGAAGTCGGTACAAGCTCCGATTCTATCGGTTTTGAGTGTATTGAGTGTAAAAGAGTTGGAAAGAAAGTTGGAAAACATTCTCTCAATCCTTTTCACCGCGAATATGTTTAGATCTATAAAAGTTCTTTGTTTGTTTATGTGGAAATCGGTTAGATTCAAGTTATTCTTGGTGGATTGAGGCCAAAACATGAAGTTCTTCAAGAACACATGATGACGTCATCATAGAACACCTTGAATCTTGGCGATTTCACGGTTAAAAGTTAAGATTCAAAAGATAGAAAGGTGTAGGAGTGCGTGTAGATCAAGAAAGTACAAGATTTAGGACGAAATCTTACCGGAATCGAGAGAAGTCGAGGAAAAGGTGAGGAGCACGAGCTGTTCGGTCAGAGAGTTTCCAAAAGTGGAAAGAATGAAAGTGACAGGAGGTATTTATAGAGTTCCAAAAGTGGAAAGGGCTGGTCGGTCGGATGGTATCTCGCCCGAGTGGCAATCCGGCCGGCTGGCACCTGAGTTTTACCGTTTCGGTTTTCGGTTGTTGCGAAGCGATAGAGTTTCCTAGTCAAATTACTTTTAATCCCAACTACTCATATCTCGCGCTATCTCTTCTCCACCAATTATCATACTATATCTACATACAAGCATCCTTGTTTCATTTTCGTTTAGAGTTTGCGATTCGATTGCGATTGAGTTTGTTTGCGATTTGATTGATTACCACACATAACGTAAATGAACATGCAAAAGTAACACATAAGGCGCACACACACGCATAACAATAACCAAAATGCGTAATTTCGAGTTGCGAGCGCGATGTTGATTAGATTAGTTCGATTAGCGTTTAGTTGACTTTATCGCATTGTTACTTCCTATTGTTCACAGTCGTAGGGCGATTCATAGCGATAAGTATATATCGATTACTGCGATTCTTAATAAATACTCCATATAATACAACTAAAGCGAAAATAAAATATACTAATCTATAAGTCAAAGAAGTCAAAACAGGAATTGAGCAAGGAGAGACTGATTGCAATTAGCAATCTTTTCTTCCTTTGACTTCAATCTTGACTTTGACTTTGACTTCCGAAAAACGGGGTGTTACAGCCTCCCCTAGTTGAGGGAATTTCGTCCAGAAAATAGGCCGAAGCCGTAACAAACAACTGCGGGTACTTCGCCTTCATTTCGCTTTCGAGTTCCCAAGTGAACTCTGCGCCTCGTTTGCCTTCCCATCGGACTTTCACAATAGGAGTGCGCGAGCATCTGAGCTGCTTGGTTTGGCGATCCATGATTTCGACAGGCTTCTCCACGAAGTGTAGTGTTTCGTTTATTTGGAGGTCATCGAGAGGTACAATTAAATCATGCTTAGCCAGGCACTTTCAGAGGTTTGACACGTGGAAAGTCGGGTGGACGTTGCTGAGTTCCTCCGGTAGTTCGAGTCTGTAGGCGACTTTTTCCGATCCTTTCCAGAATCTTAAAAGGTCCAACATATCGAGGCGCTAGTTTCCCTTTCTTGCTGAATCGGACCACACCCTTCCAAGGTGATACCTTTAGGAGTACGTAGTCGCCAACTTCAAATTCAAGGGGCTTCCGTCGTCTATCGGCGTAACTTTTCAGTCGACTTCGAGCTTTCAATAAGTTGTCTCGGATTTGAAGGACTTTTTCAGTCGTTTCTTGTAATAGCTCGGGACCAGTTAGTTGCGAGTGGCCGACCTCGTGCCATACAATAGGCGATCGACATCTTCTTCCGTATAAAGCCTCGAATGGTGCCATCTGAATGCTGGAATGATAACTGTTGTTATACGAGAATTTGACTAACGGCAGACAGGTGTCCCAATTACCACCGAAAGCTATGACACACGAATGAAGCATGTCTTCAAGAGTACGGATCGTTCTTTCAGTCTGACCTTCGGTTTGAGGGTGGAATGCAGTACTCAGATTAAGCGTAGTACCAAGAGCAGCATGAAATGTTTCCCACAGTCGTGAGGTAAACCGGGCGTCACGGTCAGAGATGATGTCGCGAGGCATCCCATGATTACAAATGATCTCGTTGGTGTAGATTCGGGCTAATCGTTCTACCTTGTAGTCTTCCCGTATTGGCAAAAAGTGAGCATATTTGGTCAAACGGTCAACAACAACCCAAATGCTGTCGTGACCTGATGACGTGTGTGGAAGCTTTATTATGAAGTCCATAGCTATACTCCCCCACTTCCACATAGGGATTGGGGGTTGTTCGAGTAAGCAAGAGGGCCTTTGATGTTCAGCCTTGACCCTAGCACAAGTCAGGCACTTCCCAACGTAGAGAGCAATATCCCTTTTCATGCCTGGCCACCAGTACCTGTAACGAAGATCCTGGTACATTTTGTCGGCACCGGGATGAATAGAATACCGGGATTTGTGGGCTTCGTCCATCAAGATCTGTCGCAAATTGGTCCGTTTAGGGATCCAAATTCGGTCCAAAAAATGGAATATCCCATTCGACTTATTCACTAGTTGAGCTCCATCGTGATAGATTCGTTCCTTCTTCAAAGTGCGTTCAGTAAAACATGCATGCTGGGCTTCGCGGATGAGAGTTTCGAGATCATATTGGGCTTGGGTATCGCGAATGCTGAGCAAATAACTCCGTCTGCTGAGAGCGTCGGCAACGACATTTGCTTTGCCTGGGTGATAACGAATCTCACAGTCGTAATCGTTGAGAAGTTCCACCCATCGGCGTTGATGCATATTAAGTTCTTTCTGATTTAAGATATGTTGTAGGCTCCTATGATCGGTGAAGATCGTACACTTGGTACCATACAGGTAGTGTCGCCAAATCTTTAACGCAAAAACAACCGCGCCTAGCTCGAGATCATGGGTTGTATAGTTCTTCTCGTGGATTTTGAGCTGTCGAGACGCGTAAGCTATAACCTTGTCCCGTTGCATAAGAACACAACCAAGAACAAGGTTGGAAGCATCACAGTAGACAATGAAACCGTCGTTTCCATCGGGCAACGTGAGAACAGGAGCATTGCAGAACATGTGTTTGAGGGTTTGGAAAGCAGACTCTTGTTCAGTTCCCCAAACAAAAGACCCGTCTTTATGCGTGAGAGCGGTAAGCGGCACAACGATCTTTGAGAATCCTTCGATAAATCGTTGATAATAGCCCTCTAGTCCGAGAAAAGAACGGACCTCAGACGGGTTCTTAGGTGTAATCCAGCTCTTAACTGCTTCAATCTTCGCTGGATCAACGTGAATACCTTGACTATTTACAATGTGGCCCAGAAACTGAACCTCCTCTAGTCAGAATTCACACTGGGAGAACTTGGCATAGAGTCGATTCCCCTGGAGTAGTTCGAGAACCATACGTAGATGTTGCGCGTGTTCGGCTTTCGACTTGGAATAGATCAAGACATCATCGATGAACACGATGACAAAACGGTCAAGATATGGTTTACACACGCGATTCATCAGATCCATAAAAACCGCAGGTGTGTTGGTTAAACCAAAAGGCATAACAACGAACTCAGAGTGGCCGTAACGAGTACGGAAAGCGGTTTTGGGTATATCCTCCTTTTGAATGCGTAGCTGGTGATAGCCTGAGCGTAGATCGATCTTCGAGAAACACGTAGCACCTTGTAGCTGATCGAACAAATCGTCAATGCGAGGCAGGGGATAGCGGTTCTTGATGGTTAGCTTATTCAATTCCAGGTAGTCGATGCACATCCTGAACGACCCATCCTTCTTTTTAACGAAAAGGACTGGCGCGCCCCAAGGAGAGGTGCTCAGGCGAATGAAGCCTTTCTCAAGTAATTCCTGAAGCTGACTTGAGAGTTCACGCATTTTGGACGGTGCGAGTCGGTAAGGAGCTTTGGCAACAGGGTTGGCTCCAGGAATGAGGTCGATACGGAAGTCGATATCACGACTTGTCGGAAGTCCAGGAAGATCATCAGGGAACACCTGAGGAAATTCACGGACCACAGGAACGTCTTTTACATCTGTCTTCCTTTTCTTTTCCTTCTCCGCTACTACAATGTTAGCCAAGAAAGCTCTGTATTCCTTGCGGAGATACTTGCTAGCTTGGACACATGACATGAGTTTGAGACCTTTCGAAGCAGTTTCGCCATAAACACACAATAAATCACCATTCACGAGCGAGAATCAAATAATCTTATCGAAGCACACCATTTCAGCATGGTTTTCGCAAAGAAAGTCCATGCCTACTATGACGTCAAAACTTCCGAGTTGCATCGGAATAAGGTCGATTGGGAAGATGTGATTGTTGAGCTCAAGAGTACAATCACGAAGAACAGAATTAATGGCGACAGTTCTTCCGGTGGCAACTTCAACATCTAACATTGAGGGGAGATGGGAGCGCTTATGACTAAGGAGCTTCTCGAATTCAAACGACACAAAGCAATTATCGGCTCCAGTATTAAACAAACACGATGCATATATACCATTCATAAGGAATGTACCATTAACCACGTTATTGTCAGCTTGGGCTTGGCGCACATTAATGTTGAACGTTCTGGCGCGTGCAGCTTGTTGCTATTGATGCGGCTGTTGTTGCTGATGAGGCTGCTGTTGGGGATCTTGCTTCACAACCCTGTTCGGGCACATGTTCGCAAAGTGGTTGGGATCACCACATGCGAAGCAGACTCAGGCGTTGATCGCGGGTGCCTGAGCCGCGTGATGGCCTTGCGGGGCTGGGAGTAGAGCTTGATGAGCAGTGGCAGGAGCTGCGGTGTTGCGGGGACCAGTACGACAGTTGACAGTGAAGTGGCCGTACATGTTGCAGTGGGCGCAGAAACGACAGGCAAGACCCACCGGGTGATGATAAGAACATGTTGGGCAAACCGGGTGGGGGCCTGCGTATACACGCTTTGCAGGCGGTGCATAGGTAACTGGAGCTGGGCGGTGGTGAGACTGCTGCTGAGCCAGTACGGCTTGTAGAGGAGCAGCAGTGGTGGTGGCAGCGTAGTTCTTGTTGCTGGAGCTGCTGTTGTTATTCTTCTTCCTGCGGCGTGAGGACTTTAACGGTTGAGCGGCGGCGGTTTCAGTGGTTGGTGCGGTGGTGACTTGGTGCAGAGACTTTGAAGCTTTATCCCAAAAACCAGCTTTTACCGGCTTGTCGTTGATCTCGGCAGCAAGCAGGTAAGTTTCTTTGATCATTGCTGTCTTTGCGGCATGCACAAAATCAGCAACACAGTCGGGTAGAGCTCGGATGTACTTCTTGATCGCCATATCAGATGTCTTCACTTGATCGGGACAGATGATGCTGAGCTGCTTAAAGCGAGCAGTCAGGGCAGTATTGTCTCCATCCTTCTGCTTTATGTTCCAGAACTCGTCCTCCAGCTTTTGGCGTTCATGGGGAGGGCAGAATTCATCCATCATGATGGCCTTCAACTCTTCCCAGGTCAGCTCATAAGCTGCATCATTCCCGCGTTTGTTTTGTTTGGCCGTCCACCAGTCTAGTGCGCGGGACTGGAAGACGCCGGTTGCGTTTAGGGTACGGAGATTTTCAGGACAACCGCTCTGGCGCAGAGTGACTTTGATGGAATCGAACCATTGAAACATAGCCGTTGGGCCATCTTCTCCAGTGAGTTCCTTTGGACCACAAGCCTTGAACTGCTTGAAGCTGAAAGCAGTCTTGGTAGCAACTTTAGGAGCTTCGGTTCTAGACTCCATAGATGATTTGCTAACATTCTCGTAAACTTCACTCACGATCTGGGGCACAACCTTGGCCACTTGTTTAGAGAGGATGGCAGCAAGGCGTTTGTCCCTCTGTTCTTGGCGAGTGAGTCGTGGGTGACGGGATCCAGATGATGGTCCAGTTGACATTGTCTGCAACAGACATTGTCATAGGTCTCAGACACGTCACAATCGTATCTCACCTCACACGTTTAATACTTACTAAAGCTCAGGAGCACAATGAAACATATATCACATAACCACGTAAGCACATATTCATAGATTCACATAAGCACATAGAGCACAGAATCACAGAAGCACGTAAGCACATAATCACCAGATGCAGTCAGAATACAGAAACCTATCATTTAAAGTCTGCGAGCGTTCGAATATAGCGTTCGCGTTTATCATAGCGAGTAGTATAGCGAGTAGTATAGTATAAACGTGTGGCATAGCGAGCTTCGTACCGTGGTCCCTTATAGTAGTAACGATTTGTTAACATTTTGAGATAGAAAAGCAATGTGGGTCGTGCGTGTCGATCGAAGTGGAAGCAAAAATCGAATAGGTCTCAAAATTTAAACACATAAGCAGGTAAGTACACATAAAACACATAAAATCAACGGATCATCAAAGTCAGCAGTTGCGGGCTCAGAATTGAAACACATAAAAATCGAGAAATAGATTGTCTGCGGCTATTAGACATTGACTATCCAAAGTGATTTGACTATTCTCAAGGACTTTTCGTACACCTTTTGACCCTCGGGACCGCGCTCCTGCCTCGATTCTTGGGCGTTGGGCACGCATCCCTTTATCATTTAGTGACTTCAGGTCGTTGGAGTCCGTCGAGACTTCGGTGAGAGTTTTTGGAAAACCAAGAACAAGTCGTCAAGGTTAGGGTTTCACCCCTGGCTTAACAACTTCTTTCTTATGTTAATAAAAATAGAGACGAAAATTCACGTTAAAGTATGGGGTTCACTCCTGGTTTAACGCAAATTCTCGCGTTTTATAGATAAATACTGACCAATACAAGCAATTAAATCGAGAGTTAGCGGTTTTCACACCTAATCTTGACTTAATTGCTTATTCAAAATTAGAAATTCGAGTGCAGTGATAGTGTAGCGTAGGCGAGGATAGCGAAGAATAGCAGTAAGCTCATACATAATCCCTACTGGACATGCACAAGTCGGTCTATTGGGTCCTAACTATAGACTAGGTCTCTAAGAAATTGACCCGGACTAGGTCGAGTCTTGCCTAATTCCCTATAGTTATGGCTATGATACCAATCTGTCACACCCCAACTGATGGCGGAAACATCGGGGCGCGGCACTGAGCGAAACAGATTGTCCAGAAGTTTCCATAACAATTACATTTACCAAATATTTTAAGTAACACGTCCCATACCATGTCATATAAGATAAAATAATTATTACATTACAAATCTAGGCAAATTGTTCTGTTCTGACAACTCAGGTTTCATTAGTACAGACAATTATTTGTTGGTTACTAAGACTCTTTCCTAGCCTTGATTTCCAAGCAAATAGACACCTTAAGCACCTGTCACATACGTTAAAATAAAGTCAATACACATAGTGTAAAGGCAAGCATACAAGTTTGATAATAGCATATAGAGTTCAAAATAGTTTACGCATAACCAACATGTACACTGAGTAAAACGAAGCATGTTAGTTATAGACATGAACCTATCGATACCAATGACTGCGGGTTGACTGCCCAAGGTAGTTCGCAATACATGATCACCACAGTAATCCATGCAAGTGATTGTCCTTAACAACCCCCGTGTGAATGGGTGCTGAGTCCAAACTATAGTACTATCGTTGCTAAGGCAGGTAGACAGCATTCCATGTGTAAACATAACAAACAAGCATTCATTAAGTCACGTATAACATGCGGTAACGGTTAGCGTTAAAAGTATTACGTAGTGTGTTCGATGTGATTTCGTATAAGTAACGTATGTAACACCCAAAAGTGCGTAAAGCAAAAAGGGATCGAGTATACTCACAGCGGTTTAATGGATTGAAGGGAGCGCTTGAGAGTATGGTTAGCCTGATTAGAACGATAGCATAACAATAAGTGACGCGTAAAACGAAAACAAGTATTGGTGGGTCGAATGGCAGTTCGATCGGATGGTAGTCCGATCGGACAGCCGGTTGCTCGGATGGCAATCCGTTCGGATAGCGGTCCGGTCGGACAGTAGTCCGGTCGGATGGCTGTTCGAGTAGATTGTTTCTTCCTTTGAGAAGAATGTGTTTGTGTATGATGGTTTGACTTTCAAAGTTTTTGTTGTAGCATTTTGAAAACATAGAAGTATCTCTACCTTTCAGGTCGGTCGTTCGATCGGCCGGTAACCCGATTGGTTGGACACTTTAGTGAGAACAAGTTCACCGCAGGATGTCACTCGATCGGACAGCAGTTCGATCGGCTGACATTCCTAGTGCATTGAACATGTTGGAAATTGTTTAAGTGTTGAAGTTTAATAGTCACATGTTCGAGCGGTTAACCCGATTGGATGGTAGTCCGATCGGACAAGAACTCGTTCAACGATCAGACTTCAAATGTTGGTGAATAGTTTAAGTGTGGGATCCAAGGTTCAGATCGATCGGGTGACAACCCGTTCGGATGACAGTCCGATCGGATGGTGGTCCGATCGGACGGCATTCCGTCCTGGTCGTTCCATTCATCTGACACTTGGTTATTTGATTGTTTGTCGTTTTATTGAGATGTTTTTGATAACGTGTTAAGTAACAAAAACCTCGTCAATACTTAGTATTCCTGATCGGACAGGAACCACCCAAATCCGGTCAGTTAACTGTTCAAGACGGTGTTCCATGTTTAACCTGTAATCGGTAACTCTCGTTGATAGGATCCAGATCTTGGACCAACACAACCACAAGATTGAGTAGGAAGTCGGTACAAGCTCCGATTCTATCGGTTTTGAGTGTATTGAGGGTAAAAGAGTTGGAAAGAAAGTTGGTAAACATTCTCTCAATCCTTTTCACCGCGAATATGTTTAGATCTATAAAAGATCTTTGTTTGTTTATGTGGAAATCGGTTAGATTTAAGTTATTCTTGGTGGATTGAGGCCAAAAAATGAAGTTATTCAAGAACACATGATGATGTCATCCTAGAACACCTTGAATCTTGGCGATTTCACGGTTAAAAGTTAAGATTCAAAAGATAGAAAGGTGTAGGAGTGCGTGTAGATCAAGAAAGTACAAGATTTAGGACGAGATCTCACCGGAATCGAGATAAATCGGGAAAAGGTGAGGAGCACGAGCTGTTCGGTCAGAGAGTTTCCAAAAGTGGAAAGAATAAAAGTGACAGGAGGTATTTATAGAGTTCCAAAAGTGGAAAGGGCTGGTCGGTCGGATGGTATCTCGCCCGAGTGTCAGCCCGGTCGGATGGCGCCTCGAACGGAGGGCAGCCCGGTCGGATAGCAATCCATCCGGCTGGCACCTGAGTTTTGCCGTTTCGGTTTTCGGTTGTTGCGATGCGATAGAGTTTCCTAGTCAAATTACTTTTAATCCCAACTACTTATATCTCGCGCTATCTCTTCTCCACCAATTATCATACTATATCTACATACAAGCATCCTTGTTTCGTATTCGTTTAGCGTTTGCGATTCGATTGTGATTGAGTTCGATTGCGATTCGATTGATTACCACACATAACGTAAATGAACATGCACAAGTAACACATAAGGCACACACACACACACGTATAACAATAACCAAAATGCGTAATTTCGAGTTGCGAGCGCGATGTTGATTAGATTAATTCGATTAGCTTTTAGTTGACTTTATCACATTGTTACTTCCTATTGTTCACAGTCGTATGGCGATTCATAGCGATAAGTATATATCGATTACTGCGATTCTTGTAGGATCATGAAACGACCTTAACGAGTCGATCAGAAGAGTTCTTAGACAGAATCAGAGGCGGAATTCATTGATTCGGTCTTCGTTTAGCTTGTATAACACTAGAATCACTATTAACTGTCTTGTTTTTTGATCTGATTACAATTTACAACACAGAGACACTTCGACAGAGCTTCGCCGTCGGAATACACATTCGTAATTTCATACCAAATGAATCACAAGACACCTTTATATAGGCTAGGTAATTTCACTTGAACAAGTTCAAACGAAATTACCCTCACACGAAATTACCCATTCATACAAAATTACCTAGTAATTTCATGCAAAATTACCAGTTGGTAATTTCGTGCGGAATTAACTTCTAACCTAGTTTTGATACTTTTCTCGTACTTTGTGCCTAGATCTTTCAATATTAATCTAAGACTCAAACGAAGACGAAGTCGACAGACGTATGCACCAACAGACTCCCCCTCGGATGTTGACGAAGTCTTCGGTGTGAGTCTTCAGCATATCGACTCTTCAGTCTTGATCAGTCAGCTTGGATCTAACATTATTAGCATCATATCTTTTCTTCAACATTAATACTCCTCCTCAAATAATATTCCAGGATCTATCTCTGGCTCTAACCTCGTCAGACTCCCCCTATCATCAAGCTGGGATCGCTATCTGGAATTAGCTATCGCCTTGAGATCGAATCCTGGCTCAAATTCTGCTTTTAAACTTTTACAGGTTCTGAAACATATCCTGGCTCTCTGTAGCATCAGGATCAGACACCTGGATTTAACCTGCACACTTTTCAACCATTTATAAGATAAACAAATTTTTACATTTGATAAATCATTCAGATTTGAAACATTCAAAATTTTGATTCAAATTAATGAACCAACTTAAAGCATTTCAAAATCTTCACATCTCCAACAAACTTTCCCAAACCGTTTGTTCATCATGTTCAGCACTTGTAATTTTGAAAATTAGCTCTTCAACATCAGTTGTCGAAAATCTTTTTGAATTTTTCAAAACTTTATGCTAAAACACTCCAAAAATCTTTTTGGGATTTTTGTTTGTAAGGAAATACAGTAAAGAAATATTTACAAACAATCTTTTTGTGAGTTTGTGTAAGAGGACCATATCAGTTTTTGAGACATATCATCAACACCGTTAAGCTTTATACATTTTAAGCTCTAAATAATTCACATTGATTGACGATATTGTTGTCCACTTAAACTCAATCTAAAAACTTTCGATTGCTTACCGATACGTTAAGGTATATTAATTTTGCACTAAATTCTTATGGACCCCACGATCTCAGCATATCCCCTCATCATGCAATACACTAACTCAAGTAATGCTTTTAAACTTTCATCAACTGTGATATGTGTGAAAACAATGCAGAATGTTTAAACATTAACAATCAGGTTGATCTTTCGATACGCAGAGAAAGTCCAATGTTTAAACAAAATAAGAAAATAAAATTGTTGGTGCATGCGTCTGTCGACTTCGTCTTGTATCGAGTCTTGTATTAGATTTGTGAGATCAGGGCACGAAAAACGAGAAAAATGTGTTTTTAGGTAATTTCGCACGAAATTACACATGTGTAATTTCGCACGAAATTAACATGGCAATTCCACACGAAATTAGATTTCGTGTGAATCTAATTTCGCTTGAGTAGTTCCGTGCGAAATTAGCATGCCTATAAATACTAGCCTTGACTTCTCATTTGGTACGAAATTACCAGACTTGTTTCCGATGGCGAAGCTCTGTCGAAGTGTCTACAGACTTGTAATTGATCCAATATCAATCTAAAGACAGTTTAAAGTGAATTGCTAGCTGAATTAACTTGATACGTTTGTTTCCGCCTCTCGTATTGAGCAAAAAATTTCTGAACGACTCGTTTGGGTCAGAAAACGATCCTACAAGTGGTATCAGAGCTCAGGAGGAAGAGTTCATACCAATTCAGCTGCAAAATCTGATTTCTACACCTTCTTTTTCACAATTAACAAGTTTTCACGGATAAAATGACTTGAATTTTACACATAATGTATGAAACAGTGTTTTAACTAACCCTTGAAAGTTTCAGACTTAAAATCAATCAAAAACCTGTTAAAATCGGTAATTTCGCTTGAAAAACTGTTCGAATTGCTGACGTCATCACTATTTCGCATGAAAATAGTTTGTAATTTCGTACGAAATTAGATATTTCGCACCAAGATTGTTATTTCGTTTGGTAATTCCGTACGAAATTACCTATTTCGTTCAAAACAACCTTATTTCGCTTGAAAATTCTGTCATTTCATACGAAATTACCTATTTCGTTTGAAGAGTTATTTCGCTTCAAGTGATTTCGTGTGAAATTAGTATTTCGTTTGAACTAATTTCGTTTGAAGTGTGTCTTGCAGAGTATTTCGTTTGAACAGTGCTATTTCGCACCAAACGTTATTTCATTTGAAAGGGTAATTTCGCATTAGAGGGTGATTTCGCTTGAAGTTTGATATTTCGTTTGAAAGCTGTGAATTTATAAAACTTGTTACCGAATCATGGAAGAAGAATTTTATAACGCGTTTGCTACTACCCCAACTACTCCGGCTATTGTTACTCAGAACCTGAACATGGAAAATGAAACGGGCACCATACAAAAACCGCCAAAGCTCATGAACATTGAGGAGTATAAAGGATGGGAGGGACGTTTTGAAAACTGGGTTCAAGCAAATTATCTGGATGCCTGGGAATGTGTTGAAACAAAATATGTGAGACCATTGAATGATGATGAAGAAGAGGTTGCAATTAAAGATCTAAGTAGTGATGATAGAAAGAAGTTCAAAAATGAAAAGATGATGATTAGTTTACTGCAACAAGCTGTTAAAGAAGAGATCTTGGTGTTATTGCAACACAATGGCAGTGCATATTCGATTTGGAAAGCATTAAAGTCAAAGTTTGTTGGAAGTCAAGAGATGATTAAGAACAAAAAGTCACTTTTGAAAAAGGAATTTGATCTATTTCGTGGTTTAAAAAATGAAAGCACCAAGCAGATCATAGAAAGATACTGCAATCTGATAATGAACATGAAGAAATTGAGCATCACAAAAGATAATGAAGAATTGATTGAAAAATTGGCTGATGCGTTGCCACATGAGTCTTGGGGAACATATCTTATGATGTTAAGGAATAAGAAAGGGTTTAGCAGTCTGACACTGAGCAAGTTTATTGAAAAGATTGAAGCTCAAGAAATGGAACAACGAAAGATCTCGAGAATGAAAGATTTTGATGGTGAACAAGACATTGGTCTATATTACAAAGGTGGTGTCAGTGACAAAACTAATTTTTCACCAAAGATTGAAACTGCATTCAATGCTAAAAGTTCATCTGGAGGATCATCTAAAGGATCAAACAGCAAAACTGAATTTTCTTCGAATCCATCATTTGAACCAAACTTCTCAACAACAAAGAATGGAAAGAAATTACAGTGCAACATGGTATTAGATCTTGAAAATGGTCAGAATTTCTCGGAGGATGTTGCAAAAGGTCACATGTCTCTGCTGGTGACTGTGCTATAATCATATGAAAGTTTAGTAGCAGGTCGGATCGGGAATCCAATGTTGACAAAAGAGGATTATGATCAGATTGATGCTGAAGAGATGGAATTGATGGATATAAAGTGGTGTTTGGCAAGTGTGTTGAGAAGAGCTGAGAAATTCAAACAGATCACAGGAAGAGATGACTTCCGTGATGCAAATGTTTCTACTTTAGGTTTTGATAAATCTAAAGTTACTTGTTTTCGTTGCAGGGAAAAAGGACACTTTAAGAGAGAGTGCACAAAGCTCGCAGCAAGTGGAGCTCAAAATCTGTTCAACAATAATGATTACTATCGAAAGGCGATCTATCATCAAGTTGCTCAACAGCCGTATCAACAACACCAGTCACAGACTGCACATGCTAGGCAGGTGATTGAAGGGGAGTCATCAAAGAAAGCTTGTCTTGGTAATCAAGACAAATATATTTCAGAAGAAAATAAAGCATATTTGATGAACAAGTTGATAGATCAAGATGATGAAAGACTTCCAGAAGGTTTCTCTTGGGAAAATTTCAGTTGGGATGATTATGATCCTAACAAGAAGTCAAATCATAAATCATTTGTTGCTCGAGTTGAGGAAGATAGCGACAATGATGATGATTACTATGCAAGAAGAATGGAAAACACTTAAGAATGCTAGAAGAAAGTGACAGTGAGGATGAAAAAGTTCGAGCGAAAAAGAAGAAAGTTAAAAAGCAAGATAGTAGTGATGATGAAGATGTTCCTGTGATAAGAAAGAAACTAAAAGACATTCCAGCTTTCAAAGTTGAAGAAGGAGTTGATGCAAAAGAAATTTCTGTAAAGTGTGAAAACTGTGAAGCAGTGAAGAAGCAGAACAGTACTTTGATTCATAACATGAACAAATTGAAAGAATCCTATGATGTTCTGAACAAAGCCATGAATCAATACAATCAAACAAGTGATGAACAAGCAACAGCAATGAAGACACTTCAAGGAGCTTTCATGACAAAGCAAAAAGTTGTCAACAATTACATTGAGAAATGTGTTGTGCTAGAACAGAAACTGGAAACACAGAGAATTGAAACTGAGAGAGTTAATAGATTGTTAAAAAGTTACTCATGTACTTGTTATGTTATTGACATGATTTATCCAACCGTAGAAGGCATGAAAGCGTTTGAAGAAAACACATCTGAAGAGAAGACATCTGAAACAAAAGAAGAAACTGAAGTGAAAAATTCTGGTAAGAAACAAAGTCACAGTTACAACAAGTGTCCACCCCCGCTTGAAAATGTATATTCTCCAAGAAATCCAAATTCAGAGAGAGTAAAAAAGGCAACCAATTTACAATGGGAATCTGAACCATCAGATAATTTGCCAGAAAACATTGATGTCACTTTTACGTTATCTGACACTGATCATGAGTCCGAGTTAATAAAGAAAGTGGTCGATCAGGTGTTGGACAAAGATGAAACCGAGGAGTCAAAGTCGGAGTCAAAATCAGAGTCAAAGTCTGAGTCTGACACATCAAATCAAAAAATCAAACAGGGCAAAAGAGTTTATAATAAAGAATTCTTGTTATCAAAGAATAATTTGAATGACGAAATATTCAAAGTGGCTTATACTTTGAATGATTCTGACAAATTATTTTCTGATGAGGAATTTCCAATAAGAGGTGTTAAACCAGAAATGATAAAAAAAGGTTTTCAAATTAACAGAAATTGTTAGTGCATGCGTCTGTCGACTTCGTCTTGTATCGAGTCTTGTATTGTTCTAGATAGATCAGGGCACGAAATTCGAGAAAGTGGATTTATAGGTGATTCCGCTTGAAATGACACTTGTTCATTTAAAGCGAAATTAACTTTCGGATTTCGCTTGAAGTAATTCCGAGCGGAATTAGGTTTCGCTTGAAATTATTTCAAGCGGAATTAGACCTTCTATAAATACATGATGTCCCGTGTCATTTGGAGGGGAATTAGCAGAGAGTTTTCCGACGGCGAAGCTCTGTCGAAGTGTCTACTGATTTGAACTTGATACGACTGTTTTCGCCTTTCTTATTGAGTATAAACTCTTCTGAACGACTCATTTGGGTCCGTAAACGATCCTACAAGTGGTATCAGAGCACAGGAGGAAGAGTTCATACCAATTCAGCTGCTATTTCTGATTCCTACACCTTCTTTTTCAAATTGAACATTTTTTCACGGTTAAAATCAGCTAAAATTCTCACATTTTGTGCGTAATCATGTTTTAACAAAGCCTTGAAAGTTTCAGAACTAAAATCGGACTAAAAACTGGTAAAATACGTAATTCCGCTTGAAATTATGTTCGAAATCATGACATCAGCATAATTCCGCTTGAAACTACTTTGTGATTTCGCTTGAAATTACACTTTGTGCCTGATTTCGCTTGAAAGGTCTTGTTAATTCCGCTTGAATCACTAATTCCGCTTCAAAGAACTGATTCCGCTTCAAAGTTTGATTCCGCTTCAAAAGTAATCTCGCTTGAAAGTGTGTTTTCGCTCCAAAAGCTTATTTCGCTTGAAGTTGTCTTGTTGTTAATTCCGCTTGAACAAACAGTTTGTGAAATTTGAAAAATCTAAACATGGAAGAAGAATTTTATAACGTCTTTGCTACCCCGATTACTGTTACTCAGCAGACAATGTTGGAAAATGAAACGGGGACTATACAAAAACCGCCTAAGCTCATGAACATCGAGGAATATAAAGGTTGGGAAGGACGTTTTAAAAATTGGGTACAAGTAAACTATTTGGATGCTTGGGAATTTGTTGAAACGAAATACGTTAGACCATTGAATGATGACGAAGATGAGGTTGCAATTAAGGATATGGGTGCTGATGATAGAAAGAAATACAAAAATGAAAAGATGATGCTCAGTTTATTACAACAAGCTGTGAAAGAAGACATTTTGGTTTTATTGCAACACAATGGGAGTGCATACTCTATTTGGAAAGCATTGAGATCAAAGTTTGTTGGAAGTCAAGAAATGGTTAAAAATAAAAAGTCACTTTTGAAGAAAGAATTTGATTTGTTTCGTGGTTTGAAGAATGAAAGTACAAAGCAAATTATTGAAAGATATTGCAATCTGTTAGCAAACATGAAGAGGTTAAGCATCAACAAAGATAATGAAGAGTTGATTGAAAAGTTAGCTGATGCGTTGCCACACGAGACTTGGGGCACATATCTCATGATGCTAAGGAACAAGAAAGGGTTTAGCAGTTTGACACTGAGTAAATTCATTGAAAAGATTGAGGCTCAAGAGATGGAACAAAGAAAGATCTCAAGAATGAAAGATTTTGATGGTGAACAAGATATTGGGCTTTATTAAAAAGCAGGGTTGAATGACAAAACTACCAACATATCACCAAAGGTTGAGACAGCATTCAATGCCAAGAACTCATCTGGAAGTTCATTCAAAGGATCAAACAGCAACACAAGTTTCTCATCATTTCCATCATTTGATCCAAATCTGTCAACAACCAAGAATGGCAGAAAGTTACAATGCAATATTGTATTGAATCTTGAGAATGATCAGGATTATTCTGAAGAAGTTGCAAAAAGTCACATGTCGTTGTTGGGGACTGTTTTAGAATCGTATGGAAGTTTTGTTGTAGGACGAATCGGGAATTCAATGCTTACAAAAGAGGATTACGATCAAATAGATGCTGAAGAGATGGAATTAATGGATATAAAATGGTGTTTGGCGAGTGTGTTGAGGAGAGCTAAGAAATTCAAACAGATCACAGGAAGAGACGACTTACGTGATGCTAATGTTTCTACTTTGTGTTTTGATAAATCTAAAGTTACTTGTTTTCGTTGCAGGGAAAAGGACACTTCAAGAGGGAGTGCACTAATCGTGAAGCAAGTGGAGCTCAAAATCCGTTCAACAACAATGATTACTACCGGAAAGCCATTTATCATCAAGTTGCTCAACAACAACAAGAACCACAAGTGGCACATGGTAGAAAAGTAATAGAAGAGTCTTCAAAGAGAGCATGTTTGGTGAATCAAGAAGATTTTAGTTGGGACAAATATGTTTCAGCTGACAGCAAAGCTTGCCTAATCGATCAAGATGATGAAAAGTTGCCAGAAGGTTTTAGCTGGGCAAATTTCAATTGGGATGACTATGATCCTAACAAAACTTCAAGTCACAAAGCTTTTGTTGCTCGAATTGAAGAAGATAGTGATGATGATACTGAATATTATGCTAAAAGAATGGTAGCTCATTTGAAAATGATGGCAGAAAGTGATAGTGAAGATGAGAAAGCTAAAAAGAAAAAGAAGAAAATCAAAACACTGGTTAGCAGTGATGATGAAAATGTTCCGGTGATCAGAAGAAAAGTGAAAGAAGTTCCAGCTTTCAAGATTGATGAAGAAGCTAATGCAAAAGAGATTCCAGTGAATTGTGAAACCTGTGAGATCATAAAGAAGAAAAACATTGAATTGATTAACAACATGAACAGGTTGAAGGAATCTTATGATGTGTTGAACAAAGCAATGAATATGTACAATGAAACGAGTGAAGAACAGGCAACATCAATGAAGACACTTCAAGGAGCGTTCATGATAAAACAGAAAATTGTGAACAATTATATCGAGAAGTGTGCTGTTCTGGAACAAAAATTGGAGACTCAAAGAATTGAAACTGAAAGAGTGAATCGTTTGTTAAAAAGTTACTCATGTACTTCTTATGTCATTGATAGGATTTATCCAACTGTTGAAGGCATGAAGGCATTTGAAGATGATGAAGTAACTGAAGAACAAAAGACATCTGAAGAAAAGACACCTGAGAAAAAGAACTCTAAAAAGAAGAAAGATACTGAAGTAAAGACATCTGGTAAGAAACAAGGTGTTAGTTACAACAAGTGTCCACCCCCGCTTGAAAATGGATATTCGCCAAGAAATCCAAATTCAGAAAGAGTCAAAAAGGCAACAAACTTAAAGTGGGAGTCTGAGTCTGAACCATCAGTTAATTTGCCAGAAAACATTGATGTCACGTTCACATCGTCTGACACTGATCAACAATCTCAATTGATGAAGAAAGTGGTAGATCATGTGTTAGATAACGATGACACAGAGGAGTCAAAGTCGGAGTCAATGTCTGAGTCAAAGTCTGAGTCTGACACATCAAGTCAAAACTCCAAACAGGGAAAAAGAGTTTATGACAAAGAATTCCTGTTATCAAAATCTAATTTGAATGATGAAACATTCAAAGTGGCTTATACTTTGAATGATTCTGACAAATTATATTCTGATGAGGAATTTCCAATAAGAGGTGTTAAACCTGAATTGATCAAAAAGGTTTTCAAACTAACAGAAATTAATCTTTCTGAAATAAAAGATATAAATCTTTCTGAAAAACCTAAAAAATACACCTCAAGAGTTCAACAAAGATTAAACAAGAAAAAAGGTTACAGTTCTGGTTCTGGTTATCGAAAGAAACCAAACCATAACGG
This sequence comes from Helianthus tuberosus, assembly GCA_030545235.1. Classification (NCBI taxonomy): domain Eukaryota; kingdom Viridiplantae; phylum Streptophyta; class Magnoliopsida; order Asterales; family Asteraceae; genus Helianthus; species Helianthus tuberosus. Next base: position 129,137,748 of record CM060408.1, read on the forward strand.
TAATTTCAAAAAGAAAGGATTAGGATTTATTCCACCAGAAAATTATAAAAATGAAAAATATGTTAGAGATTTTAAATAAAAAATGACATTTGTTTCAGGAACATCAGCAGAAGAAGAAGAAGAAGAAGAAGAAGAAGAAGAAAAGAAAGAATTCTGGAGACAATCTAACAAAGAATTCCTTGCGAAGAAGCAAGAAGAAATGGAGAAGATGGTTAATCAGAAGAAGGAAACTCGAACCTGTTTCAAATGTGGAAAAAGTGGTCATATTTCCATAAAATGTTCACAGGCAAATCAAACCAAACAGGGAGTTTCTAAACTGAAAGAGAAAGTGATTGAGTTTGAACCACCAATTGATAGAACTAAACTTTTCAAAAATTCAAATTTTGAAATTGGTGAATGTTCAAACAGGTTTTATAAAAGAAGAGCAAATCTTGACAAACAGAAATGGGTTGTTAAGAAATCGGATGATAGTTCTAGCAATGATTCTGATTCATTAAAATCAGAGGAGCTATCTTCTGGCGATGAATCTGATTCAACAAAGTCAGAGGAGCCACAGATTGAATCAAAAGGTGAAAACTCAGTACTTCAAATGGATGATGCAAATTTTCCACCTTTGAGGGTTGAAAATTTTAAAAGGAAAATTGGTAAAGTTGAAATTTCAAATCAATTTTTTTCTGAAAAGGAAGAATTTGATGTTGAAAAGGCATTTAACTCCAAGGTGAAACATATTTTTGGAAAAATGGTTAACAGAAAAGTTAAAGGGGTAAAGGAGTTTTATGAAAAAAAAATTGAAGAAACCAGGTAAGAGTGTTTCGTCCCAGGTTTGTGACTGGGATGGAACCTATTATGAACAGTAAAAATCTAGACTTGCCGGAGCTCCCAGGTTGGTAAGTGTGGAGCAGGTATCGGCATCTTTCTTGAGAAATTCACAGGTTGGTAACTGTGATATTTCGACTTACAAGTGGTTGAGAAAGAGGTTTTCTCCTACAAGTGGTAAATCAGGGACATTAAGTTGTACTTGATTTTCTACAAGTGATTGTTGTTGATAAAATCAGGAAATGTTATACCTATAAGTGGTTGATAACAATGTGATGAAATGACCCCATCTTACAAGTGGTAACAACAAAACTAATTTTCCAGAAAAATCATTTTGATTAAAACAAACTTAAGTGTTTTGAAATCATAATGGGAAAATAGTTTGTTGTAAGGGGGAGTTCTGATTGTTTATGCCAAGTGATGGCGAATTGAAGCAATTCGAAATCAGTTGTCATTTTATTTGTACAGTTTGTTTTCAAAATTGTTTTTACAAAGTGAGTCAAGAGCTCAGTTGGTTTTCAAATTTTCTCAGAAAATCAAAATTGAGATATATTTTAATTTTAGGGGGGGTAAAAATTTTTAGAAAATTTCGAAAATTTGAAAAATTCAAAAACATTGAAAAATGAAAATGAGTTTTTGTTGAGAAAAAGAGGAAATGATAGTAAATCAGTGGATTGTCACAGCATGCTAAAGAAATGGAAAGTTAAAATGTGATAAACGGTCTTACTAAAGATGTGACGATAGGCTCAGCTAGACTAGTAGATTTGCGATAACGATACAAACCTAAAAAGAAAAAGCCTAGTTCTAGTGGGAAACACGGTCGAAAGCATAGTACTTAGTTTTGTCCTTCTTGACTGTGTGCCTACTCGGTAATCGCTGATTGTCTAAAGACATAAAACTGGTTAAGTTTGTGAGCTTTCACAACTTTGCTAAAAAGTCGCTATGATTGTGCATTTTATTTTGCAAAGATTTAAACTTGTTTTATTTCTTTATTTTGTTTAAGCATTGGACATCCTCTGCATATACGTGAGTATCGACCTGGATGTTATTGCCTAAACGTTCTGCGTTATTTTCTTTGGTGTTTCGTTTAAGCTTTGGATCACCTCTGCGTATACGGAAGTATCGACCTGGTGGTTAAAGCCTAAACAACTTCAACTTGTTTTTACTTTCTTATTTTGTTTAAACATTGGACTTTCTCTGCGTATACGGAAGTATCGACCTGATTGTTAATGTTTAAACATTCTGCGTTTTTTTTGCACATATCACAATTGATAATAGTTTAAAGGCATTACTTGAGTCAGTGTATTGCATGATGAGGGGATATGCTGAGATCGTGGGGTCCATAAGAACTTAGTGCAATATTAATATACCTTAACGTATCGGTAAGCATTTTGAAAGTTTTTAGATTGAGTTTAAGTGGACAACAATATCATCAATCTACGTGAATCGTTTAGAACTTAATATGTTTAAAGCTTAACGGTGCTAGTGATTGGTCTCAAAAACTGATATGATCCTCTTACACAAACTCACAAAAAGATTGTTTGTAGATATTTCTTTACTGCATTTCATTTCTTTATTAAAAATCCAAAAAGATTTTCAGTGTGTTTTAGCATAAAATTTTGAAAAATACAAAAATATTTTCGACAACTGGTGTTGAAAAACTGATTTTCAAAATTCCAAGTGCTAAACATGATGAATATAATTTTGAGAGGAAGTTTGTGTGTTTTTGCTTACAAGTGGTGATAAGAAGTTTTTAAATGATAAATCATTCTATGTTTTCAAGTGGTTCATCAGAAATTAACAGATGTAAAATTATTTTTTGATTGATTTTGTTTCTACAAGTGATAAGCAGAGAACATAAATTTGTTAGATTTTAAATTCATGAAATTTATGTTGAGGTAGAGTATGTGCAGGTACACTAGGTTTCGATTCCTGAAAAGTCTGTGTTTAGAGAAAGCCAGGTTTCGATCCTGAGCAGAATGTGAACCAGGTCATGATCCAGACCGCGATCCCAGTTTATCGAAAGGGGGAGTCTGTAGATGTTAAAAGCCAGGTTCTGATTCTGGAGATAAAGTTCACTCAAGCTGATGATGCTGATGAACTTAAGGAATCAAGAGATCTGATAAAAAGAATTAGAGAGATAAGAGCCAGACCGAGATCCTGAAAAAGAGAAGAAAAAGATTTGAGGATACTTTACAATGTTAGATACTTCACAAGAGCCCGAAGATTGATTAAGACTGAAGATGCGAAGACTCGACACTGAAGACTTCGTCAACATTCGAGGGGGAGTCTGTTAGTGCATGCGTCTGTCGACTTCGTCTTGTATCGAGTCTTGTATTGTTCTAGATAGATCAGGGCATGAAATTCGAGAAAGTGGATTTATAGGTGATTCCGCTTGAAATGACACTTGTTCATTTCAAGCGAAATTAACTTTCTGATTTCGCTTGAAGTAATTCCGAGCGGAATTAGGTTTCGCTTGAAGCTGTTTCAAGCGGAATTAGACCTTCTATAAATACATGATGTCCCGTGTCATTTGGAGGGGAATTAGCCAAGAGTTTTCCGACGGCGAAGCTCTGTCAAAGTGTCTACTGATTTGTAATTGTTCCAGAATCAATAAATAGACAGTTTAAAGTGTATTTCAGCTGAATTGAACTTGATACGACTGTTTCCGCCTTTCGTATTGAGTATAAACTCTTCTGAACGACTCATTTGAGTCCGTAAACGATCCTACAGAAATTAATATTTCTGAAATAAAAGATGTAAATCTTTCTGAAAATCCAAGACCTTACACCTCAAGAGTTCAACAAAGAGAAAACAAGAAAAAGGGTTACAGTTCTGGTTCAGGTTATCGAAAGAAACCAAACCATAACGGTAATTACAAAAGGAAGGGTTTGGGATTTATTCCACCGAAAAATCATAAAAATGAGAAAATTTATAAAACAAAAACTGTTTTTGTTTCAGGAACAAGTTCGGAAGAAGAACAAAAGAGTTCATTCTGGAAACAATCGAACAAAGAGTTCCTTGCAAAAAAGCAAGAAGAAATGAAGAGTGGTATTATTGAAAAGAAAGAGACAAGGATCTGTTTTAACTGTAAAGTTGCTGGTCACATTGCCAGAAATTGTCCAAAACAGGGAGTCTCAGATAAACTCAAAAAGAAAGTTGTCGAGAAAACAGAACTACCAACCAAAAGATTTAAAGTTTTTGAAAACTCAACATTTGAGGTTGGGGAATGTTCGAAAAGTGTTTACAAAAGAAAGGTGAACCTTAACAACCAAAAGTGGGTTGTTAAGAGATCTGATAAAAGTTCTAGCAATGATTCTGATTCGATAAAATCAGAAGAGCTAAGTTCTGGTGATGAATCTGATTCCAAAAAGTCAGAGGAGCCACAAATTGAAGCAAAAAGTGAAAAATCAGTTCCACCAATGGATGATGCAAATTTTCCACCATTGAGGGCTAAAAATTTTAAACAAAAAGTTGGAAAAGTTGAAATTTCAAATCAAATTTTTACTGAAAAGAAAGAATTTGATATTGAAAAGGCTTTTAACCCCAAAGTAAACCATATTTTTGCTAAAATGGTTGACGGGAAGGTAAAAGGGGTAAAAGAATTCTATGTGAAGAAAAGGAAAGGAAAGAAACCGAGTGATGAGACTCGGAATCTCCCAAGGTCTGTCAGGCTTGGGAGAATCTCTCTAACTGAAAAAACCTGACTTCCCGGAACTCCCAGGTTGGTAATTGGGGAGTAGGAATCGGCATCTTTCTTGATAAATTCACAAGTTGGTAACTGTGATATTTTGACCTACAAGTGGTTGATGAAGGTTTTTACTTACAAGTGGTTAATCAGGGACATTAAGTTGTACTTGATTTAACTATCTTACAAGTGGTATGATTATTGGAAATTGTTTTTGTGATAAACCTACAAGTGGTTGAAAACAATGTGATGAAAACTCCCAGTTCCTACAAGTGGTAACCTCAACAAAAACTAATTTTCCGGAAAAACCATTTGATTAAAACAAACTTGAGTGTTTTGAAATCATAATGGGAAAATAGTTTGTTGCCAGGGGGAGTTCTGATTGTTTAAGCCAAGTGGATGGAGATTTGAAGCATTTCACATCATGTTGTTACTTTATTGTACAGTTTGTTTTCAAAATTTGTTTCTACAAAGTGGGTCAAGAGCTCAGTTTGTTTTCAAATTTTCCCGGAAAATCAAAATTGAAACATATTTTGATTTTAGGGGGAGTAAAATTTTTTTTAGAAATTTCGAAAATTTGAAAAATACAAAAACATGACAAAATTTGAAAAAACCAAAAACATTGAAAAATGTAAAATGAGTTTTGTTGAGAAAAAAGGAAATGATAGTACATCAGTGGACTGTCACAGTATGCTAAAGAAATGGAAAGTTAAAATGTGATAAACGGTCTTACTAAAGATGTGACGATAGGCTCAGCTAGACTAGTAGATTTGCGACAACAATACAAACTTAAAAGAAAAAGCCTAGTTCTAGTGGGAAACATGGTCGAAAGCATAGTACTTAGTTTTGTCCTTCTTGACTGTGTGCCTACTCGGTAATCGCTGATTGTCGAAAGACATAAAACTGGTTAAGTTTGTGAACTTTCACAACTTTGCTGAAAAAGTCACTGTGATTGTGCATTTTTATTTTGCAAAGATTTAAACTTGTTTTATTTCTTTATTTTGTTTAAGCATTGGACATCCTCTGCGTATACGTGAGTATCGACCTGGATGTTATTGCCTAAACGTTCTGCGTTATTTTCTTTGGGGTTTCGTTTAAGCTTTGGATCACCTCTGCATATACGGAAGTATCGACCTCGTGGTTAAAGCCTAAACAACTTCAATTTGTTTTTTATTTTCTTATTTTGTTTAAACATTGGACTTTCTCTGCGTATCGAAAGATCGACCTGATTGTTAATGTTTAAACATTCTGCATTGTTTTCGCACATATCACAGTTGATGAAAGTTTAAAGGCATTACTTGAGTTAGTGTATTGCATGATGAGGGGATATGCTGAGATCGTGGGGTCCATAAGAATTTAGTGCAAGATTAATATAACTTAACGTATCGGTAAGCTTGTCAAAAGTTTTTAGATTGAGTTTAAGTGGACAACAATATCGTCAATCTATGTGAACTATTTAGAACTTAAAATGTTTAAAGCTTAAGGGTGCTAGTGACATGTCTCAAAAACTGATATGATCCTCTTACACAAACTCACAAAAATATTGTCTGTAAATATTTCTTTACTGTATTTCTTCAAATTCAAAAATCCAAAAAGATTTTCAGTGTGTTTTAGCATAAATTTTTGAAAATTTCAAAAAGATTTTCGATAACTGATGTTGAAGAGCTGATTTTCAAAATTCCAAGTGCTAAACATGATGAATAGGTTTGGGAGAGTGTGTTTGAAAAAGTTATTCTTTCAAGTAATTCATCAGAGAAGTTGTATGCCTACAAGTGGTTATCAAAGATTAATCAAACAAGTGGTGATCAGAAGTTAAAAATTGTTGAATTTTAATCTTTGAAGAAATTTATGTTTGTGGTAGAGTTTATGCAGGTTAAAGCCAGGTTTCGATCTTAGATCATGTGAGAGTATGAGCTAGGTTGTTTGATCTAAAGCCTGAGCATAATTTGAGCCGGGATATAATCCTAAAAAGGGAATTCCAGACTACGATCCCAACTTATCGAAAGGGGGAGTCTGAGGACAAGAAAGAGGAAGTGGTTAGAGCCAGTATCTGATCTTGGAACTATATCTACGAAAGATGTTGATGCAGAAACAGAGGATAAGAGTCAGCAACAGATATTGGGAGCCAGGTTCGAATATAGTAGATCAACATCCGAGGGGGAGAAGAGTTGATAATGATGATGAACTTAAGGAATCAAGAGACCTGATCAAGAGATGTATAAAGCCATGTTGCGATTCTGGAAGAGAAAAGAAAATAGAGGGAAATTGATAGAGGACGCTTACAATGGAGAATCTTTGGAGAGTTTGAGCAGACTGATAAAGACTGAAGGTTTGACAACCGAAGACTCGACATTAAAGACTCGTCAACATTCGAGGGGGAGTCTGTTGGTGCATGCGTCTGTCGACTTCGTCTTGTATCGAGTCTTGTATTAGATTTGTGAGATCAGGGCACGAAAAACGAGAAAAATGTGTTTATAGGTAATTTCGCACGAAATTAACATGGTAATTCCACACGAAATTAGATTTCGTGTGAATCTAATTTCGCTTGAGTAGTTCTGTGCGAAATTAGCATGCCTATAAATACTAGCCTTGACTTCTCATTTGGTACGAAATTACCAGACTTGTTTCCGACGGCGAAGCTCTGTCGAAGTGTCTACAGACTTGTAATTGATCCAATATCAATCTAAAGACAGTTTAAAGTGAATTGCTAGCTGAATTAACTTGATACGTTTGTTTCCGCTTCTTGTATTGAGCAAAAACTCTTCTGAACGACTCTTTTGGGTCAGAAAACGATCCTACAAAAATCAAGTTGAAATTGTTTAGGCTTTAATCACCAGTTCGATACTCACGTATACGCAGAGGTGATCTAAAGCTTAAACGAAACACCAAATAAAATAACGCAGAACGTTTAGGCACTAACATCCAGGTCGATACTCACGTATACGCAGAGGATGTCCAATGCTTAAACAAAATAAAGAAATAAAACAAGTTTAAGTCTTTGCAAAATAAAATGCACAATCACAGTGACTTTTTCAGCAAGTTGTGAAAGTTCACAAACTTAACCAATTTTATGTCTTTCGACAATCAGCGATTACCGAGTAGGCACACAGTCAAGAAGGACAAAACTAAGTACTATGCTTTTAACCATGTTTCCCACTAGAACTAGGCTTCTCATTTAAGTTTGTATCGTTATCGCAAATCTACTAGTCTAGCTGAGCCTATCATCACATCTTTAGTGAGACCGTTTATCACATTTTACATTTCATTTCTTTAGCATGCTGTGATATTCCACTGATTTACTATCATTTCCTCTTTTTACTACAAAACTCATTTTGAATTTTTTCAATGTTTTTGACATTTTCAAATTTTCTAATTTTTTAAAATTTTACTCCCCCTAAAATCAAAATATGTTTCAATTTTGATTTTCTGAGAAAATTTGAAAACAAACTGTACAAATAAACTTGACAACATGATGTGAATTGCTTCAAATCGCCATCCACTTAACAATCAGAACTCCCCCTGACAACAAACTATTTTCCCATTATGATTTCAAAACACTTAAGTTTGTTTTAATCAAAATGGTTTTTCCGGAAAATAAGTTTTGTGTGTCATTTCACAAACTCGGGGTTTCATCACCTTGTTTTCTTCAATTTCATATGTAGAAATTTAATATTTCCCAATTTTTTCAACAATACCACACGTAGAAAATCAAGTACAACTTAATGTCCCTGATTAGCCACAAGTAAGTTCGAAATATCACAGATGTGAATTTCTCAAGAAGGATGCCAATTCCTACTCCACACTTACCAACCTGGGAGTTCCGGTAAGTCAGGTTTTTCATTTAAAGAGATCCACCCAAGCCTGACGAACCTTGGGTGTTTTTGAGTGAACAACACTCGGTTTTTCAACTTCTGGTTTTAAATTTCCGTTTGACAATGATGGAAAAATTGCATCATCCATTGTCTTAACGGAATTATCACCTTTTACCTCAACAGATGGCTTTTCTGGCTTTGACGAACCAGATTCATCGCCTGAACATGGCTCCTTTGACTTTGATAAGTCAAGATCATTGCCAACAACTGACTCTTTTGTTTCTGAAGAAACAAATTCATCGCCAGGAAATGAAAATTTCACTTTTTTTTATTTGTTAATCTTTTGATTAACAATTTTGTCTTTCTTTACTCTTTCTTCTGCCCTCAGATTTGTATCTGATGAATTTGTTTTACTCGACTGTTCATTCTTTGGAGAGCAAAACGATTTATCAGAACTGTTTTCTGATTTTCCGGTTGTATCTGAGGACAAAAATCTTTTCAAGATACTCTCTTGCCTTCTTCCTTTTCTTCCTCAGTCTGTCTTTCTGCCCTTGTGAAAGCTTCACTTTCTGTTCTGGAACTTTTAGTTCCTTGGGCTTTTCTTTGACTTTGACTGATTTCATCACCCTTTTCTGAGATTCAGCCCTCGATCTTCCCATTGATCTCATTGGGCAATCTCTTGCAATATGTCCTTTGATTTGGCAATTATAACATCTTCTCGTCTCAAACCACTGACTCTGGTAGTTAACAGCAATGTGTCCTTGAACACCACATGTGTAACACACTCTGTTATCATACCATTCACCACTTTCATACCAAACATTCAGATCATAACATTGTTTGGCTTTGTGGTAATCATCACTCCTCTTGTAAGCTGGATTTGGCGTTGGAGCACTGTGGTCAAACCTGCACCACTTATTACCAACTTTTTGTGAGTTTTGATTTACCAATTTTTGTGGTTTTTTATCACGATTGGATGATTGAACAGATGAGCTTTTATTTTCTTTTTGAGAATTTTTCAAATTTTTCTCATTTTGTTTTTGTTCCACTTTCTTCTTCAAAGGTTTTTGCGTAAAGCATTCTCCCTTTTCAGTTGATTGCAGAACAGTTTCTTGAAATTTTTCTTTTAATTTCAAAAATATTTTCTTTTTCTCATCTTCATCATCAGTTTTCTCATCACAATCTTCAATTTTGACTTTGTCAAAATTTGTGACATTGTCACTTATTGGAACTTCATTGATAGGTTTTGGACATAATTGATCAAACATTGCTGAAGTGGTCACAAAACCTTTCAGTTTCTTCTCAAGATCATCAATTTTATTTCTTGGAACCTCAACTTCTTTCTCAAGTTGAGAAATCTTCTCAAGATGAAGATTTATTGCCTTTTCATTTTCAATTTTATTTTCTTCAAGACCAGATTTTTCATTTTCTAAAACTTTTATTTGATCTTGAAATTTTGTTTCATTTTGTTTTAAATTTTTATTTTCAAGTTTTATCCAAAAATCTTTATTTTCTGAAGATTTTATCTTATTTTCAAAAACTTTTTCGTTTTCTTTTAGCTTTTTGATTTGCAATGTCAAACTCTCCACATCCTTCAAGAGTTTGACATTGTCTGCTTCAGATTTTTCACAGTTTAAGCATTTCCCAGGAATCTGTTTTTCATCAGCTTCATTCTCAATCTTGAAAGCTAGAATCTCTTCAACCTGTTCTTTCATCACTTGAACACTTTCATCATTACTTTCTTCACCTGATGAATGATCAAAGATAGGTGCATTTACAGCAATCTCTTTCTTTGACACTGGTTCAGGATTCAAAGATCCAAGCTTCTCAGATTCTTCATTTTTTGAAAATTCTTTTGTTTCTGTCTTGTATGTGCCTGCACAAAAAATTTTAACAAAATCAAGAGGATTCATATTCTCATCAATATAACAACCCCTCTTAATATCGTATTTCATAACATTTTTTGCTGCAAGACATACATAGACTCTTCTTCTTATTTCAATCAACACATCCAAATTTATTTTTTCACAATCTTTTTCTATTCCACTCATCAACTCTTTCTTTTTCTTTTCATTTTCATACATGTGTGACTTTAGTTTACTAATGAATTCTCTTATTCCCCAATCTGAAAATCTAGGATTCTTTTTCAAATTTTTCAAAAAATCATCCCACTCTGCAGGTAATGCGTCTGCAAACGTTGATATCTGTTTAGCATGTGACATTCTTATCTCATAATTTTTTAAATGGTCAATTAAACAATTAAATCGTTTTTCCAACTCATCCACTGTTTCATTTTTCTTACACATAAAACTTTCAAATTTTTTAACCCAAGCTTCCTTTTTCACATCATGATAACTACTACTCAAATACCCGCAGTACCAACTATTTAACCTTTCAAAATACTTGTTTTCCTCTTCATCAAATATTTCTGCCATGCTACAAAAACACCCTGAAGTGATGTTCAAGCGAAATCACTTCACACGAAATAAGAACTTTCAAACGAAATAAGTAATTTCGTGCGAAATTACCTGACGAATGATGATTTCGTGCGAAATTAACTTGTTTTCACACAAAATAAGAACTTTTGGAACGAAATAGTAATTTCATACGAAATACCTCAAACGAAATTACTAATTTCGTGCGAAATTAGCTTGTTTTTTTAAGCGAAATTCTAATTTCGTACGAAATTATCCTCAATTTCAAGCGAAATTACAAACGAATGTGATTTCGTGCGAAATTAAGTATGCAATTCTGTGCGAAATTATGCTGATGTCATCATGTCGATCTGTTTTTGACAAAATTGATCAAGTTCTAGGTCGATTTTAGGTCTGATTCTTTCAAGGATTTGTTAATTAAATGTTTCGCACGTTATATGTGAAAATAAGTCCATTTTAACCGTTAAAACTTGATTAATTTTGAAAAGTAGATGTAGAAATCAGAATTTTCTAGCAAAAACGAGCTAAACGGTAAGAACTCTTCCTCCTGAGCTCTGATACCACTTGTAGGATCGTTTTCAGACCCGAACGAGTCGATCAGAAGAGTCCTAATCAATACGAGAGGCGGAATTCATTCGTATCGAAGTAATTCAACATGCAATTCACTTTAAACTGTCTTTTGATTGATATAATATCGATTACAAGTCTGTAGACACTTCGACAGAGCTTCGCCGTCGGAAAAAAGTATGGTAATTTCGTACCAAATGAAATCACAAGACACCTTTATATAGACTAGGTAATTTCGCTTGAACAAGTTCAAACGAAATTACCCTCACACGAAATTACCCATTCATACGAAATTACCTAGTAATTTCGTGCGAAATTAACTTCTAACCTAATTTTAATACTTTTCTCATACTTTGTGCCTTGATCTTTCAATATTAATCTAAGACTCGAACGAAGACGAAGTCGACAGATGTATGCACCAACAATTTAATAAATACTCCACATAATACAACTAAAGCGAAAATAAAATATACTAATCTATAAGTCAAAGAAGTCAAAACAGGAATTGAGCAAGGAGAGACAGATTGCAATTAGCAATCTTTTCTTCCTTTGACTTCAATCTTGACTTTGACTTCCGAAACACGGGGTGTTACATTTTCCTTGGAATAAAATTGGTTGTAAGTAAATACGTGAACTCACCTTCCTTTGTGTTGACACTTGATTTTTGACGTGTTCTACAGGTACCTGAGCTCGGCTTCGGGAAATCATGGCGTATCTTGTGTATGATGATGCATGTTGTTTCGTTTAAATATGTTGGACATCTTTTAAACTTTCTGGGACGTTTGTAATAAGATCCGCGAGGATCAAAACAACTAAACTTATGTGGTTGTGTCGTGACTTTTAAAAATGTAATGTTTAATCTTTATGTTTTAAAATATGTCAAAATATCCAACAAATGAGTGCATCGTCCGACAAGGTATAAATGGGCACCAACTTCCATCTCCATTACGTTTAATATTCCGCTGCGACGTTTTTGGGGTGTGACAACATATGCTTAAAATGAAGTTGTGCGTAAAAAGGGAATTTTGGTCATTTTCCTAAGGCATATAAACTACCTATCATACAACTAACTAAACGAAGTGACCATAAGGTATAACCTCGGAAGGTTATTCCCTATACAACTATGGTCACAAAATGTGTTTGGTCGGATCCTAATGATCGACCAAACGGGTCGGGTTCGAAAGTCTAAGCGGTTGTTTAGACCGCTTATCTTACGACACTATATAAGCACTAAACTAAAAGTGACGAGTTAAACATGTTAAAACATGTTTAACTAAGTTAGAAAACAAGTTTGATATCAAAACAAAGTGTTTTGATACCCAAAAATAGCTTCGTTGCAAAATACGTGTAAACACGTATTTTGACCGAAACTTTGACTCGTCACTACGCCTAATTAACGTGGTAATCAGTAGGTATAGTCACAAGGGACTATAACCATCGTGATTACGCTCATGTTGCAAAGTTCAAACGAACTTTGTGTTGACCAACGACTGGTCAAAGCAGAAAGTCAAACACTGTTTGACTTTCATGCTTAAAATGTATAAAAAGCATGAAAGAAGCTTACAAGAGGTCCATGCCTTGAAGATAGAAGAAGAAAACAATAAGAAATGAGCCTTCAACCAGAAGGGATAGCTCCTATTGTGCAGAAGATGAAGAAAATCAGATTTGAGCAAGTGTGGAATGAAAAATCATGGGTATTTATAGATTTTCCACAACCGTTAGGATCGTTTCTTGGATTTCGAGCTTCGATCTGGACCATCCAAATGTTGCCCACTGATTTACAATACTAGGGGTGTCCAAAACTAGCTCATTGTTTGATTAAACCATGTACAAAAACCCAGAAACCAGCTGTTGTTGCTGAAAAACTATTTTGCAGACCAGGTGGTCTGTCGCACCCCGCGAACAAGCTAGGGCTGGCTTACGCGGCCTGCGACCGATGATCAGTTCAGCAATAGTTTTGAATTTTATAGTTTCAGTCCCTACATGTTATTTAAGCCATTTTTTGACACGTTTAAGCCCTGTTAAGCCATTTTTAAGGCTCTACAATAATGCCAAAGTGTAGGGGACATGAAATATGCTTGAAAATATCTCGGATGTCAGTTCGTTTGGTCGTATGGTCACGTTATTCGGCTAATTACGATGAAACACGAACGGACGTGAAAAAACGATCCAAATTACAAGATGAAAGGAATTTTAACATGCCAATCACTAAAATAAAATATTTTAATAATTACAAAAATTTTTGGATGTCCGGATATGTTCAGAACGTAAGATATGCGCGTAAATGCAAACTTATGCACTTTTTGACGCTTTTAGTCCCTATTGATCAAATAAGTTTATTTTAGCATACCGAACCCCTCAAAGCTTATTTCTAAGCTATGTAAAGGATATTTAGGGTATGTTTAGCTTATGATCAACTTCCGGAATGTTCGTTATTATACGCAGTTTGTCAAAAATAGTCCCTGTAAGCGAATAAACTTGTTTTTTGCCATACCAAACCCTTTAAAACTTATTTCTAAGTTATGTAAAGGTTATTTGAGGTATGTTAAACATACAGTAGAAACTCGATAAATTAATACTCGATTATTTAATAAACTCTCTAAGATAATATTTTTTGCCGGTCCCGACTCGGGGACAGGGTGCTAAATTAATAATTCGCTAAAATTATAAGATAATACAATTTTGATAATTTCTTTAGACCCCATATAAAATATAAATTAATAATTCCTTATATATAGCACATTTTTTTTCTTGTATTTATATAGAAAATATTTTTAATGTCCATAAAGTGATACATTGAACACAAGAAGCATAATAAGGTGGGAGATTGAAGGCTTCTTTCAAATTGGGCCGTTCATTTGATATACATGCATTGTATACAATAATTAAGTGGAAGCTTGAAAGGTGTTTGTAAACTAAGTATTCTACTATAAAATAATAAAATATTAATTAATATATAAATTAATAATTATTAATTTATCGATTAATTAATAACTCTTTTAATTAATAAATTTTGGTGGTCCCAAGTGTATTATTTTATAGAGTTTCTACTGTATGTTGATGTTCCGGAGTGTTTGTCGCGTTAAACTGATTACGTTTATGCATCAGTTTGCGTATAACTTTCCAGAAAGCGATATAGAGTTTAAAATCGAACAAAAATCAAAACGTGCAAAATGTCAAACATAAATAAACAAATATTGGGATCAAATCACATTGTTTTATTGATAATTGAACTGTTTAAAGTTTATACAATGATTACAAGCACAGATGTCACAGCCTCCCCTACTTTAGGAAATTTCGTCCTGAAATTTATTTAGAGGAAACTTGTGAGAATAGATGTGGATATTTCGCCTTCATTTGATCTTCACATTCCCAAGTAAATTCTGGTCCACGTTTAGATTCCCAGTGAACTTTAACAAGTGGAATGCGCTTGCGTTTGAGCCATTTGACTTCACGGTCCATGATTTCCACAGGCTTTTCAACAAATTGCATCATGTCATCAACACGAATTTCATCAAGTGGTATGTGGAGGTTCTCATCAGCCAAACACTTTTTGAGATTGGACACATGGAAGGTTGGATGAACATTTCCAAGTTCAGGAGGTAACTCAAGTCTGTAGGCTACCTTTCTGATTCTTTCGACGATCTTGAATGGTCCAACATATCTAGGTGCAAGTTTTCCTTTCTTTCCAAACCTAATCACACCTTTCCAAGGTGAAACCTTGAGTAGAACGCAATCACTGACTTGAAATTCCAAGGGCTTGCGTAGTCGATCCGCGTAACTTTTTTGACGGCTTCTAGCTGTCTGAAGGTTATCACGAACTTTCTTAACCTTATCTGTTGTCTCAAGAATGAGCTCAGGTCCAGTAAGCTGAGAATCACCGATCTCATTCCAGCAGACTGGTGAACGACATTTTCGAGCATATAAAGCCTCGAAAGGAGCCATGTTGATGCTGGAGTGATAACTATTGTTGTAGGAGAATTCAATCAATGGTAGATACGAATCCCAACTACCACCAAAATCGATCACACAAGCTCTAAGCATATCCTCCAGTATCTGGATTGTTCTTTCAGATTGACCATCCGTTTGCGAATGATAAGCTGTGCTCAAATTAAGTTGGGTTCCCATTGCAGATTGCATGGTTCTCCAAAAACAAGATGAGAATCGAGCATCTCTGTCAGATATAATGTTCAAAGGAACATCATGTCGGGATACAATCTCATCCACATAGATTTTGGCAAGCTTGTCAACAGATAGATCCTCACGGATTGGCAAGAAATGCGCTGATTTGGTAAGACGATCAACAACTACCCAAATGGCATCATGACCTTTCTTAGTGCGTGGCAACTTGGTAATGAGATCCATAGCAATGTTTTCCCATTTCCAAACTGGAATCTCTGGTTGCTCCAATAATCCAGAGGGATGTTAATGTTCATCCTTAACCCGTAAGACAAGTAAGGCATTTGGATACGTACAAGGCAATGTCTTTCTTCATACCGGGCCACCAATACTGGGTTCGAAGATCCTTATACATTTTGTCTGCACCAGGATGAATAGAATAACGAGACTTATGAGCTTCATCCATTAGCAAGGTGCGAAGATTATCTTGACTTGGGACCACAAACGGTCCATGAAATAATACAATCCATTGTCTTTCACTTCAAGATCAGGCTCGATATGATATGGTAATTCCTTACCCATTAAGTCTTGTGTAACACAAGTACATTGAGCCTGAGAAATGCGAGTTTGAATATCAGATTGAACTTGTATACAGTGAAGCTTGACACGCTCTTTATGACTTAATGCGTCAGCTACAACATTCGCCTTACCAGGATGGTAGCGAATTTCGCAATCGTAGTCATTTAAAAGTTCAACCCAACGCCGTTGCCTCATGTTGAGTTCTTTCTGATTAAAGATATGCTGAAGACTTTTGTGGTCAGTAAAAACCACACATTTTGTACCATATAAGTAGTGTCTCCAGATTTTGAGAGCAAAAACTACTGCACCTAACTCGAGATCATGAGTCGTGTAGTTCTTCTCGTGAACCTTCAACTATCTTGATGCGTAAGCTATGACTTTGTTCCTTTGCATGAGAACACAGCCAAGTCCCAAATTGGATGCATCACAATACACGACAAAATCATCGTTGCCCTCAGGTAAAGATAGAATAGGCGCATCACAAAGTTTATGTTTCAAGGTCTGAAAAGCTTCTTCCTGTTTAGATCCCCATTCAAAGGGTTTATTCTTCTGGGTTAGAGCAGTGAGATGAACTGCAATCTTGGAGAAGTTTTCAATAAAGCGGCGGTAATAACCCGCGAGACCAAGAAATGAACGAACTTCAGTAGGAGTAGTAGGTGTATCCCAATCCTTAATCGCACTGATCTTGGTGGGATCTACATGAATACCTTGTTCGTTAACGATATGTCCCAAAAATTGAACTTCCTTAAGCCAAAGTTCGCACTTGGAGAATTTGGCGAAAAGTTGTTCTTTCTTTAGGAGTTCCATAGTAAGACGGAGATGTTGTTCATGATCGGCTCGCGTCTTAGAATAAATCAAGATGTCATCAATGAAAACGATGATGAACTTGTCCAAATAAGGCTTACAAACCCTATTCATTAAGTCCATGAAAACAGCAGGAGCATTAGTCAAACCAAATGGCATACCAGTGAACTCATAATGCCCATATCTTGTGCGGAAAGCTGTCTTGGGAATATCTTCCTCGAGCACTCGAAGCTGATGATACCCAGAACGTAGATCAATCTTTGAAACACAAGTCGCACCCTGTAATTGATTAAAGAGATCATCAATGCGAGGTAGGGGATATCAATTCTTGATGGTAAGCTTGTTAAGCTCACGATAATCGATGCACATCCTGAAAGAGCCATCTTTCTTCTTGACAAAAAGAATGGGAGCACCCCAAGGTGAAAAGCTAGGACGGATAAAACATTTGTCAGAAAGCTCTTGAAGCTGCTTAGATAACTCTTGCATCTCAGACGGTGCAAGAATGTACGGAGATCTAGCAATAGGATTTGCACCATGTACAAGATCAATACGGAACTCAACTTGGCGTGCTGGGGCTAAACCAGGTAATTCTTCAGGAAACACTTCAGGATAATCCTGAACAACAGGGATGTCTTGAATAGATTTACCTTTGCCTTTCTCCTCTACTACATGTGCCAAGAAAGCCACATAGTTCTTTCACAGATACTTCTGAGCTTGAGTACATGACATGAGTTTGAGACTACTAGCAGGTTTCTCACCACGAACTTCTAAGATCTCACCAGTCGAAAGCGGTATACGGACAATCTTCTCAAAATAAACTACCTCTGCGTGATACTTGGCTAACCAATCCATTCCCACTATAATGTCGAAACTTCCAAGTTGCATCGGTGTGAGGTCGATAGGAAAAAGATGGTTATTAAGGTTCAACTGGCAGTTTCGAAGAACAGAATCGAGAACAATGGGTTCACCACTAGCTACCTCTACTGTCAAGGGCTTTCCTAGTTTCGTTCTAGTCATGCAAAGCAAAGGCTCGAAAGATAATGACACAAAACTCTTATCGGTACCCGAATCAAAAAGAATAGATGCAGGCTGATTGTTAACAAAGAACGTACCATTGACCACCTCATTGTCTACAAGCGCCTCATTTGCGTTCATGTTGAAGACTCGGCCACGAGCCTGCGCTTGATTTGCATTGGCCAACCTCGGACACTGATTTCTGTAGTGGGTCAGATCCCCACAATTGTAGCAAGATCCAGGCGGATAGTGAGGTCGTGCAGCTTGAGCCTGTTGTTGAGCAGGCGGTTGAGCAACTTGCTGAGCTGAGTTTTGTGCGGCTTGATTAGGAGCAAAACGACAAACATTTGCAAGATGACCAGATTTCCCACAGTTAGCATAGAAACGACACTGAACTTGCAGTTGATGGTGACTGTTACACCTGTTGCACAATGGTGCATTCCCCGCATACTGTTTCTTTGCTGGTGGTTGTGCAGGTTGGTTGGGAGCTGCCTGATTGGCTTGTGCAGTAACAATGAAATTTTGGGAAGCCTTGCGCTTCCTAGACCTTTTTGAAGATCCAGCTTTCTTACCCTTCTTGTTTTCACTCTTGTCAGACGATTGTTTCTTATCACCCTTCCTATGAAGCTTACCCTTTCTGATTTGCGACTCAGTCAAAGTCGCAGCCAACTCGATTACCTGACGAACTGTGGTAGGGTTGCTACCAGTGACGATGTCTTGCACGGGGTCAGGTAATCCACTGACATACCTCTCGATAGCTTTATTAAGCGGGGTATCCATTGTGGGACAAAGCAAAACTCAACTCCTCGTATCTGTCGGTATAAGCCCGGTGTTCACCACTATCCTGTTTCAGATCATCAAATTCCCTTTCTAACGCCCTCTGTTCGTGACGAGGACAGAATTCCTTCATCATAAGAGCCCTAAGCTCTTCCCATGTTTGACACAAAGTGACATTAGCACCACGATCTCTCATGACTCCATTCCACCAAGTAAGAGCCCTCTTTTGAAACAAACTAGAAGCGAACTCGACTTTGCGATTATCAGGACACTGAACATGATGAAAAGTACTCTCAATACTCTCGAACCACTGTAGGAGCCCAGTTGCTCCTTCAGAACCACTAAACTTGAGTAGTTTAGCCGAATTGAAACTTTTAAAGTTGCATGGAGCATTATTGTTGTTATTGGTGGCTTGGTTGATTTGAGTGATGAGATTCGGAAGTGCAGCAGCCATTTGCTGCGCAATGATTGCTGCCAGTTTGGCATTAGGTAGCTGATTGTCGCGTCAAGGAGGCATTCTAAAAGAGGAAACATGAGAGAAAACGTGTGAGATGATAAGATGAAAAATGAGATGACACAAATATCGACAAGAAGCATGGATGGTGGTCATTCATTCGTACCACAAAGCAAACAAACGTCACACAGTGACTAATCAAAGTAAATGGATCATAATAATGTATCACGAAGACATGCTTTAGCCTATAAGTGGACACTCACCCCAAGAGTTCCAAGGTAAGAGTGACTGGTTCGATTATGTGGATTTGTACGAACACTCTAGCCTAGACAGAAAACTCGAGATACAGGCATCCACCCTTCCAGATTGCACGTGTTCACATTATTTAGACCCAAAACTTTGACGAGAATTTGAAAGCTTAGAGAGTTCAAAACCTTATAACAAATCATTTAAGAATAGATGATTGATTTTCAAAATAGTTTTGGAAAATTGTGTTCTTGTTTTGGTTATCACTTAAAGATAGGGGATGGTAATGTTTTAAGATCTAAACACAAGATAACTTGTGTTAGGGTCCTAGAAAAGTTATAGTCTAGGTCAAAGCATTACTAATAACCTAATTCCCTATAACCATTGGCTCTGATACCAACTCTTCTGTCACACCCCGACCACGTAAAACAACAAACCGCGGCGGAAACGTCGGGGAGTGGGGCGGCATAATTATTGTTTCACAACCATGGTATTTATAGTGTGACACCTGTGCCTCTACGACCATCAAACAAATGCCTAACTAATGAAATATTGTGTTTCATACTTGGGATTTGTTTAAATATGTGTATCATTTGCAGATATCAATTCTTGTTCGATTTCGAGCTCTAAATCGCTTTCTGGAAAGTTATACGCAAACTGATGCGTAAACGTAATCAGTTTAACGCGACAAACACTCCGGGATAGTGAAATAGGCTCAACATACCTTAAATAACCTTTACATAACTTAGAAATAAGTTTTGGATGGTTTGGTGTGTCGAAATCAAGTTTGTTCGATCGTAGGGACTATTTGCGTCAAACTGCGAAACTATACCGATTTGTATAGTAACGAACGTTCTGGAACTTGATTATAAGTTAAACATGCCCTAAATATACTTTACATAGCTTAGAAATAGGCTTTGAGGTGTTTTGGTGCGCAAAAATAAACTTATTGATCAACAGGGACTAAAAGCGTCAAAAAATGCCCAAATGACCAGATTCATTGTATCTAGACCAATTTTGTTGTTTTGATGGTTTTTAACCCCAAGTTTTGCATTCTATGGGCTAAAATTTGATGGTATTTCATGTCCCCTTGTATTGCAATACCATGTGCCCACATGGAGGGTCAAGATCAAGGCACGAAATGCGAGAAACGATCCTAACGGTTCTCCGAAATCTATAAATACCCAAGCTCTCATTCCATTTTCCTCACACCTTGATCTAATTTTATGCTCTAAGTTGAAGCTTTATGATTCATACCTGAGTATTTAGATCAAGTTCTTCCTAGCTTGGACCCTTTGTAAGTTTCTTTCATGCTTTTATTCGTTTTTAAGCACGAAAGTCAAACTGTGTTTGACTTTCTGCTTTGACCAGGTTATGGTCAACACAAAGTTCATTTGAATTTGCAACGTGAGCATAATCACGATGGTTATAGTCCCTTGTAACTATACCTACTGATTACCACGTTGATTTTTGTGTAGTGACGAGTCATAGTTTCGGTCAAAATGCGTATTCATGCGTATTTTGCAACCAAACTATTCTTAGGTATCAAAACCTTTTGTTTTGATGTCAAACTTATTTTCTAACTTTGTTAAACATGTTTTAACATGTTTAACTCATCACTTTTAGTTTAGTGCTTATATAGGGACGTAAGATAAGCGGTCTAAACAACCGCTTAGACTTTCAAACCTGACCCGTTTGGTCGATCATTAGGATCCGACCAAGCATTTATTGTGACCATAGTTGTATAGGGAATAACCTTCCGAGGTTATACCTTATGGTCACTTCGTTTAGTTAGTTGTATGATAGGTAGTTTATATGCCTTAGGAAAATGACCAAAATGCCCTTTTTACGCATAAATTCATTTTAAGCATATGTAACATAAATTTTGGCATCTAAACTAATTAGGCAACATTATTAAACATGTTAAGGCATATAATACTTGTCATAGGACTAGCTAGGCGTTCCGAACGCATTTTACGCGAACAACTCGTCAAAGTGGCGTAAGCTGCCTTAACAAGTCGTAAAGGGTCGTAAGCACTTAGGTTAGGTTTCGTTTTAAAATGTATGCTTTGTTAAACCATATTACATGAGTCCCTACACTCATTTGGTTTACGAAACCTCATTTTATCCGATCCTCTGATTTAGGTCCGTTTATTAACGTACTTACCAATATTAGGTGCCGTTTGATTTTCGTGATCCCTCTAGCTTTGCTTGGTTGTTAGTCAAGACTTCTAAGCATCCTCAAGTGAGTACATAGTCCCCTCTTTTACTGTTTTCAATTGTTTTGGGGTGAAACACATGTGCCTACTTGTTACTTTCGTGCCTTTTATGCTTTTATATCATATACTTGCTATGTTCATTAGTACGTAGATAGTACATGATTTCATTATGTTTTGCTATGTATGTTCACTTAGCATGCTAGCACATTGATTTTCATAATTACATTTTGTTGCATATGTTCATCCAGCATATGGACACATTGTTTTAAATTTTGAACCGTTTGTAACTGTTCGATTTGTGGAACCGTTTATAACCGTTTGAATTGTGAGAACCGTTTGTAACCATTTGAATTATGTGAACCGTTTGTAACCGTTTGATTTGTGTGAACCGTTTGTAACCATTTGATTTGTGTGAACCGTTTGTAACCGTTTGATTTGTGTGAACCGTTTGTAACCGTTTGATTTGTGTGAACCGTTTGTAACCGTTTGATTTATGTAAACCATTTGAAACTGTTTGAACCGTTGGGTTAGGGAAGTTATTAGATAACGGGGCGGGCGTAATGTGTTAAAAGCATGGTGGATACGCCGCTGGTACTTCCTATATATAAGTGCTTTTAATACATTATATATCGTTGCGTTATCTAGTTCACTTGGGCAAGGTTATCAAAACAAAGTTATATTACAAGGTTTTTCTAACAATATAAAACAATCGAGTTTTATTTCAAAAACGATTTACAATTTGGGTTTACTTAAACAAATGTTTTGGAGTTAATATTTATGGTATCGAGGTTTTATAAAACAAATCTGTTTTGACTTGGTTATTTCCAATTTACATTACAAACATTTTACAAAACTTGGTTTTCTAATTATTAATTTACAAAGGTGTTCAAGTTATTTTCAAAATATAAACGAACCATGAATCTGACACTCACATAAAATCCTATGTACTCGCCGGCTTTTTCATGCTGACGTATTTTCACATGTGTTTCAGGTACCATAGTTGGTGATGTTTGATGATGATATTGATGCATGCTCATATAGGAACGGACGAGGCCTTAGTGACTTAATAACAATAAAAGTCTATTTGTTCATGTTTTGTTTCTAATTTCAATGTAATGTAATACATTAATTCAACAAAACAAAACTTTTATCCATGTGTTATGAAACAATGATTCTGTTACGACACTCCCCGACGTTTCTGCCATGATTTGTTGTTTTATCGTGGTCGGGGTGTGATACAAAAGTTGGTATCAGAGCTCATGGTTATAGGGAATTAGGTTATTAGTAATGCTTTGACCTAGTCTATAACCTTCCTAGGACCCTAACGCGAGTTTACTTGCGTTTAGTCATAAAACAATACCGTCGCCTATCTTTAGGTGACAACCACAATGAGAACATAAATTTCGAATCCGCTTTGAAAACTAGTCATCTGTTCTAGGATGATTTATTATAAGGTTTTGAACCTTCAAAGTTTTCAAAATCTCGTCAAAGTTTGGGTCTAAATAATGTGAACATATGCAAACTGGAAGGGTGGGTGCCTGTACCCTGAGTTTTCTGTCTAAGGCTAGAGTGTTCATACAAATCCGCAGTATCGGACCAGTCACTCTTACCTGGGAACTCTTGGAGTGAGTGTCCACTTATAGGCGAGCATGTCTTCGCAATACATTATGAGGACCTATTTACTTTGATTCAGCTTTCGTGTGTCGTTTGTTTGCTTCGTGGTTCGAACAAATGACCATCACCCATGCCTTTTGGTCGGAAATTGTAACATCCTTACCCAATGCCATTTCATTTGTTTTCTCTCTTGTTTCCCCTTTTAGAATGCCTCCACGACACGAAAATCAGGTACCTAATGAAGAGCTGGCAGCTATCATTACACAGCAAATGGCTGCTGCAATCCCAAACATCATTGCTCAATGTAACCTAGCCCTCAACAACAATAATGCTCCCTGCAACTTCAAGACGTTCTACTCAGCTAAACCATCAAAGTTTTCTGGGTCTCAAGGAGCGACTGCACTTCTGCAATGGTTCGAGAGTCTAGAGAGCACCTTCAGACATGTTCGGTGTCTGAATGAGCGAAAGGTAGAGTTGGCATCTAGTGTTTTCATGAAACGATCATTAACATGGTGGAATGGTGTGATGAGGGACAGGGGTGCCGACGTGGCACTGGCTCAAACATGGGAAGAGCTTCGAGCTCTAATGATGAGGGAATTCTGTCCTCGTTATGAGATCAAGGCATTGGAAAGGGAATTCGATGATCTTAAGCAAGATAGCGGTGAGCATCGAGCCTACACGGACCATTATGAGGAGTTGAGCCTGTTATGCCCGAACATGGTTACACCCTTGGATAAGGCAATCGAAAAGTACATTGATGGCCTCCCTGACTCAGTTCAAGACATTGTTACTGGTAGTAACCCCACTACCGTTAGACAGGCCATTGAGCTATCCGCTACCTTGACTGAATCTCAGATCAGGAAAGGTAAACTTTTCTGAAAGGGTGACAAGAAACCGATCGAGGAATCGAAACCAAAGGATGAACAGACTGGATCCCCCAAGAAGTCAAAGAAGCGAAAGGCTTCCCAGAACTTCGTCGTGGTCGCTCACAATGATCAAGCCGTCCCCAACCAACCAGCTCAACCCCCTCCTAGGAAGCCATACAACGGAACTGCACCCTTGTGCAACCAATGTAGCCTTCAACATCATGCTAGTGTGAAGTGTCGTAAATGCCAAATTTGTGGACTTATTGGTCATACAGCAAGAGTTTGCCCAACTGTAGCTGCACCAAATCAAGCTTGCAACAATCATGCTCAAGCTTGTTTTCTACCAGGTTCTTGCTTCAACTATGGCAAGATGGGCCATTTTCGAAGGAATTGCCCAAAGCTTGCTAATGCAAATCCAGCACAGGGATGAGCATCTGACCGATTGGAAGACAACGCTGTTTAGAAATAATCAAGCTTTATGTATTATTTTCTTTTGTTGTCAAGGTCTATGAAACTGTTGTTGTTGTTGTTTGTAAATAAATCTTTTATTTACATTGCAATGTATTTCTATGGTTGCATGTATAAACAACATATCCCCTACAATACCGAAAATCAAGGAATCGTATTCCTTGAAGAACAGACTACCCCCAAAGTTCTTCCATTTAATGATCTCTTGCATTTTCCACGAAAATCCTAAGTACACGTTTCCTCCAAGGAAACGAAGTACAAAACGCAAGTTACAACTCTGGACAAATACCCAATCCTTAATAGGGTACCTAAGGGTATTTCCGTAAGTCTGTAGTTGTTGTATACCTTAATTCGAATGTTATGATTCCTTGTAATCAAAAATCAAATTTTTGGAAGATCATTCTATTTTCATAGATAGATTCTTGAAAATGATTAAAGTACCAAATGAAATCCACGGATTGGATTCCTGGTGTGCTTTAAATATCCGTGTCCAAAGATAACAAATTAAAGGTCAAGCTAAAAAATTACGTGATTATGTGCTTATGTGTTCTCTTTTATGTTTTTGTGTGATCCTAATTTTTTTTTTCGTTATCCAAATCCTCGTAAGAATCTTCTATATCTTCGTATAAGGGATTCATAATAGGATATCCAAAGGTACTACCTCGAATCCTTAATGGGCTTCTACGTAATAGTTAAGGCCCTTGGATTATAAGGTACTATTCCATAATTAGACCCTTGAGTGGTCTAGTTAAACAGATTGATCCAAAAATCTGGTTAGGAATGTCATGTGATGATATAGCTGAAAAGACTCCTTGGTGGTCTATTTAAAGAGATCATTTGTCGATCTAATTAAAAGGACCCTATGGTAGTCTAGTCACATCCATCACAGGTTTGATTTTTCTTCCCCTACACATTATGAAATGCACTGTGCGAACTGTGCAAGGAATTACGTAATTATGGATGCATACATAATTATGGAATTCAATGCACAGAAACCACAGCAAGTTTTGTCATGTGTCTAGAGTTAATTCTATTCATTTCCATTTCTGATGAAGCACCCGTTGAAAATGACTCCGTCCGTTCATTTTCGTTTCTGAAGAATGTCCGTTGAGGGAAATGAATATCCTTTTGAGTTAACTTTATTCATTTCCATTTCTGATGAAGCACCCGTCGAAAATGACTCCGTCAGTTCATTTTCATTTCTGAAGAATGTCCGTTGAGGAAATGAATATCCTTTTGTTTGTTCTATTCATTTCCATTTCTGAAGAATACCCATTGAAAATGACTCCGTCCGTTCATTTTCATTTATGAAGAATGTCCGTTAAGGAAATGAATATCCTTTTTGTTTATTCCTTCATTTCCATTTCTGAATAATACCCGTTGAAAATGACTCCGTCCGTTCATTTTCGTTTCTGAAGAATGTCCGTTGAGAAATTGAATATCCTTTTTGTTTATTCCTTCATCTCCATTTCTGAAGAATACCCGTTGAAAATGAATCCGTCCGTTCATTTTCATTTCTGAAGAATGTCCGTTGAGGAAATGAATATCCTTTTGATTATTCCTTCATTTCCATTTCTGAGGAAGCACCCGTTTAAAATGACTCCGTCCGTTCATTTTCATTTCTGAAGAATGTCCGTTGAGGAAATGACAGGATTATGCCTTGTATATCTTTGGTGGTTATTTAACACAAAGTCACAGACAGGCTCCTACGAATAAATTTCGGGACGAAATTTCCTAAAGTACGGGAGACTGTGACACCTGTGCCTCTGTGACCATCAAACAAATGCCTAACCAATGAAATATTGTGTTTCATAATTGGGATTTGTTTAAATATGTGTATCATTTGCACATATCAATTCTTGTTCGATTTCGAGCTCTAAATCGCTTTCTTGAAAGTTATACGCAAGCTGATGCGTAAACGTAATTAGTTTAACGCGACAAACACTCTGGTATTGTGGCATAGGCTCAACATACCTTAAATAACCTTTACATAACATAGAAATAAGTTTTGGATGGTTTGGTGTGTCGAAATCAAGTTTGTTCGATCGCAGGGACTATTTGCGTCAAACTGCGAAACTATACCGATTTGTATAGTAACGAACATTCTGGAACTTGATCATAAGTTAAACATGCCCTAAATATACTTTACATAGCTTAGAAATAGGCTTTGAGGTGTTTTGGTGCACAAAAATAAACTTATTGATCAACAGGGACTAAAAGCGTCAAAAAATGCCCAAATGACCAGATTCATTGTATCTATACCAATTTTGATGTTTTGATGGTTTTTAACCCTAAGTTTTGCATTCTATGGGCTAAAATTTGATGGTATTTCATGTCCCCTTGTATTGCAATACCATGTGCCCACATGGAGGGTCAAGATCAAGGCACGAAATGCGAGAAACGATCCTAACGGTTCTCCGAAATCTATAAATACCCAAGCTCTCATTACATTTTCCTCACACCTTGATCTAATTTTATGCTTTAAGTTGAAGCTTTATGCTTCATACCTGAGTATTTAGATCAAGTTCTTCCTAGCTTGGACCCTTTGTAAGTTTCTTTCATGCTTTTATGCGTTTTTAAGCACGAAAGTCAAACTGTGTTTGACTTTCTGCTTTGACCAGGTTATGGTCAACACAAAGTTAGTTTGAACTTTGCAACGTGAGCATAATCATGATGGTTATAGTCCCTTGTGACTATACATACTAATTACCACGTTGATTTTTGTGTAGTGACGAGTCATAGTTTCGGTCAAAATGCGTATTCATGCGTATTTTGCAGCCAAACTATTCTTAGGTATCAAAACCTTTTGTTTTGATATCAAACTTGTTTTCTAACTTTGTTAAACATGTTTTAACATGTTTAACTCGTCACTTTTAGTTTAGTGCTTATATAGGGACGTAAGATAAGCGGTCTAAACAACCGCTTAGACTTTCGAACCCGACCCGTTTGGTCGATCATTAGGATCCGACCAAGCATTTTTTGTGACCATAGTTTTATAGGGAATAACCTTCTGAGGTTATACCTTATGGTTACTTCGTTTAGTTAGTTGTATGATAGGTAGTTTATATGCCTTAAGAAAATGACCAAAATGCCCTTTTTACGCATAAATTCATTTTAAGCATATGTAACATAAATTTTGGCATCTAAACTGATTAGGCAACATTATTAAACATGTTAAGGCATATAATACTTGTCATAGGACTAGTTAGGCGGTCCGAACACGTTTTACGCGAACGACTCGCTAAAGTGGCGTAAGCTACCTTAACAAGTCGGAATGGGTCGTAAGCACTTAGGTTAGGTTTCGTTTTCGAATGTAGGCTTTGTTAAACCATATTACATGAGTCCCTACACTCATTTGGTTTACGAAACCTCATTTTATCCGATCCTCCAATTTAGGTCCGTTTATTAACGTAGTTACCTATATTAGGTGCCGTTTGATTTCCGTGATCCCTCTAGCTTTGCTTGGTTGTTAGTCAAGACTTCTAAGCATCCTCAAGTGAGTACATAGTCCCCACTTTTACTGTTTTCAACTGTTTTGGGGTGAAACACATGTGCCTACTTGTTACTTTCGTGCCTTTCATGCTTTTATATCATATACTTGCTATGTTCATTAGTACGTAGATAGTACATGATTTCATTATGTTTTGCTATGTATGTTCACTTAGCATGCTAGCACATTGATTTTCATAATTACATTTTGTTGCATATGTTCATCCAGCATATGGACACATTGTTTTACATTTTGAACCGTTTGTAACTGTTTGATTTGTGTGAACCGTTTGTAACCGTTTGAATTGTGAGAACCGTTTGTAACCATTTGAATTGTGTGAACCATTTGTAACCATTTGATTTGTGTGAACCATTTGATTTGTGTGAACCGTTTGTAACCGTTTGATTTGTGTGAACCGTTTGTAACTGTTTGATTTGTGTGAACTGTTTGTAACCGTTTGATTTATGTGAACCGTTTGAAACTGTTTGAACCGTTGGGTTAGGGAAGTGATTAGATAACAGGGCGGGCATAATGTGTTAAAAGCATGGTGGATATGTCGCTGGTACTTCCTATATATAAGTGCTTTTAATACATTATATATCGTTGCGTTATCTAGTTCACTTGGGCATGGTTATCAAAACAAAGTTATATTACAAGGTTTTTCTAACAATATAAAACATTCAAGTTTTATTTCAAAAACGATTTACAATTTGGGTTTACTTAAACAAATGTTTTGGAGTTAAGATTTGTAGGATCGTTGTGACGACCAAATGAGCCAATCAGAAGAGTTCTAAATCAATACAAAAGGCGGAAACAGATGTATTGATGTTGATTCAGCTTGTAATGCACTTAGAAGTACTTTAACTATCTCTTGTATTGATTTGAAAGCTTTACACGGTCTGGAGACACTTCGGCAGAGCTTCGCCACCGGAATCACACATTTACAAATGAAATGAACAAGTCACCTATTTATAGTTGAGCCACTTCCCATGAAACTGCCGTTGCCCACTTCGCATGAACTGGCAGACCCAGTTCTTATGAACTGGTCTGTTTCACCTAAAAACCTATTTTCTCGTAAACCGGGCTCCAGTCTATCCTATTTTAACACACGACTCGATACAAGATGAAGTCGACAGACATATGCACCAACAGACTCCCCCTTGTATGTTGACGAAGTCTTCGGTGTCGAGTCTTTAGTATGACAACTCTTTAGTCTTTATCAGTCTTCATGCTCTTTCAAAGTATCTGACACTGTAAGCATCCTTCAATCTCTTTCTCTTCTTCTCTCTCTCTCTCTTCCAGGATCTCAACCTGACTCTATCTTCTCTTGATTCCTTAAGTTCTTCAGCATCAGCAGCTTCTATCTTGAACACAGTTCCATGATCAGAAACTGGCTCTTACATCTTCAGACTCCCTCTTGGATGCTAATCCAAAATCTTCAGTATTAGTAGACAAGATTCGAACCTGGCTTTAATGTCTTCAGACTCCCCCTTTCGATAAGCTGGAATCGCAGTATGGAATTCACAATCTACAGGCTTTGGATCGGAAACCTTGCTCAAACTCTGCTCACGCTTTGCAGCTTTCACAGATTCAGGACGGTTGCCTGGCTCTCCGTAGCCACAGGATCTGGAACCTGGCTCAAACATGCCTATTCTCAGGAATCGAAACTTGGCTGCTTCTGCCTGCACAAACTCTTCTCAAAAATAAATTTCACAAATTTAAAATTTGATAAATTTAGAGACCACTTGTAAAATCAATCTCAAACCATCACTTGTGGATATCATCCAAAATAGTTTTACATTTATAATCTCTGATGACCACTTGTAAGAATACCATTTTTCTTATTTCTAAATAAACTCTCCCAAACCTGTTGTCCATCATGTTTAGCACTTGGAATTTTGAAAATTAGCTTTCCAACATCAGTTGTCGAAAATAAGATGAAATAAAATCTTTTTGAATTTTTCAAAAACTTTATACTAAAACACATTCTTTTTGGATTTTGTTTTTAATGAAAAACAGTAAAGAAATATTTACAGACAATATTTTTGTGAGTTTGTGTAAGAGGATCATATCAGTTTATGAGACAAATCACTAACACCGTTAAGCTTTAAACATTTTAAGTTCTAAATGATTCACTTAGATTGTCAGTATACTGATCCACTTAAATTTTCACACAAAGTTCAATTGTTTTGAGATACGAGATTAGTGTTTTAAGGACTTAAACTTATTCGCGTGTCCCACCTCAGAATATACTCCCGTATCCAGACTCCTATATTCAGTCTTACAGGTGAATGTACATTAATGATATATGTAAACGGGTAATGCGAGACCATGAGAGCTCAGGTTAGAACTTCTGTTCAGACAAAGAGATGATGGCTAGTCTTTCGGTGTGTCCCGTTTGGGGATCTTTTCTTCAACAGCACATGATTAGCATTTTTCAATGTTTCATCATTTTTTATGCTGAGGGAGGGCTTTATGATTAAAGCAGTGCAGAGTATTATACGAGGACTAGGCTATTGCTCCCGCAAAATCAGAAGTCCTGGTATAATACCCCAGATATCATCACGCACAAAGACCTGGTATGTTAGAAATAGAAAGTCTTTCAAACAAGATTTCAGGGGTTACCTATATATTTGAGAGATGTTCCCCACGAAATAAGAAAGTATTTATATTTAGATTTATATCTCGAAAACAATCTACTGAATGTATAAAAACCTACTGGCATATCGTCAGTGAGATCGTTTATCACATTTTCCTTTCCAATTCTTTAGCGTGTTGTGATCATCTACTGATGTACTATCATTTCCTCTATTTCACAACAAAACTCATTTTTGATTTTTCGATGTTTTTGGATTTTAGATTTTATCATGTTTTTGGCTTTTTCAAATTTTCTAATGTTTTTGGATTTTCTGAAATTTCTTTCTCCTCCTAAAATTCAAAACCATTTAAAGAAAAATTTGACAAACCGATGTTCAAGCAATTCACATTAATTCTCTTGGCATAAACAATCAGAACTCCCCCTGACAACAAACTATTTTCCCATTATGATTTCAAAACACTTAAGTTAGTTTTAATCAAAATGGTTTTTCCAGAAAATAAGTTTTGTTGATTTCACACATCATTTGTAGGATCGGGGTTTCATCACATTGTTTTTCAACCACTTGTATGAAAGTTAAATCAAGTTCAACTTAATGACCTTGATTAACCACTTGAAGGTTCTTATCAACAATATCCCTTGTAAATTGAAATATGACAATTTTCAGTTTCTTAAGAAAGATGCCGATTCATGCTCCACGATTACCAACTTGGGAGCTCCGGCAAGTCAGGTTTTTCATATATAGAGATTCTCCCAAGCCTGACGGTCCTTGGGAGTTTCCGAGTCATCATCACTCTCTTACCTTTCTTTTTCTTTTCATAAAATTCCTTTACCCCTTTGACCTTCCCGTCAATCATTTTTCCAAAAATATTTTGAACTGTAGGGTTAAAGGCTTTTTCAACATCAAATTCTTTCTTTTTAGAAAAGAATTGATTTGAAATCTCAACTTTTCCAACTTTTTGTTTATAATTTTCAGTCTGTAATGGTGGAAAGTTTGCGTCATCCATTGGCGGAACATAATTTTCATTTTTTAGCTCAACTTGTGGCTCTTCTGACTTTGACGAGTCAGATTCATCACCAGAAAATAGCTCCTCTGATTTTGACAAATCAGAATCATTGCCAGAACTGTTTTCTGATTTCTTAACAACCCACTTTTGGTTGTTAAGCTTCACTTTTCTTTTGTAAAATCTTTTTGAACTCTCACCAACCTCAAATTTTGAATTTTTGAACACTATAAATTGTTCGGTTGGTGGTTCATTATCAACCATCTTTTCTTTTAGTTTTTCAGAGACTCCCTGTTTTGTGTTAGTTGCCTTTGGACAGTTCAAGGCAATGTGACCAACTACTTTGCATTGATAACAGGTTCTTGTCTCCTTCTTCTGAACAGCTTCATTCTTCATTCCTTCTTGCTTTTTAGCAAGGAATTCTTTGTTTGATTGCTTCCAGAATGAGCTTTTTTCTTCATCTTCTGAACTTGTTCCTGAAACAAATTTAGTTTTTAGTTTATAAATTTTCTCATTTTTATGATTTTCTGGAGGAATAAAACCTAATCCCTTCTTTTTGAAATTACTATTATGGTTTGGTTTCTTACGATCACCAGAACCAGAACTGTAACATTTTTTTCTTATTTAACCTTTGTTGAATTCTTGAGGTGTATTTTTTAGGTTTTTCAGAAAGATTTACATCTTTTATTTCAGAAATATTAATTTCTGTTAGTTTGAAAACCTTGTTGATCATTTCAGTTTTAACACCTCTTATTGGAAATTCCTCATCAGAAAATAATTTGTCAGAATCATTCAAAGTATATGCTACTTTGAATGTTTCGTCATTCAAATTATTTTGTGATAACAGAAAATCTTTATTGTAAACCCTTTTGACTTTTTCAACTGTCGGACTTGGAGTGTCAGACTTTGACTTTGACTCTGACTCCTCGGTTTCATCTTTATCTAACACATGATCCACCACTTTCTTCATCAATTGAGATTGTTGATCAGTGTCAGATGCAGTGAATGTAATGTCAATATTATCTGGCAATCCATCTGAAGGTTCAGATTCCCACTTTAAATTGGTTGCCTTTTTGACTCTTTCTGAATTAGGATTTCTTGGAGAATATCCATTTTCAAGCGGGGGTGGACACTTTGTATAATTGACACTTTGTTTCTTACCAGAATTCTTTTCTTCAGACTTCTCTTCTTCGAATGCTTGCATACCTTCAACTGTCGGGTAAATCCTGTCAATCACATACGAAGCACATGAGTAACTTTTCAATAATCTGTTAACCCTCTCAGTTTCTATCCTCTGTGTTTCCAAATTTTGTTCAAGTACAACACATTTCTCTATGTAATTATTGATGATTTTCTGCTTTGTCATGAAAGCTCCATTGAGTGTCTTCATAGCTGTTGCTTGTTCACTGCTTGACTCGTTATATTGATTCATGGCTTTGTTTAAAACATCATACGATTCTTTCAGTCTGTTCATGTTATGAATCAACTTCTTGTTGTGCCTTTTCACAGTATCACAGTTTTCACATTTCTCAGACACCTTTTCTGCATCAGCTTCCTTTTCAATCTTGAAAACTGGAATTTCTTTAACCTGCTTTTTTATCACACGAACATCTTCATCATCACTGTCATCTTGTTTTTTAACTTTCTTTTTTATCACTCGAACGTTTTCATCATCACTGTCATCTTTCTTTGCTTGTAGTTCTTTGAGCTCTTTCATTTTTCTTGCATAATACAAAGTATCATCATCACTATCATCTTGTTTTTTAACTTTTGCTTCCTTATGATTCTTCTTTTTCGTTTTACCTGCAAAAAACGAATCATCATCATCACTATCAATTAAAAATTTTCTTTGATAATTTTTAAGTTTCCGAATTTCTTTGGCATCATCATCACTATCTTCAATGATTGGTGCTTTTCTTGAAGCTTTCTTTGTTGAAACTGGTTCTTCTTCTTTCTTTTTCAGATTTTTTTCTTCTTCAATAGTTGGATCATAAAAAATTTGAGCAACAAATGCTTTAGTCTTTAAGATACTTTTATCCGGACAGTATTTGTCCCAGCTAAATCCCTCTGGCAACCTTTCATCATCTTGATCTATTATACCATAACAAGCTTTCCTTGATGGCTCCTCGATCATCTTCTTAGCATGTGCAGTTTGTGGTTGTTGTTGTTAATGCGACTGTTGAGAAATTTGATGATAAATCGCTTTTCGATAATAATCATTGTTGCCGAATGGATTTTGAGCTCCACTTGATTCGCGGTTTGTGCATTCTCGCTTAAAGTGCCCCTTTTCCCTGTAACGAAAACAAGTAACTTTAGATTTATCAAAACCTAAAGGTGAAGTTGCAGCATCACGGAAATCATCTCTTCCCGTAATCTGTTTAAACTTCTCATCTCTTCTCAAAACACTAGCCAAACACCACTTTATATCCATTAACTCCATTTCCTCAGCATCAATCTGATCGTAATCCTCTTTTGTCAACCTTGGATTTCCGATCCTTCCTGCAACTAAACTTTCATAAGATTCTAACACGGTCACCAACAAAGACATATGACCTTTGGCAACTTCTTCCGAGAAATTTTGACCATTCTCAAGATTTAACGCAATGTTGCATTGTAGTACTTTTCCATTCTTGGTTGCTGAAAAATTTGGATCGAATGATGGATATGAAGAGAATTCATTTTTGTTGTTTGATTCCCGAGATGACCTTCCAGAAGAACTTTTTGCATTGAAAGCAGTTTCAATCTTTGGTGCAATGTTGGTCTTATCACTAGTACCTCCTTTGTAATACAGACCAATGTCTTGTTCAACATCAAAATCCTTCATTCTCGCCATCTTCCGTTGTTCCATTTCTTGAACTTCGAGTTTTTCAGTAAACTTGCTCAAGGTTAGATTATCAAACTCATCATCATTCTTCAACATCATAAGATACGTGCCCCAAACATCTTGTGGCAACGCATCGGCCAACTTTTCAATCCATTCTTCATTATCTTTCGTGATGCACAATCTCTTCATGTTAACCACCAAATTGCAATATCTTTCTATAATCTGCTTGGTGTTTTCAGTTTTTAATCCACGAAATAGATCGAATTCTTTCTTAAAAAGCGATTTTTTGTTCTTGATCATCTCTTTACTTCCATATTGAGTGTTAGTGCTTTCCATATTGAGTGTGCACTTCTGTTGTGTTGCAGTAAAATCAAGATATCTTCTTTAATAGCTTGTTGCAATATACTAATCATCATCTTTTCACTTTTGTATTTCTTTTTCTCATCAACACTTAGATCTTTAATAGCAACATCCTCTCCGTCATCATTAACCAGTCTAAAATATCGTGTTTCAACACATTCCCATGCATCTAAGTAATTTGCTTGAACCCAATTTTCAAAATGCTCCTCCCATCCACTATACTCCTCAATATTCATGAGCTTAGGCAGTTTTTGCATAGTGCCCATTTCATTTTCTAGCATCGTATTCTGAGTCATAGTGATCGGAGTTGCAAAGGCGTTGTAGAATTCATTTTCCATGTTTCGGTTTTTGAAAGTTCACACAATCAGATTTGTTCAAACGAAGTGGAGACTTGAAACAAACTGGAATTCACAAACGAACTGAGTTTGATGAGATCTGAAAGGATTCAAACGACCTGATACTATCTCAAAAGACCTGGCTATATTTCAAGCGACCTGGAAACAATTTGGTGCGATCTGGACAACTTGGTGCGACCTGGGACTATTTGGTGCGACCTGGGACTACTTGGTGCCCACTTCATACGAACTGCAATGTAATTCAAACGAACTGAGGTTGATTTCGTACGACCTGGCAAGTTTTCATGCGAACTAAAGTACTTTATGCGACCTGGAAGTAAATTTCACACGAGCTGGACCTTTACTGTCGTTGCCCACTTCGCACGAACTGGCAGACCCAGTTCGTATGAACTGGTATGTTTCACCTAAAAACCTATTTTCTCGTAAACCGAGCTCCAGTCTATCCTATTTTAACACACGACTCGATACAAGACGAAGTCGACAGACATATGCACCAACAAGATTTATGGTATCGAGGTTTTATAAAACAAATCTGTTTTGACTTGGTTATTTCCAATTTACATTACAAACATTTTACAAAACTTGGTTTTCTAATTATTAATTTACAAAGGTGTTCAAGTTATTTTCAAAATATAAACGAACCATGAATCTGACACTCACATAAAATCCTATGTACTCGCCGGCATTTTCATGCTGACGTATTTTCACATGTGTTTCAGGTACCATAGTTGGTGATGTTTGATGATGATATTGATGCATGCTCACATAGGAATGGACGAGGCCTTAGTGACTTAATAACAATAAAAGTCTATTTGTTCATGTTTTGTTTCTAATTTCAATGTAATGTAATACATTTAATTCAATAAAACAAAATTTTTATCCATGTGTTATGAAACAATGATTCTGTTACGACACTCCCCGACGTTTCCGCCACGATTTGTTGTTTTATCGTGGTCGGGGTGTGACATATAGTGTTAGTTTTATTTGAATTAAAAAGGATTACATTGTCTTAGAACAAAGGAAACAAAGAGTACATAACATAATTTAAACTAGTCTTGCATCTTTTATTGTCACTAAGGCCCAAGTCCGCCTAAGTGTATCTTGAACAACCCTATGCATCAGCTCCTGAAAACACATGTGAAAATAGGTACGTCAGCATAAAAATGCCTGTGAGATACATAGGTTTATTGATTTGGGATTCAAGACTTGTGGTTGAAAGAAATGTTTAACAAAAAGTTAGTCATGAATCTTGGGAAAATGTTTTCTTTTATAAATCATACGAATAATGATAAGAAAATCAGAAGATATATAAAAGAATACTGCTTGGTTAAATAAATAACCAAGAATTAATGAATTTTGTATAAGTTATGTCGTTTGTAAAATAATATCTTGTAAAATATGTTGTTTGAATAAAATATATCATGTCTTTGTTGAAATGATTTAAATAACGCCATGACATGTAATATCATAAAAGCATTTAGATATATGAAGTACCAGCGGCGTATCCACCATGCTTTTATCATATTACACGTCACCTCGTTATGTAAATCACTTATCAAATAACCACCAAATTATCTAGTTTAATTAAATGACTTAGTTAAGCATTGTTACTAATTACGAGGGTTTAAAAACGAAGAAACCGAATTGAATAATCTATATTATATAATAAAAGAAACCACTTTAGGGACACTTGTCATCATATTAGGCTATCTCTTATAGATAATTATTATTTTAATTTAATCTCTTCTAAATAAAATTAACTAATCTCTTCTAAATAAAATTAAATGGTGAATAATAGAATTACTCAACCCCATAGGTGAAATGTACAAAACAATGAATTTGATATAAATCATAGTTTAAGTCAAAAGTTATGTTTTGTAAAATCCATGCTTTACAGATACAAACACATATGTGGTAATGTTAAACGCATACATTCAAGCCTTGCGACTGTGGAGACAAACCCTTAAACAAATTAAAGGTTTATCAAAATTATGTATATCGGATTCAGTCATTCCCTACTTTTAAACAAACCTAGGAAGCCGGGAACGGGATTTGTCAAGTCCTATGATACCACTAAATACTACCGAGCAGCGTGATCAATGTTAATGAACGTATTTTTGTCCCACTAAACAAACCAAATGTCATACCAAATGTAAGCATGTTATGGGTAAACAATGTACTAAGTATGCTAATGAACATACATAGCAAAAATGTGATGTAAATCAATGTGTACGTATGCTGAAATAAACATATGAAACAAATATGTTTAAGAAATTAATGTGCTAGCATGCTAAATCAACATACATAGCAAAGCATAAGTGAAATCATGTACTATATGTGTACTACTGAATATAGCAAGTATGTGTCATGAAAGCACGTAAGTAACAAGTAGGCACATGTGTATCACCCCAAAATATTTGAAAACAGCAAAAGATGGGTCTATGTACTCACTTGAAAATGCTTAGAAGTCTTGTAATAACAATCAAACAACGCTAGGAGGATCACGGAATCAATCGACACCTAATATAGGTAACTGCGTTAATAAACCGGACCTAAATCGGAAGATCGGACAAAATGAGGTTTCGTAAACCAAATGAGTATAGGAACTCATGTAATATGGTTTAACAAAGCCTACATTCTAAATCGGAACCTATCCTAAGTGCTTATGACCCGTTACGACTCGTTTAGGTGGCTTACGCTACTTTAACGGGTCGTTCGCGTAAAATGCGTTCGGACCGCCTAACTAGTCCTATGACGAGTATTATATGCCTTAAGGTGTCTAATAATGTTGCGTAATCAGTTTAGATGTCAAAATTTAGGTTACATATGCTTAAAATGAAGTTGTGCGTAAAAAGGGCATTTTGGTCATTTTCCTAAGGCATATAAACTACCTATCATACAACTAACTAAATGAAGTGACCATAAGGTATAACCTCGGAAGGTTATTCCCTATACAACTATGGTCACAAAATGTGTTTGGTCGGATCCTAATGATCGACCAAACGGGTCGGGTTCGAAAGTCTAAGCGGTTGTTTAGACCGCTTATCTTACGACCCTATATAAGCACTAAACTAAAAGTGACGAGTTAAACATGTTAAAACATGTTTAACTAAGTTAGAAAACAAGTTTGATATCAAAACAAAGTGTTTTGATACCCAAAAATAGCTTCGTTGCAAAATACGCGTAAACACGTATTTTGACCGAAACTTTGACTCGTCACTACGCCTAATCAACGTGGTAATCAATAGGTATAGTCACAAGGGACTATAACCATCGTGATTACGCTCACATTGCAAAGTTCAAACGAACTTTGTGTTGACCAACGACTGGTCAAAGCAGAAAGTCAAACACTATTTGGCTTTCATGCTTAAAATGTATAAAAAGCATGAAAGAAGCTTACAAGAGGTCAAAGCCTTGAAGATAGAAGAAGAAAACAAGAAGAAAGGAGCCTTCAACCAGAAGGGATAGCTCCTATTGCGCAGAAGATGAAGAAAATCAGATTTGAGCAAGTGTGGAATGAAAAATCATGGGTATTTATAGATTTTCCATAACCGTTAGGATCGTTTCTTGGACTTCGAGCTTCGATCTGGACCATCCAAGTGTTGCCCACTGATTTACAATACTAGGGGTGTCCAAAACCAGCTCAATGTTTGATTAAACCATGTACAAAAACCCAGAAACCAGCTGTTGTTGCTGAAAAACAGTTTTGCAGACCTGGTGGTCTGTCGTGCCCTGCGAACGAACTAGGGCTGGCTTACACGGCCCGCGACCGATGATCAGTTCAGCAATAGTTTTGAATTTTACAGTTTCAGTCCCTGCATGTTATTTAGGCCATTTTTGACACGTTTAAGCCTCGTCAAGCCATTTTCAAGGCTCTACAATAATGCCAATGTGTAGGGGACATGAAATATGCTTGAAAATATCTCGGATGTCGGTTCGTTTGGTCGTATGGTCACGTTATTCGGCTAATTACGATGAAACAGGAACGAACGTGAAAAAACAATCCAAATTACACGACGAAAGGAATTTTAACATGCCAATCACTAAATAAAATATTTTAATGATTACAAAAATTTTTGGATGTCCGGATATGTTCAGAACGTAAGATATGCGCGTAAATGCAAACTTATGCCCTTTTTGACGCTTTTAGTCCCTATTGATCAAATAAGTTTATTTTAGCATACCGAACCTCTCAAAGCCTATTTCTAAGCTATGTAAAGGTTATTTAGGGTATGTTTAGCTTATGATCATGTTTGAGAATGTTCATTATTATACGAATCGGCATACTTTCGTAGTTTGTCGAAAATAGTCCCTGTAAGCGAATAAACTTGTTTTTGCCATACCAAACCCTTTAAAACTTATTTCTAAGTTATGTAAAGGTTATTTTAGGTATGTTAAACATATGTTGATGTTATGGAGTGTTTGTCTCATTAAACTGATTACGTTTACACATCAGTTTGCGTATAACTTTCCAGAAAGCGATATAGAGTTTAAAATCGAACAAAAATCAAAACGTGCAAAATGTCAAACATAAATAAACAAATATTCAGATCAAATCACATTGTTTTATTGATAATTGAACTGTTTAAAGTTTATACAATGATTACAAGCACAGATGTCACAGTCTCCCCTACTTTAGGAAATTTCGTCCTGAAATTTATTTAGAGGAAACTTGTGAGAATAGATGTGGATATTTCGCCTTCATTTAATCTTCACGTTCCCAAGTAAATTCTGGTCCACGTTTAGATTCCCAGCGAACTTTAACACGTGGAATGCGCTTGCGTTTGAGCCATTTGACTTCACGGTCCATGATTTCCACAGGCTTTTCAACAAAGTGCATCGTGTCATCAACACGAATTTCATCAAGTGGTATGTGGAGGTTCTCATCAGCCAAACACTTTTTGAGATTGGACACGTGGAAGGTTGGATGAACATTTCCAAGTTCAGGAGGTAACTCAAGTCTGTAGGCTACCTTTCCGATTCTTTCGATGATCTTGAATGGTCCAACATATCTAGGTGTAAGTTTTCCTTTCTTTCCAAACCTAATCACACCTTTCCAAGGTGAAACCTTGAGTAGAACGCAATCACCGACTTGAAATTCCAAGGGCTTGCATCGTCGATCCGCGTAACCCTTTTGACGGCTTCTAGCTGTCTGAAGGTTATCGCGAACTTTCTTAACCTTATCTGTTGTCTCAAGAATGAGCTCAGGTCCAGTAAGTTGAGAATCACCGATCTCATTCCAGCAGACTGGTGAACGACATTTTCGACCATATAAAGCCTCGAAAGGAGCCATGTTGGTGCTGGAGTGATAACTATTGTTGTAGGAGAATTCAATCAATGGAAGATACGAATCCCAACTACTACCAAAATCGATCACACAAGCTCTAAGCATATCCTCCAGTGTCTGGATTGTTCTTTCAGATTGACCATCCGTTTGCGGATGATAAGCTGTGCTCAAATTAAGTTGGGTTCCCATTGCAGATTGCATGGTTCTCCAAAAACGAGATGAGAATCGAGCATCTCTGTCAGATATAATGTTCAAAGGAACATCATGGATCGGCAAGAAATGCACTGATTTGGTAAGACGATCAACAACTACCCAAATGGCATCATGACCTTTCTTAATGCGTGGTAACTTGGAAATGAAATCCATAGCAATGTTTTCCCATTTCCAAACTGGAATCTCTGGTTGCTCCAATAATCCAGAGGGATGTTGATGTTCATCCTTAACCGTAAAATAAGTAAGGCATTTGGATACGTACAAGGCAATGTCTTTCTTCATACCGGGCCACCAATACTGGGTTCGAAGATCCTTATACATTTTGTCTGCACCAGGATGAATAGAATAATGAGACTTATGAGCTTCATCCATTAGCAAGGTGCGAAGATTATCTTGACTTGGGACCCACAAACGGTCCATGAAATAATACAATCTATTGTCTTTCACTTCAAGATCAGGCTCGATATGATATGGTAATTCCTTACCCATTAAGTCTTGTGTAACACAAGTACGTTGAGCCTGAGAATATCAGATCAAACTTGTACACAGTGAAGCTTGACACACTCTTTACGACTTAATGCGTCAGCTACAACATTCGCCTTACCAGGATGGTAGCGAATTTCGCAATTGTAGTCGTTTAAAAGTTCAACCCAACGTCGTTGCCTCATGTTGAGTTCTTTCTGATTAAAGATATGCTGAAGACTTTTGTGGTCAGTAAAAACCACACATTTTGTACCATACAAGTAGTGTCTCCAGATTTTGAGAGCAAAAACTACTGCACCTAACTCGAGATCATGAGTCGTGTAGTTCTTCTCGTGAACCTTCAACTGTCTTGATGCGTAAGCTATGACTTTGTTCCTTTGCATGAGAACACAGCCAAGTCCCAAATTGGATGCATCACAATACACGACAAAATCGTCGTTGCCCTCAGGTAAAGATAGAATAGGCACATCACAAAGTTTCTGTTTCAAGGTCTGAAAAGCTTCTTCCTGTTTAGATCCCCATTCAAAGGGTTTATTCTTCTGGGTTAGAGCAGTGAGATGAACTGCAATCTTGGAGAAGTTTTCAATAAAGCGACGGTAATAACCCATGAGACCAAGAAATGAACGAACTTCAGTAGGAGTAGTAGATGTATCCCAATCCTTAATCGCACTGATCTTGGCGGGATCTACATGAATACCTTGTTCGTTAATGATATGTCCCAAAAATTGAACTTCCTTAAGCCAAAGTTCGCACTGGAATTTCCGGTTGCTCCAA
The DNA here is from genome assembly GCA_030545235.1 of Helianthus tuberosus. Classification (NCBI taxonomy): domain Eukaryota; kingdom Viridiplantae; phylum Streptophyta; class Magnoliopsida; order Asterales; family Asteraceae; genus Helianthus; species Helianthus tuberosus. The sequence continues at coordinate 129,179,613 of CM060408.1, forward strand.
TAACCAGAGGGATGTTGATGTTCATCCATACCTACTATGATATCGAAACTACCAAGTTGCATCGGAATGAGATCGATCGGGAAAACATGATTGTTGAGTTCGAGAGTACAATCACGGAGAACAGAACTGACGGTGACGGTTCTTCCGGTGGCAATTTCCACGTCGAACGTCGTTGGGAGGTTAGCGCGTTTACGGTCTAGGAGCTTTTCGAATTCAAACAACACAAAACAATTATCGGATCTAGTATCAAATAAACACGAAGCATAAATACCATTAATAAGGAACGTACCATTGACAACGTTGTTGTCAGTCTGAGCCTGGCGGACGTTGATGTTGAAAGTTCTTCCGCGGGCTACTTGTTGTGGTTGCTGCTGCTGCTGCTAAGGTTGCTGTTGTTGCTGTTTTTTCTGTGGTGGTTGCTGCGGTGGTTGCTGCGGTTCTTGTTTCACAACCTGATTCAGGCAGACGTTAGCAAAGTGATTCGGGTCACCACAGGAGTAGCAAGCTCGTGCATGAGTAGCGGGAGCAGGAGCTGCTTAGTTACCCTGAATGGCGAGGGGTTGAGTTGGTGGTGCTGGAGGAGTTTGAGCTTGTTGGCGTGGGCCTGAACGGAAATGAGCACTAAAATGGCCATAAATGTTGCAGTTGGTACAGAAACAACAGTTCACCCCTGCAGGGTGATGGTAGGTGCAAGTAGGGCAGAGAGGATGAACACCAGTGTACGCACGCTTAGCAGGCGGTGCGTTGGTGTTAGGAGCTGCAACTTGTTAGTTCTGAGTGTTGGGTTGTACTGGGATAGCGTTGAGAGGAGCGGTGGTCCTAGCGTAGTTCTTGTTGTGGTTACCCTTGCGCTTGCAATTCTAGCATGAAGACTTTGAAACTTGTGAAGCTGCAGTTTCGGTAGCGGGAGTAGCAGTGACTTGATTGAGATTCTTGGTTGAAGTTTTGAAATACCCAGCTAAAACTCGCTTGTCATTGATCTCAGCTGCGAGTTGGTAAGTCTCCTCAATGGTAGCAGGTTTAGCTGCCTGAACAAAGTCAGCTACACAGTCGGGAAGGGCGCGGATGTATTTCTTGATCGTTATATCCGGTGTTGTCACTTGGCCAGGACAGATGATACTGAGCTGCTTGAAGCGAGCGGTGAGACCAGCGTTGTCACTGTCACACCCCGACCACGTAAAACAACAAAACGTGGCGGAAACGTCGGGGAGTGTTGTAACAGAATATTTGTTTCACAACCATGGATTAAATAATTTTGTTTTATTGAATTAATGAACTCATTGTTTTATTACAAATCAGATAAATACAAATATTGTCTTTCAAATTTTAAAGTCGCTAAGGCACGAGACCATCCTAAGTGTAGCATGTATCAACAATCATCACATAGCAGCACCTGAAACATGTGTAAAAATAGGTACGTCAGCATAAAAATGCCTGTGAGATACATAGGTTTTATTGATTTAGGATTCATGACTTATAAGTTTGAAGAAAATGTTTAAACAAAGTAGTCATGAACCTTGTAAAATGTTTTGTTTTATAAATCATATGAAAAACTTGATAAGAAAACAGATAATATAGAAGAAAGGTGTATAAATAAATATTAAGTAAAATGAGTTTGTATATAATATATTGTTTGAAAAACAATATTTTGATAAAAAGGTTCGTAGTATATATAAAAATATACTTTGGTTTTAAAAAAGTCGAATAAGTAATATATTAAAATATATTTCAGTTCCAAAATCGTTAAACAAATAGTATATTAAATATACTTTGGTTGTCAAATAATAAATTTTCAGTAGTATATCAAAAAGTATACTTTGGTTTAATTAATAACATATCAAAATATGTTTTGGTTTTAAGAATAACATATTAAACTATGTTTTGGTTTATAACTAACATATCAAAATATGCTTTGGTTTTATGAATAACATATTAAACTATGTTTTGGTTATTAACAAAATATATGTTGGCTTGTACAATATCACATATGAGAGCATATCAAACTATACTTTTGAGAGTATAACTAAATATACAAAAATAATGTGATTTAAGAATTCATTCAGACCTAGTGCATCAAACTACACCTTTGAGACTATAGGAATACCACAAAGTCGATCCCTATTTGGATAAAAATAAATTGGTTTCAGACATTCCATGACAACAGGAATGGGGTGTCAAATCCTATAGCGCTATATCATACTACCAACCGGTCTGGTGAACAAAAATAAGTGCTATTCCAACAATTAATTTTATAATCTTTGAAAAATCAGTGTTTAAACCATAAATAATCATTTAGTTTGTCAAAAGATAAGTACTAACATGTATAATCAATTATACTTTGAAATCATGAAAATAACAGATAGGTACACATGCTTCACCCGAAAACATTTGAAAAACAGTAAAAGAGGGGACTATGTACTCACTTGAGAGTGCTTAGAAGTCTTGAACAACTACCAAGCAGGCTAGAGGAGTCACGGAAATCAAACGGCACCTAATATAGGTAACTAGGTAAATAAACCGGACCTAAATTGGAAGATCAGATAGAATGAGGTCTCATAAACCAAATGAGTGTGGGGACTCACATGATATGGTTTAACAAGGCCTACATACTAAAAGGAAGCCTAACCTAAGTGCTTACGACCCATTACGACTCGTTTAGGTAGCTTACGCTACTTTAACGCGTCGTTCACGTAAAACGAGTTCGGACCGCCTAACTAGTCCTATGACAAGTAATATATGCCTTAACATGTCTAATAATGTTACCTAATCAGTTTAGATGTGAAAATTTAGGTTACATATGCTTAAAATGAATTTATGCGTAAAAAGGGCATTTTGGTCATTTACCTAAGGCATATAAACTACCTATCATACAACTACTTAAACGAAGTGACCATAAGGTATAACCTCGGAAGGTTTTTCCCTATACAACTATGGTCACTAAACATGTTTGGTCGGATCCTAATGATCGACCAAACGGGTCTAGTTCAAAAGTCTAAGCGGTTGTTTAGACCGCTTGACTTACGACTCTACATAAGCACTAAACCTAAAGTGACGAGCTAAACATGTTAAAACATGTTTAACGAAGTTAGAAAACAGGTTTGGTATCAAAACAAACGGTTTTGATACCTAAAAGTAGTTTGGTTACAAAATACGCAAGAATACGCATTTTGGCCGAAACTACGACTCGCGACTATGCCTAGATAACGTGGCAATCAGTAGGTATAGTCATAAGAGACTAAAACCATCGTGATTACGCTCACGTTATGAAGTTCAAACGAACTTCGTATTGACCATAAACTGGTAGAAAGTCAAACAAAGTTTGACTTTCATGCTAAAAATGCATAAAAGAACGAAAGAGGACTTACAAAAGGTCTAAGGAGGTTTGATCCAATTTATTCTCAGATATGAAGTGCAAGACTTCAACTTAGAGAATGAAAATCAGATCAAATGAGAGTTTGAGAGCAAAGGGGGTGGGGTTTATATAGTTTTTGCACAACCGTTAAGATCGTTCATCGTAAAACGAGCTTCGATCTCATCCGTACACATGTGCCCATGGTTTTGTGAAACCATGGGAGCCCCTAGTTTCATTAAAACCATGTGCAAATTAAGGGAACAGCTGGAACAAGCTGGAATTTAGATTTTTCATTTTGGTCCCTTCCTAAGATAACTATGGCAGAATGTCAATTTTGGTCCCTGAATGTGCAAAACATGGTTTTTGACGCATTTTTGACACGTTTAAGCCCCGTTAATCCCATTTCAAGGCTCTAAAATGAATCTAAAGTATAAGGAACATGAAACATGCTCAAAAATATCTCGGATGTTGGTTCGTTTGGTCATACGATTGCGTTGTTCGGTTAATTACGACGAAACGTGAACGAATGCGAAAAACGATCCAAATTACGCGACGAATGGAATTTTATCATACAAAACACTAAAATAAATATTTTAGTGCTTACATAAATTTTTGGATGTGCGGATATATTCAGAACGTAAGATATGCGCGAAAATGCAAACTTATGCACTTTTTGACACTTTTAGTCCCTATTGGTCAAAAAGTTTATTTTTGCGCACCAAACACCTCAAAGCCTATTTATAAGCTATGTAAAGGATATTTAGGGCATATTTAACTTATGATCAAGTTCTGGAATGTTCGTTACAGTACAAATTGGCATACTTTCGCAGTTTGTCGAATTTAGTCCCTGTAAGCGAATAAACTTGATTTCGCCACACCAAACCCTCCAAAACTTATTTCTAAGTTATGTAAAGGTAATTTAAGGTATGTTAAGCCTATTTCACTATTCCGGAGTGTTCGTTGCATTAAACTGGTTATATTTACGCATCAGTGCGCGTATAACCTTCCAGAAAGCGATTTAAAGCTTGAAATCGAACAAGAATTTATATGTGCAAATGATACACATATTTATACAAATCCCAAGTATGAAATACAATATTTCATTGGTTTGGTATTTTTTTGATGATTGAAGTGACACAGGTGTCACAGTCTCCCCTACTTTAGGAAATTTCGTCCCGAAATTTAATTTTAGGGGAAACTTGTGAAGACAACTGTGAAGGTTTCGCTTTCGACCGAATCCCTCAAACCCCAAGTGAAACTCTGGGCCATGTTAGGATTCTTATAGAAATTGTCAACTCTCAAAGTGAAGTCCTTGTAGTAACAAAACATGGAGTTTCGAACTACGAACAGAAGAACGTTTCTTATGAAGAATTATCATAGGAAACTTGGTGTGTGTTTGAAATCAGTGTTGGAGAGTGTAAGAATAAATGACATTGGTCAAGGTCCAGGACTTCTAGTAACTTAAATAACGCTACGTTCGTAATGTAATAAGGAGCACTTGTATATAGGAAGTACCAGCGGCGTATCCACCATGCTCCTTCCTACATTATTCCCGTTTCGTTATTCTCATTACTATAGATCTTAATACATGACAAAACTTGCTGTGGTTTCTGTGCACTGAATTCCATAATTATGTATGCATCCATAATTACGTAATTCCTTGCACAGTCCGCACAGTTCATTTCATAATGTGTAGGGGAAAAATCAATTGAATAACCATGAAGCGACTTGACTAGACCACCACAAGATCTTTTTAACTAGATCAACACATGATCTTCTTAACTAGACCGTTGTATAATCTTCTTAAATAGACCACTTAAAGGGATCTTATCAATTATATCATCACATGATATTCCTAACCAGATTTTCAAATCAATCTGTTTAACTAGACCACTCAAAGGGTCCAATTATAGAATAGTACTTTATAACCCAAGGGACTTAACCATAACATAGAAGTCCATTAAGGATTTAAGATAGTACCTTTGGATATCCCATTATGAATCCCTCATATGAGATATGGAAGATTCTATGAGGATTTGCATAACGAGAATTTAGATTAAACAAAATCACAAGACATAAAAGGAAACACATAAACACATATAGTCACATAATTGTTTAGCTTGATTATTAATTTGTTATCTTTGGACACGGGCATTCAAAGCACACCAGGAATCCAATCCGTGGATTTCCTTTGGCACTTTAAACATCTTCAAGAATCTAACTATGGAGATAGAAAGATCTTTAATAAGAATTTGGCTTTGTTTCTTAAAAGAAACAAGCATTTAAGATTCTTGAGGAGATCACAAGTGATCATAAAAATGACAGAACCACACGAGTAGTTTGTCTTTGTGTTGACATCATAAGGTTGCATCAAACATTCACACAATCGCATCAGTTTTGCAAAAATAAAAACAATAAATTTTTATTTATATAACAACCGAATTGTCTTTAAATGTCAAAAGATAACAACCAGAGGAATTACAAAACACTAATTGTTCACTGCTGCATCATTGTTCCCGTTTGCCTCATTGATGTTAAACACTCGTCCACGCGCTGGATTTACGTTAACAAGTCTTGGGCAATTGTTTCTATAGTGAGTAAGGTCACCACAGTTATAACATGACCCCGGTGGGAACCGTGCTTGAACAGCAGCAAGGTTTGCAGCAGCTTGATTTGCATATCGGCAAACTTTGATCAAATGTCCCAACCGCCCACAGTGGGTACATTTGTGACACTGCTCTTGCTCCAGATGATGGCGGTTGCATTTATTGCACAAAGGTGCGGTACCAACATAATTTTGCCTTTTGCGAGGTTGTGCTGGATGGTTTGGTGCAACCTGATTATTTTAAGCAGTTATGGCGCAGTTTTGAGAAGCCTTATGCTTCTTCTTCTTGGACACCTCAGCCTGTTTTTCCTTCGGTTCAACTTGAGCAGTCTTGTCAGATGGTCTTGGGTCGCCCTTTCTAAAAAGCTTACCCTTCCTGATGTGGGATTCAGTCAGGGTGGCAGACAATTCAATGGCTTGTCTGACAGTAGTAGGGTTGCTGCCAGTAACGATATCCTGAACTAAGTCAGGAAGACCATCAATGTATTTCTCAATCGCCTTATCCACAGGCGTAACCATAGCAGGACATAACAGGCTCAATTCCTCATAACGGTCAGCATAGGCTCGGTGTTCACCATTGTCTTGCTTTAGGTCATCAAATTCTCTTTCTAAAGCTCTCAATTCATGACGAGGACAAAACTCCCTCATCATAAGAGCCCTAAGCTCAGCCCAAGTCTGTGCTAATGCAACCTCAGCACCACGGTCCCTCATAACTCCGTTCCACCATGTAAGAGCCCTCTTCTAAAACACACTGGAAGCAAACTCGACTTTCCGATTTTCAGGACACTGAACATGACGAAATGTACTCTCAATGCTCTCGAACCACTGTAGGAGCCCAGCTGCTCCTTCAGAACCACTGAACTTGAGTGGGTTAGCCGAATTGAAGCTTTTGAAATTGCATGGAGCATTCTGGTTATTGTTGGCTTGGTTCACTTGAGCAATAATATCTGGGAGTACAGCAGCCATATGTTGTGCCATAATATTTGCCATTTCGGCATTTGGTAGCGGATTTTCACGTCGAGGAGGCATTCTAAAGAGGAAACATGAAGGAAAACGAGTGAAATGATTAGATGAAAAGAATGAGATGAAACAAAATCGACGAAAGCAAAGGTGGTGGTCATTTGTTTGTTACCACAAAGCAACAAACGACACACAGTGATTAATCAAAGTAAAGGGGTCAAAAAAAATGTATCGCGAAGACATGCTCGCCTATAAGTGGACACTCACCCCAAGAGTTCCCAGGTAAGAGTGACTGGTCCGATATTGCGGATTTGTACGAACACTCTAGCCTTAGACAGAAAGCTCAGGGTACATGCATCACCCTTCCAGTTTGCACGTGTTCACATTATTTAGACCAAACTTTGACGGGGTTTTGAATACTTAGAGGGTTCAAAACCTTTCAATAAATCATCCTAGAACAGATGATTGGTTTTTAAGGCAGATTTGAAATTTGTGTTCTTATTGTGGTTGTCACCTAAAGATAGGCGACGGTATTGTTTTAAAACTAAACACAAGATAACTTGTGTTAGGGTCCTAGGAAGGTTATAGTCTAGGTCAAAGCATTACTAATAACCTAATTCCCTATAACCATTGGCTCTGATACCAACTTTTCTGTCACACCCCGACCACGTAAAACAACAAAACATGGCGGAAACGTCAGGGAGTGTTGTAACAGAATAATTGTTTCACAACCATGGATTAAATAATTTTGTTTTATTGAATTAATGAACTCATTGTTTTATTACAAATCAGATAAATACAAATATTGTCTTTCAAATTTTAAAGTCGCTAAGGCACGAGTCCATCCTAAGTGTAGCATGTATCAACAATCATCACATGGCAGCACCTGAAACATGTGTAAAAATAGGTACGTCAGCATAAAAATGTCTGTGAGATACATAGGTTTTATTGATTTAGGATTCATGACTTATAAGTTTGAAGAAAATGTTTAAACAAAGTAGCCATGAACCTTGTAAAATGTTTTGTTTTATAAATCATATGAAAAACTTGATAAGAAAATAGATAATATAGAAGAAAGGTGTATAAATAAATATTAAGTAAAATGAGTTTGTATATAATATATTGTTTGAAAAACAATATTTTGATAAAAAGGTTCGTAGTATATATAAAAATATACTTTGGTTTTAAAAAAGTCGAATAAGTAATATATTAAAATATATTTCAGTTCCAAAATCGTTAAACAAATAGTATATTAAATATACTTTGGTTGTCAAATAATAAATTTTCAGTAGTATATCAAAAAGTATACTTTGGTTTAATTAATAACATATCAAAATATGTTTTGGTTTTAAGAATAACATATTAAACTATGTTTTGGTTTATAACTAACATATCAAAATATGCTTTGGTTTTATGAATAACATATTAAACTATGTTTTGGTTATTAACAAAATATATGTTGGCTTGTACAATATCACATATGAGAGCATATCAAACTATACTTTTGGGAGTATAACTAAATATACAAAAATAATGTGATTTAAGAATTCATTCAGACCTACTGCATCAAACTACACCTTTGAGACTATAGGAATACCACAAAGGCAATCCCTATTTGGATAAAAAATAAATTGGTTTCAGACATTCCATGACAACAGGAATGGGGTGTCAAATCCTATAGAGCTATATCATACTACCAACCAGTCTGGTGAACAAAAATAAGTACTATTCCAACAATTAATTTTATAATCTTTGAAAAATCAGTGTTTAAACCACAAATAATCATTTAGTTTGTTAAAAGATAAGTACTAACATGTATAATCAATTATACTTTGAAAACATGAAAATAACAGATAGGTACACATGATTCACCCCAAAACATTTGAAAAACAGTAAAAGAGGGGACTATGTACTCACTTGAGAGTGCTTAGAAGTCTTGAACAACTACCAAGCAGGCTAGAGGAGTCACGGAAATCAAACGGCACCTAATATAGGTAACTAGGTAAATAAACCGGACCTAAATCGGAAGATCGGATAGAATGAGGTCTCGTAAACCAAATGAGTGTGGGGACTCACATGATATGGTTTAACAAGGCCTACATACTAAAAGGAAACCTAACCTAAGTGCTTACGACCCATTACGACCCGTTTAGGTAGCTTACACTACTTTAACGCGCCGTTCGCGTAAAACGCGTTCGGACCGCCTAACTAGTCCTATGACAAGTAATATATGCCTTAACGTGTCTAATAATGTTACCTAATCAGTTTAGATGTGAAAATTTAGGTTACATATGCTTAAAATGAATTTATGCATAAAAAAGGCATTTTTGTCATTTACCTAAGGCATATAAACTACCTATCATACAACTACTTAAACGAGGTGACCATAAGGTATAACCTCGGAAGGTTATTCCCTATACAACTATGGTCACTAAACATGTTTGGTCGGATCCTAATGATCGACCAAACGGGTCTAGTTCGAAAGTCTAAGCGGTTGTTTAGACCGCTTGACTTACGACTCTACATAACTAAACCTAAAGTGACGAGCTAAACATGTTAAAACATGTTTAACGAAGTTAAAAAACAGTTTTGGTATCAATACAAACGGTTTTGATACCTAAAAGTAGTTTGGTTACAAAATACGCAAGAATACGCATTTTTGCCGAAACTACGACTCGCCACTATGCCTAGATAACGTGGTAATCAGTAGGTATAGCCATAAGAGACTAAAACCATCGTGATTATGCTCATGTTATGAAGTTCAAACAAACTTCGTATTGACCATAAACTGGTCAATGCAGAAAGTCAAACAAAGTTTGACTTTCATGCTAAAAATGCATAAAAGAACGAAAGAGGACTTACAAAAGGTCCAAGGAAGTTTGATCCAATTTATTCTCAGGTATGAAGTGCAAGACTTCAACTTAGAGAATTAAAATCAGATCAAATGTGAGTTTGAGAGCAAAGGGGGTGGGGTTTATATAGTTTTTGCACAACCGTTAAGATCGTTCATCGTAAAACGAGCTTCGATCTCATCCGTACACATGTGCCCATGGTTTTGTGAAACCATGGGAGCCCCTAGTTTCATTAAAACTATGTGAAAATGAGGGGAAAAGCTGGAACAAGCTGGAATTTAGATTTTTCATTTTGGTCCCTTCCTAAGATAACTATGGCAGAATGTCAATTTTGGTCCCTGAATGTGCAAAACATGGTTTTTTGATGCATTTTTGACACATTTAAGCCCCGTTAATCCCATTTCAAGGCGCTAAAATGAAGTTAAAGTGTAGGGAACATGAAAAATGCTCAAAAATATCTCGGATGTCGGTTCGTTTGGTCGTACGGTTGCGTTGTTCGGTTAATTACGACGAAACACGAACGAATGCGAAAAACGATCCAAATTACGCGACGAATGAAATTTTATCATACCAAACACTAAAATAAAATATTTTAGTGCTTACATAAATTTTTGGATGTCCGGATATATTCAGAACGTAAGATATGCGCGAAAATGCAAACTTATGCACTTTTTGACGCTTTTAGTCCCTATTGATCAAAAAGTTTATTTTTGCGCACCAAACACCTCAAAGCCTATTTCTAAGCTATGTAAAGGATATTTAGGGCATATTTAACTTATGATCAAGTTCTAGAATGTTCGTTACAGTACAAATCGGCATACTTTCACAGTTTGTCGAATTTAGTCCCTGTAAGCGAATAAACTTGATTTCGCCACACCAAACCCTCCAAAACTTATTTCTAAGTTATTTAAAGGTTATTTAAGGTATGTTAATCCTATTTCACTATTCTGGAGTGTTCGTTGCATTAAACTGGTTATATTTACGCATCAGTGCGCGTATAACCTTCCAGAAAGCGATTTAAAACTTGAAATCGAACAAGAATTGATATGTGCAAATGATACACATATTTATACAAATCCCAAGTATGAAATACAATATTTCATTGGTTTGGTATTTGTTTGATGATTGAAGTGACACAGGTGTCACAGTCACCTCCTTCTTGTTTGATATGCCAGAATTCATTCTCCAACTTTTGAACCTCATGAGGAGGACAAAACTCCTTCATCATAAGCTCCCTAAGATTTTTCCATGAAAGGCCGTAAGCTGCATCATTACCGCGCCTGTTGCGCTCAGAAGTCCACCAGTCCAGAGCCCTGGACTGAAAAACTCCAGTAGCATTAACAGTACGCAGATTTTCTCGGCATCCGCTTTGCCTGAAGGTGACTTTGATTGCGTCAAAACACTGGAACATAGCACTGGACCCATCTTCACCAGTGAAGTTAGCAGGACCGCAGGCCTTGAATTGCTTAAAGCTAAAAGGAGCTTTCGAAGAGTCACTCGATTAGAGAGTAAAAATACGCGTAGAGTGAGCGACTTTATCGAGAGTTCTTGGTTTTCACGCCTAATCTTGACAAGATCACTCGATTGTGTTATGTGAGTGTTTTCAAAAACGTGTGTATTATGCCAGCCTTAGGAAAGGCAAATATGCGTTTTCATCTTTAGGTAAAGTTGTCTTCGTGCAAAGCTATAGTATGCGGTGTTCGCGCAAAGATGTAATTTTCGAGAGTATCAATAGTAGGCTTGTACAAAACCCCTACTGAGTTCACACGAAGCTGGTCTGTTGGTACTTAGACTATAGACTAGGTTAATCCTAAGACACGACCTAATTCCCTATAGTTATGGCTCTGATACCAATCTGTCACACCCCAACCGATGGCGGAATCATCGGGGTGTGGCACTGAGCGAAACAGATTGTTCATGAGAATCCATAACAACTATTAATGTCAATATATTTAACGTTTAATGTCCCATACCATCAAACATATAAAGCAAAATAGTCATTACAAGTATCAGTCTCATAAACAAACACTGTTCCGACAACTCAGGTTTATTTAGTGGAGTTTCTAGACTTCTACTTGATTCATCACAGCATAGCAGTGCATAGCATCCTATCAACCTGTCACATACGTTAAAATAAAGTCAATACATAAAATGTAAAGGTGAGTACACAAGTTTGCATAGCATATAGTAGAGAAAGTGTTTACGTATAACCAGCATATATCACGTAACGGGCGAAGCATGTAACTATCAAAACTATGTTCACACTTAACCACAAGACTGCGTTGTAGAGTATGCGCGACACATGTCCAGCGGACACATGAAGTAAAGAGATGTGATCCCTAGCAACCCCTGTCCACGACAGGTGCTGAGTCCAAATTATAGTACTATCATTGCTAGAGGCGGTATAGTGTAACACTGTATAAGTATAGTACAAGCATTCATAGATCATGTATAACATGCGGGAGCGGTTAGCGTTATAAAGTGTTGCGTTGTGTGTTGTTGTGTTTTGATAGAGAACGTACGTAACACCCAAAAGTGCGTTAAAAGAAAATGGGTTCGGGTATACTCACAGTTCGTGTTTAGCTAGTAAACACAGACTTGATTGGATTGAAGGGAGCGCGTTGGAATTAGCCTGAGCCTAGAATAGTAGTGTAAGCGTTGAACAGTCCGTAATCAGGGTGTCAGATGGTGATCTGAACGGATGACTATCCATTCGAGCGGATGGTCATCCAAGCGGATGACCATTCGAACGGATGGCCATTCGAATGAGATGTGGGTGTTTGTAAATCGTTTTGAAAATTTGAAGTTTTCGTTGAAGCATTTAGACAATGTAAAGTATAGATGCCAAGTCATCCGGTCAGATGGTCATCCGGACGGATGGCCATTCGATCGGATGGCTATTCGATTGAGAATTTGGTAGTTTGAAGTTTTTGGTAAAAATTTCTAAGTAAAAATTTTTAGGTTTAACGGAGACGGCGTGATGACGTGTCAAACAACGGAAACACACCAAGGTCCAGCTCAGTCGATCGGATTGGAATCACCCCATTCGATCAGATTCACTGTTCTTGACGAAGTTTCATGTCTGACCCGTTAATCAGTCACCTCTCTGGTGGAAATCCGTTTTCAAGCCGGCTCTCATATAGAAAATAAGTAGAGAGTCTGAATGGGTCCAGATTCCATCGGTTTTGAGTAGAAAAGTGAAGAAAAGTTGAAAACAGTTGGAAAATGTTGAAATCTCGTTGAGATTTAAGTTGAAAAGTGTGGAAATCCTTTAGATCTAAACCAATCTTGATGAGATGATGTCACACAACAGTTTGCATAAGCAACTGACCACCTTCAAGGAGTCCAAATCAAGCGATTTCGAGAAGAAAACCAGTGTTTGTGATTTTGATGGAGAAGATGATGTAGAAGTGATTGGTGATGATGATTGTACAAGATTTGAGGGGAAATACTTACGAAATGTCCTTAGATCATGATGAAAAGTGACTGAAAGTGACTTGAGAGCGTGTGGTTGGATGGAGACGTCAAATCAGTGAAAGGGACGTGTACGGGCAGTATTTATAGGGTGAGAGGAGAGTTAAGGCGGTGGAAGATGCGAGGTGTGCTCGGTCGGATGGCCTGCCGGTCGAATGGCCACTCGGTCGGATGGTCATCCGGACGGATGTCCATTCGATTGATTGCTCATTCGATCAGCCTAGTTGTGCGAGTTAGTTTTCCAACTTCCGTTTCGTGTGTTAAGCGTTGCGTTTAAGCGAGTTGCGAATAGGCGTTGAGCGTATAAGCGTTGCGTTGAGATAACCACATAACTTTAAACAAATAATCACACAAACACAAGTAATTACATAAAAGTAAATATGCGTTTTGCGTTGCGTTAGCGTTGAGATTGCGTTGCGTTAGCGTTTAGTATAAACAAGCGATAAAATGCGATAGAATGCGTTAAATAGTAAGCGTTATAAACTGCGTTAAATACGATAACTGCGTTTTGAATAAGCATTGTAACAGGCGTTTAAAATGCGTTTGAAAACATAGTTTAAAATGTAGTTTAACCCTTAGCGATAATCGGAATCTCGGGAGTACAAGCAATTAAGCAAGAAATGGTAGATACAAGTATTGACACGGAAAGTCGGGTTGTTACAATATGGGTGTATGTTATTGGTCATATTTTCTTTTGTTGTAGTTATTAAAACAGTAAATTATACAAACATTAGAGTAAAATGCACATGGGAGTCTTAATGGTGTTTTTAACAAATTAACGCGTATACCCGATACCCGATGAGTAATTACCCGACAAATACCTTACGAGTAATGGGTCGGGTATGGGACAAAGAATTACAACCGGGTACGGGCTTGGGATTACCAATACCTGGCCTGAACCCATCCAATTGCCATTCCTGCCCTTCACCTAACAGTTAAAATAAATTGGGTTAGGTCCAAAGGACAAACTGTGTGCACGATTTTGAAACATAAAGTACAAAACTAATCAATTTCAAACCGCCTGAAAATGAGTATAAAGGTAAAGGACAAAATTGCAATTCACTCTATTTAGATATTAAAAACGCAAATGAATTTTTAACCCATTTTTGCATGTTTTGATATGCTTCCCGATTATTATATTCTTACGTTTGGTGGTGTGTGGATGGAGAAGATTGGGGTTTGCGAGTGAAGGGTGGTGGATGGATGTGTGAAGTAGTTGTGAGAGGTAAGATGGAAGATGGAGATGGTTGGGAAATTTATGGTAATAAATAAATTCATGTGTTTAATGTATAATAACAAAATCTCAAATGGCATCCCGATCTAATCATCAAATTTATTACCTAAGTCTTCGATTGTTGCAGAACAAATTCTTCTGTTGTGTAGCATCCCATGGTTCTTCCTCTCAAACATTAGATGCATTCTCTTCCTCAGTTTTCTTGTCTGGTATAGCACTTGAACGAGAACTTCTTCCCATGGTCTTGACTCCCCTTTGTGTCGTCTCGAATGTTTTTCTGGTAACCTTGTTTCTTTTGATCATTTTGGCCCGGCCCTCTACTTGATCAATACTTACATTTGGTTCGTTTAACATACATGGTGGTATATATCTTCTTTCTTAACTTTGCGACACCGACCATCTGTTTAGCCAATGACTCTTGGGCTGCCAACATGTTCTCGAATTCAGCCATAGATGGTTGGTTGTATGGCTGCATCAAAGCTTTGAACTCTGGATTTAATCCATGATTAGACATTTCATCCTAGCTTCACCGATAGATTCGAGCCTCAGGATCTAAATCACATATTTCTCTACAAAGGGTTTTAATCTCATGAAAATATGTGGGATTTTAAGTTCCTTTTGACTCACCGAAAGTAGTTTGTTTTCGAGAAGTTGAAGCTTGGCATCGTTTTTTTTTTTTTTTTGAGAAAGGTGCCACCAAGACATCTCAGGCTTTCTTGGGGATGAACAACTTTGACTCTTCACTTGTGAATCACTCCATTAATATCTATTCTTGGTTGCCCGGTTGAATCTCCATTGACACCTTCATACATATCTAACCCTTGTAGATATGAACTCATACACGTAGACCATAAATTTTAATTAGTTTGTGTTGTTCAATTTTTTCATGCCTCCAGCAGCTTGGAATCCCGCCATACTTAATGGATTCTTAGCTCTAATACCACTTGTTAAACCAGGAAAAGTTTCACAAGTGAATCACTAATTCACCAAACACAAGAACCGGTTTTACACAAACAAACGTGCGACACTTTATTTGAACCAGAAAACAAAGAACAAGAGAATACAGAAAATCGATACCTAGCTACGGGTTTATATAAGCACCCTTCCATTAATCCTACTCATATACTACGGAATAATAATTTAGACCAATCTCTAAGACTCAAATACTAATTAAAATATTTAACCAGATAACTAGACTTGCACACGAAGTTATCTAACAAACAAATATTATTCCATAAGGTCTCCTCCATCCACCCAATGAGGCCAACCGAATCACCCTTATCTCTTTCCCAAGGTTGCATACGTTGTTCACTATTCCAAACGTCAAGCTATTGCCTGTCACTGAATATCGCGAAGTTGCTAATGTTGTTGCTGAAACATATCGGATATATACGCAATCTTTTGTTTGAGCTTCATTGTCCTTTGCTTTATGCCACCTTTATCTACTATTTATTCACTAACCATGTCCAACATCAACAGACGTATTAAGATGGACATTCACCTTACTCGGGAAAATGGTGATGGGCTAGCTTCACGTTCTTCATGTTCCATCAAGCTCCCACTATGCTGACGTTGTTGGGAATTCCGAACAATAAAACAGGCTTGGCGTGCAAGGCTAAAGGAGTGGATAATTATAGATTGTTAAATGTGATTATGATTTAATAATTAGTTATAATTATCATGTCCTAGTTAATTGATTAGATAATTATCTAGCATCCTAAATGAGTTAGGTTTAGATATCTTTAGGATGATTATGTGAACAATCCTAGTTATAGTCTAACGCATTAGGTTAGCTATATATACCGCGTATTGGGTAGGGATTTGTAATTAAGTTTTTGAATAGTTTTCTTGATCTAATAATATTGTGGAGGATTTGTGTTTAGAAGAGGAGGAAAAGAGGTTAGAAGAGTTGAGTCCACATCTGCTCCAAAAAGAAGAGGACAGACACACATTTTTAATGAAATCACTTTGAGAAGACAAACATACTGCAGACTCAAACGTCTGCGCGTGGTCTGCGTAGGGCAGACATAAGAGGTCAAAAAAAGTTTTTCAAAAAAAAACGAACACCCCCCAAAGTGTATGCCATCATTATTATTTCTTGATTTTTGTTCCAGTTTGAATATTTGGCTTCCTGTCATTCAAAATGCGGGGGTGTAATAGGGATTTGTGTTAGGTTAGGGTAAAGCCAAATAGACTTTAGCCAATTAGGATTGTGTGTGTGTTTATAATAAATCTTTCTGGAATTTAACCTTACTACTAGAAATCTGAGCTACTTTCAGCTTTTGTTTATTTACTGTATAGAGAATGCCTAGTAGATTACCTCTATATCTCAAGGAAATTCCTATTTTGTAACGTATATGAATTTGAAAGAGTTTAAACACATGTTGTCTATATATCTTCATTTAGTTTGTAGATCGTTAATCATGGTGATGTAACATGTTAACAAAAGTTAAGCGTTCAAGTGACCTACTCAGTTAAATGCCTGAGACAACGGCATACACTAGGATCGACAAATAAATACGTTTATTTATGCCAACTGTGCCTGTCACAGTTTACATTTTATTTTGTAAATGATATACATTTTTATATTGATGATGCATAAGAAACATCATTTTTTGTATCAATCTGTGCGATATTTTGACACGATATTTGCAAATCTAAAGAAGACAGAGAATTTGGAGAGACTGTGACACTGATGTCCTTACTTTTCTTGAATAAGCTTTTAACTGGCGAAACCTGCATTACATTCTCAAGTTGAGAACTTTTCTGGTAAAGCAAAAACAACGCATAGAAAATATATACAGAAAATTGAGTATATGTACCTTGGTTGGATTTTGGAAAGAATTCTCATCCTTAACATTAGTCGAGGAGAGCACAGTTGTTGACGACTTAGAATAATTTATTAAGCGAGGATCGAACCCTTTAAAAGTTATCTTCAAATTTACTTTGTTACTCCCATAGTTTACCACCTGAAAAATGTATTTTAAAACGAGCAGATTAAGGTATTGGGTCAAAATGGTCGAACACGTTACTTCTTAATCAATACAACTATTGTTTTTCATCATTAAGATTCCCTATCTTTCTCATCGTTTATATTAGAGGTAGCAAAACAGGCAGATAAGGTAATGAGTCAAAATGGGCATTCTTTTTTTAGCCATGAGAACTCCTTACCAGAAAACTCACCGGCACTTTTGGTTATGTTTTATATAAATAATTTAGGTATTGAGTATGATAACAATAACTATATAAGTAAAAAAGTTTAGCTCATTTTTCTTTTTAACACAATTTAGGAGGTTGTAACTTGTAAGTGTACTTGAACAAACTTTAAACGATTTCGACCCTGCTAGCCCGCTTGACTCAGTTTCTTTTTCAGCTGATATTTTTATTTACACATGTGCCACATTAGAGATAAGAGGGTTTATTTTACCTTAACTCTTAAATACTTCTTATTATCTACCGGGTTCTGGAACCAAATAGCGGATGCCATAAGTGAGGTTGGTGTATCAGTTTGAAGGGTTGAATCAAGAAGAGTTGCACCATTTGACATTGAGAAAAATTGTTGCATCCAATAACTTGGCGTACCGTAAGTCTGATAAGAATCAAACACTATGGCATCTGGTCTAAACCTGAAAATAAAAAATAAGTTTAGTCGCTAGAAGTTCTCAACAATGAACATAGTCGATTAATTTTAGTCGATAATAAAAGTCTTGAAGAAAAACCATACCCCTTATCGCCAGGAGTATTAAAATTCAGAAACAAAGGTGCATTGCTTGCCATATCCACAACATCACTGCAAACAAACCACATTAGAACACTAAGAATTTTAAAAATTGAGACAATGAAATAAAACATATGGCATGTTTTCTTATTATAAACCTTAATGACAGTTTATTTATTTATTTATTTTTTCACATTAGCATATAAAACTGTGCATATTCATGAAACTTTAAAAGAATGACAGACCAATTTTTTTCTATGCCAATAAGAAATCCAGCTTGTGCTAATGCTGCTAAAAGATTTCCTAAACGAGCATCATTCCAAGTCACAGCGTATTCACTTACAAAAGCCTGCGATCATTGTGTTACAACTCATAACTTTTCACACGTATGTTATTCATATTTAAATAAAATATAATCATGTGGAATATAAAATGCAAACCTTAGGACCAGTACTTGATGCGAGATCAAATGTATGACCCATAGAAAACATTGTGTTCGCACCAGTATAAAGCTAACAAGAAAAAAACAGACGTCTTTAGCAAATCCAGATCTTTGCGGAATTACAGTATCAACTAGATGTGCAAAAATGGATGGTCCACGCGGGTCAGTCAGGTTGGGTTGACCCGAAATTCACTTTTGTCCAAAAAATTTAATTAAAAATAAATAAAAGTAAATAACTAATGTGCCAAATATGATCACAAAAATTTTGTTATATCAAAAAATAATGTAGATTTTAAATGAAATGATATAAGCGTATTAATGAAATAACATACACATTGTGCAACTTTCGACCCATTTGGCCCGTTTCCTTTTAAGCTATTTTTTTCTATTTTAACCATATGGCTCATTAGAGATTAAAAAAAACATATTTCAGCCATTTGATTAATAAGAAAATGGGTCGAAATTTGCATAATATCCAGTGAAGAATAATGTTAAACAAAGAATCTTACATGATAATCATACAGATCTGCTGGGTGATCAAGCTTTGTGCTTGATCCATCACAGTTAGAGATCACTTTAATATCTGGATAAGCTTTTTTTATTGCAGCATAGAACTTACGGTAATTTTCTGAGCAAAATAAGAAATAAAAGCGTCTTTTAGATCACCTGTTCTATGAGGGTAGTAATTCTTTATATATTTTCTGTTGGGTCACTAAACTCGGGCAGCTGAGCATATACACACATGACTAGCTGCCTGAAACGGGCCATTTTCTAGTATAGGTCAAAACATACGTTGTCGGGCTAGGTTGACCCCAAAAACATTTTTTGCCTGTTTCTTTAAAAAGTTTTGTAAATATATAAAGGGTTAATCATGGTTTGACTGTTTGACTGGTTTGACCGATTCCCTTCTTAATTTATTTTTCTGATTTGACCCGTTTGAGTTAAACCACAATTGAAACCATCACATTCGTAAGTAAATGGCAACCTCGAGCAACAAAGTAGTTATATTCTACTAGCTTCTAAAACTTGGTTTATGTTCTTTAACCGCACTCACAAGTATGCACAATTAAAACAAACAAAAAAAGTTAGACAAACATACCACGATAATTTCCTCTCCAACAATCTTGATTCCCGATAGCAACATGCTTCAAGTTAAATGGTTCCGGGTGACCCATATCAGCCCGAAGAGATCCCCATGTAGAATTTGGATCACCTCTAGCAAATTCAATACCGTCAAGGGCATCCTAAATTACATAAAAAAACCTCTCATCGTCTAAAATATCCATGTGTTAACAATATAACGAAAGAAAAAGGATAATAACATGCCTGCACCAAAGGTTTAATGTTGAACGGATCGACCGCTTGTTCTTGGCTGAATCCTTTGAAATATTGAAACGAGGATTATGAACCATCATTAAAGATCAGAATTTATATATAGAAAAGATTAATAGAATCTATTTTTGACATGTCATATTACCACTGTTGAATACCCATATTGGTGTTGCATTTAAGTCCTCTGCCAACTGTAAGAATACCAGATATTTCAAACAAGTATGAAATTTAAATATCAAGAAATGCATAGTGTCAAACTTATGTCACCTGGAGAAATTCGAAGTAGCCAAGCCCATCATCGGTCCAGTAAGCCCATACATCGTTCATATGCCCGGGCCTCTCTTCCCAAGGGCCCACGGTATCTTTCCACCAATATGCATTTAGTAAAGACTTTCCCTCAGCAAAACTACCACCTAATGTATACAACATGGAATATCATATATGATAATTATTATAACCATTTACTTATAACTTATGAACAGTTTTATCTTTAACGGGTCAAGTGTATCAAATAGAAAAAAAGTTTATAAGGTAACGGGTTTAAAATCACCATAAAAGTTGACAACTTTTTAATACAGAAAATTCATATTTACCTGGAAACCTGATAAATCCTGGCTTCAAATCTGCAACCATCTTAAAAAGATCATTACGGAAACCGTGCCCCTGGTCCAAAAACAATTTTTTTAAGGTTTATCTGACACGTTAAGAGACTAAATGTCAAGTCGATAGGCAATAAAAATAAAAATGTATATAAATAGTACTACTAACAGACTAAATATCACGTACGTCACAAACGGACTAAATATCATGTACATCACATAAATGGACTAAATGTCGCGTACATCACATGGGGGGGGGGGGGGGGGGGGGGGGGGGATGACTATATATACCTTGTATGTATCCATGGGCATCAGAGAAACTTGATCAAACCATATGGTTCCTTTTCTGTTTGTTTTTAACTCTAGTCTTGAATTATGATTAGTTGCATTTGCTTTCAATACAGTTTCCACCTTTGTCCAGTTTGAAACATCGGTAGCACTTGAAAAAATAATAAAATCTATTCAATATAGTCAATGCTTAATTTTTATAAAGTGGATTAATTAAAATTCAATAAACACATACATGATGCTTGTAGCAACAAGTGTTTGCCCTCCGGTTGAGTTGGTTAATGACACTGTCACATTTATTGAATCTAATGAACGAATATACAAAACTATCTTGTAGGTCTTCCCTTTCTCAATATTCTGCAATACGGAAAAGATTTAAGAATAAAAATCACAGCATCACACTGAAGATAATTATATAGTTGAGCAAAAAGAAGTTAGCTAACACATAAAAAGGGGACGAAAGCCACCAAAGCACTATTTTTAAAGACATGAAATCTCATTAATACTATAAAGGTATGAGTTTCTTACTCATAGTTGAATAAAAGTGTTTTGGGTCAACCCGGCCCAGACAGTATAAAAATGCCCCGTTTGACAGCTCTAGTTCTTACCATTCCCCAGTATCCAGGATTATATATACCAACCCCGCCAGCTGGACAAGCATTGCTGTCACAAAGCACATCCATCCGAAGTGCAACAGGGTTTCTCTTGAAGCATGAAGAAAAGTCGGTCACTACTCGTACCACCGAGTAATCCCCGATAACTGACCAAGGTTCAATAAGGGCTGGAGAATGTAGTCCACCAGCTTCAAAACCTAGGTTATCAAAGTTTCATTAGAACACACTCTATTAATACCTAAAATACCCTTCAATAACCACTGTGATATTATCAATCTATTTGTAATATTATGATGGGAAATAGACAATTTCTACATGAATATGTTCCGAAGATGATCATTTATATTGCAGTTCTTGTTGGAGATCAAAAATGTGTTATGAAACGATTTAAAAAATTACCTCTATTGCTTACTAACTCTGCCCACAACCCGCCTGCACCGGCATTGTTGATCTCCTATGACATAGAAAATCAACGGTAACTTGCTCTTTCTATAGGTCCTCATACATATGCAAAGGATTACTTAACACTAAGACAAAATATATTTAATTTACAAGTTCAGCATTTAGGGGTGTTTGACGGTCTGGTTCTTCCAGTTTTGACGACTTTGGGGCCGAATCTACAGTTCTAAAAAATGATAAACCGTACCGGCCATGTTGGTTTAGTGGTTTGAACCAGTTTTTTTCCAATAAAATCATTAGTTTATATAATTTTTTTAAATGGTAAAAATGGTTCATAAAAAATAATACTGCATATTCCCAAAAAAGTAGTAATAAAGGTTAAATGGTTGTTTCAGTTTACATGGCCACCAACTGATTTGCTTTGGTTTTTGTGTTTCAATCGGTTTTAACAGTTTATGAACACCGCTAGTTACATTAATGGAAAATACAAAGTGTACCTCAAAAGAAACACCAAACAGATTTTCTGGCATCTTTTTTGTGGATCCTTGAGAAGCATTAACAAGCAGTAGTGCGTTTGTATCCGACAAAGTTGGAGTACATTGAATGAAAGAACGAAATCCAATAAGAAGCCCAAGTATGAGAACTTGAACAATAACATTACTTGAACCCATTACTTCTTTGAGAAACATTGAATATTTCCAGTAGCCTATTATAAAAAAATGTGCAGTGTTTGAGTTTGGCAAATAATAGTATAGATTGTATTCTACATACATTTTTACATAAGAGCCAAAACAGGTCGGGTCGGGCTGACCCGTATACACTTTTTGTCCATTATTTATATTACATTTTACAAAGTCAATGCAGTTATGACAACACAAAACAATACAATGATATTAAATCTTTGACTAAAACTGACTCAGGAAGTTGTATGCAATCAATCAAAATAGACCATAGGCGCGCAACTTTTGAACCGTTTAACATTAACTATCGCTTTTTTTTTTTTTTGACCCGTTTGAGATAAAGCAAGACCCAGATTATCATTATCACCACTGGTATACAATGATATTCAAGATCTTTGAATAAAAACGATTCAGGAAGTTGTATGCAATCAATCAAAACAGACCATAGGCGATTTTCTACCCGTTTGACATCAGCTATTCCTTTTAACTTTGACCCGTTTGAAATAAAACAAGACCCAAATCATCATTATCACCTCTAGTGATCTAAAAGTCAACCCTGCAATTTTTTTTACTCTGATCGAAAAACTTAAAATAGTAATAATAAAAAAAAAAAAAAAACTAGCTGTGCTTAGTTTCTTACCTGGTTACATGCAGTAGAAAGTCATGAAGGTGGTGTCGTTTAAATGCAGAAGTTGACCGCCAATGGACGGAAGTTTTATGTTATTGCCTGAAAAATATAGATATGATTATTAAGCGTGAAGTGAGTTAGTTAATTAAAACAGGCTTTTTGTCTTTGCTTACACGTAAGCAAAGCTTATCCCTTTTGTTTATGGGTAGACAGACTTGAAAGCATCAACAAAGTAGTTATTGGCTGGCCCCCACCAACAACCATTCACCAAAAGTTTATATTTCTTTCTTTGTAACTTTCTTGTAAACCTCAAAAGTACATTATTATTTATTTATTTATTTTTATTATTATTATTATTTTTTTTTTGTTAAAGAAGCTGGTTACGGCAGTGGTCGTGTTGATTGTGGATGTGGTGGCAACATCAGTTAGGCTATGCGGTATGCTGACCATCCTCTTTTGGAGGATGATCCGCCATGTATGTCAACCCCAACCGATGGCGGAAACATCTGAGCGTGGCACTGAGCGAAACAGATTGTCCAGAAGTTTCCATAACAACTACATTTACCAATTATTTAAAGCATCACGTCCCATACCATGACATAAGAAGTAATATAATTATTACAGACAAAATCTAGTCAAATTGTTCTGTTCCAACAACTCAGATTTCAAATACAGACAATTCGTTTATTCGTTTCTAGACCTTTCCTAGCCTCGATTTCACAGCAAGCCAAGCATATGAACATCTTAAGCACCAGCCACATACGTTAAATTAAAAGTCAATACACATAGTGTAAAGGTGAGCATACAAGTTTAATAGATATAGTAGAGTTCGAAATCGTTACGCATAACCAGCACGTACACAGTGTAAAATGAAGCACGTTAGTTATCGACATGAACCTATCGATACCAATGATTGCGGGTTGACTGCCCAAGGCAGTTCGTAATACACACTCACCACTGTGAGCCATGTAACAAATTGTCCTTAACAACCCCTGAGTGAACAGGTGCTGAGTCGAAACTATAAAACTGTCGTTGCTAAGGCAGGTAGACAGCATTCCATGTGTAAACATAACAAACAAGCATTCATTAAGTCACGTATAACATGCGGTAACGGTCAGTGTTTTAAAGTATTGCGTAGTGTGTTCGATGTGATTTAGAATAAGTAACGTATGTAACACCCAAAAGTGCGTAAAGCAAAAAAGGATCGAGTATACTCACAGCGATTGATGGATTGAAGGGAGCGCTAGAGAGTAAGGTTAGCCTGATCAGAACGATAGCATAACGATAAGCGGCGTGTAAAACGATACAAGTGTTAGTGGGTCGGACAACAATCCGATCTGGTGGCAATCTGATCGGGTGGCCGGTCGATCGGATGGCAATCCGTTCAGGTGGTCGCCCGATCGGGTGGCCACTCGATTGGATTGTCATCTCGTTTGGGATGGATGTGTTTGTGTATGATGGCTTGTCTTTTGATGTTTTCATTGTAGCATTATGAAAATAGAGAAGTGTCTCTACCTTTCAGGTCGGTCGATCGAACGGCTGTTCGATCGGACAGCAATCCGATTGGCGAGGCTTCTCAGGTTGAGAACAAGTTCACCGCAGGACGGTCACTCTATCGGATGGCAATCCGATCGGGTGGTAATTCGTATGCATTGAACATGTTGAAAATTGTTTAAGTGTTGAAGTCAAAACATCACATGGTCGAGTGGCAATCCGAACAGGTGGCAATCCGATCGGACGGCAATCCGTTCAATGTTCAAAACCTCAAATGTTGAAATAAAAGTTAAGTGTGGGACCCAAGGTGCAATCCGATCGGGTGGCAGTCCGGTCGGGTGGCAATCCGATCGGACGGCAATCCGTCCCAGATGACCTGGTCGTCTTCTTCCTTGATTGTTTTGATAGTTTGTCACTTTCTCGAGATTGTATGATATCGTTTCAAACAACAGAAACCTCGTCAGGACTTAGTAACCCGATCGGACAGGAACCACCCTAGTCCGACCAGTTAACTGGTCGAGACGGTGTTTCATGTTTAACCCGAAATCGGTAATCTCTCGGATAGAATCCAGATCTTGAACCAACACATCAACAAGAATGAGTAGAAGATCAGAACAAGCTCCGATTCTATCGGTTTTGAGTGCATTGAGTGTAAAAGAGTTGAAAGAAAGTTGGAAAACCATCTTTCAATCCTTTTCACCAAGAATATGTTCAGATCTATGGAAGATCTTTGGTTATTTGTGTGGAAATCGTTCAGATCTAAGTTGTTCTTGGTGGATTGAAGCCAAAACATGAAGTTCATAAGAACACCATGATGACATCATCCTAGAACACCTCAAATCTAGTGATTTCACGGTTAAAAGTTAAGATTCAAAAGATAGAAAGGTGTAGGAGTGCGTGTAGATCAAGAAAGTACAAGATTTAGGTTGAAAACTTACAAGAATCACGATAGATCTGAAGAAATAGCGGCTGGAGCGAGTGGAGAGGGAGAGAGCTGTCAACATCAAGTGATGTTGACATATGAGGGTATTTATAGGGTTTCCATAAATGGAAAGGGGAGTAAGTGGCTGGTCGATCGGGTGGCAGCCCGATCGGGTGGCAACTCGGTCGGCTGGCCACTCGATTCGAGTGCTCGGCGCGATGAGTTTTGCGATTTTGATTCGCGTGTTGAGCATTGCAATGCGATAGAGTTTCTCATTCAAATTACTTTTAATCCCAACTACTATATCAACATACAATCATACTAAATTGACTTGCGTTTAGCGTTTGCGATTCGATTGCGATTGCGTTTCGATTAATCACCACAACATAAACATAAATAAACATGCACAAGTAACACATAAGTCACACACACACGTAAAACAATATCCAGAATGCGTAATTCGAGTTGTGAGTGCGATTGCGATAAGCGATAAAGCGACAAAACATGCGATACACATCGAATAAACCTAGATTATTAACAAGTACTCCACATAATACAACTAACGTAAAGCATAAAATAGACTATCTACAAGTCAAAGAAGTCAAAACAGGAATTGAACATGGAGTGACAGAACGCAATTAGCAATCTTGTCTCCCTTTGACTTCAATCTTGACTTTGACTTTCGAAACACAGGGTGTTACAGCCTCCCCTAGTTGAGGGAATTTCATCCTGAAATTAGGCCGAAGCCGTAACAAACAATTGTGGGTACTTCGCCTTCATGTCGCTTTCGAGTTCCCAATTGAACTCTGCGCCTCGTTTGCCTTCCCATCGGACTTTCACAATAGGAATGCGCGAGCGTCTGAGCTGCTTGGTTTGGCGATCCATGATCTCGACGGGCTTCTCCACGAAGTGTAGTGTTTCGTTTACTTGGAGATCATCAAGAGGTACAATTAAATCATGCTCAGCCAGGCACTTTCAGATGATCGAAACATGGAAAGTCGGGTGGACGTTACTAAGTTCCTCCGGTAGTTTGAGTCTGTAGGCGACTTTTCCGATCCTTTCCAGAATCCTAAAAGGTCCAACATATCGAGGCGTTAGTTTCCCTTTCTTGCCGAATCTGACCACACCCTTCCAAGGTGATACCTTTAGGAGTACGTAGTCGCCAATGTCAAATTCAAGGGGCTTGCGTCGTCTATCGGCGTAACTTTTCTGACGACTCCGAGCTTTCAGCAGATTGTATCGAATTTGGAGAACTTTGTCAGTCGTTTCTTGCAATAGCTCAGGACCGGTTAATTGTGAGTGCCCGATCTCGTGCCATACAATAGGTGATCGATATTTTATTCCGTATAAAGCCTCAAACGGTGCCATTTGAATGCTGGAATGATAACTGTTATTATACGAGAATTCGACTAGAGGCAAGTATGCGTCCCAATTACCACCGAAATCTATGACACACGAGCAGAGCATGTCTTCAAGGGTACGAATCATTCTTTCTGTCTGACTGTCGGTTTGAGGGTGGAATGCGGTACTTAGATTAAGCGTAGTACCGAGAGCCGTTTGAAATGTTTCCCACAGACGCGAGGTAAACCGAGCATCACGGTCAGAAATGATGTCGCGAGGCGTCCCATGTCGACAAATGATCTCATTGGTGTAGATTCGGGCTAATCTTTCTACCTTGTAGTCTTCTTGTATTGGTAGAAAATGAGCATATTTGGTCAAACGGTCAACGACAACCCAGATGCTGTCGTGACTTGCTGGCGTGCGCGGAAGTTTCGTTATGAAGTCCATAGCTATACTTTCCCACTTCCACATAAGGATTGGGGGTTGTTCAAGTAAGCCAGAGGGTCTTTGGTGCTCGGCCTTGACTTTCGAGCAAGTCAGGCACTTCCCAACGTAGAGAGCGATATCCCTTTTCATGCTCGGCCACCAGTACTTGTAGCGAAGGTCCTGGTACATTTTATCGGCACCGGGATGAATAGAATATCGGGATTTGTGGACTTCGTCCATCAAAATCTGTCGCAAATTGGTCCGCTTAGGGATCCAAATTCGGTCCAGATAATGAAATATCCCATTCGACTTATTCACAAGATGGGCTCCATCGTGGTATATCATTTCCTTCTTCAAAGTGCGTTCGGTAAAACAAGCATGCTAGGCTTCGCGGATGTGGGTTTCGAGCTGATGCTGGGCTGGAACATTACGAGCACTATGCAAATAGCTTCGTCGGCTTAGAGCATCGGCAACGACATTTGCTTTGCCTGGGTGATAACGGATCTCACAGTCGTAATCGTTGAGAAGTTTTACCCATCGGCGTTGACGCATATTAAGTTCCTTCTGGTCAAAGATATGTTGTAGGCTCCTATGATCGGTGAAGATCGTACACTTTGTACCATACAGGTAGTGTCGCCAAATCTTTAACGCAAAAACAACTGCGCCTAGCTCGAGGTCGTGGGTTGTATAGTTCTTCTCGTGGATCTTGAGCTGACGAGATGCGTAAGCGATAACCTTGTCTCATTGCATGAGAACACAACCAAGGCCAAGGTTCGAGGCATCGCAATAGACGATGAAGTCGTCGTTTCCGTCGGGTAAAGTGAGGACGAGAGCATTGCAAAGCATATGCTTGAGGGTTTGGAAAGCAGACTCTTGTTCGGTTCCCCAAACAAAAGGCTTGTCTTTATGCGTGAGAGCGGTAAGCGGCACAGCGATTTTAGAGAACCCTTCGATAAATCGACGATAATAGCCCGCTAGTCCGAGAAAAGAACGGACTTCAGACAGGTTCTTCGGTGCAACCCAACTCTTAACTGTTTCAATCTTCGCGGGATCGACATGAATACCTTGGCTATTGACAATGTGACCGAGGAATTGAACCTCCTCCAGCCAAAATTCGCACTTGGAGAACTTGCCATAGAGTCGATTCCCTTGGAGTAGCTCGAGAACCAAACGTAGATGTTGCGTGTGTTCGGCTTTCGACTTGGAATAGATCAGGATATCATCGATGAACACGATGACGAAGCAGTTAAGAAATGGTTTACACACGCGATTCATCAGATCCATGAAAACCGCGGGTGCATTGGTTAAACCAAAAGGCATAACAACGAACTCATAGTGGCCGTATCGAGTGCGAAAAGTGGTTATGGGTATATCCTCCTCTTGGATGCGTAGTTGGTGATAGCCTGAGCGTAGATCGATCTTCGAGAAACACGTAGCACCTTGTAGCTGGTCAAACAAATCATCAATTCGAGGTAGAGGATAGCGATTCTTGATTGTCAACTTATTCAACTCCCGATAGTCGATGCACATCCTGAACGACCCATCTTTCTTTTTGACGAAAAGGACTGGCGCGCCCCATGGAGAGGTGCTCGGGCGAAGGAAGCCTTTATCAAGCAGTTCCTGGAGCTAACTCGAGAGTTCACGCATTTCGGACGGAGCGAGTCGATAAGGAGCTCTAGCAATAGGATTTGCTCCAGGAATGAGGTCGATACGAAAGTCGATATCACGACTTGGCGGCAGGCCAGGAAGATCATCAGGAAACACATTAGGAAATTCACGAACCACAGGAACGTCTTTCACTCCTGTCTTTCCTTTCTTTACCTCCTCCGCTACTACAATGTTAGCCAAGAAAACTCTGTATTCCTTGCGGAGATACTTGCTAGCTTGGACACATGACATGAGCTTAAGACCTTTCGAGGGAGTTTCACCATAAACACACAATACATCACCATTCGCGAGCGAGAATCGAATCATCTTATCAAAGCACACAACTTCAGCATGGTTTTCACGAAGAAAGTCCATGCCTACTATGATGTCAAAACTTCCAAGTTGCATTGGAATAAGATCGATCAGAAAGATGTGATTGTTGAGTTCAAGAGTACAATCACGAAGAACAGAATTAAAAGCGACGGTTCTTCCGGTGGCGACTTCGACATCGAACATCGAGGGGAGATGGGAGCGCTTACGATTAAGGAGCTTCTCGAATTCGAACGACACAAAGCAGTTATCGGCTCCAGTATCAAACAAACACGAAGCATAAATACCATTCACGAGAAACGTACCATTAACCACATTGTTGTCGGCTTGGGCTTGGCGCCCATTGATGTTGAAAGTTCTGGCGCGGGCGGCTTGTTGCTGTTGCTGCTGAGGCTGTTGATGCTGTTGTTGTTGTTGCTTAGGCTGCTGCTGTTGGGGCTCTTTTTCACAACCCTGTTCGGGCACATGTTCGCGATGTGGTTGGGATCACCACACTCGAAGCAGACTCTGTCGTTGATCGCGGGTGCCTGAGCCGCTTGTTGGCCTTGAGGAGTTGGAAGTAAAGCTTGATGAGCAGTAGCTTGAGTTGGTGCTTGTCGAGGACCAGTACAGCAGTTGGCGGTGAAGTGGTCGTACATATTGCAGTGCACGCAAAAACGGCAGGCGATACCCACCGAGTGGTGATAAGTACATGTCGGGCAAGCAGGGTGAGGGCCAGTGTATGCACGCTTTGCAGGCGGTGCATAGGTAACTGGTGCTGGAGCTGATCGGTGCTGAGTTTGCTTCTGAGCCGGTACGGCTTGAAGCGGGGCAGCAGTAGTAGTGACAGCACAGTTCTTGTTGCTGGAGTTGCTGTTGTTGTTCTTCCTCTTGTGACGAGAGGACTTTGATGATTGAGAAGCAGCGGTGGTGTCGGCACTTGGTGCGGCGGTAGCTTGGTGCAGGTTTTTGGTGGCTTTATCCCAGTAGCCAGCTTTGACTCGCTTGTCGTTGATCTCAGCGGCAAGCAGGTAGGTTTCCTTGATTGTTGCTGGCTTTGAGGCATGCACAAAATCTGCAACACAATCCGGCAGAGCGCGGATGTACTTCTTGATCATTATATCAGCGGTCTTCACTTGATCAGGACAAATAATACTGAGCTGCTTGAAGCGAGCAGTCAAAGCAGTGTTGTCACCATCCTTCTGCTTCAGATGCCAGAATTCATCCTCCAGCTTTTGGCGCTCATGGGGAGGACAAAACTCTTCTAGCATGACGTTCTTCAACTCATCCCATGACAGACCATAAGCTGCGTCATTTCCGCGTTTGTTCCTCTCGGCCGTCCACCAGTCTAAGGCGCGGGACTGGAAGACGCCGGTAGCATTCAGAGTGTGGAGATTGTCAGGACATCCACTCTGACGCAGGGTGACCTCGATTGAGTCGAACTATTGAAACAAGGCCGTAGGGCCATCTTCGCCAGTGAACTATTTCGGTCCGCAAGCCTTGAACTGTTTGAAGCTAAAAACAGCTTTGGGAGTAGCTTTGGGAGCTTCGGTCCTGGATTCTTCAGACGATTTGCTCAAATTCTCGTATAGTTCACTCACGATCCGAGGAACTACCTTTGCCACTTGCCTAGCGACGAGAGCGGCAAGGCGTTTGTCTCTCTGTTCTTAACGAGTAACTCGGGGGTGACGGGGTCCAGATGAGGGTTCAGATGACGACATTGTCTGCAACAGACATCGCCATAGGGCTCAAACACAATATAATCGAATCTTACCTCACACGTCTAGTACTACTAAAGCTCAGGAATACGATCACGTAAACACATAAGCACATTATCACAGATTCACAGAATCACAGAAGCACATAAGCACGTAAGGCACAGAATCACAGAAGCACATAAGCACAAGAGGCAGTTAGAATACAGAAACCTATCATTCAAAGTCCGCGAGCGTTCGAGAATAGCGATCGCGAATAACATAGCGAGTAGTATAGCATAAGCGAATAATATAGCAAGCAACATGGCATAAAGTCGTTCCTCATGTAGTAGCGATTTGTTAGCGGTTTGAGGTAGAAGTGCAGTGCGAGTTGTGTGTGTCGATCAAAGCGAAGAGCGAAAAGCAAATAAGTCACCAAAAATCGTAACACGTTGTCACACCCTGACTTTTGCGGAAGCATGATTATTGGTGTGACTTCTTAATACCATTGCATACGATCATAACAACACTATATGATAAAACCAATAGATGTACATCCATTAATTTAAGTTTAAAAGTAGTACAACATAATTGTCTGAAATGTCGATACCAAATTCAAGTTACAAACCATAACATGTTTTAAGGAGTTCAAAAAGACTCAACAAAAGATTTTAAAACAAACCCGAGTTTAGGACCACGTATCTCGTCCAGGATTAAGATACGTCTCCTAAGCCCTAATGACTTTGATGACATCTTTATTCACAACGCAGCTTAAAAACTCCAACGCCCGCCAGATCCATTTACTAATTTCCTGAAATACATGTAGTTTGAAAAATCAACAAAAGTTGAGCGAGTTCCTGTGTAAGTGAGTATGTATAAACCTTTGTAATGTGTTTGTATGTATGAAAATCCCTGGTATGTAGCAATTAAGGAAAAAGAGATCACCATTGGGTTGCAAAGCCAATGATATGTGTGAAGTGATGCAGGAAGACTCAAACCTAGCAGATTTTGGCGTCAGACACATAGTCACCTCATGGTCCACTAAGTGGACTCAAGAGTGGGGCTCGCTACACCCGAATAGATCTATCACTCATGTCCCTCGGTCCTACAACGAGGATTAATGGCCTTAAGTTCCACCTACCCACTCACATGATCTAAGTAGTAAACCCTCCTTAAGCTAACCATACCATGTATAAAAGTGTCTGTAATTATTGTAACATGTATTTCACCCCCGAAGTATAAAACTGGAAACAGTTAAGAGAAAAGGGGGACATGAACTCACATTATTGTGTCTATAGTATGTGTAACCCAAGTCTCCTCAGCCAACACGACTACCTACAGTGTACTAACGTCTATTAGACGAACGGGCCGTGCCTTTGCTTAGTATGAAGGTTTTTGAGTTACGTTTCTTGTGTTCCCAAAGTTATTCCAAGTTATAATCATTAGTTAATGTTTGGATTAATTGCTAAACAATATTTCATATTCCTACTTCTCAAGTATTTTAACTTTGTATTTTCCTTCCCAGGGATGGGGGTATCTCATACATGTATTTTCGTATTCTTGTGTTTGTATAACTTGCCATGTATTGGCGTCGTATCCCGGTGTAGTATTCCAAATAATAATATGCCAATATATTCTCAATATATTACTTCAAAACAATATGTTTTTAAGTCTCACTTGGAAAACATTTATAAACTTATTTTGTCCAAATTAATGCATTTCAAGAAATTACATATTTTTCCCAAAAATATTATACTTCTTAATAAACCCAAGAAAATATATTTTTAAGTCCTACTTAGAAAATATATATAACTAATCCATAAAACAACAATTATCCACACGTGTGTCTTAATACAAAATATATATTCTAAATATATATATTTAACCATTTTCATGTGTGAAACCAACCTTCGATACTTTGTATTTTGCTACAAAATTATGGCGAGTTTTACGTTCGAAAAACATAGTCTAAAATATACTAGTAAACACTTGTCAAGAAAATGTTTACTAAGTGTTAGGATTTTCAGAAAATTTCGCCATAGTCTTCTTTGTAAATGGAGGTGCCCATGCTAAATAGCATATCATTTTCTTTAACATATAACACGTTAGATTGTTCGCAAATAGCCAATCCGACATTAAGACATGCAAAATACTACTTATCTCCTTTCAGTTTTAATATACAAAACTGGGCTGTTTTCGGACATTTTGATAAAATAGTTATCTTATCCCAAAAAATTCCAAATTTTTATAGAACGTCTTATACGATCCAAATATTATTGTGTAAAAATATCGGGGTCCAGTTCATTACCAATATTTTATAAAAATTAATTTACCAGACTGCAATCAGATTTGTCACTTTCTGATTGCAGTCTACGAAATAATTCGTCTAAAATTTATTGTAAGTCCGATTGACGAAATTCCAGTGGAAGAATTACTATGACATCAGTGGTCATCTACGGTACAAATTTCATGAGCTGATTCAACATATATTTCAAGTTATGACTAAAAACATATCACCCATTTACTGCAGTAAAAACGCAGCTTGAGCTGCTGTCCAAAAACAGACCTTTAAAAATAGTAAACGACCTCGAAAAAATTACGATTCCAGTGCCATTTGATCCGTTTTTCGAAAATACATAATTTAGGCTTCAAAAAGTCAGTTTTTCGATTTATAATGATCCATTTACAGCCAGTTGAACTTGGCTAAAAATGCTAATCAGCATGCTTTTTAGAGTTTAAATGTTACTAAAACGCATCAACAAATGTCCTAACAACGGGTTTATCAAGAAATCAACGATCAATCATCATGCATGCTTTAACCAAACTTAATCCAACCAGATTTCATCTTCATGCAAACTAATGTTCATATTCTTTGTTCATGTTCTTTTTATGTTCTCGAGTTAAATATCAACTACAATCTTTCGAATAATCAACGTAGAAGTGACCAAAAGTTAAATCGAAGACTTACAACTAGCACGAGGGCTAGGGATGAACTTGTGAACAAAGAATGGTGATGAAAATGGCGTGAGAATGCAAGGTGTGATGTTTCTTCAAGACCTCCAAGCTCCAAGCTTCACAAGACTTCTTCTAGCACTTGATTTGGACTTGAAAATGGAATAAATGAATGAGTGTTGAAGTGATGGTGGTGGTGGCGGTTATATGAAGCCGAGAGGGAGAGAGGGAGTGAGAAAATGGTGGAGTGAACTTGTTGTGAAGATGAAATGATGAGGTTAATCTCTAGCCCAACCTATATACCATCACGATGATTTCTTGGCAAGATCACCTCCCAATCAAAATTAAAAGGAATATTTAGTAGGGGATTTTGTGATGATGGGGTGGGTCCCCTTATTTGAACCGAAAATATGGAGGGGGGGTTAATTGTAAGTTTTTAATATAAGTAGGTGATTACTTAGGAAGTTTAGTGAATTATCTAAGGTATTAAGTGTATGATATATTTTTATAGTGTGTTGGGATTTTTGAGACCATAATTAGTTAAAAATAATAAAATAATGTTTCTGACAAAATTTTGGTGTCCCGGGTAAAGCCCGGTTGTTCGGTTAGGTACTGTTCCGTTAAAGTGTTAAATTGTACCGTATAACGTCTTTTATGCATCTTTTGTAACACAATTAATTTCTAACACTTAGGAAAGCATTCAGGACAATTTAGTCAATTCTCTGCACAATACGAGTATGTTAAAAGCTGAATTTTTGCTGAGAATGCAGAATTTTACTTAAAATGAGTTTTAGGCACTTTCTGGCACTATAACTATCACCTAGTGATGCAGTTTTATGGTCCTCACTTCCCTACACTCCCTACTAGTGTAGTACCCTGTCTCTGGCTCATACCGGCCTAAAAAATATTGTCTGTCTAGGTGCTGGCATTGTCAGCATGTTTTCTGGGTTATCTGCTCACTGTGCTAACTGTGCTTTGTGCAACAAGTTTGTCACTAAAGTTTGTGTATAATAAATGGAGTGATAGTATGAATGTGATGCATGTGTATGTATGTATCAGAAATCCGAAAGCAGTTTAATCAACAGTTGTAACTAAGCACAGTCATTAAGCATAAATCAATATTAATTAAACGTACGGATGCATGCAAATTTGACAGTTGTCACATTCTCCCCCCGTTAAGAAAATTTCGTCCTCGAAATTTGTACTACCTTACCTCCTTAGGGTTTCATTATGCATGTATGTATATGAATAATACCGAGGTAGATAATCACCAAACCGAATCAAACCTTACTCACATCAGGTGAGTCCAAGAATATATAACAACACGAATCCAATGGAAAAAAAATGGTATGTGCTTTAATCATTTGATGTCAAAGGTACAAGGCATATTTGACGTATAGTCTAGGGTATCCTGTTAACAGGGGTTCCACAAAGGAGGAGTTTGACTGATAAGATCCTCAAACGATCAATCGCAATATGCAGATGAGTTTTCACAAACCATAGCATCTGCTATATGAATTCAAAATCAACAACTCAAACGTACTAGTAAAATGATATGTCAACCCTCGAATAATTGAATGGTGAGGTTTAGTGTGTTGACATTTTTTAATTGCGAAAGTACGGTGAATGAAATACAAGTGAATTCTGGTGTATCATTGTCTTGATTCGTAGTTGCATGAGAAATGTTTAAATGACCAGCCAAACAAAAGCATGTGTAGTTTCGTGTGAGACGGTTGACCATGATCAGCACAAGCTGCAAGGTTGTAATGACACCACAAGGTGTCGTAATGACATAATTCAAATATAGTGGTGACTGAACAAGTTCACCGTGTTCGAAGTCAAATGAAGATGTACCGAAACAAGCCTGAAGTTTTGATTTACACAATGTCGTTGAGTTTTCAATTGAATACGGAACATCAAGGTATTACTGTCTCTATTTGAAAGTGGAAAACAATAAATACTACAAGGTATTTAATTTGTAACGAAAGAACCGTTAGGTGGTACATTGTGATATGAAATGAATCTGAGTACCTTTGCCTTAACACACAATTGTGTTGAGATTGCTTTAATTGAAATAAACAAGATGGATTTAGAGCAAATTAGCAAATAATTTAAATCCGCATATGAAGTGAGTAACCAGATTAGCACAAGCTTCAATTCTGTGAAAGTACCACCGCAAGGTATCGAAACCAATCAAACGATTTAGTGGAGTCGTAGACCAACCGAATCTACTATGACTTGTAATGAAGGAATCTTTGCAAAAGTGTTTGAATATGATGCTCCCAATACATCATATGACGTCTTAAACTGAATATGCGAAATGAATAAGTTCAAGAAATTGAACTTAGTTTCAGTGTAACCCGACAATAAACGTAGGTATCAACAAAGGAAATCTCGGCATGGTAACAAAAATGAGCCATGAATGTAATTTGAAATAAAAGAGGTTTCAAGAGAGTGTGTTGACTTCTTAACAAAAGAGCCAACAATTACGGTAATGTAGGTCATTCGAATCACAAACCAGTAATTTGGATTTAGCAACATAATATTTGAATTCCAATGAAGCGTTTGAAATAAAACCGCATGCGTAGCAAATGGTGCATGCGTAGCGCGTGAGTTTTCAAGTAAAGAAGCAATCAGTGTTTGCTAAAATGGAGAAACGACCAAGTATTTGAAGCAAATGGGTGTTCGCTCTCAGCGAAGAGAATCAATGCGATGCAACTACCATTAAGGGGAGTAGAGATGCAAACATCTACTTGCTAGAAGCAAAAGTGAAGGTTTCGACGAAAGAAATTTAAGTACTTTCTGTTTGGCCAACTGAACTGGTATATACGTTGGATAATGGTGTTTGATTGGGTTGACAGATGTAGTTCCTAAGTAACAGCCCTTACGAGTTTTGACCTGGGTTCCAAAAGTTCTACATACATATCTGTTAGATTCACAAAGTTTCATATTCTGTGTAGCACTGTCTTGTGCATCGTGTAGGAAACACCATTTTGTGTATGTTTAAAAACGAATTATTGTCCCACAATTTCCCAGTATACTTTATTCCCAAATTCACAGCTAATGACACTCGATCATCGATCAGTCGTGTAATAGTAGTTGGATCCTCACAGTTAGTTAGGTAAGAAATTCGTTAGTCCTCAGCAAGAGTTACTGTCTCTTGTGGGTTAGCTCGTTCGGATCCTGGTTGTTTGATGTTCGTATGAAAGCTATCGTCCTTCTTATTGACAAGCAGAATTGGGGTTACCCAAAAAGGGAATCTTGGTCTATTATCTTCTTTCTCTATCAACTTCTGAAGCTTCACTGTCAATCCTTGCATCTCCAAAGGTTTAAGTCGCTAAGGTGCAGCGACTACAGGCGCGATGCCTGGAATTAAATCGATGCGAGATTCGACTAATCGTTGAGAAGATAATTCTGGTAAGTCTTCAGGAAGACTTCAGGGTATTTCCTTACCACAGGAATATCTCCGAGTTTTGGTTCTTCGGCTCCCTTGTCCCCGACAAGAGCCAGGAAAACAACACATCCTTTACGCAACAATTTTCTGTGCCTTCAAGCAATTTGTAGTTGTTAGAGGCGTATCCTGCCTCATGAGTCACGATCGTTTCTTTGTTCGCCATCGGGATACGGATAACAATCTTCGCTCGATCACTTGACAACCAATCCATCCAATTACCTCGTCGAAGCTTCCCAATTCAACTGGCAGTAGCTCAAGCGTAAACTCACGCTTTCCGGGTTTTATCTTGCCTTTTCCAGTTACTTCGTTGGTTTCCATTAGCTTCCCATTAGCTAGTACTTTCATGTGCGGATTATCTAACTTACTTGTTACTAAACCAAGTATACTCTCAAATTATAGGGATGCGAAGCTAAAATTTGCAACAGTATTTAGTAGCACAGATGCATAACGTTGGGTAATATGGGATGTACCGATATCCATGCTTGGATTCCTGATGTGCTCCCCAAGCTCTGCTACTGGGCTTTCATCCTTGTGCCTGATTCTTCTTAGGGCAGTATTTTCTGAAATGCTTTTTGCTCCCACAGTTAAGGCAACCTTGAGCACGTTTTTGTTTGTCACTCATTCTTCCTTGATAGTTGTCGTTGTCGTTGTTTCCTCCGTGATTCTT
The DNA here is from genome assembly GCA_030545235.1 of Helianthus tuberosus. Taxonomy (NCBI): domain Eukaryota; kingdom Viridiplantae; phylum Streptophyta; class Magnoliopsida; order Asterales; family Asteraceae; genus Helianthus; species Helianthus tuberosus. The sequence goes on from CM060408.1 coordinate 129,217,696, forward strand.
GCTACCTTCTTGGCCTCCTTCTCTATGTGTAGTATCTTGCCTACAAGTTTCCTTAGGATGTCCACTCTTGCCACAGTTATCACATTTCCCATATTTACATCGCCCGACATGATAGCGTAGACAATTGTTGCACTTAGGTAGGATACCCTTGTAATCCTTTCCCTGTTTGGCCTTCTTTTTGTTATTCACCCGAGTAACCTCCTTGAAATTTGCAAGCTTTCCCTTGTTATCTCCAGATGGCTCTACAGGAGTCTCCTTTTTCTCTTCTGAAGTGGAAAATTTTCCTTGTCTAATCGCTTCTTCAGTGAGCGCCACACTCATGTCGATTGCTTCGATGATTGTTGAAGGCTTAGATGTTGTTACCAGGCTTAGAATCTGGGGTGCCAGTCCCCCGATGAAACGTTCGATCTTCCTAGATTCTGGTTCCACTAAACGCGAAGCAACTTGTGATAATTCGCCAAATCTCTGCACATAGTCGGCTATCTTTGGACCTTCCATTTTCAAGTTCCACAATTCAGTCTCCAACTTCTGGATTTCTGCCCTAGAGCAATATCTTTTACGCATCAGTTCCTTTAGTCTCGCCCATTGTTTGAACCTGAAGGTTCCACCATGACAGAGCCCCATCTACAAATAGTTCAGCTACGTACGTGACCTGATGTTCTGGGGCACATTTGCTCAACTGTAAGACAGAATTCGTCTTCTCCATCCAATGCACAAAAGCTAAGGCACCCCTAGTGCCGTCGAATTTTCGAGGTTTGTGGTTCAAGAACTGCTCGTAAGTGCAGCCGCTGGGTGGGTTATTTCCTGAGGTACCTCCGCCGTGTTCGGAACGAAGGGCCTCGAGTTGTGCGATGGCTTGCGAGATGCACCCTTGCAGTTCTGACTCTGCTGTTGTCGGCAGAGGGTTGTTGGTATCGACGTTCCCTTGTATCGACATCTTCTGAGGAGAAGATTGGTTAGGTCAGGTCTTATTCGTTCGGGGAGTGCATATAGTTGTTTAGAGATCATATGCACATACACATATTAGGTTATCATACCAACCAATCAAGCGATAGAATAATCATAGTGTGACCAAATAATTTGGTAATTATGTTTAATGAGAGCATAGCAAGTAAGCACGTAGCATTATAATTATAGCACACATATAGATCAATAACGCGCTTAATGAAGACAGAGCGACTGAGCTTTCGTTGTTCATTGGCCATATAGTTTTGTCGCATGTTTAATGATGATTGGGTTCTCATTATTCCCTGACCACAATTGTATTGTCTTTCAAAATGTATCACTTCAACAGGGACACGGGGTCACCCTACCCTTGCCCATTAAATATATTAGTGTATCAAAATTACGTAGTCAGATATGGCCTTCAAAAGTCTCCACAATCCCGGCTTATCATTAGTGTCCTTTCCCACATGTAATTCAATCCGCCTAATCCAGTAACCAACTATACTGGTGACTGAGGTGGAGGAGGAAAGAAAAGTAATTTGCTAGCAGGCGTAAACTCCTCCTCGAGTTTGTATATACATCGAAGTAGTTAACTGATCTGCCGCTCGATAGTAAAGAAACGGGCATCAAAGACCTGGGAAAGGCGTTATAGCAGCAGGTGAGAGCGCAAAAGAAGTCTTTGATAATTATGGAGGATCAAAGTATACTGGCAATAGACAGGGTGGAGGACGTGGTGTCTGTTCAAGCTCCAAAACTCTGCGACTCATAACCTCGAACTGTAGTGGATGTGCCAGGTGTACTCATCCCGTGTGTAGCCTCCATAAGGTGAGGGATGGTAAGGGTCTAAAATCAGTATAGTGTATGATAGGAACCATCGAAATGGCTCGTCCAGCTATGCGGAGGTGAATGTAGCAAACCGCGCGACCTGTGAGGTCGTAGGAAATGATGTTGTAGCAAAAGGGATCGTTATGCGGGTGCTGACCTGGAGTACCTTCCTGGGGTGCGGGTATCTTTTAAAAGAAAGCGATAGGCATGCCAGTGTAATTGGACGTCGGTCTTCATAGGAGCAACATCAGCGGTTATGGGTGTAAAAACAAACGTTTCAACCAATAAAGAGATTGTCAGGTGTTGGTACTGGGTCAGATAATAGGGGTGCAATGTCTAGTAAACCAAAAGAAACAGGGTCATGACCAAGTAAGGGTGCAGGATCAGTAGGTGCAACATCAAGCTGACTCAAAAGGTGCAGAAGCTAGCACAGGAGCAGGCCCTGGGTCATGTAACGGTGTGGTGCCTTGAGTAGGTGATAGTGCGGCCGTCATGTCATCGTTGTCTGCGTCAGTAGTAGAAAGCTGTAATCCGGCTATCTGTAAGGACCATCAATATCACGTCAATATCGTTATCAATTGTTCATCGAGTAACCAACCTTCGGAAGGAATGTCCACAAGAGGCGCATTGTCGAGAATCGGAGCCATGGTGTGTTTACCAACGGGATGACCAGTAATGGAGTGGTAATGGGCCGAAACATGAATGACAGAGGGATCTTCGTCAAGAAAGCCATCAACAAGGGTAATTCATCGCCAAAGTCTGGCAGCGCGGACGGTTGGAAGTCGTCCTCGTCCTTGGTCAGCATGTCAGGGTCACTCTCAGTGTCTAACGTAAACATCTCTGGCGTAGGTACAGTCTCATCATCTGTGGCGGTGGCCGTAGGGTCGTTATCATCTGACAATTCGTTCCCTAAGGAAGGTGACGTGTGTGCCGGTATGTAGCAGTCATAGCATGCATATTTACAGTACTCTTTAACACTTTGTGTATTGCAAATAAAGACAATTCATAATGTAATCATGTATCCACATATTCGTCCTAGTCTTCCCAGACCATCCCACCCAGTCTCTCAGACTAAACTCCCTGGTCTCTCAGACTAAACTCCCTAGTCTCTCAGACTAATTCCCTGATCTCTAAGACCAACTCCCTGGTCTCTAAGACCAACTTTCCCAGCCTCTAAGACTAAATCCCTGGTCTCTAAGACCAACCTCCTAGTCTCTAAGACTAACTCCCTGGTCTCTAAGACCAACTCCCAGTCTCTAAGACTAATTCCCTGGTCTCTAAGACCAACCTCCCAGTCTCTAAGACTAACTCCCTGGTCTCTAAGACCAACTCCCTGGCCTCTAAGACCAATCCTCCCAGTCTCTAAGACTAATTATCCCCAGCCTCTAAGGCTGATCCTCCCTCAGCCTCTAAGGCTGAACCTCCCTCAGTCTCTAAGACTGAATTATAAACATACTCTTGTGAAATGTGTATTTGTGCCTTTTATTTGTAAAAATATTTGTTCCCTGGATCTGGACGTTTAGTGTATGCAATGTAAAAATGTCTGAAAATGTTTTCGTGAGAGCCCAGATGATCATAGTCTAGACTCGAGAAGGAATCCTAGTTCGCTATGATCGATGCTCTGATACCAAGCTGTCACACCCTGACTTTTGCGGAAGCGTGATTACTGGTGTGACTTCTTAATACTATTGCATACGATCATAACAACACTATATGATAAAACCAATAGATGTACATCCATTAATTTAAGTTTAAAAGTAGTACAACATAATTGTCTGAAATGTCGATACCAAATTCAAGTTACAAACCATAACATGTTTTAAGGAGTTCAAAAAGACTCAACAAAAGATTTTAAAACAAACCCGAGTTTAGGAACACGTATCTCGTCCAGGATTAAGATACGTCTCCTAAGCCCTAATGACTTGGATGACATCTTTATTCACAACGCAGCTTAAAAACTCCAACGCCCGCCACATCCATTTACTAATTTCCTGAAATACGTGTAGTTTGAAAAATCAACAAAAGTTGAGCGAGTTCATGTGTAAGTGAGTATGTATAAACCTTTGTAATGTGTTTGTATGTATGAAAATCCCTGGTATGTAGCAATTAAGGAAAAAGATATCACCATTGGGTTGCAAAGCCAATTATATGTGTGAAGTGATGCAGGAAGACTCAAACCTAGCAGATTTTGGCGTCAGGCACATAGTCACCTCATGGTCCACTCAGCGGACTCAGGAGTGGGGCTCGCTACACCCGAATAGATCTATCACTCATGTCCCTCGGTTCTACAACGAGGATTAATGGCCTTAAGTTCCACCTACCCACTCACATGATCTAAGTAGTAAACCCTCCTTAAGCTAACCATACCATGTATAAAAGTGTCTGTAATTATTGTAACATGTATTTCACCCCCGAAGTATAAAACTGGAAACAGTTAAGAGAAAAGGGGGACATGAACTCACAGTATTGCGTCTTCAGTATGTGTAACCCAAGTCTCCTCAGCCAACACGACTACCTACAGTGTACTAACGTCTATTAGACGAACGGGCCGTGCCTTTGCATAGTATGAAGGTTTTTGAGTTACGTTTCTTGTGTTCCCAAAATTATTCCAAGTTATAATCATTAGTTAATGTTTGGATTAATTGCTAAACAATATTTTATATTCCTACTTCTCAAGTATTTTAACTTTGTATTTTCCTTCCCAAGGATGGGGGTATCTCATACATGTATTTTCGTATTCTTGTGTTTGTATAACTTGCCATGTATTGGCGTCGTATCCCGGTGTAGTATTCCAAATAATAATATGCCAATATATTCTCAATATATTACTTCAAAACAATATATTTTTAAGTCTCACTTGGAAAACATTTATAAACTTATTTTGTCCAAATTAATGCATTTCAAGGAATTACATATTTTTCCCAAAATATTATACTTCTTAATAAACCCAAGAAAATATATTTTTAAGTCCTACTTAGAAAATATATATAACTAATCCATAAAACAACAATTATCCACACGTGTGTCTTAATACAAAATATATATTCTAAATATATATATATTTAACCATTTTCATGTGTGAAACCAACCTTCGATACTTTGTATTTTGCTACAAAATTATGGCGAGTTTTACGTTCGAAAAACATAGTCTAAAATATACTAGTAAACACTTGTCTAGAAAATGTTTACTAAGTGTTAGGATTTTCAGAAAATTTCGCCATAGTCTTCTTTGTAAATGGAGGTGCCCATGCTAAATAGCATATCATTTTCTTTAACATATAACACGTTAGATCGTTCGCAAATAGCCAATCCGACATTAAGACATGCAAAATACTACTTATCTCCTTTCAGTTTTAATATACAAAACTAGGCTGTTTTCGGGCATTTTGATAAAATAGTTATCTTTTCCCAAAAAATCCCAAATTTTTACAGAACATCTTATACGATCCAAATATTATTTTGTAAAAATATCGGGGTCCAGTTCATTACCAATATTTTATAAAAATTAATTTACCGGACTGCAATAAGATTTGTCACTTTCTAATTGCAGTCTACGAAATAATTCGTCTAAAATTTATCGTAAGTCCGATTGACGAAATTCCAGTGGAAGAATTACTATGACATCAGTGGTCATCTACGGTACAAATTTCATGAGCTGATTCAACATAGATTTCAAGTTATGACTAAAAACATATCACCCATTTACTGCAGTAAAAACGCAGCTTGAGCTGCTGTCCAAAAACAGACCTTTAAAAATAGTAAACGACCTCGAAAAAATTACGATTCCAGTGCCATTTGATCCGTTTTTTGAAAATACATAATTTAGGCTTCAGAAAGTCAGTTTTTCGATTTATAATGATCCAGTTACAGCCAGTTGCAGTTGGCTGAAAATGCTAATCAGCATGCTTTTTAGAGTTTAAATGTTACTAAAACGCATCAACAAATGTCCTAACAACGGGTTTATCAAGAAATCAACAATCAAACATCATGCATGCTTTAACCAAACTTAATCCAACCAGATTTCATCTTCATGCAAACTTATGTTCATATTCTTTGTTCATGTTCTTTTTATGTTCTCGAGTTAAATATCAACTACAATCTTTCGAATAATCAACGTAGAAGTGACCAAAAGTTAAATCGAAGACTTACAACTAGCACGAGGGCTAGGGATGAACTTGTGAACAAAGAATGGTGATGAAAATGGCGTGAGAATGCAAGGTGTGATGTTTCTTCAAGACCTCCAAGCTCCAAGCTTCACAAGACTTCTTCTAGCACTTGATTTGGACTTGAAAATGGAACAAATGAATGAGTGTTGAAGTGATGGTGGTGGTGGCGGTTATATGCAGCCGAGAGGGAGAGAGGGAGTGAGAAAATGGTGGAGTGAACTTGTAGTGAAGATGAAATGATGAGGTTAATCTCTAGCCCAACCTATATACCATCATGATGATTTCTTGGCAAGATCACCTCCCAATCAAAATTAAAAGGAATATTTAGTAGGGGATTTTGTGATGATGGGGTGGGTCCCCTTATTTGAACCGAAAATATGGAGGGGGGGGTTAATTGTAAGTTTTTAATATAAGTAAGTGATTACTTAGGAAGTTTAGTGAATTATCTAAGGTATTAAGTGTATGACATATTTTTATAGTGTGTTGGGATTTTTGAGACCATAATTTGTTAAAAATAATAAAATAATGTTTCTGACAAAATTTTGGTGTCCCGGGTAAAGCACGGTTGTTCGGTTAGGTACTGTTCTGTTAAAGTGTTAAATTGTACCGTATAGCATCTTTTATGCATCTTTTGTAACACAATTAATTTCTAACACTTAGGAAAGCATTCAGGACCATTTAGTCAATTCTCTGCACAATACGAGTATGTTAAAAGCTGAATTTTTGCTGAGAATGCAGAATTTTACTTAAAATGAGTTTTAGGCACTTTCCGGCACTATAACTATCACCTAGTGATGCAGTTTTATGGTCCTCACTTCCCTACACTCCCTACTAGTGTAGTACCCTGTCTCTGGCTCATATTGGCCTCAAAAATATTGTCTGTCTAGGTGCTGGCATTGTCAGCATGTTTTCTAGGTTATCTGCTCACTGTACTAACTGTGCTTTGTGCATCAAGTTTGTCACTAAAGTTTGTGTATAATAAATGAAGTGACAGTATGAATGTGATGCATGTGTATGTATGTATCAGAAATCAGAAAGCAGTTTAATCAACAGTTGTAATTAAGCACAGTTATTAAGCATAAATCAATATTAATTAAACGTACGGATGCATGCAAATTTGACAGTTGTCACACACGTAACAGTAATCACATAAAACACACACATAAAACGATAAATATCAGAGTCGGCAGTAGCGAGCTCAGAATCGAAATATAAAAATCGAGAATAGATTGTCTGCGGCTGATAGACGTCGACTAACCAAAGTGATTCGACTATTCACAAGGACTTTTCGTACACACTTTGACCTTCGAAACTGTGCTCTCGCCTCGAATTTGGGCGATCGGCACTCATCCTTCCAGTTACAGCGTGACTTCAAGTCATTGGAGTCCGTCGATAGTTTGGTGAGAGTTTTGTAAAACCAAAATGAGATTGGAACAAGTCGTCAAGGTTCGGGTTTCACCCCTGACTTAACAAATCTGTTCCTGTTTTTGATAAAAATAAGGGTAAATTGTACGTCAAAGTATGGATCTCACTTCTGATTCGACGCAAATTCTCCTGTTTGTAGATAAAAATGCGGGTCGAACAAGCAATTTAGTCGAGAGTTTGCACCTGATCTCGACCTGATCGCTCATTTATTTTCGAAAATTAAAGTGTAGTGATAGTGTAGCGCAGGCGAGAATAGCGAGAAGCAGCAAGTAAGCTCGTACAAAATCCCTACAGGATATGCACAAGTCGGTCCGTTGGTACCTAACTATACACTAGGTCGTTTCTAAGACATCGACCCGGACTAGGTCGAGTCTTGCCTAATTTCCTATAGTTATGGCTCTGATACCAATCCGTCACACCCCAACCGATGGCGGAAACATCGGGGCTGTAACGCCCTAACACGTTTTAACCAAATTTAACGCAGCGGAAAATGCATATTTAAAGTTTCTTTCATTATATTCATTCTTTCACCTTAAATACTTTAATCCCTTCTATAATTTAATTAAGACCTGACATACTTATACAAAATTACGTAACCATGCACCCGCACCCACACTACAATCCATGTCTTAACTCGATCTTCGACCGTATACACTCAATGATGAGAAATCCATAAACCTGTATAACCTGCAGTCATCACATACAATCACATTGTTAGCAACCGGTGACATCATACATAAATTTTAAAACATGTATATTCAAGCGTCAACATCTCTAGATCTCACTTATGTAAATCCATTAACCCGTCCATTCGAACACATTCATCGGACTTCAATAACGAATCTTTACTTCCATTATTAGTATTCCTGCACTTCCATTACACTCTTAATAGAAAATCGATTAGCATCGTTAGACTTCATTCGTATATATATAGGTTCACGTATACACATAAACAAACCTCATTCGTCCATGTATTTAGCTAAATACCAATTCATTCATACATACTTTTCTATCCGTACGCACATACTTACGATCTACATCTTACGCGTTCATAGTCATTCTCTCCTACTAGTTTCAACTACTTACATACCATCAAACCCATATCCACAATTATAACTACTTATCTTCTCTTAATACATGATACCAAATTGTAAGTTCCATCTTACCCGCACTAGTTAGAAACTCTTCCCTTAACCACTTTTCGACTCATTTCGCCAAACTTACCTTAAAACTTCCATTGATTCATACTTTCTTACATGACTCACGATAATCGTCATACTACAATACATTTTAGAAACTAAAGGGTAAGTCCGGAATACACTTACCTTGCGCGCCCGTATTTGCGTTCGCTTACTTGAGTCTTCTTAGCCCGTTAGCCTTCCACGCTCTCAACCATCTTGACATGATTCCTATACATTCATGCCATTACATTCACATTCTTATTAGCATATATGCTTATACATATGAACAACCATATCAAATTCACATCTCACATATGACCTTCATTAATCCATTCAAACAAGCATAAAGCATACTCAACATCATGCCTACATAATCTTCACATGAACTATATCTGTTTACCCATTACTTGCATACAATTTCACTCATTATTGTCTTTTAGACATTTCATCAAACACTTAATGTACGTACTACTTTCTAAGCATGATGTACAAGTATTTCATGTTTTTCTTCCTAATTATCACTTTCATTCATCAATACAAGTAATCATCATACAAATTATATACCATACTCAATCTATATACATGTACACATCACATACTACACATATTCACAATCAATTTCATACCCTTTCATGGATTAAACTTAAACCCACTTAGCTAGGTGTAGTAATTCATCAAAACACTCAATTTATAGCAATGTACTCAAAATCTTCACTTAGGGTTAGTTCCTATGCAAGCATACATTGCCAATTTGGCCATAACCTCTACGATTCATACATAAATCACTACTTGTGATGTTCATCAAGATTTCTCAACTTCATTAAACATCAAAATTCAACATACCTTATGATCCCCTAGCTTGGGTGATCGTTAATTCATGTTCCTTCTTGAATTTGAGCCTCGATTCATCCTTCAATTGGATGATATATGATGAACTAGGGTTTGGATCTCTAGAGCCTTCCCCTGATCGCGTACAGAACACACACGAAGTGTGTGTGTGTGTGTGTTTGTTATTTTCATTTAATAAAACAACTTTCAAGTTATCCCACTTTGGTCCCTCATGTTTCGTTTTAATTAAATAAGGCTACAACTCTTCGTTTACTAATAACAATACCAATAATTGATGCGTGCGAAGTGTTACTTATTTTAGGTGTATATTTTAAGCCCTTTTTAACACTTATTTTAGCCAAGTTTTAAATTTATAAAACACGATATTTCACTAACACTAAACACACATATGGGCAAGTGCACCCATCGTTGAGTGTAGTATAGCGTTGGTAAGATACCGAGGTCGTCCAAGGACACAAGAGCTTTTAGTACCGGTTTATCCTCAACGTCTAACCAAAATAAAAGTTTAGAAAAATGTTTTAAACTAAGAAAATTAAAAACTAACTAAAATGCTGAAAATAAAAATAAAAGAAAAAAACAGATAGACAAGATGAATCACTTGGTTCCGACTCGTATCTAGTATAACCTTTGATTATTTCCGCACTTTTGCACATAATTAAGAGATTATCTTAGTTATTGTAGTAGGCCCCTCTTTTGAAGGTGACGTTACCCTCACCCCAGTAGTTTGAGTCAGCAGGGATACAATCCTAAAAGGGTGGATTATTGGAAGATAATGAATTAAGTTATTAATGCAGTATTGTGGTAGGCCCCGCTTTTGGCGGTGACATTACCCTCGGCTAAGTAGTCTGAGTCAGCAGGGATACAGTCCTAAATAGCCGGGTTATATTATTAATAGTAGTTAACTTATGAGGGGATCAAAGAGTTTGGACCCCCGCCATCCAATACCGTGAAGTATTGAAGGAGGTCCTACTAAATTTGACCCAGGTCCATTGCAGGACCTCTAAACGCTGAACAATGGCAAGACCTTTACCAAACCGTTCCCTTAACCCCCTACCAGGTAGCCAACATATCTCCATATAGACCGTGGAGATATGAATGGTGAAAATCCTTTATTTTATATAGACAGTAAAATAATGCCAAGACACCACGGACAAACGATAAGGAAAGATCACCTTCAACATAAGTAACTAGTTATTAAAGTCATTAATACAAAACCAAATAAAAAGTGCAAAAGATTAGAAATAAAAAGTATTATACTAGACACTTTGTCTTCACCAAGTGATGTAAGAGACTTAGGCAAACATGGCCTTGATTGTCAAGAACTCTTACGATCAATCTTGGATCCCGAGACGACTCACACACTCTACGATGGACAATGGATGATGGTGGTGGATGATGGTGTTGTGATGGTGGTGGGTGGTGGATGAAGTGTGAGAGAGGTGGTGTGCCAAGGGATGAGATGAAATGAATCCAAGCACTCCTATTTATAGGCTGAACAGAGAGCTGGGCACGGCCCCGTGTCCGTCTGACAATCTCTCTCCTCATTAATTGTAATTCGCAATTACAATAAATGCGCCTGCTGTACTTTCGACACGCCCCCGTGTCCGCTGGGCACGGCCCCGTGATGGGCAATAGAAGCTTCTATAGATTTGTCTTTTCTGCTGCTTCTTGGGCACGGCCCCGTGCTGGCTGAGCACGGGGCGTGTTCAGTCTTCTGATTTCTCTATTTTGCTTTGGAGGGTGCCGTTGAGGGGTCGGGCAGTCCACTAATGTTCCTTTTCTTGTATTTATGTTGAAATTAGCTGTCTTTTTGCTTCTTTTGTGTTTTTGAGCTCATTTAATCCTGAAAATACAAAAGGAAGACAAAAACACTCTTTTTCCAATATTAGTACTTAAAAAGGGTTAGTTTTATGCCTCATTTGATGTAATTTATATGTTGCATTTTACATACATCAATAATCAACTAGGTTAATTATTCCTAGTTAATCTTCATTTACAGGTTAACTTTTATCATTTACGGTACCTTACCCGTTTCTTAATAGTAACCGGGTTTAAATTACCAAACCCGTTTTTGGGGTGTTACAAAAATTTTTTGTAATCATTAAAATATTGTATTTTAGTGATGAGAATGCAAAAATATCCATCGTTACGCAATTTGGGTCGTTTTCGCGTTAGTTTAAGTGTTCATCGTAATTAAGCGAAAAACGCGACCGTACAACCGAACGAACTGACATCCACGGCATTTCTGAGCATATTTCAAGTCCCCTGTACTTTAACATCCTTATAAATCATGAAATATCCCACCTCCTTGCGGCGATATAGGAAACAAAACCTTGATCTTTTAATTTGAAACTATGTTGTAAACTTTTAAACAAATGTCTTTTGAAGAGATGTAAACTCTTATATTTAACTTATGTTTTGAATCGTGAAACAATGAATGGCAATTTGGAGTTTGTTTATTTCATGTAGTATGTTTACTTATTCGTATGCAATGAGAATCAGTCACGATCACACCTCGCGCTTTCGCCTCTTAAAGGGGTGTGACATAAACGTACATGAGCAATAGTTTTCATTTAATAAAACAACTTTCAAGTTATCCCACTTTGGTCCCTCATGTTTCGTTTTAATTAAATAAGGCTACAACTCTTCGTTTACTAATAACGATACCAATAATCAACTAGGTTAATTATTCCCAGTTAATCTTCATTTACAGGTTAACTTTTATCATTTACGGTACCTTACCCGTTTCTTAATAGTAACCGGGTTTAAATTACCAAACCCGTTTTTGGGGTGTTACAGGGGCGTGGCACTGAGCGAAACAGATTGTCCAGAAGTTTCCATAACAACTACATTTGCCAATTATTTAAAGCATCACGTCCCATACCAAGACATAAGAAGTAATATATTTATTACAGACAAAATCTAGTCAAATTGTTCTGTTCTGACAACTCAGATTTCAAATACAGACAATTCATTTATTCGTTTCTAGACCTTTCCTAGCCTCGATTTCACAGCAAGCCAAGCATATAAACATCTTAAGCACCTGCCACATACGTTAAAGTAAAAGTCAATACACATAGTGTAAAGGTGAGCATACAAGTTTAATAGATATAGTAGAGTTCGAAATCGTTACGCATAACCAGCACGTACACAGTGTAAAATGAAGAACGTTAGTTATCGACATGAACCTATCGATACCAATGACTGCGGGTTGACTGCCCAAGGCAGTTCGTAATACACACTCACCACTGTGAGCCATGTAACAAATTGTCCTTAACAACCCCTGAGTGAACAGGTGCTGAGTCCAAACTATAGTACTGTCGTTGCTAAGGCAGGTAGACAGCATTCCATGTGTAAACATAACAAACAAGCATTCATTAAGTCACGTATAACATGCGGTAACGGTCAGCGTTTTAAAGTATTGCGTAGTGTGTTCGATGTGATTTAGAATAAGTAACGTATGTAACACCCAAAAGTGCGTAAAGCAAAAAGGGGTCGAGTATACTCACAGCGATTGATGGATTGAAGGGAGCGCTAGAGAGTAAGGTTAGCCTGATCAGAACGATAGCATAACGATAAGCGGCGTGTAAAACGATACAAGTGTCAGTGGGTCGGACAGCAATTCGATCGGGTGGCAATCCGTTCGGGTGGTCGCCCGATCGGGTGGCCCCTCGATTGGATTGTCATCTCGTTTGGGATGGATATGTTTGTGTTTGTGTATGATGGCTTGTCTTTTGAAGTTTTCGTTGTAGCATTTTGAAAATAGAGAAGTATCTCTACCTTTCAGGTCGTTCGATCGAACGGCTGTTCGATCGGACAGCAATCCGATTGGCGAGGCTTCTCAGGTTGAGAACAAGTTCACCGCGGGACGGTCACTCGATCGGATGGAAATTCGATCGGGTGGTAATCCGTATGCATTGAACATGTTGAAAATTGTTTAAGTGTTGAAGTCAAAACATCACATGGTCGAGTGGCAATCCGATCGGGTGGCAATCCGATCGGACGGCAATCCGTTCGATGTTCAAAACCTCAAATGTTGAAATAAAAGTTAATGTGGGACCCATGGTGCAATCCGATCGGGTGGCAGTCCGGTCGGGTGGCAATCCGATCGGACGGCAATCCGTCCCAGATGACCTGGTCGTCTTCTTCCTTGATTGTTTTGATAGTTTGTCGCTTTCTCGAGATTGTATGATATCGTGTCAAACAACAGAAACCTCGTCAGGACTTAGTAACCCGATCGGACAGGAACCACCCTAGTCCGACCAGTTAACTGTTCGAGACGGTGTTTCATGTTTAACCCAAAATCGGTAATCTCTCGGATAGAATCCAGATCTTGAAACAACACATCAACAAGAAGGAGTAGAAGGAGTAGAAGATCAGAACAAGCTCTGATTCTATCGGTTTTGAGTGCATTGAGTGTAAAAGAGTTGAAAGAAAGTTGGAAAACCATCTTTCAATCCTTTTCACCATGTATATGTTCAGATCTATGGAAAATCTTTGGTTATTTGTGTGGAAATCGTTCAGATCTAAGTTGTTCTTGGTGGATTGAAGCCAAAACATGAAGTTCATAAGAACACCATGATGACATCATCCTAGAACACCTCAAATCTAGTGATTTCACGGTTAAAAGTTAAGATTCAAAAGATAGAAAGGTGTAGGAGTGCGTGTAGATCAAGAAAGTACAAGATTTAGGTTGAAAACTTACAAGAATCGCGAGAGATCTGAAGAAATAGCGGCTGGAGCGAGTGGAGAGGGAGAGAGCTGTCAACATCAAGTGATGTTGACATATGAGGGTATTTATAGGGTTTCCATAAATGGAAAGGGGAGTAAGTGGCTGGTCGATCGGGTGGCAGCTCGATCTGGTGGCAGCCCGATCGGGTGGCAACTCGGTCGACTGGCCACTCGATTCGAGTGCTCGGCGCGATGAGTTTTGCGATTTCGATTCGCGTGTTGAGCGTTGCGATGCGATAGAGTTTCTCATTCAAATTACTTTTAATCTCAACTACTATATCAACATACAATCATCCTAAATTGACTTGCGTTTAGCGTTTGTGATTCGATTGCGATTGAGTTTCGATTACGTTTCGTTTAATCACCACAACATAAACATAAATAAACATGCACAAGTAACACATAAGGCACACACACACGTAAAACAATATCCAGAACGCGTAATTCGAGTTGCGAGTGCGATTGCGATAAGCGATAAAGTGACAAAACATGCGATAAACATCGAATAAACCTCGATTATTAACAAGTACTCCACATAATACAACTAACGTAAAGCATAAACTAGACTATCTACAAGTCAAAGAAGTCAAAACAGGAATTGAAGAAAGAGTGACAGATCGCAATTAGCAATCTTGTCTCCCTTTGACTTCAATCTTGACTTTGACTTTCGAAACACGGGGTGTTACAACGTAGACGCCACATCATAGTCCTACAAAGGATGATCCGCCATGGCAAAACACTGGAAATAGGAGGATGATCACACCCCACTAATTATGGCAATTAAATTATTATTTTTTTTAATTTTTGAAAAGGAAAAACACAGTGAAAAGGGGATGGGTTTTGTCTTCTTCTGGATCGTCCCAAACGTCTCAAAGCCGACAGACTCGACGCCGACGGAGGGGGGCGGCGCGGTGAGTGGTTCGTTGCCGGGGCTGGACGGGTGGGGGACGCTCCCCATACCGTCTAGCCTTATGGCAGGAAAGAATTTGAGGACATACATTCCCATTCCAATTATCCTAAGATTTTATTCATCGACCCATTAATTGAAAAACGCTATAATAACAATACTTGGAAAACACGCTTGCTAAAATTGTTTGTAATTGTGACCTGTAACAAAATAGCTAATTATGTAAAAGTGCAAAACCAAAAAAAAAAAAAAAAAAAAAAAAACTTAATAAGTTATTTTAGAAAACCGACAAGAACATAAACTGGCAGCCAATCACAAACAACCATGTTAATAAATACTCGCAGCCTAGCATTATAATTATTATAGTTATGAGATAGGATATGCGTTTGCCAACAATAACATTGGTTCAAAGAGCTTGCTATTTGGTTCAAGATGTAAGACCCAATCCATAACTATATAGTTCACTTCACAAGTTTAGCATTAAACAAGAAAAGATGTGATCGAAATCCGCTAGGCTTTGAGTTGTAGAACAAGTGCCAGATTAGCCAGGCGGCCAGTTCATTTGGCGTCCCCCGAGTAGGTGGGCGTGAATGTGGTCAACAGATTGGCCTGCCAAAAAAAAAACAATGTAAACTGAAAATGTACCAACAAAAGCAATATATTTTGGGGCGTGTTCATTACACAGCCGATTTAAGTAGAGAATCGCATAAGGACTTATACATGGTGCTTTGAAGATATAGTGGGAGAGAAAGATAAGTGGTTACATAACTGTCTTATGCATCACAATTGAAGCAATAAGTACAAGTGTCTATGCAGTTCCCGTAGTTTTCTACTTAAAATTGGTTCTATATTGAGTGACCCTCTGCATATACATATATAGCAGTTCAATACAAACCAACTCACAGTCCCACTATATCTTGTAAGCATTACGTACAAATGTTTGTGCATTTCATTACATAATATTAGTAATGTACTGAACGCCCCTATGTGAGTGTGTTGAGAACTATGCATACCTCCATTTGGTCCATCGTTGATGACAATTCTGAATCCTTCTTCAAGACCTTCTTGCTTTGCTACAACCTTTGCAGTGTAGAGAAGATGGCCAAGAATCTCAGAATGCCTCTCCTCAGCCTATAAGATCACACAGAAGTATATGAACTTACAATAAAAAAAACATGATTACCAAAGGACTAAGAAGAACTGCAAATAATCTTATAATTGTTTCTTACTCCTATCCAAAGTACAAACCAAGAAAATTGCATTTGGACTCTACACGTAGTTACAAGTTTTTAACCATTAATCAGTAATCTACAATACATGAAACCCAAGAAGTATCCTCTAAGCACCCATAGCGTCTCCAAACAGAGCCATGGTGCTTTTAGTTATTGTATATAAATATATGACTGTGTGAATATATAATTACCTTAGAAAGACCAGTCAAGCCATCCTTAACTTTTGGAATAAGCAAAATGTGTGTTGGTGCTTGAGGAGCAATGTCCCGGAAAGCAAGAACCTGACAAGAAGAAGCATTGAAGGATTTCATTAGTTAGACCATGCATACTGGGGCGTTTTTGCCCAGTTTTTTTCCCCAAACACGCCCAATCATGCCCCACCCCACCCCCACGGGCGTTTTCTAGAGTTTTTTTCAAAAAAAGCCCCCCGGCGTCTTTTAAACCACGCCAAACATCCAATTGTTTGGCCAATCACATGCATTCTTTCCTATGCTTGCCCAATACCATTTTTTGGATGTTTTTTTTATTTAATTGTTTAACACCCCTTTGTAATATAATGCCCACATCCCCACTACACCCATTTTAGAAAAACGCCCAATAATGCCCCTTGCTGACTGTACTGCCACATGGCGGAAAACGCCCAAGGGTAGGGGCTTTATTCACCCAAACCACTACACATGGTCTTATAAATTTACAGTATATGATAATGATTGTAAACTTATAGTACGGTTTATAAATGAGAAAACCATACTGAGACATGGCATTCTCTTTTAGCTACTTAATCACAGAATCTTAGAATACACAATCTTGGTTCAAAATCATCATCATCATACTCAGTAAATCCCACCAATAGCAAAGCTAAGGTAAGGTCTGCGGGGGGTAATATGTAGACAGCCTTACCTCTACCCCGTAGGAATAGAGAGGCTGCTTCCAGTGATAGTAGTTTTGCATCAAGCCTTGGACACAAGGCACATGACACTCAACAAAATCGGGACAAAGGCCGATTAGTGCATGTATCCCCATGTCTTTCGGCTATCAATGCCACCACATGATGCATGATTATAGAAACCCTTAACAATTTAGAAAAGTAAGGTGGTACCTTATCATCCTCGAAAACCACATTTGATGGGATTTCCTTGTTAATAATCTTGTCAAAACTGCAATAACAAAGGAGGCTCACATTAACATGTTTGTAAGGCTTTCATGGAAGAGACATTTCAGAAGAATATAAAAAGTCAAAGATATCTAAAACTAGAAAGCAAGCAAAAGAGATGTTTGAGGCTTACATAAGTATAAACAATGAGGTGACACCGAAGAACAAGGATAGGGGCATGATAAGAAACCTCAATCCATGAGTAACTTCCAACCAGTGTTGTAGAGATCGCTAGGCGCCAGTCAGGCGGTGGAGATTAATCGGGATTAATCGGATCGGAATTTTTATATATAATTTTTAAATTTATATATATACACGTACATTAATATCAATATAATACTTAAAAATAGTTCAAAATTCAAACAACTAAGTTTAAAACATAGCAAATCAAGTATTTAAACATTCAATACACACATTAATATCAATATAATACTTAAAAATAGTTCAAAATTCAAACAACAAAGTTTAAAACATAGCAATTTAAGTATTTAAACATTCAAACATTAACATATCAGTCATGGTCTCACAGAATATGTTATAATGGGTTAGAAAAATGTTTTTTTGGGCCAGATTGGAGCTAAACAACTTGGGCTATGTATTTAATGGTTAAAAACATTTGTTTGGGCCAGATTTAAACTAAAAAAGAGTGGGCCGACTAGAAACGATTTGGGCGACTTGGGCCGCCTTGCACCGACTTGGACCGACTACCGACTAATGGTCCAACTAGCTCAAAATTAATCAGCCAACACCCGACTAGCGTCTAGGCGCCGATTAATACCGATTTTTACAACACTGCTTCCAACAAAATAAATGGATATGTAACAACATAGCTCTCACTTTTATATACAGTTTTTACTAGTTTTTCATTAGCTTCTAGTTTTTGGGCATAAGCTTATTCTGCTATAACATCAAAAGTTTGTTGTTCATATTTAAACAATCACTAGCTTCCTGAAGGGGTAACAGTGTAACACCATCCCTCATCCGGACCATCTGAAATACCATACCACCATGTGATGTCCCTAGAGCTAGTTACATCTGGAGCACCACATATGTCCAGAGCTGCTTACTATCACGTGTCTGGAGCTGGTAAAATCGATCCAGAGCACCTTATGTCCGGACCTGGTTATATCCGAAAGACCAGTCACAAGAAGGTCCCCGTGGCGAGTCTAACTGTGCTTACATTACCCTTGGTTTAAAAAGCGAAAGCGCACAAAAGTGACAAGGTCTAAAGCTGAGATACCCAGCGCACCGCTTTCCATACCCGAGGTGCAAATAATTATATATATTTAGAGACAAGTAAGCTTAATATATGTTTCAATATGGAAATTACATATATGTGCTACGGAAATACAGAAGGGGCGAGACCTGGGGTGAATTTTAAATAAACTGTGACTTTGCAGGAAGGTGAATCGATGAAAAGGTTAGGTCTTGCTACAATGGAAGTAAGGGGGGTCTTGCTAATTGATAAAGAATAATCAATTTAGTTTGTTTGTTTTTAACAAGTAGAATAAGCTACTAGCAAAAGCCTTTGGAAACCCTAAACCCATCCCTATTCCGATCTAGGGCATAAAATAAAACACAATCAATCTAGTTAGCAGCATAAAAACATTGATCAAGCACGGAATAACATATAATAGGCTCATGAATCATCGTGGCTATGAACGTTGAGAAGGAAGTTAATAATATACAGAAAGAAAGAAAGAAAGGGTAAAAGAGAGAGAGAGAGAGAGAGAGAGTACATGGTGGGAGAATCGGAGGGAACGGCCGCAAGAGCGGCGTCTTTCTCGAACGCCATCGCAGTAGCAGCAGTAGTAGGGTTTTGGTGAACACCAGAAATAATGTGAGAGTTGAGTACTTCCGGTTGACACGTGGCTTGGGTGATCTTTGCTGGGCTGATCCACATTGAAGACGGTATGGTAGGGCGGGGGTTTGGAGCGTGGCCAGCCCAAACTGCATATTTATATTTTTAAAACAAATTTAAATTTTTTAATAATGTTTTTAAATAAAGAAAATTACATAAAAAAATTACTAGTGCTTGTAATATTTTTTCTTTATCTCTTCTCTCGTCTCCAACATTAGTTCCAACTCTTCACCTGATAGGTGATCGATGGGCTGGGCTAGAAATTTATATCATCTCGTCTTTGTTTCAGGGCATCCCTAGCTTCTTTGTTCTTCCGAATTTCGGCCCTTTGTTGTTGGAATACGTTGAATGTATCTAACTTGCATGCAATGTCTTCCAACTGATCGCTGTATACTCCCCTACGCGAGCCCGAACTCCCAACTGAAGGCGATGGCGTACCCAATCTTGATTTTTGAGCGCGCCTTTTTGCGGCATCTCTTCCGTATTCTGGCCGGTTTGGCGAATCATCCACATAGTCCTCCAACTCTTGATCTCGTGCATCCGATTGGGCTTGGGACGATGGTGTCCTTGACCTTTTGGAAGACGTGTTAGTTTCGCTACCATTGGGGATATTCGCCCACTTGGGATGGAACTTACAAATGTCCCAACAATGCATGAAACAGAAGTCGCTCCCCACATTCGTTTTGTATGTAACCAATGCATTTGTCACAAAGTCGGCTTCGGTTTCACCACTTTTTGGGTTTTGCTTTGCCTTATGTAAATAACCACTAAATTTGGTGAGTTGCCCGCTTATCTCGGTCCACTTCTAGGATAAGCTATCATTTTCACGATAAAGCTCCGTTTCCATTTCTTCATGGAATGCTTTACTGATCGCGTCCCACAAATGGTTTCTATGTTGAGAATTTCCTATTTTAATAAAAACAAAATTTAATATATTACAAAGTTATATAAAAAAACATAAATATTAAAATAAGGGCTATAAAATTTTTAAAAATGTCTAAAGTTGGATGTAGAGATTTCTGAACCCAAGCCCTCGCCAATGCAACTTCTTCTTTAAGGACCCGTCTTTGTTGTTTTCGTTTGGCGCTTCAAGTGCTTTCTCGGTCTCGGTTTTTTTCTTGTGACTTCTCTTCTTGATGGATTTGGATGCGGAAGGACCATCGATGGGGGGTTGAGTTTCGGGGGAGGTTTCGGTTTGGGAAAGGTTGATGGACGTTTGTGAAAGGTTGATGGGCGTTTGTGGAATCGGGCTATGTATAGAATCGTCGGTGTGAGGGAAGTTAGTATACACACGATTCGAGAGAAACGATGCGTAACCCGCCATATCGGGCATAGTGGAGTGTATTAAAAAAGGAGCAATTAGACGATTAGGTGGTGGGCTAGAATTTTCTTGTAATGCCCACGGGTTGTTCGGGTCAAAACCACGATTATGAGGATTTTTTTTTTTTAAATAAGATAGAGATGATTATAGAAGAGGTGGAGTAGTTGTGGTAAAAAATGAATAGAAATGTGAGTTTTTATAGTGAAAAAATCATTTTTTTTTACACATAGCCGTTGGCCAATGGCTAGCCCAAACGGCTAGTTGTCTTGGCCAATCAGATCCCGCCATGTCACCTTGATAGCCCCGCCCAACGCCCGGGCTGAATCTCCCGCCCAAGGGGCCACGCCGAAACCCAAGCCCACCCGGGGTGGTGACTTAGGTGTTTGTACCCAACCCACGCCCCAACCCCGCCCCATACCCCATAGTCTTATATAATTTTTTTGTTCATCCCATAAGAATAAGATATACGGGGGATGTTTCGGGTTGAGTTTTAAAAAAAAAATATACGTTTTGAATAATTAGAATCAGATAATTAATTGTAACAAAATGTGATGTTGAAAGATAGTGTTTGGATTTGATTATGTTGCTTGATATCACAATAATCAGATAATCAACTATTTGAGTGTTTGGCAAATATATATTTAAAAAAATAAACAAATGAAAATCCTTTTCTAAACGCAAATAATCAATTATTGGAAAATTGTGTTTTGTTGCAGTAGGGGAGCTGCTTTTGGAAAACTGCGTTTTGTAATTTTCTAAACGCAAATAATCAAATTTTTTTATTTTTTTACCCAAACACTCAAAACTGATTATTTACGAGTTCAAAACTCAATAATCTAAACATCTCCTTCAAAACTCAACCCCAAACACCCTCATAGATTGTATTAGGTAGGAGACAAATCACTTGTTTTTGTCAAACGTTATAAACGAGGAGGACGTCCATATCAATTTTTTCAGGGGCGGCTAAACCAGGCGACGGCTCGAGGCCCAAACTGTTAAAAGGCCCGAAAATCTTATAAAAAGTTTTATATATTATAAATACTATAAATATTTCTTATTTTAAACTACTCTAGCTCAGTTGGTAAACGCGTTCTACTTTATCTTCGAAGGCTCCCGTTCGATTCTGTTATCTCCCTTTTTTATTCAGCTGGCCTCTGGTGTATATTGGTTCACTACTGAAAAAACGAAATTATGGATGCAATTCCGATCCGTCCCTTTTCAACAAATTTTTTTTGTCCTTTTTATTGATTCAACATTAATATTGTGTATACAACATGGTCAAATTTTGCAAAAGCAATATCAATGTTTACCATATATCTTTATATCTATCATTTTATTTGTGTATTGTTATAACTTAGCCATAGGTATACCTTTCATCTAAAAGTAACTTTTATTATAAAATGATGGAGTAATATATAATGACTTTTATTATCAAATGTAGGATATAAGAATATTATATGAGGTAATGTAATATTACGACTTTTGTATATTACATTTTATTTTTGCTTATAAAAACCTTTTGGGCATAAAATTTATTATTTATATTGGGTGCCCGTATCGTATCACACCGAACGAAATCAAAATTCGATCAATACCAATTATAGGAAGGGGGCCCAAATTTTTGTCTTGCACAAGGGCCAAATTTTTTTTATCACTCTCGGGGATGGCTTTGCAATTTTTACTTGCATAGCATGTTCTTATAGACTCTTTCATAGAGAAATTATCGGACACACAACCACATTGCTCCATATCAATTTTCACCCGCATCACTCTTATTTTGCGATGATCCATACAATGGCCTTTTCTATAGGTGAGAAACCATTTTTACTAGGGCTGTAACGAACCCAACGAATACGAACAAGGTCAAGTTCGTTCGTTAAGAAAATAAACATGTACGTGAACAGTTTACGAACGCATACCGAACATAAGTTTATGTTCGTGTTCGTTCGTTAAGGAAATTCAGTTGTCACGAATAGTTCGTGAACACTGGTCTCAAACACAAACGAACACAAGCAAATAAAAACGAACGCAAACGAACATTTAACTTGAAAATAAAAAATAAAACCATTGTTATCCTTAAACATTGGATATAAGTAGTTAAATACAACCATCAAATAATAAATCAAAACACAAGAAGTCTACTACACCACAAAAGAAGTCTACTACACTACAAAGCGATGAATCAAGTTTAACTAACTTAGACATCATTATCCCCAAAAATGGCTTAGAATGTCCACATTTTAGCTAACTTAGAAAAAATAGGGTTTCAAGTTTTCAATTTGTTTAAATAAAAGGTTTATTATTTATTATTTTTTTAATATAATCAAACAAACACGAACGAACGAACATAACCGAACGTTCACGAACGCAGTCGAATGAACGAGACATGTGTTCCTGTTTTTTAGCTAAGCTAACTGAACAAAATTTTTTGTTCGTATTCGTTCGTTAAGCTGATCGAACGAACATAAACAAACTTTCCACCGAACGGTTCACGAACTATTCGCTGAACGTTTGGTTCATTTACAGCCCTAATTTTTACTGTAAGATAAGAAGAAATGGTGCCATAGCTTAGTGACGAGACTTAGAATATTTTTTGTGGGGTCGAAAACTTTTGGGGTATGTAAACTTTCGTTATACCGGGACATACGGCTAGGCTATCAAGAAAGCACATGTATGCAAGATGGATGTAACATAGATGAGGGTGCTGAGAGAGATGTGTGAACGCCTCGCTTTTTAGAACTTTCCTTATTTAGAAAGTTTGTCCCGTATTCTATTTATGGAAACTTGTATTCTCTTGTAATCGTATTTCGTTCCAATCATTTTAATCCGAGGCTTAGATCGTAACAAACTTGATCATTTTATAAGAATTATACTTTGGTTATTCGTATTTGATTGTCGTTCGATTTATTCACATACTTGATACATATTCATCATTTGTGCAAACACATACTTATTTTATTCACGAACTATCGTAAAGGCGTGTTTTTATACACTTTTTATATACAAATACTTAATTATATATTCACAATACAAAAACTATGCTTTTATATGTATTACATACTTAATATTATGTTAGTTATACATAAAATAGCTTAAAACAATAAACATATCCAACTTCAGGGACTGGAAGTGTAAAAAATGAAACCTGATTGACCAAATGATGCTTGGCACTACACCAAGCCTAAGCCATTTTGCCGTGGTGGGGCGCCAAGCCCCCCTATCCGCAGAAAGTTGTTTCTTGGCTGCGGGTTGGCCAATTCTTCCACCTCCAAACTCACCCAATTACCTTTAAACTTCATTAAAACTCAAACCCTACTTCACCACTATATAACCAAGCTTCCTACCTCCCATTTTCACTTTCCCAACTCCATTACACTCCCACATTACTCTCAAATCAGTTGTAACATCCAAAAGAAGGCAGATTATTCTAAGTACAAGAAGTGAGCTTCTACCTCACTTTCTTCATTCTTTCTTCATTTTCTCTTCCAATACAAAGCTTGGAACACCTCTAGGAGTGTTTCTAAAAGATTACCATGGTAATCTAAGGTGGAACATCACCGTTTTGAGGTCTAAACTTTCTGTTTTGGAAGACTATGCTTTAAACTTTATTAAACTCATACTTTTTACATGAATCTTGTACCTACCTTGCCTCTAATCAAGTCCATGGTTATAGTACTTGTGTATGGTTGATTCTTATGAGTTTAGAGGTGCAAACACTCTCTAAACTTTCTGTTTTGAAAGGGTTTAAGACAACCCACAAGTGTTGAAGTCACATAAGTCTACCATAGTTCATATGGCAAGACTTATGTTTGATATAAGTGTGAACCTTGGATGCTTTGGCTATCCTAACTTGTTCCACACTGTAACAACCCTCAAGAAAACCGACACTCTCGAATATTTTCCGACACCCCATTATATTTTAAAATACCCTTATATGTCTTATAATATACCCCGTATGTGAAAACCGAGCCCGAAATATGTTATAGTATTATAAATAAAATATAAAATCTGAATTTTGAATTGAGGCGGGCCGCGTAGGATCCCACCTCAATCTCACGCGGGCCGTATGAGAGTGCTGACCGGACTCCGCTGAATTCTTTAGTTCAAGCGGGCCGCGTACGTTTAAGTTTAAGTTGACGCGGGCCGCGCGTGTTCCGAATGGTGGCAGATCCATGAGCCGACACGTGTCGACATCGTGTCGAACCTAGTTGATGACCGGACTAAGCTACTGAGTTGACTGGAGTCAACGCGGGCCGCGAAGGCCTTGTGCTTACCTTACGCGGGCCGCGACAGGACGAGATTACACAACTATAAATAGCAGGCATCGGATTTCACTTTCAAATCGTTCATTCTTTCTTTCAATCTCGAATTTCTGAAGTAGTAGAGATTATAGTTGGGTATTATACCCCTAATTAGCGAGGTTCTGCTCCGTTGTAAGTATTATAACCCCGGTTTCGTAATAGTTACGCTGCCCGATTGATTTAGGGTTCCGTAACAACTGTCGTGGTTCTGCCCGACGTAGTTGTTGGAATGCCGTCTCGGGGAGGGTATTATTAATATTTTCAAAGGGTTATGATACTAATCAATGTACACTTGTATAAATTATAGATTATATCCAGGAAACCCTCACGCGAAGTCTAAGATAGCAATGTGAGTTGATCCACTTTTTGTAAACCTTTTTATGAACTGTTTTACAAAACCTTAAATATCTTTCCATGCGAATAACCGTATTGAGTATTTGTAAGAATACAATTATAGTGGGTATGTTGGGGTTTTGTATACAAAATTTGTTACCACCTGGTCAAGGAGTAACATTACCACAAGTTGAGTATGACAGTACCACTGATGTTAATTGGTATATCTTGGAAACAAATGTAATTGCGGATGTGCCCTCAATACTGTACACTGTGAAATGAATTTTTATGTAAACTTGATTAAACTGGGATTCACTCACCAGTATTTCTTGCTGATAAAATGTTTTAAACACGTGTTACAGGTAACTTAGTGTGAAGCCAATAAAAGCCAGCTGGACAGCACTGAAGGCTTGGAAAAGTGGCAATAAAGTTACCTAAAATAAAATAGATGTTTTTATTAAATAAAATAGGATTTATTCCTATGAAAACGTGTGTACTATTAACTTGGGTTTCATCCCCTTTGTTTAATATTATAAAATATGGTGGTTTTACTCTGATAAACATTTCCTAACTACGGTCCTGATGTAAATTCCGCTGCAAGACTAAATAAAACTGATACCACCAAAACTCTGAGATCACGTCCGCCCGTTCCCGGGGATCAGGGATCGGGGGTTGTGACACACACCTCACTTGATGTTTTTAGTTATTAATCCAAGTAGCTTTCTAGTGTCAAAGTAACATAACCCCGTCTAGCCTCCAACACTTAGTTAACTCTTTCCATGTTGTGGTGGTTCACCCGGGTTAGGTCTTACTTGGCTACTTGATGATGTCTTAGTTAGTTGTTTATTCCTTTTCATTCATGACCCTCTGAATCATCCTTGTGATGATTTGTGTAGTGGTGAATCATACAATGAGGATTAATCCTCCATGCTTGACTATATGACAATCTATGAAACTCATGATAGACTTAGCTTAGATTTATTATAACTATATAAATAATATATGTATATATGAACATGGCCGAATTTATGATGATAATCGGTTTATAGTTATTCATCATAAACTTAGGCTACTTTATCTATGATTCTAAGTCTCTCGTTGTTGATTCTAATGGGCAAACTAGGACCCATGAAATCACATACAACTTAGTGTCAAAATGAGTACTTAGACTAGATATACTTTTATGCATAACATACTTTTGTACTTAAATTCTTAATCCCGAATCTAACCACTCCATAAACGCCGTATAACCTTACCTTCGATTCCTTATTCACAAACAACTCATCACTCACGGATAATCGGAAAGCTTTTGCAAATTTGTGAGTATACTCGACACCCTTTTTCGTTTACACTTTTGGGTGCAACATGTTTACATTACACAAATTTACACAAACACACATTCTTTATGCAATTACACAACAATCCAATACGTGCACGCTAATATGTTATACTTGATTCGTTATTCTGGGGTTATTCTTTTTGTGATAAACTTGTCATTAACTTCGTACGAGCCTACCCTTAACATGTATAACGCTATAGGAGTAATGCATCGCCCGTATTCTTGAGGTCATGTTAAGTCATTCATTCATACTTGCGGTAATCTTTGGGTTGACTTGTTTATTCACATGGCAGTGATGCGTTAATCTTGTTAACTAAGTGTCATGTGGATTGTTCAGTTTTTTTATATACGTATGCTAGTACTCAAATTTGTATGCTCGCCAATACTTTTTGTATTGAACTATACTTTAATACATGTTGCAGGATTATTGACGATGATGATGATGCACGGAACTTAGTAGGATGCCTAGAAACGCACCAAACTTAAATTCATGTTTAGTAGTTTAGACATTTGATACTTGTTGTAATTTGTTCGTTCCAAACTTGTTGTATTTATCTTCCAAACAATGTACTTGATTTTAGCAATAAAATGAAATTATTTATATAATACTTATCATATTTAGCGTAATGAAGTCTCGAGCAATCTTGTTCGTCTCACTTCGATGTTTTCGCCATCGGTTGGGGTGTGACAGATTGGTATCAGAGCCATAACTATAGGGAATTAGGAAAATTGCCACGCTTTTAACCTAGTCTATAGTTAAGCACCATACTCGATCATACTTGATTTATGTGCTAAATTCTTGAAATGCCTTTTATGTGCTCATATTTATTTTTCTATTTCAAAACATACGCCTTTCATAAGGCAACTTTACACGATTATGTTAAAACATGAAAACACTCGTATTATACAAACGAGAAGACTTCACCAAAATAGGCGTGAAACCCACAATTTGGTGAACGACTCTCAATCCGCTTAATCGTTTTTGCACGAAATTTCGCCATCAAGTTAGGAGTGAAATCCTCACCTTGATGGAAAATTTCCAATTCAAACTCTAGTGGACCCTCATCAACGTGTCAGAATTAACTTTCTTGACCCGACGAGTACTAACCACACTTAGGGTACGATGTTGTCAAGTTAGGGGTGAAACCCACATCTTGTCAATTAGTCACACTCCTCGATTTTCAAAATCCCACCAAGTCTTGAATTTTCGATTGATTTGGGGCATATAGTAACCGGAAGGGTGAATACCGTTAACTGAAATTTCGGCAAGAGTATTCTACCTATTAGGCCAAAGCATGCTTCCCAAACTCAAAAGAACTTTTGACCACTTTGGTTTAGTCAAAGTTCCGTTTTGGAACAATCCAAAGTTTTAATCAAACCTCCATTTTACTAGTATCAATTTTACGCTCGTCAAGATCTAAACTCTCCTTTTCAAAATTCGAATTATTTTCACCATGGTTACACACACATCATACTAATCCTTTTCCATATATATATATATACACACACACACGTTATTTATATACATGATTTCAAAAACATCACCAACAAGACTTACACTACTCGTAATCCCAAAATGGGGTATATCATCAAGATAGGAGTAATTCCCTTACCTTGACGATTAACTCCGCTCCTTCCTTCTTAAAAACGACTTCACCAACGGGCTAGGGGTGATTCCCTTACCTCGGTGATCGTTACCTGTTCTCTTTATGTCAAAGAAACATTATTATGCCAACCACACTACCAAGACTTATACTTAACCTTTTATCATTTGTCAAAATTTCTACTTATGCAAAAAAAAAAAAAAAAAAAAAAAAAAAAAAATTCAAACCTCATTGTTTTATCAAGCATATCTCTTACAACCTATTTTACGTGAATCACATGCACAAAATTCATAATCATACCTTAAATGTTTTATCACCCGATTTTCAAAATCTTATGAAATGCTAACTATCAACCTAGTCGGTCTAATGAATCACTTGCCCATGAAATTCGTATTCAACACATTATGCCATTATAAAAAAGACATTTTGTTCCCAATAGAGAACCAAACAAAACCTTCTCATATGTATAAAAATCTTATAGATGTCACTTTGTTAACCTCGCTTAGTTGGGAAAACCTAATTAGTTCATAGGCAACCTAACCAACAAATGCAAATGGCATATTCATACACCCTCGAGACTTCGACTTCCAACAGTGAATCCTAACTTAGAACTAGCTCTCCTACCAGAAAATCCATCTATACCTTAGAACAAGGATGAAACTCTTACAACCCTCGCCTATACACAAAAACACAAGAAACCAGATACAAACCATACCTAGGGAACCTTCCAATACCCAAACCAGTAATCTACCCGTGCACCATACCTTTAAACACCAAGCATCATACATATAGGTATTAGTTGGAACCCGAAATTTTACCATTAACCTACTGTTCAATAAACTTACCACAATCGTCACTCCCAAATACACACACTAGACATAGTAACCCTACACCTATACGACTATACCAACAAAGTTCGACCAGTATCTAGATCTGTGAACAATGCAGGTTCGTTCGAATGAAGAAATCAATGCATGTTCGTTCGAATGAATGTAGATCCATTCGAAACAATGACAAGATTTCCAGATCCGTTAATTTCTTGGTTCGTACAAATGTACAATATAACCCAGTTCCGTGATAACTTCCCTGAGTCCTGATTCATGACAAGTAACTGCTGATCCGTTCTTATGTTGAATATTCTTGATTTGTTTGAATAAGGAGTTTCTTGATTCGTAAAATATGCTGATTCGTTTGAAATAAACTTCCAAATCCGTATGTATTTCCAGACCCGTTCGAATGAACAGACAACAACTTGTAGATCCGTTGATTCCTTCTAATACCAGATTATTTCTAAGTTTGTTCAAACTGATGTTGATCCGTAACAATCAACAATTTCAGATCTTGATTCATGGTTTCTGGATCCGTGTTAACCTGGATCCGTATGAGTTAATTGTTGATTCGTACAAATCAACTCAAACTAAGCATATTCGTATGAACATATCAGCACGAACACAACTTCTGTTCTTCATGGTTTTTCATCAATTTGATCAAGATTTAGGTTGAATTCAGACTTGAAACTTTGTAGGGTTGTTAAACACACAAATTCGCATAACATATCCAAATTTCAGCCATTTTTGTCTGTGAACTCTTCGTAGATCTGAGTTTAAAGTTCAAAAAGATGAAGAAAGTGAGTAGAAGAAGAAATATGATGAATTTGATGAATTTCAGCTCCGATTATGACGAAATCACTTGAATTCTTGTATCTTCTATCCGTGCAATTGATCTCCCGCTCTGATACCACTTGTATGTTCGTTTCCGGATCGAATTCGTAACACCGATGACCGTAGATCTCGTATCACGTGCAGAATCTGTGTACGAGAGTGGATCAGACACAAGAACGTAATTAAATTGCGTTTTCTATTGATGATGAAACAATGTACAACCATGAAAAAACTTAGAGAAAGTTTCTCTCTCTAACTCTCTCAAATGGCAAAAGTTCTAAATGTTCAAGACTATCCTCCTATTTATAGGCCTTGTCTAACTAAGGATTGACATTTCGTACAAATGGACTCCTTTCGTACAAATGGAATCCTTTCGTATAAATGGACTTTATTTCCTATATTTAACATTTCTAAACCTTGTCTTGAACATCCGATAGCTACGATATGTGATTGACGGAAGCGATAGACATATGCATTCACAACCATTGTTCATATGGTGAGTCTTGCATGTGTCTAAATGTGTGAACCATGGGAACTTGGGCTTTCCAAACTTGTTCCACTACCTCACTTACTTGTTTTTCTTTATATTCATCCAAGTAGCTTCCAAGAATCAAAGTAACACAACCCCGCTGCACCTCCAGCATTTGCCATGATGAGTATGGAACACCCGGGTTGATCTTACTTGGCTACTTGACGAACTAATTAGTTAGACTTTTATATTTTATTCATGACCAACCGGGTCATCAAGTAAGTTGATGACTTTGTGCTTTGGTGAATCATACAATGAGGTTAGTCATACCTCCATGCTTGCCTTATATGACAATACATGATTATACATGATGGACTATACAATATACATATTTATCTGGATTCTTGATACTGACTAGATTATGGTAGATGTTAAGGACTTAGGTTATATTATCTTAATTCTAAACCCCTCGTTTGTGATTCTAATGGGCAGGTTAGGACCCATGAAAACACATACAAACTTAGTGTCCAAACGAGTATTTAGACAAGATATATTTTCGTGTACATATATACTTTTTATACTTAATTCCGAATCAGAACTTCCCTTAAACTCCGAATACTCATACATCTTCATTTCCCCAATGTAGGGTAACTTCGGTGTTCCACTCTCAATAACTCATCAATTCGCGGTTAATCGGAAAGCTTTGAAAAACCGTGAGTGCACATGACCCTTTTTTACTTTTCGGCACTTTTTGGGTGCAATACTTATCCATTATTAAAACGCACACATACACTTACAAACATACTTACAAACAAACAATCCAATATACATGATTGATACGTGATACTATAACTCATACATGCTAGAATACTTATTTGTTTTATACTTGTCATTAACTTCGTACAAGCCTCCCTTAACATATATAGCACTATAGGATTAACACACCGCCCGTATTCTTGAGGTCATGTTAAGTTAAACAAAACGTTCTTATCATTGCTACGATAAGATTAAGCTAGTGGGAAATTTTGGGTTGATAATTATAAGTTGCATGCTAGTATTGTTATGTTAAAGTCTTAGTTTACGATTATGCCATGTGGATTTATTTAAAACTTTTATACTTATGATAATACTCAAACTTGTATGCTCGCCAATACTTTATGTGTTGACATGTACTTTAATACGTATTGCAGGAAATTGATGATGATGATGGACGAAATCTAGTAGGATGACTATAAACTCATTTTAATTTAGTACTAGTTAGTTGTATTTTGCTCCTTTGTTTAAGTTGATGTAGTTGTTTCAAAACAATGTATTTTGCCTTAGTAATGAAATGAAATCTTGTTTATTAAATACTTGTCACACATAGTCATTTTGAAGTCTCTTGCAATCTCGTTTCCGTCTCACTCCGATGTTTTCGCCATCGGTTGGGGTGTGACATTATCTCTCTGCTTTTACGT
This sequence comes from Helianthus tuberosus, assembly GCA_030545235.1. Classification (NCBI taxonomy): domain Eukaryota; kingdom Viridiplantae; phylum Streptophyta; class Magnoliopsida; order Asterales; family Asteraceae; genus Helianthus; species Helianthus tuberosus. The sequence goes on from CM060408.1 coordinate 129,249,456, forward strand.
CTATATGTTGTTTTATGTATGTTTCTATTCCATTCAACTAAGTTACTCTTCATCACTTGTTTTGTTATTGGTAGTTTCTAATCCTATAGTTATAGTTATGTTTTGTTGTTGTTTTGGAGCCGAGGGTTTCTCTAAAAGTGATATTTGGTAAGGCTTGCCTACATCCCACACTTCTCATAACGTATCAATACTTTTGCTATTCGATGAGATTTACTAACTATGGTTTTTGGAGTTTTTTTACAAATAAATGTATTTTAGGGATTACTTCTCATTTTCCATCTCTTTTTCTTCTTTTTGGAAAAGTCACAGCCATCTAACTTTTCCTTTTCAGAGAAAAAAACTCTTTTTCAACACATTATTCAAACACTACAAAAACATCTAAAAATAAGCAATCCCAAACACCCACTTAAAACCGGTGTTCGAAAATTGGTCCGGTTGAAAAACACAGACTTATTAGCCCTTGTGTACTCATAACCCCCAATAACCCCCTTTACCCCAACATAACCTCCCATAACATATGTGTGTAGCGGATAACCCCCCGTAACCCCCCTTCAATTATATATATAATATTATGTATGTATGTATGTATGTATGTATGTATGTATGTATGTATGTATAGGTTTGAGAGAGAAATCAAAACAAAACAAAACACCGCTATCACCATCACGCGCAACCATAAACACCCCCAACATAACCCCCATAGCGCCCAGGGGCGGTGTTTTAGGCGTTATGAGGCGCTATATGCTGTTTTCACCCTATAGTGTCGAGTAGGGGTGTTCATGGTTCAGTTTCAAACCGTGAAACCGCCCAAACTAGTCATCGGTTTGGTTTCACAATCGTTTTTTTACTTGACTTTTGGTCGGTTGGTTTCAATATTTTCAAACCATAGCGAACGGTTTTGTTCACGGTTTCTACTGAAAACCAACCGTATAAAACCGGACCGGACCGAACAAACTTATTCTTTTTTTTTTACATATTTCATACTATATGTATAGACAAGAATACAAAGAAATCTGTTATAACCTATATGTAAATTAATGTAAAACAAAAGTGTGCTAAACCCATTTTAAAAAATATTCTATACTAAATGTATAGCTCATTATCATACTTCACTAAAATTTTGTTACAGGCAATCGAAAGTTGCCTGCAGAGAAATAATCCCAAAAAAGGGTAATGTATCCGGCCGGAGTCCTCCGCCGTCTGACCTTCGTCAGGATATCGAGCATCCCAACTAGGGGGGAACTTAAAATTCTGAACCATGCCATCAAATGTCTCTCGGGGCCACTTCAATGGTGAAAGACCGACATACATCTCTTCAGAGGAATCTTCGTGGCGTTCTCCGGTAGACATAAAAGGGAAAATTGAAGATTTCTTCAAGAAAGTAATAGGGAAGACGAAGAAAAATAGGTTTCAAATGGCAATACTAACAAAAGAAGGCAATCAAAGGATTTATATACCCACCGCAATCAATGACCAAGAAAACCGCAATAACACCTTTTTCGAAAAAAAAGCACGGTTATCTAAGCATCAGGGGCAAGTGGGAATAACAATAACGCGAGTTCACGCGCGCGTGTAAGCCACGATTGACGACGTGCAACTGACAAGTGACAGCCTGTCACTCAAACTGCCACACGTCAACAGTCGTCACTGTACCTTTCACCTGCCAAGAGTCAAGATTTTCAAAATTGAAATCATGAGCAAAAAGAGTATCTTCCTCAAGAAGATTCTCCATATTTCGCGCCAAAAACTCCACATAACAAAACCACCTAACTCTTATAAGTCCAGTACTCCACTTATTTGCATAAGTGCAACACTGGACTAGGGGGACTTGAAGGGGTAAGGTCTCAAAAACCTTGCGCAGGTGCTCGGGACCATACCATAACTTCACCACAATAAACTCTCTTTAAGAAACCTCGCGCGGCCGCGCACTGGTTCTAAAGAAGAAAACTTAAAAGAAAGCAATTTTCAACATCCGCGCGCCAAGATGGAACTAACACATCCTTGCGCAAGCCCATATGTCAGGATAGTTAAATAACATCTCCGCGCGGATATCACCCAGACTTGGACAGAAAGTAACCCTTCTGCCACAATAGAATTAGCATAAGGAAGAACCACACAGGATTACAACTGTAATCTTCTAGAAGGCTTTATCGTGCACCACCATTCGGTTATAACCGAATGGCCACGTGGCAATCATCCTGAGCTCCCCTCAAAGTCACGATGATGGCACCGAATTGAAGAAAGATCCACACTTGCCCACTTTCCACGTGGCATCTCCCCAGTCGTTGATCATGCCCACGATCCGTATGCATACACATCACGTTAATGATTAACGGAGGAGAAAATAACCGCTCACGAAAATTACTTTCCGTTACATCCTCCGTCAACAAACTTTCCCGCCCAAAATTCGGTTATAAATAAGGATAATTCAGGTACAATTTCTCAAGTTACATTCACTTCACTTTCACTATTACTTCTTCTTCTTCTTCTTCTTCATTGAGAGCTGTACTTATTCTCACACCGGAGGGTGGTCACGGAGAGAACCCCCATTCTCCCCGTGGCGAGTCTAACGGCTATTTGTTTTGCTGTGATCGTCCGAAGAAGAAGATAAGCTAAAACCCCGAATCAAACGAGAGGACTCACCCTTTTATGCAGATCCAAACCCCTTGGTCCAATTGATTCCGATCTGTTGAACCAGTGTTTCTTCACTATGGTTTTTGGTGTTTTTTACAAATAAATGTATTTTAGGGATTACTTCTCCTTTTCCATCTCTTTTTCTCCTTTTTGTAAAAGTCACAACCATCTAACTTTTCTTTTTCAGAGAAAAAAACTCTTTTTCAACACATTATCCAAACACTACAAAAACATCTAAAAATAAGCAATCCCAAACACCCACTTAAAACCGGTGTTCGAAAATTGGTCCGGTTGAAAAACACAGACTTTATTAGCCCTTGTGTGCTCATAACCCCCAATAACCCCCTTTACCCCAACATAACCTCCCATAACATATGTGTGTAGCGGATAACCCCCCGTAACCCCCCTTCAATTATATATATAATATTATGTATGTATGTATGTATGTATGTATGTATAGGTTTGAGAGAGAAATCAAATCAAAACAAAACACCGCTATCACCATCACGCGCAACCCATAAACACCCCCAACATAACCCCCATATAGTGGTGTACAAATCGTTTTTTTTTTCAAAAACCGGTTTCGGTTATTAACCGAACCGGTTTTTCATCCAAAATGAAAACCGGTTTTTTTAATAACCGGTTTCGGTTACTAACCGGTTTTCAAGTCCAAAACAATAACCGGTGTAACCGGTTGGGATGGGTTTTTAACCGGTTTTTGCCAAAAAAACCGTTTTTTTTCCCGGGTTAACCGGTTTTTTTAAAACCGGTTTCGGTTATTAACCGGTTTTTCATACCAAGAATCCTAACCGGTCTATAACCGGCGGTTCGGTTATAAAAAAACCGGTTTCAGTTTTTTTCCCGGTTTCAGTTCTAAAACCGTTTTTTTTTATACACCTCTACCCCCATAGCGCCCGGGGCGGTGTTTTAGGCGTTATGAGGCGCTATAGGCTGTTTTCACCCTATAGTGTCGAGTAGGGGTGTTCATGGTTCAGTTTCAAACCGTGAAACCGCCCAAACTGGTCATCGGTTTGGTTTCACGGTCGGTTTTTTACTTGACTTTTGGTCGGTTGGTTTCAATATTTTCAAACCATAGCGAACGGTTTGGTTCACGGTTTCTACTGAAAACCAACCGTATAAAACCGGACCAGACCCAACAAACTTATTCTATTTTTTTTACATATTTCATACTATATGTATAGACAAGAATACAAAGAAATCTGTTATAACCTATATGTAAATTAATGTAAAACAAAAGTGTTCTAAGCCTATTTTAAAATATTTCATACTAAATGTATAGCTCATTATCATACTTCACTACAATACTTACCCATCTTCGAATATGAGTTTTTTCTAAGTCTACATTTCCAAACATCAACCAACACCTTTATATTAATATATTTAAAGATATATAGTTGGACTGCATTTAAAGCTATTTGGATAGCTTGTTATGTTTTTTTTTGAACGGCAAATTTGGATCACTGACGGACCACTGGAGTATCATCGTGCCACCAGCGGAACCACCCGATCATATCCATCTCCACTAGGCATAAGGCATATACACCAATTCAGGAGGAAACCCAATAAATATGGGAAAAACCCCCTTGTGAGAATCGAACCCAGGACCTATTGGTCCAAAGTCTTATCCCACCCCCAAGATACCACTAGGCTATAAAGCCATGGGTGATAGCTTGTTATGTTAAACAGGTTGTTTTAAGCATTTGACAACTTTTATGACATATTAAAATTTGGACATCTTTTTATTTCAGCCTTTTTGTTTTGCAAATTAAGGGGCTGTTTGGTAGCCTCTTAATGACCATTCAGATGCTACCTCTTAATGGTTTAAAACCTCTGAATGAATAAGAGGTAATCTCAAGTCTGAATGGTTAAGAGGTAATCTCTGAATGGTAAATCATCACATGCCATATTTTTCTACTTTCTCATTGGTAAAATTCTTAATGTTTCCATTAAGAGGTAGCCTCTTAATGACCATTCAGAGGCTACCAAACAACCCCTAAGAACAACTTGTGTAAGAGTGTGTGTAGTGGAGCCTTATATGCCCACATAAAGCCCCTATAAAGCCCCAAACACCACTACGAAGGGCTTTATGAGACAAAAAAAAGGGGGGGGGGGGGGGTGGTGCCATGCATATAGCGCCGGGTATGGGGATGTTTTCAAAGTTTGGACCAATAAAAAATTTGTTAGTGTTTTTATAATTAATTAATAAAAACGAAAATTAATAATTAGGTATTGATGGGTAGGGCTTTATGACTACGAGCTCTAGTGATATAACGCCCCTGTGTGACGTGGCACGACACGTGTCGCATAACGCCCCACAAGGGGCTTTATGACTACGGATGGCCTAAAGGACTAGCCCAACGAGTCCAACCCATACGGTTTGGTTTGGTTTGGTTCGATTAAAAAGTTCTAGGGTTCAGTTTTGGTTTATAACAATTAAAAACTGTTACTAACGATTTGGTTCACGATTTCCGCTGAAAATCACGAAAACCAAACCGTAATGACCCTAGTGGCGAGTACACGTAGACGTTCCTGCGATTAAATCCGTTCCCTAATTATTATTATTAGTATTCCGTCCGCCTCTGTCTGTCTGTCACTGCATGACTTAAACAACAATCGAAATCAACAAAACGCATTCAGGCAAGTTTCTATGATACTCAACTGTGAATAACATTCATTTTGAAATTTGATTCAGTCAAGCCCTAGGTAACCATAAACCATTGATTCTGAACAGTTTTGAATTACAGTGAATTTGAATTTGAATGATGAGTGTACTTGAATTTTGATTCTAGGGTTTGAAAATACTTCAAGGCATTCTCTCTCTCTCTCTCTCTGTATATGCAGAAACAAAAACTGAATTTATCTTGTCCTGTTGCCTTTGGATAACCACACATTCTAAATCCCAACATCTTTATTTACGATTTCTGAAAGCTACACAATTCCATGTTAAGAGTTGTAATTGGAGAGGAAGAGTCAAACCTTAAAAAGACAGATCCTGTATTTGTATGTATGTATGTCTAAGGGCATGTTTGGGTAAGCTTTTAGAAACAACTTATTGACTTATTGGCTTCTTGGAAAAGTCAGGATTTTGTGACTTATTGACTTATTGGCTTTTTCCCCTCACATACACCCTCTTTGCCAAACATCATTTTAGAGCTTATGACTTTTCAAAAAGCCAATAAGTCAATAAGTTGTTTCAAAAAGCTTACCCAAACATGCCCTAAGGGGTCAAAAGTTATATATCTTTCAAGATTATTACTTGAACACCATTGTTTATCATCTAACCTTCATTTAAATGCATTGCTTATTATTTATCAGACAACAATGAAGGAGCATCGTGGTTACATACCACCCCCTTACATTCCCCTTGGACAGTCCGATCGACAAGAGTCAGATCTTGAGAAAAGAATACTTTCTCCCACAAAAAAGAGTGAACCTGTTAACGATGCCGCTGAGGCCCCACTTCTGTGGTCCTCTGGAATATGTGCTTGTTTTGACGACTTAGAGAGCTGTATGTTCACTAACTTCTACCTTTTGCCTTAACGACTTATTTGAATTTGCATCTGAATCAATAGAGTAATCATTATCTCAGTTCTCAGCTAATGTAGTATTCACTCTAACTTAATTAACATTTGTATAAAAGTGAAAAATGCTTTCGAGTTTCGATTCATTTCTTGTAGTATAGGCGAATAATATGTTGATGTAAAAAGATGTCTGATGATCAAAGTGTGCATGCAGCTTTTGTTTGGTTGTCAGAAAATACATAACGAAAAAAATGCATATGCTTTTACATACAGATGTTATATCATACATTGGCTATTTCTGTGATATGTATATTTGAAAAGGCAAAGGTCATGCTTGTCTGTTGAAAAAATACATATTTTGGGTTGAAACTGCCAAAAAAAAATTGGTGCACTTTTTTTTGACCCATTTTGACGATGTTGAATTTTTCAACCAGTTACAAAAACAATGGTTTTGATGAAAACGTAAACGATAATTTTATGTCATACACACAATCCAACTGGAATTTTTTTTGTTCAACATCATTTTCAGATAGACTCTTAATCTTTTTCAGCATGTATTTATTAACTTTTATGAAATGTTGCTTCTGACTGCTAACACGAAAATTAATTAATACTTTAATTTCTGCTTAATTAGGCTGCATTGGGACGATATGCCCTTGCTATCTTTTTGGAAAGAATGCCGAGTATTTAGGATCCAACACTTTCATGGGATCATGCACAACACATTTTATCATATGTGGTCTCATCAACTCCTGCTGCTGTTTGCTAACTGGCGGTCTGCTTCTTGGCTTTCCGGGATGCTTTGCTGCATGTTATGCCTGTGGTTACCGCAAAGCACTGAGGACAAAGTATAATCTGCAGGTATTTTTTCTTTTCCTCTTCTCCATTTTCCTTAATAATTTAGTTTTTTATAATCATAGTTACCACGTTAACGCTTTAAAAAGAAAAGTTGGATAGGTAGAGTTCGTGGGTTGTCACATCTTGACCCAACCCATGGTTGTAAAAAATCCAACTAGCCTCTCATTAGTCGCCAATTAATTGCTAGTCGGAGGTTCACCAAGTAATTTTTATCTAATCGGCTAATTAATTAGTAGGCGTTCAACAGTAGTCAAATCCAATCCTAATTGGCCAAATATCGGTGGCAGTCTAGCGATTCCGGCCAGATTCTTGAAAATATGGATCGAAGAAGGTGTTAAAACATGTCTACTTAAAAAAATACATATAAAAATGTGTGTATATACATATAAAACCGAAAATTACATATAAAATCTCAATCCGATTAATCGCTAGTCAGTTCCCCGCCGGCCGACTAGCGCCTACCGATTCTTACAACACTGGTTGTGACCAAAAGAAAATTATTTGTTTTGACCCGTTACCAACCAGCCCGTTACGGAAACAGTTTGCATGTGCATGGTTAAAATTTTCGTAAAGAAATTTAGGAACAATAAAATAAAGAATATATTGTTTAATGCATTGCAGGAAGCTCCATGTGGGGACTTTATAACACACCTTTGTTGCCATATGTGTGCTGTATGTCAAGAATACAGGGAAATTCGTGAACGGTCTGTGGACATAAACCCGAACGCAAGCATGGTAGAAACCACAGCTCCTGAGGTGCAGTCAATGGATTTGGCTGTGCACAAATAATTGTTTTGGTTTTGATTTGACAAGAATGAACTAAAATCTGATACTTAGTAGGTAGAATAGAATGCAAATCATTCCTATGTTGTAGGAGCACTTTTTTATACAGAAGTTTATGGAGACTCTTTCCAGTTTTTCCTTTGGTTATTTTTCTAGTTTTCTCCTGACAAAGATGCTATTTCTAGGTGTTTTGTTCCTATGGGTTTACCGGTCTGTAAATTTCATCAAACATTCCAACTTTTGGTATTGACCCGACCTCCAGAAACCAGTAAATCGAGTTGGACACTGGGTAAAAAAATATTTGGGTTAGCAACTGATTTAAGTACCTTTTAACGGTTACTACTACTATTATTATAAAAAAAAAAAAAACATTTTTTTTCAGTCCGATCCAGTCCCCCTCCATTCCGAACCTGATCCTACCGGTTCAATTTATTACTCTCAAAAACCAGATTCAACCTAATCCGATCCAGTTTTGACCGTTGTTGACCAAATCCAATCCGGTTTCAGAACCGATCCAGTTTGACCGATTGCACAACTCATCTGCTCTTTATTCACCCGCGGCTTATATGCTTGGCACAAATTTAAATAATTAGTTTGATGGCTGCCTAGGGTTGGCATATCGTGTCAGACACTACCTGTTAAGACACAAACACGAAACATGATATGAACACGACACAAAATCTTATCGTGTCAATTTTTTCAAACACGAACATGAAACTGAAAATAAACAGGTTATACGAACACAACTTGTTAAGACACGAAAAAAATTACAAGCGTATCACACGACTTGTTATTGACATGAGTATTACCTGTTAAGACTCGAACACAACTTGTTAAGACACGAACTCGCCCTGGAGGGGTGGTGTGTGGAGTCTAGGGCTGGCATATTGTGCCAGACACGACTTGTTAAGGCATGAACATAACCTGTTACGACAAGAACATGACCTGTTGAGACACGAACACGATAAGACACGAAAACGAAATAGGTAAACACGACACGAAAACTAATAGGTCTTATCGTGTCGACCCATTTAAGACACAAAACCTGTTAAGGGTCAAACACAAACCTGTTAAGGTCGTGTCGTTTCGTATCGTATCGTGTCCGTGTCTAAAATTGCCAGCACTATGGCTGCCATTTAATCCTTTGATTCCATTTATGCAAAAGCCCAAAATCCAATACAATGTGTCAAAACCGGTATAAATTCTCAACACACAATACAAAAAAACAATACAAACACAAGATAAGCGACCAAAAGGTGCCGTAAAATTTTTATTACTTAACCCAAACAGAAAAAACACCCCCCAAACCCTAGATCTCACAATATGTGAGATCAAAATCAAGACAAAGTATGATACAACACTTAGATGATCATCAACAGATGATCATCAATCAACCAGCAGAACAATCACTTACAACAAAGCGAAATATGGAATGATCTTTAACAGGAGATAATCACAATATAAACTAAGAAAAAACTGAAACAGAAAAGTAATATTGAACCACACAAGCGGCTTGAGAACCAGCACCACTGTAATCACCAAGAACAGCAACCGCCGGAAACTCAGAACCTTATTAAACGCCAGAAAACAAAGTGAACAACTTCTGGAAGAGAACCGGAGTATATGCGCCATAATTAATAAGGATGATTGTGAGAATTGGGGGAACTACAACTGAACCAACAGCTGATCAAGAACCACAACAGATCTGTACCAAATCATAACTTGAATGAAAACACTGATATTAACAGACACAGAGAACTGTGTGTTATATGCGTATGATTGAGAGAATGAGGGAATAGATAAAACCCTTCTGCACATCACTGCTTTTTATATTCTCAACACCCAAAGTTACACATGGGTCCAAAACTATGCCAAGAGATGATCGAGGTCCTTCCAAATTTACATAATAACCCCTCAACTTCCTGCTGTATTAATAAACTCTCAACAACCATAAAACGATTATAACAAACAAATATCCAATATAAACTGATATCCCATAAGCCCAATATATCATAACACAAGCCCAAATACAAGCAGAACCAATGAATAAGTCCAGCAATGTTGACACACAAGTCCACTTAGACATGTTTGAGTTTTAATCATTATTATTTTTAACATCCCCCCTTGATTCAAACAGCAAACATGTCAACTAGATCTAACTTAAAAAACACAACATATCATGCTGAACACAACTCAAACCTTTGCAAACACGTCTGCCAACTGATCTTCAGTGGCATTTTTCCATGATTTATACAAACATATAAGACACTTTTACTAAGCTTTAACAGGTAAATGCAATTAATGTGACAACCCTCACAATTATAGGTATCCATACAATTAATTAATATTAAATTATGTGCTTAATGACTGTGCTTGACTACGACTGTTGAATTAAACTGCTTTATGAGTTCTGCATCATAGATACATATGCATCACATTCATACTGTCACTCCATTTATTACACACAAGCTTTAGTGATAAACTTGATGCACAAAACACAGTTAGCACAGTGAACATGCTGACTATGCCAACACATAGACAAACAATAGGTTGAGGGACCATTTGTGACATTTTCCAAAACTTCAAGGACCACAGTTGCATATTTTCGAAACTTCAGGGTCTATTTTGAATAATTTTCAAAAGTTCAGGGGCTAATTTTGCAACTTTTTGAAAGTTGAGGGACCATTTTCGTACAAAATGAAACTACAGGGACCTAAGCGTAACTTTGACAAAAACCTTTTTAAAAAGGGATAAATCCCCTGGAACCGGTATAAGTGAGGATCGAACTCGTGACCATGCGTTTGAAACCGAAGTGTCTTAACCAGTTTATCCTCTGTACAGAGCTGATAATATCTAGAACATTAATTCATATATACTCACTTTAGAATATAATATTATTATTAATTAAATATTAATAACTGATATTAAAAACGTTTGTTTTCTTTAGAATATAATAATATTATTAATTAAATATTAATATTAAAAAGGTTTTTAATATTATTCTACAGTTTACTTATGTTGACTATTAGATTATAATATATATATATATATATATATATATAAACGATTAAAACAAATCTGATTATTTAATCAGAACGTAAGTCGAGATTTTCAAACAAAACGAATCATTTTCAAAATAGGTGATCAATTTCAAAGTAAAGGCCCAATATTTGAGACTTTAACGACGGAAAGTTTTTTTTTAAAATTAATTCGCCAATTTTTGTTGAATTTATGTCCAATTTGATAGTTTATTTAAACCCCTGAATTCTTATAAACATTCCACACCCATTAAAATACTTAAACATATATATTTTTGACGAAACCCGATCGGACTTCACCAGAGAATAGCCGGTTCTTCGTTCTAATCAATACCGGTTAGTTTTTATTTGTCCAATTAGTTCAATTATACTTATTTATATAGTCTAATTTAATGTAATTAAATTATATAACTATATAATTTTGATCCAAAATTATTCTTATGACAAAAGATGCATTATTTTGAATTTATATAAATTTAGAATCTGAATTTTTATTATGTTTAATTATTTAGATAATTAAACTTATATAAATTTATTTATTGTTATCTTATCATTTTAATTCATTTTATTTATTTAAAATAATTCCAAGGCCATAATAATTATTTTAAGTCAGTATTATTTAAGTTTAATAATTAAAAATGTTATTTTAATTATCCTGATTTAAATTAATTATTTTTTGATAATTAGTTATATAATTATCACAATATTTCTTTTAGACAAAATCCTACCGAATCCTAGAGATTTAGGATTTCCGCTCATTCGATTAAACATTATTGTTGATACACATTCTATATTGTTGCATGTTCAAACAATTAGAGTGACGTGGAATTTTGTTTCCAAAACTCATACAATTTCATACGCATTTGGACTTACCCACAATCAAGGTGAGTTCATGTTCCCCCTTTTCTTTTACTGTTTTCAGTTTTATACTTCGGGGGTGGAATACATGTTACAAATATTACAATGTTTACAAATGATATAATAACAAGAAACACTCTTGGTGAGAACGAGTACCAAGTATGTTACAACTATTACAGACGCTTTTATAAATGGTATGGTTAGCTTAAGGAGGGTTTAGACGCTTAGATCATGTAAAAGGTGGGTACAACACTTAAGGCCATTAATCCTCGTTGTTAGGACCGAGGGACATGAGTGATAGATCTATTTGGGTGTAGCGAGCCCACACCCATGAGGCCGGGGAGGCCCATAGTGGTGACTGTGTCTTACAGCCGGAGGCCCGGTACAAATTTGCTAGGGTTGAGTACTTCCTGCACCGTTTCACACATACCAGTGGTTTTGCAACCCATTGGTGATCTCTTTTATTTTTCCTTAATTGCTACATACCAGGGTTTTTCATACAGACGCATTTCAATAGTTTATACAGACTCACTTATACATGAACTCGCTCAACTGTTGTTGATTTTTCAAATTACATGTATTTCAGGAAATGAATAGGATCTGGCAAGTGATGCATGTTAGCTGCGTACTAAATAAGGACGTCATCCAGAGTCGTAGGTTTGGAAAGTGTAACTCTTTCCTGGACGGGTTGCATGTCTCAAATCCTCGTGTTGTTGGTAGTCTTTTGTCGAGTCTTATGAACTCATTTTAAACAAGTCATGGTTTGTAACGTATTCAGTGGTTGATGTTTTTTTTAAAGACAATATGTTTCACAGTATTTTTTAACTATTTTAATGGATGAACATCCCGTACTTTATTATATAGCATTGTTGTGATTGTTGCTATGGTATTAAGAAGTCACACCAAATAAACCCACGCTTCCGCAAAAGCCAGGGTGTGACAGCTTGGTATCAGAGCCTCGATCATAGCGAACTAGGATTCTTTCTCGAGTCTAGACTATGATCATCAGGGCTCTCACGAAAACATTTTTTTTTTCATTGCATACACAAGTTTTCAGATCCAGGGTACAAACGTTCTTTTAAAAACATGTGTTTTTCGTGTCGGACATGTAGTAACTGGAAGGGTTAAGTATCGTGAACTGAGAACTCCTGTCTAGGCTGGCATTCGCATAAATCCAAATATAAGGACCCGTTGCCTACCTGGGGACCTATCGGCGAGAGTACTGATACCTATTAGGCCAAAGCATGTCCAAAGGTTTAGTTTTTGAGTCAGTCTTTATTTAACCAATTTTTACAAAGTTTTTCACATACCGCTTCCTACACATTCAGTCTTAGAGACTGAGGGGTTCAATCTTAGAGATTGGAAAGGTTTTGGTCTTAGAGGCCAGGGAGTTAGTCTTAGAGACTGGGAAGGTTTGGTCTTAGAGGCCAGGGAGTTAGTTTGAGAAACTAAGGAGTTCAGTCTAGGAGACTGGGTGGGATAGTCTGGGGAGGACTAGTATGATTACTTGCTTACATTGATTGTGACTTACATGCGTTGTTGAACTATTTATTTTTGTTATGACATGGGATGTTATGAGTTAGTACATACGCATATTACTTACTTACAATACTTATTATGAACGGACCAATATGATCTTTCTTTTAAGATGCCTCCGCGACGCGACCCAGGCATGCCTACTACCCAGGCAGAACTCCAAGGGATAATTACCGCAGCCATAGCACAATATGCGGCCTCCCAAGGAGGAACTAGCGGGAACAATTCGAACAACAATGGCAACAACAATCCACCCCAGGGGTGCACCTACAAACAATTCCTTGACTGCAAGCCAGTAAATTTCAATGGCACTGGAGGTGCTGTTGCGTTTGTTAGGTGGGCTGAAAAGACAGATTCGGTTCTGAGAATGAGCAAATGCGCTCCCGATCAACAAGTCACTTACATTTCAGGGCTATTTCTGGATGGTGCCCTATCGTGGTGGAATCTGCAAGTGCAAACTTTAGGAGAAGACGCTGCTTATGCATTAACCTGGGCGGAGTTAAAAGAGTTAATGAGGAAAAAGTACTGTTCGCGGGCTGAAATACAGAAGCTAGAGACTGAGTTCTGGCACCTAAAAATGGAGGGTCCTAAGATTGCAGAATATGTTCAAAGGTTTCATGATCTGTCCCATGTGGTGCCGTACATGGTCACGCCTGAATTCAAGCGCGTGGAACGTTTCATCTAGGGGTTAGCACCTCAGATTATGAGTATGGTCACAACGTCGAAACCAACAACTATTACTGAAGCCATCGATTTGAGCATCTCACTGACTGAAGAAGCCATCAGGCTAAACAAGTTTTCGAATGATGATCAGAAAAAGAAAGAGACTCATGTGGAGTCGTCCGGTGAAAACAAACGGAAGTTTTCCAACTTCAAACAAGGAACCAACAGCGGTAGCAAGAGAGGTGGATCAAACACACCGGCCAGGGCCAAGACTGGTGATGAAAACGGAGGAAAGGGTTACATGGGCGCTTTGCCCAAATGTGACGTATGCCTGTACCATCACTTGGGCCCGTGCAGGTTGAGGAGATGCGAGGCTTGTGGTAAGGAGGGCCATTCGAGGAATACCTGCTGGGCTGGCACAGGCGCTGGTCGTGGAAACAATGGTCATAGAGGTTTTGGTAACAACAATCGCGGTGGGAACGGAAATGGGAACCGCAATGGTGGTAATGGTAATCGAGGAAATGTTGGGAACCAAACTGGGAATCGGGGAGCAAACAATGCTCAAGGCGGTAATGGTAACGTGTTAGGACCGGGATGTTTCAACTGCGGAGAAGTCGGACACTTTAAAAGGGAATGCCCAAAGCTCAACCAAGCTCGGGGAAGGGTATTCAACATTGGAGCTAGGGAAGCACGCCAGGACCCGAATGTTGTCACTGGTACGTTCCCTATAAATCAACGCTATGCATCTGTTCTGTTTGATACTGGTGCCGACTATAGCTTTATATCGTTAGAATTTAAGAATATGCTTGGGATAACTGCTAGTAAGTTAGACATCCCATACTCGATCGAATTGGCGAATGGGAAACTAGTTGAAACGGGTGAAGTCATCAGGGGATGCATGATAGAACTAGGAGAACACAAATTTACGCTAGACCTACTGCCGGTCGAGCTGGGAAGCTTCGACGTGGTAGTGGGAATGGATTGGTTATCGAGCAACAAGGCCGAGATTGTTTGCCACGAAAAGACCATTCGCATTCCAATGACAGACGAAGAGACGATCGTAGTACACGGAGAGAAGCGTGATACGCAGTTGAGAATCATTAGCTGTCTGAAAGCTAGAAAGTGTTTACGGAAGGGATGTGTTGCCTTTTTGGCACACGTCGTGGATAAAGAAGCTGCCGAGCTAAGGATTGAAGACATTCCAGTCGTAAGAGAATATCCTGAAGTCTTTCCAGAAGACTTGCCAGGATTGCCACCACAAAGACAAGTCGAGTTTCATATTGACTTAGTTCCAGGCGCCGCGCCTGTAGCTAAGGCACCTTATCGACTTGCACCTTCAGAGATGCAGGAGCTGTCAACGCAGCTCCAGGAGTTGTTAGACAAGGGATTCATCAGACCAAGTTTCTCGCCTTGGGGAGCTCCAATTTTGTTCGTAAAGAAGAAGGATGGTAGTTTTCGCATGTGTATAGACTACCGGGAACTGAATAAGTTGACAATCAAGAACAGATATCCTTTACCAAGGATCGATGACCTGTTCAATCAATTACAAGGCTCAAGTTTTTACTCAAAGATCGATCTACGATCAGGTTATCACCAGTTAAGGATACAAGAAGAAAGTATTCCGAAGACGGCCTTTAGGACTCGTTATGGACATTACGAGTTCTTGGTTATGCCATTTGGATTGACAAACGCACCGGCAGTTTTCATGGACCTGATGAACCGAGTCTGCAAGCCATACCTGGATAAGTTTGTGATCGTATTTATTGATGACATTCTAATCTACTCGAAGACAAAGGACGAGCACGAACAGCACTTAAGAGCTATTTTAGAGCTACTTAAGAAGGAGAAGTTATACGCTAAGTTCTCAAAGTGTGAGTTTTGGCTACGCGAAGTCCAGTTTCTTGGTCACGTGGTAAATGGAAACGGAATTCATGTTGATCCGACAAAGATCGAGGCAATCAAGGATTGGGAGACTCCAAAGACGCCAACTGAGATTCGACAGTTCTTAGGTTTGGCTGGTTATTATCGAAGGTTTATTGAGGATTTCTCAAAAATAGCTCAACCCCTGACCGCTCTCACACAAAAAGACAAGAAGTTTGATTGGGGTGACAAGCAAGAAGAAGCGTTTCAGTTGCTGAAGAACAAGCTTTGCGACGCACCGATTCTATCTCTACCCGAAGGCACGGAAGACTTCGTGGTATACTGTGACGCCTCGCGTCAAGGTTTGGGTTGCGTGTTGATGCAACGCCAGAAAGTTATAGCCTATGCTTCACGCCAACTGAAGATACACGAGAAAAATTACACCACCCATGATTTGGAATTGGGCGCGGTGGTGTTCGCATTAAAGATCTGGCGACATTATTTATATGGTACGCGATGTACAATCTTCACTGATCATAAGAGTCTGCAGCACATATTCAATCAGAAGGAGCTTAACATGAGGCAAAGACGCTGGGTTGAACTGTTGAATGACTACGATTGTGAGATCAAGTATCATCCAGGGAAGGCGAATGTGGTCGCCGATGCCCTAAGTCGGAAGGAAAGGATCAAGCCCATAAGGGTTAGGGCTTTAGAAATGATCATCCGGACGGACCTCTCCTTGCGCATTCGTGCCGCGCAGAGAGAAGCTCTCAAAGAAAGGAATATCGAGAATGAATACCTCCGTGGGATGGAGAAGCAATTGGTACCAAACGAGGAAGGAACTTTGTGCTTCATGAGACGAATTTGGGTTCCTTTGTTTGGTGGTTTAAGGAAGGTTATCTTTGACGAAGCTCACAAATCATGGTACTCTATCCATCCAGGAGCGGATAAGATGTACCAGGACCTTAAAGATTACTATTGGTGGCCTAGAATGAAAGGCGACGTTGCTGTTTATGTTAGCAAGTGTTTAACGTGCGCCAAGGTGAAAGCTGAATACCAGAAGCCCTCAGGACTTCTGCAGCAACCTGAAATTCCCAAGTGGAAATGGGAACAGATTTCAATGGACTTCATAACAAAACTGCCCAAGACGCCCAGGGGTCATGATACTATTTGGGTGATAGTTGACCGCCTAACAAAGTCCGCACATTTCTTGCCAATCAAAGAGAAATACAATACGAGTAAACTTGCGGAAATTTACATGAGAGAAATCGTTGCACGTCATGGAGTGCCTCTCTCGATCATCTCTGATAGGGATGGGAGATTTGTATCAAGGATTTGGCAATCCTTCCAAGAAGCTTTTGGCTCGCAATTGAACCTAAGTACTGCATTTCATCCGCAAACTGATGGCCAAAGTGAAAGAACTATTCAGACATTGGAGGATATGCTGAGAGCATGTGTAATGGATCTTGGTGGTAGCTGGGATAAGCATTTACCATTGGCCGAATTCTCATACAACAACAGCTACCACACCAGTATTGGAGCTGCGCCATTTGAAGCTCTTTACGGACGCAAGTGTCGATCACCCCTATGCTGGGCTGACGCAGGTGATAGGCAGCTGGTTGGTCCCGAAATCGTCCAAGAGACGACAGACAAGATTGCGCAAATTCGAAAACGCATCGAAGCGGCTCGTGACAGACAGAAAGCTTATGCAGATCCAAACCGGAAACATTTGGAATTCCAAGTTGGAGATATGGTTTTATTGAAAGTTTCACCCTGGAAGGGTGTGGCACGCTTCGGAAAGCGTGGAAAGTTGAATCCGCGTTACATTGGCCCTTTCAGAGTCCTGCAAAGGATTGGGCTTGTAGCCTACAAACTGGACCTACCTGCTGAACTCAATGGTGTTCACGATACATTTCATGTGTCAAATTTAAGAAGGAGCCCAACACAAGATACAGTAATCATTCCTGCTGATGAAGTTCATATCGACGACACGCTCCACTTCACTGAAGAACCTGTTGAGGTCACGGATTGGAAAGTTAACAAAACTCGCAGGAGCAGTGTCAAACTCGTCAAAGTTCGATGGAATGCACGACACGGCCCGGAATTCACGTGGGAGAGTGAGGACCGTATGAAGGAAAAGTACCCACATTTATTCCCCAAGACCCCTGCATCTAGTAGCAGAACTAAAATTTCGGGACGAAATTTCTATAACAGGGGGAGAATGTGACAACCCTCACAATTATAGGTATCCATACAATTAATTAATATTAAATTATGTGCTTAATGACTGTGCTTGACTACGACTGTTGAATTAAACTGCTTTATGAGTTCTGCATCATAGATACATATGCATCACATTCATACTGTCACTCCATTTATTACACACAAGCTTTAGTGATAAACTTGATGCACAAAACACAGTTAGCACAGTGAACATGCTGACTATGCCAACACATAGACAAACAATAGGTTGAGGGACCATTTGTGACATTTTCCAAAACTTCAAGGACCACAGTTGCATATTTTCGAAACTTCAGGGTCTATTTTGAATAATTTTCAAAAGTTCAGGGGCTAATTTTGCAACTTTTTGAAAGTTGAGGGACCATTTTCGTACAAAATGAAACTACAGGGACCTAAGCGTAACTTTGACAAAAACCTTTTTAAAAAGGGATAAATCCCCTGGAACCGGTATAAGTGAGGATCGAACTCGTGACCATGCGTTTGAAACCGAAGTGTCTTAACCAGTTTATCCTCTGTACAGAGCTGATAATATCTAGAACATTAATTCATATATACTCACTTTAGAATATAATATTATTATTAATTAAATATTAATAACTGATATTAAAAACGTTTGTTTTCTTTAGAATATAATAATATTATTAATTAAATATTAATATTAAAAAGGTTTTTAATATTATTCTACAGTTTACTTATGTTGACTATTAGATTATAATATATATATATATATATATATATATATATATATATATATATATAAACGATTAAAACAAATCTGATTATTTAATCAGAACGTAAGTCGAGATTTTCAAACAAAACGAATCATTTTCAAAATAGGTGATCAATTTCAAAGTAAAGGCCCAATATTTGAGACTTTAACGACGGAAAGTTTTTTTTTAAAATTAATTCGCCAATTTTTGTTGAATTTATGTCCAATTTGATAGTTTATTTAAACCCCTGAATTCTTATAAACATTCCACACCCATTAAAATACTTAAACATATATATTTTTGACGAAACCCGATCGGACTTCACCAGAGAATAGCCGGTTCTTCGTTCTAATCAATACCGGTTAGTTTTTATTTGTCCAATTAGTTCAATTATACTTATTTATATAGTCTAATTTAATGTAATTAAATTATATAACTATATAATTTTGATCCAAAATTATTCTTATGACAAAAGATGCATTATTTTGAATTTATATAAATTTAGAATCTGAATTTTTATTATGTTTAATTATTTAGATAATTAAACTTATATAAATTTATTTATTGTTATCTTATCATTTTAATTCATTTTATTTATTTAAAATAATTCCAAGGCCATAATAATTATTTTAAGTCAGTATTATTTAAGTTTAATAATTAAAAATGTTATTTTAATTATCCTGATTTAAATTAATTATTTTTTGATAATTAGTTATATAATTATCACAATATTTCTTTTAGACAAAATCCTACCGAATCCTAGAGATTTAGGATTTCCGCTCATTCGATTAAACATTATTGTTGATACACATTCTATATTGTTGCATGTTCAAACAATTAGAGTGACGTGGAATTTTGTTTCCAAAACTCATACAATTTCATACGCATTTGGACTTACCCACAATCAAGGTGAGTTCATGTTCCCCCTTTTCTTTTACTGTTTTCAGTTTTATACTTCGGGGGTGGAATACATGTTACAAATATTACAATGTTTACAAATGATATAATAACAAGAAACACTCTTGGTGAGAACGAGTACCAAGTATGTTACAACTATTACAGACGCTTTTATAAATGGTATGGTTAGCTTAAGGAGGGTTTAGACGCTTAGATCATGTGAAAGGTGGGTACAACACTTAAGGCCATTAATCCTCGTTGTTAGGACCGAGGGACATGAGTGATAGATCTATTTGGGTGTAGCGAGCCCACACCCATGAGGCCGGGGAGGCCCATAGTGGTGACTGTGTCTTACAGCCGGAGGCCCGGTACAAATTTGCTAGGGTTGAGTACTTCCTGCACCGTTTCACACATACCAGTGGTTTAGCAACCCATTGGTGATCTCTTTTATTTTTCCTTAATTGCTACATACCAGGGTTTTTCATATAGACGCATTTCAATGGTTTATACAGACTCACTTATACATGAACTCGCTCAACTGTTGTTGATTTTTCAAATTACATGTATTTCAGGAAATGAATAGGATCTGGCAAGTGATGCATGTTAGCTGCGTACTAAATAAGGACGTCATCCAGAGTCGTAGGTTTGGAAAGTGTAACTCTTTCCTGGACGGGTTGCATGTCTCAAATCCTCGTGTTGTTGGTAGTCTTTTGTCGAGTCTTATGAACTCATTTTAAACAAGTCATGGTTTGTAACGTATTCAGTGGTTGATGTTTTTTTTAAAGACAATATGTTTCACAGTATTTTTTAACTATTTTAATGGATGAACATCCCGTACTTTATTATATAGCATTGTTGTGATTGTTGCTATGGTATTAAGAAGTCACACCAAATAAACCCACGCTTCCGCAAAAGCCAGGGTGTGACAATTAACACCAAATATTTACCAAAACAGTACAAAGCAATATACACAACATCATGGAGAAACAAATCAAAAGATAGGATTTCTATAACCAATATTCTAACTCAGACATACTAAGAACCTAGACAAATTACAACACGAGACAGGAGATCTTTGAAGAAAACACAAAACCAACAACAAATCAAAGAATCCTTTATAACAGACAGTCAGCAAAACAAATAAACTGATATGACTAAGAACACCAGACAACAACTATAGCCTACACAAATTCTGGCAAAAAATACACCACCAGACACATCTCTTACTCAAGAGAAAAGTACAAGGCAACACTACATACATACAAGAGACAAGATTGAACACATACCACATTACACTTATTCAAACCATGATATATGACAGTCATACAATATGATATACTGATATATTAAAGTCAAGAAGTAACCCTGACAAACAAAAAACCATAAACTAAAAAACAGTACAATATCAACAATCTTCACAATTCACAACCAGGTCTAAAACTAACTAAAATAGCATGAATCCAATCATACAAAAACTGTTATAATCAGAATTCACATGTGACAAGATTTATAAATTCTGATTGAACAATAGTCTTTGACTCTATATTGAAAAAACAAATAACAAAGTCACATGTCAAGAAATTCCAGACCCACAGCTGAACCAAAAAACCTGGTCAAGAAATCATAAAGATCCATATGTTTTTACCAAAAAAAAAAACTTTACAATTACACAAGACATGAACCATAGAACTGAGAACTACTCACAAAGAGACAAACATGGCAGTCATAACATACAAGAGCAATTTTCTACACAAAAACACTAGCAAGATAACAAGACAACATTGAATCACACGATTCATACATATACAAAACAAGTGAGATAAGAAACAACTAGAAAACATATTCTAATTGATCAATGAACCACACAGTCCATCAACAATACCACAGTTATATCATTCAAACTAAAAATCACACGATTTTTAAGAATATGATACCAAGACCGAAAGACAATACTTGTGAAGAACTTAAAGTCTAATTTGACTTGATTAGAAAAAAAACTTTTCACGAAACACTGAATCACAAGAATCATACCAAGACTGATAAACAAGAAGTACACACTTCTATATTAGACAACAAATTCAGCCTAAACAAATATGAGATACAAAATCACATGATTTAATATCTCACACACAAGACAAGAACAACACGACAATAAGACACAGCCAAACAAAAATCACAAAATAACATATTTTGCAACCAAAAAACACCTCAGAAGAGATAACATACAAGGCTGTCACAAATACAAAATAATCTTGACAATACCAACGGTTAAACATGAACCACACAACTCAAACTAACCATACAAACAAGATCACAGACAAGCAGACATCAAGACTACGAATAAAAGACATTTAACAACATACAAGACAAAGATCCTCAACATATAGATCTCATAGCAAGGCATACACAGACATCAAGAACAAACTTGACAAAACAAGTGGTTAGAAACACTCAAACCATATAGTTCGACTAACCATACAATAAGACATACATTGTTCAAGACAAAAAAGAATGATCACTTGATTCTAAGACAAAGAAAAAAACTATCTCTTACACAAGAGAAAAAACACATAAGTCAGAACTAACATTCAAGATGACAGCCTTAAACAATTACAACGAACCACACGACAGAAAAACAAACCTCCACTTAAATTTTTTTTGACTAAACAACTCATGGTAAAATGGTCAACCACAACTATAGCCAAACAAACATGGACAAAACCAAATAACAAGAAACTCCTTCAACTACACACACGAGAACAAGAACCAAGAAAAACAATATTAACACATAATGTGTCAGATCTCATAAACTCAAAGAACGTTATCCAGTTTAACCAAATTTAGAGATTTTAAAACACACCGAACAAGACAAATCCAAGTTATTGTTACCACAAAAAAAAACAGAATACAAAACAGCAAGAGAAACTTATATTTTTCAATCAACTTGTCTCTTTGAACAAAGATCTTGACCAACCATACCAAATCATCAACACTTTTAGAGCCATATAGACAATTAGTACATATATCTTCTTTCAAACGAGTAGAAACAGTGACCAATTAAAAACCCCTTTTAAGGAACTCTACTCTAAAAAATAAACTAGCAATTAGACTCAGACGCAGAATATGCATGTAATGGAACCAAGACCAACAAGCACTAGACTAACACACTTCACCAACATAATAACATGATCAGTAAAACGAGTGAAACAAACCCATCAATAAAAAAAACACAAACAGATCAAGACATTAAACACAAACCTTTTTTTTATATGGACAGTGAAAAGAAATCAAGACTCCATTTAACAATTTTAATAGTCACATAGGAACCGATTCTAAATAACCCCTTTACCATAAACCACGAAACATTTAAAAAAAACAAATACAACTCATATGACAGATAGACATTTCGATTGTTCTCAACAAGAGACATTGAGCAGCCAATAAAAAACCTTTACACACAATAGAAAACAAGGATACCCTAACATAGAGCTTATGAACATAAGATCTCTACTAAACTTTTATGAATCTTAAAAAAAAAAAACAATTTAGCATTTCTAAACCAAGACAAAAACAGATAAATGAACATAATATAAACAGGAGAACACAGATTAACAGACAGACAACTAACTACAAAGGAAAGAAACCAAACAAGACGCAAAACCCAAGGCGAAGCTGTATCAATGTCCAGATTCCAGGTTCATCACTTATAGTGCATGGACAGGTCTTTATACAGGAGCCACACACAACTACATAGACTACAACAATAACCAGAACAATAAAAAAAAGACAAAACACAAAACAAAAAATCACGGAGGGATAAAAAAAAAATGAAAATCCAACCCCTAGGTATATGTGAACCGTGGATATAAATCCCCAAATTTCATCCCTAAATATGCAAACACAAATAGCCACCAAGTAAGACATAATAGACCAACACAGAGCAAACAAAGAAACAACAATAAAAAAATGCCGGTCCTCGCTACCCCGACTTCAACTAACCAACAATCAACAACAAAATAAAAAAGAAAAAAAATAGAAAGATCTTACAGAGAGTGTTTTACTCCAAAGAGATCAGAACTGTAGTTTTTTGAGAACTACATGAATTGATCAAGCCAAGAACAAATACACCTGGTTAGTTTGCTCTGAACCTTCTAGGGTTTCAGAGACTACCACAGGTCTTCAAAAAACAGTAGTAAAAGATCTTCTTCTCAACTTCCAACAAACCCTAACTAGGGTTTGTGACACTCCAGAATTGTACAGATCTCACCAGATCTGACCTGCAAACACTTCAACCAAAGATCAAAATGGAATAGACACTAATAAGGAACAAAAAACAGATCCAAAACACACGAACACAGCGGAACCCCAAAAAAACCAGACCCAAGAGCAATAGCCCGATCTAGGGTTTCAAAAAATACAAAAAACCCCAAATAAACTAACAAGACAGAAACACAAAGAAAGACCAACAGAATCGGAGCCATATGGCTCTGATACCATGTCAAAACCGGTATAAATTCTCAACACACAATACAGAAAAACAATACAAACACAAGATAAGCGACAAAACGGTGACTTAAAATTTTTATTACTTAACCCAAACCGAAAAAACACCCCCCAAACCCTAGATCTCACAATATGTGAGATCAAAATCAAGACAAAGTATGATACAACACTTAGATGATCATTAACAGATGATCATCAATCAACCAGCAGAACAATCACTCACAACAAAGCGAAATATGGAATGATCTTTAACAGGAGATCATCACAATATAAACTAAGAAAAAACTGAAACATAAAAGTAATATTGAACCACACAAGCGGCTTGAGAACCAGCACCACTGTAATCACCAAGAACAACAACCGCCGGAAACTCAGAACCTTATTAAACGCCAGAAAACAAAGTGAACAACTTCTGGAAGAGAACCGGAGTATATGCGCCATAATTAAGAAGGATGATTGTGAGAATTGGGGGAACTACAACCGAACCAACAGCTGATCAAGAACCACAACAGATCTGTACCAAATCATAACTTGAATGAAAACACTGAGATTAACAGACACCGAGAACTGTGTGTTTTATGCGTATGATTGAGAAAATGAGGGAATAGATAAAACCCTTCTGCGCATCACTGCCTTTTATATTCTCAACACCCAAAGTTACACATGAGTCCAAAACTATGCCAAGAGATGATCGAGGTCCTTCCAAATTTACATAATAACCCCTCAACTTCCTGCTGTATTAATAAACTCTCAACAACCATAAAACGATTATAACAAACAAATATCCAATATAATCTGATATCCCATAAGCCCAATATATCATAACACAAGCCCAAATACAAGCAGAACCAATGAATAAGTCCAGCAATGTTGACCCACATGTCCACTTAGACATATTAGAGTTTTAATCATTATTATTTTTAACACAATGAAATCTCATTTTTGTTACATACATTGTGTGGGAAATAAAAAAAATATATATATATAGCATCATTTCTTGAACCTTGTGTCATGTTATTGCATGTTGCTTTGATTAGTCTAGTGGTTTGGACATTTTTCTTTTTAATCACGGTTAACTTAGGACATTTGTGTCTAGTGGAATAACAGTGGCGGAGCTAGCCCTTTAATTCAGGGGTATTCCAAATTAATTTTTTTACCGTGCAATTATACAATAATAAATACAATAATAAAAAAAGGGAAAATATTTTTCAGTAATACAAATACCTAATAGATTTGCCCTCTTCTTTTTTTATAGCTTTAAATCGTTCAATCACATCGACGTCTTTTACTTTATCAAAAGTTTCTTTTTTGACGGCACAAACCATAGCATTGTTCAAATATTATGGGCCCATTAGATTGCGTAAATCCATCTTGACAAGTTTCAATTTAGAAAAAAAAACATCTTTCAACGGTTGCGGTTGCAACCGGTAAAACCAAAACTAGCTTCACTACCCGATAAACCAAAGGACAAACACTATGTGTTCTTGTTTCCACCATAAATCGAGTAAGATCACTAGAACTTCCAATTGCAATTTGCTGCCCATGCCCATAATCAATGGATTATTTTATTTTATTTATTTGGGCTTAATTATCATGTAACTTATTATTTGGGCTTAATTGTTAAGCAAGTATTGGGCTAAAGGAATAATATTAAGTTTCATATTTTTCTCTTAAGGGTATCCTATGTATAAAACTGAACAAAATACACTGCGAATACGGGTTAAGCCGTAGCCTGTGCTACGGCTAGTTACTCATTGGTTCCGTCCCTGTGGAATAAACCATGTGATAATCACATTGATGTAGTTAGTATACTCGTACAACAAACCACCTGAAACATGGCCGTCTCCGAAAATCACAAAATTTTTTTTGGCCCTGTGCGAGATAAAAAATTTGGGCCCTATTCACAAAAGTTTTTTTGGTCCAGCAGCACCTCTCAATTTATTAATTGGGTTTTGAATTCGTTTGGTTTATTAAATTGGCATTGAGTTTCTTTCATTACACTTTCACAAGTTGGACTTCTCAAATAAACAACCGAGCAGCACCCCTCAATTCACTAATAACACTTGTTCCTTATTTAACATTGTCTAATAAACGGCCGAGCCGAGCTTACTTAAACTTGTTTACGAGCCGAGCACAATCCTAAAAATAACATTGTTTAGTAAAGGAGCACGAGCCCGAGCTTCACTTATTGAACTTGCGAGCCTTCAAGTCTATTATTTATATTATTTTTAATTAATATATTAATTAATATATAATAAACGAGCCGAGCTCGAGCTTGAGATATTACCAACGAGTCAAGCTCGAGCTCTCATAAGTAAATCGAGCTCAAGCTCGACCCTTGTCAAGCTCGGGCTCGGCTCGTCTCATTTGCACCCCTACACTTGAATCCTTTCCGCCAAAAAATAAAAAAGAAAAAAAAATCAACTAACTGTAATATGTGTAAACATATCCAAATTAGTTTGGCAACATACCTTTTCATACAAATAAAATATATAGAACTAGATAATGAGTTCTTCTAAGTTTATATTGTTAATAGTTAAATGAGAAATAAAAAAGCTATGAAGTTAAACAAGAAAACATGTAAAGTTTGTTATGTAAATGAAAAAACTATAAAGTTAAACAATAAAGCATGTAAAGCTTGTTTTATAAATGATTAAAAGAAGAAAAAAAATGAAATTATTTACAAACTTATGAAGGCCCATATTTAAATGTGAAAGTGAACATTTAAACTAGAAAATAAGCTTTATGGGGCTTAAATCAGCAAAGGCCCACAGAAACACAATACATGGGAACCAACGAAAATTATGAAAAAAAAGAGGTAACCGTTGGATTCGATCCCGGAACGGCTGTACTTTTATTAGTAAACTACCGCATCCATTGAGCCAGACAGTGAATTTGTATCATTTTTTCTACAATAATTTTATATATAAAAAATACATATATATTTTAAACATTTTGGGCCCCTAGATAGTTTGGGCCCTGTGCGGTGGCACCTCCCGCACAGGCCCAAAGCCGGCAGTGACCTGAAATCAGTTATAATAACAATTTTTTGTTACATTCAAGAAAACGGCATACAATGAACATGTTTCTAAATGATTTAATGTTTCTAAATGATTTAATAAACTTCACAAACTACGCACGTCAATGATTTTTGAACCAACACCAGTTTTATTAGTTACATTTTTATTGCAAATTTACGTTAACTTCATGATGCTGCACGACCTTCTTGCATACGAGAACTCCTTGAATAATTTTGTGAAGTAAGCCACCTGCTTACCACATCAAACGATTCTTCAGGTTTGTACACTGGCACCGAGTGTCCAGCACCCTACAAATCAAAATAACGATTCACTAGTCCTGAAATAATAAGAAACTACAAATCAAAGACTTCCTTCCATTGACAATATATCCGTTGAAAGTCCATGGGAAATCAGGCCGGATCACCACTGGATTTACCAATGTATCCCAAGCGCCAGTGAAATAGATTGTCGACGCTGGCTTTTGCGACTGAAAGTGGTTTCACCGACAGTGAATTTTCGTTGGTAGAAGTTTACTTTCTAGTAGTGCAAGTTTCTTACCCTAACGGTGGCAAATGTCAATGAGAAATCCTTTTGCGCATATTTAGTTTCATATCTGCAAGACAAATATATAATTGTGATATAATTAGAATAAAAAACACAACTTAAATAAAAAGAATTCACTAATGGAAAACCTACCCTCCAACATAGCCATAGCCTTTAATAAAAAAGGGTGCCCATGGGGTTTCAACACTGATATTAAGTAAAGCTATCCATTGCTCGACACCGACATAAGGGAATGCCATGTCATGATCCCCGCTACAGACAATGAAACATTGTAAGTGCATTATGTCGTTTTGAGTAGTGATCAGTTGAATAAAGATAAGCGACGAAGCATATAGTTAGTTACGCTACCTAAATACCAAAGCTTGACAACCTTTGGCCACAAGTTTCTTATGATGGGAAAAGCTACTAAAGATATCATATGAATAGCAAAACGTGTCGTTTTTCCCTTCAGTGTAATGCATGGTTGAGTTGTGCAAATACCATGTTCCGATTGTTCCCTAAATATATAACAATAGGGAATTATGTTTAATGATAACCCTTGGTTTAATAATAATTTGAAGAAATCAAAGATGATCACATACCATATGAATGTTTAAAGCACGTTGCACAACTTCATTGTTCCCCCAACTATGCAATGCACGATCGGAGTATTCCTACATATAACATGATTAAAGAATACAATAATTTGTTGGTCATTCGAACAGTGGCGCAGCTTAATGGGAACCGGAGGGTGCACCCCCCACCCAATGTTTTGGTTAGAAGTGTAAAATTTTTGATTTTTCGTTTGAAAATTTTAAAACTATATACGTCCCCCCACCCCCCCCCCCACACTACATTCAAACCACGATAGGAACTTTAACTGAGGATCGTGTTACAAGAAGCAGACCACGTTGGACCAAACAATACAAATAGAATGTATATTAATTAGGAAGACACATGCCGAACTTTTAAATACCTATATTGTCTTAATCGAAAGAATCTATATATATATATATATATAGAGAGAGAGAGAGAGAGAGATATTACCGTACAATACGACATTGGATTTGATTCATTACAAGGTGGGAACAATATGTTATCAAGGTTAATTTGACTTGTGCACTACAATTCAAAACATTTTCTTGTATCATATTGTGTTCACTTAATTCATATGATTTCATATATAAAACAATTCGAAATGCTCACCTCTTCATACCGTTGAAGACTATGTGCACATAATGAGTTGGATGTATGAGTGTTGATGTAATTACCATTACAATTTTCTGTACCTAACTGCAAAAGAAAAGTATTATGCTTCAAACTCGTATATAACTTCAGGGAGTGTTTGTACGTGTTGGCTTATTTAAAACAAGTGTATTTATTATCTTTTGTGTTAGCTTATTTAAAACAAGTGAACATATTATCTTATATTTGAAGAAAAAACAAGTCATGAACTTCTACGAAAACAACTTGTTTAGAACGCATAAACAAACTATTTAGCCATAAGATAACTCGACCCAAAAGGTGATTATCACGTTTAGGTAAAATAACAAATAGTAATTAAGCTGTGTAAATAAGTTAACCCTTAGCTTATTTAAAACACACACAATATGTCTGTTTGTGTTTATGTATGTATATAAGAACTAAATATTTAACAATGCCAAATTTCAACCTCATTTCAAATACGCTTGTGTACTTTAAAAGCATATGTCACGTACATTGTATTCAATTATATTCACATTCTACTTTGAATGTGTATCAAGTGGTTAGGAATAAGTCTTACCAAACATGTTATGTCTACACTTACCTTATAGATGTCATCTGATATTAGTGCCATACGGTGAGCAAATTCAAATCTTGAATTGAAGTCCCTGAACTTATCGGTAAGAGGACCACAAAGAATGTACCCCTAATATCCAATTTAAGAACAAAATAACTAGTTTCAGTTTTACTGTTCAAGACTCTTTCTTGAATAAACCAATTAGGAATAGGAATGTTTTGTTTATTAAATCATCCCATATTTAAACACTCTAGTTACACTATGATGGTTGATTGCTAAAATAAATTTATATTTGTGGTAGTTCATATCTTAACTTTCCTCTAAAACAAAGTTCCATTTGCATGGATAATTAATACCAGAAGTTATTAGGGTCGAAATACTTTTCTACATTGGTTTCAACTACGTCTATTGGGTAATCAAACGACAAGAAATCTATGATGTTTCCTGCTTCTGTTCATAGAAAATTCCCTCTAGTTCTGCGGCCGATTATGTATATGGAAAATGAACTTGGTGTTTTAAATTAAAGCTTATTGGGTTTGATCACTTACTTGAATATTTAACCATGGTTGATCCCCGCGTTCATTACCTAACACAATGTTAAAACGACCACAAGTCAGTCACTCATGCAAGAGTGAGCATATAAGAAATTAACTACTAGAAATTAATACCTTCATATAATTGCAGAGTAACCAAAGGATTGATGATACCCATGTAAGATATCCCCGCTATGTAGAGTGGATTATTTAGAAACATAGGATGGTTAATGAGAAACTGTTCATCAAAACATGTAGAAACTCAGAGGATGCATACAATCAAATGCCTTAAAGTGTAGAAAAGTGGGTGATCACATAAAGTATATCTTAGAACCAACTTGAGGGTTGTTTACCAAATGTTGTATATATGGTGACTATGAATTAATATTTCATATCTTCTATATATTTCATGCAAAGTTGTTAAAAGGCTAGAGCACAAAAAACATGCTGGATTTCTTGCAAATTCCTAAACTAGGGCCCCAAGTTACATTTTTAGAAACCAACATGTTAATGAAAAATAGTTTTGATTGTTTTTAGTTAATTTAAGAAAATTCATTTGTACAACTTGACAAAAGAGAGAAAACATAACCTTCCTACTCCAAAGAGTCCTTTAATTATATAGATATTTTGTTATCTTAAATAATATGTTGCTAAGCATGCAGATAATTTTTACAGGAATTCACTAAACTATTATAATTTAAGTAAAAGATTATGGACTATAACCTTTCTTATAAAAGCACTAGCGTGTGAAGCCATAACGCTATCACTGCTAAGCCATCCTTGTTTAGTTTTGGCATAGGAAAACCCAACACCAGCAGGAATATCCAAGAATATCATATTCGCCACCTACAAAAACACAAAACTAGCCATTACCGACAACACACCAACCAACGGGTAAGCAAGCGAAGAATCTGAAAAATTTCAAATAAAAAATCTATAAATATTTTTCCGTAATAGATCAACCGAAACACCAAAAAATAAATACAAAATATATTTTATAATACCCATCGGTATTCAGTGACGGTTACTGAGGGGACTTTGTTGGTGCGATCAATTATTACAACATACATAATATTTGTCGGTAACCTGTCAATAATTGTGAAGATAACATTTTGGATAAGATATCTGTTAAAATACCTTATATATTTTTTTTCTATTTCAGTTTAAATGTTGTTATATTTTTACTCCTCTAACCTTCTGCCCTTTATTTGTTTTGTATGAGTTTGGTCCGGTTATATGGGCTTGGAGATGTCTAGCTGGGCTGGTCCAAGAGTCCGTGTATTGCAAGTGGGCTTAAGGGTTTCGTTGCTATGTCGGTTATAAAGTTAAGGCTGCTTTAGGATCATAACACACTGCCTTTCATCATCTCCTTCTTGAAGCTTCTTGTATATGCCTCTCAATCTTTGATGACTGGCTGGAGTTCTTGTACTGATCTGAGAAGAAGTTGTTTAATAAAACTGCACTTTATCTTTGTATTGTGGTTTAATCTTTGAAGTTCTGACATGGTATCAGAGCTCTGAGGTTAAATTGGTGCTCTGGTGTTCTTCCGCCGCACTCTTCGTTGCTTGTTTCTCCGAGTTTCAGTCCAAGGACACTGATCAAGGGTTGTTATGGTGGTGCTTGAAGTCTTAGTGGTCCAGTGGTCTACCGACTTTACTTTCTGGCTCCTTCTTGGTTGTGGTTGCTGTGCCGCCGTTGGAAGTACGAAACCCTAATTTTTAGGGTTTTCTCATCGGATCCTCTTGAAGAATCTCTCGTTGGTCCCTTTTAGGGCAAACCAATAGATCTGGTCTTCTGTCTTCTGATCAAGTCCTTGTAACCCTAAGTGAAGGTTACAAGCCTTGATCTGTTGGATATTGCACGCACCCACTGTGAGATCGTTCTATCCCTCTTTTTTACTATCTTGCATCACTATTGTTGAGTCTAGGCATCTTGATACCGGGTTTTAGGTGAGACCGGTTTGATCTTGGGGTACAGAGAGGGTCCACTCTGTTGCATCTGTTTGTGTTAAAAGCTCCCTGAATATTGTCTGCGGAGGCACCCTTGAGTGATGAACCTCTGATCGGACCTCTGTTCAGGCTTCGCTACTTCTTACCCTGACCAATCGTTTGATTCTGCCTGTGTTTTTTTGTTCTAAATTGCTTCTTGTTATTTTTTGACTGCTACTGTGTTTAACTGATCTATTGCTATTACTATCCCTGTGATTATCTGATTTATTGTGATTGCTTACTATAATGCCTGACACAGATGATCAAGTTGAATCCTCTGTCACTTTGGTTAGCAAATTAGATGCAAGTGATCCGTTATATCTGCATGCCAGTGATTCTAGTAGTCTCATTATTGTCAATATTAAACTGAAAGGAACTGAAAATTATGTGGTTTGGTCAAATGCTATGAAACTTGCATTAACTGCTAAGAATAAGTTAGGGTTTATTAATGGTACTTGTACCAAATCAACTAAAGATGATGTTCTGGCAAGTCAATGGGATAGATGCAATTATGTTGTTTTAACTTGGATCCTCAATTCTGTTTCTGAAGAACTATATGTTGGTCAAGTTTATTCTAGGCTTGCTAGTGAAGTCTAGAGTGACTTAAAGGACACTTATGACAGGGTTGATGGGTCAGTTGTGTTTGGGTTATACCAAAAGATTAATTCTGTTAGTCAAAATGGGGCTAGTGTTTCTGAATATTATCATAAACTCAACACTATGTGGAAACAATTTGATGCCATGGTTCATTTGCCTTCTTGTACTTGTGAGGCTTCTACTAAATACAACGAATTCAGTCAACTGATTAAACTTATGCAGTTCTTGATGGGATTAGATGACATTTATCAACCTGTTAGAACAAACCTGTTAACTAGGGTTCCTTTGCCTACTGTTAAAACTGCTTTTTCCATTATTTCTAGTGAAGAATCACATAGAGATTCGAATAAATCCTCAAAAGATCCCAAATGTTGGTTTTGTAGCAAAAGCAACACAATATAATGATAATAAAAGATGTTTTAACAGAGGTCCTAATCCCAACCTAAAATGTACCCACTGCAATAAGATTGGTAATGTGATTGAAAAATGTTTTGAACTTCATGGTTATCCCTCAAATTACAGAAATAAACCAAGCCAAAACAGTTCTCAATGGTCAAAACCAAATGTGTCTGCTAATAATTTTATTGCTAATACTATGAATGATCAATCTGCTAGTTCATCTTTGAATGCATTAAATGCTGATCAATTTTCCAAGCTGCTAGGTCTACTAAATGAAAATAAGTTGGAAGATCTACACAAATCTAACATGAGTGGTAAGTGCTATAGTGCCTTCTCTTCTCTAGGATCTTATAAAAACGTATATTGTTTTTAACTCTAGTTTCTTTCACCACAATAGACTAAAATGGATTATTGATTCTGGTGCTAATTAGCATACGGTTATGAGCAATGATAACATGTTTAATCTGGTAGATGTGTCTGAATATGATATTTCTGTTAAACATCCAAATGGAACTGATGCTAAAGTTAAACAAATAGGATGCTTTAAACTTTCTGAAGATGTGATTTTGAAAGATGTATTTGTTGTCCCTGAATATTGTGTGAATCTCATTTCTATTCACAAACTAGCTAAAGATAACAAACTTAAAGTAGTTTTTGATGAACATAATCGTTATATTCAGGATGTGTCCTTAATGAAAAACCTGGTGATTGGTAGGCAAACTGACGGTCTTTATTTCTGTGG
Organism: Helianthus tuberosus; assembly: GCA_030545235.1. Lineage (NCBI taxonomy): Eukaryota > Viridiplantae > Streptophyta > Magnoliopsida > Asterales > Asteraceae > Helianthus > Helianthus tuberosus. Next base: position 129,283,181 of record CM060408.1, read on the forward strand.
TAATTCTAGTAATCCTGTTTTTGCTTGTTTTAATAAGGCTGAAACAATAAAGCTCTGGCATTCCACACTTGGTCATCCCTCAGATCAAGTCCTACATGTTCTAAACCTTAAAAACAAAAAAGGACAAGCTGAGCCTTGTGATACATGTCACAAAGCTAAACAACATAGAATTCCCTTTCCCTTAAGTGACCATAAGTCAAAAAAGGTTGGTGACTTAGTTCATCTAGATGTTTGGGGTCCTTATAAACGACCCAGTCTTGATGGTTATAAATTTTTCCTCACTATTGTAGATGATTAGTCCAGGTCGGTTTAGGTCTACCTAATGAAATCCAAAACTGAAGTTTTGACAATATTAAAAACTTCTATGATTTGGTCAAAACTCAATTTGAAACTAAAATCAAAAGTTTTAGGAGTGATAATGGGTCTAAGTTTATAAACTCTCAAATGGAAAACTTTGTTAAAACTCATGGCATACTTCATCAAACATCTTGTACTTACACTCCTCAACAAAATGGGAATGTTGAAACAAAACTCATGGAAACTTTTTTCTATTTTAGTTTAAATGTTGTTATATTTTTACTCCTCTAACCTTCTGCCATTTATTTGTTTTGTATGAGTTTGGTCCGGTTATATGGGCTTGGAGATGTCTAGCTGGGCTGGTCCAAGAGTCCTTGTATTGCAAGTGGGCTTAAGGGTTTCGTTGCTATGTCGGTTATAAAGTTGAGGCTGCTTTGGGATCATAACACACCGCCTCTCATCATCTCCTTCTTGAAGCTTCTTGTTCCTGCTGATCTCTCATACGTTCATTCGTGAGAAATCATTTTGTCTCTTATTTAATCTTTTGATTCATTTGTATATGCCTGTCAATCTTTGATGACTGGCTGAAGTTCTTGTACAGATCTGAGAAGAAGTTGTTGAATAAAACTTCACTTTATCTTTGTATTGTGGTTTAATCTTTGAAGTTCTGACAATATCCGCAAGTACTATTATCCTTTAGTGATCTGTTGAAAATACTACTTATTACAAATGCTCTCCAAACCTCCCTGGTTTTCAAGTGCATTAATTGTCCGTCTTCCCAAACCTTTCTAGTTTCAGATAGACTCCCAAAACCTTCCTGTTATAGTTTCAGAAGTTAAACCTAGCAAGTGTGATGTTGAATGAGCTATATATTGCAATGGTAACTAGCTAGTCTGCACATTTTCTAGATTACACTGGAAAATGGGTATGCATGGTTTCTCATTTTGAGTGTGAAGCCACTTGACAAGTTGAGGTCAGAAAGCAGGATAAGAGGATAATGAAGCAGGGTTATCCAATCTTCCCTGTGATCCAAATTTTACGGATCCTGTCTTTCTCTTTCCTCTATCATTCAATCTTATATATAAGATTGTAATGTATCTGTAATAGTTGTACCCAAGCTTAATACAAAACCTCCTAGTTACCAAGAGTGGACGTAGGTCAGAACCGGACCGAACCACTATAAATCCTTGTGTTCTTGATTGTGAGCAGTGTGTGTGAGTTCTGTGTTGATTGTATTCTTGATTGTGAGCAGTGTGTGTGAGTTCTGTGTTGATTGTGTTCGTGTGACCCGTTCGATCCCCAACAACTGGTATCAGAGCACATGCTCTTGTTGTTGAACATGAACACAGAGGTGTAGAAGGAGGAAGAAGATACTGACCTGTGAAATCAGAACAAGGGTTCTGATCAGAGATGTTCAGTCGCCTCCGCCGCTCGTCAGCCGCCGCCGCCGCTCGTCAGCCGCCGCCGCTCTCTTCATCGCGAAGCTAGGGTTTCTGATTAAAGACCAGAAACAACACACCAGCCGTAGTTCAAGGTTTTTTCTCTTGAAACCGTCGTCGCTCAGGTGAATCACAGCAGTGATTCCGAAGCCGCCGGGTTTCTGATCAGCGACCGCCGCCAGAGCCATCGTTACCGTCGCCGTCAGAATTTCCATCAGCATCGCCTCCGCCATCGCGACTGTCTAGGGTTCCGACGAATCCGTCGCCTACTTGTTTCTCTTGGGAGATCGAGCAGGTGGAGCAGAAGAAGAAGAAGAAGAAGAAGAAGAAATGTGCAGAGCTTTTTTTTGTTTTGTTGGAATTGGGGAAGAAGAAACACAGTGAACGTGTTTTATTTTTGTTGGAAATTGAGTTTCTCAATTTAAACAGAATGGCCTCTCAACTTTGACAAACGTCCATCACAACCCACTACTACTTGTTCATTGCCATTTAAGGCTTGAAACAGATAAGTTATTTGTTTCTGATTATTGCTTTCGCTCGTATAAATTACCACTTAGCAGTACGAACCTGGTTAGTTAGTAGTAATTTGTTTAAATGGCAGAAGATAGTAAAATCAAGATTAACAAGTTTGATGGTAGTGATTATGGATTTTGGAAAATGCAAATTGAAGATCTGTTGTATCACGAAAAAGTTTGCATTTGCCTATGTTGGGTGAACAACCAGATGACATGTATGATGAAGAATGGAAGTTGTTGGATAGACAAGCTTTGGGTGTGGTTAGGCTTTCTTTGGCAAAGAGTGTTACTTACAACATTGTCAATGAAACAACCACATATGGTGTATTGAAAGCTTTGTCCAAAATGTATGAAAAACCATCCGCTTCAAACAAAGTATTCCTCATCCGACAATTGGTTAACACCAAGATAAAGGAAGGCATGTCGGTTACCGCTCACATAAATGAGTTTAACTTGATTATCTCTCGTTTAGCCTCAGTTGAAATAAAGTTTGAAGATGAAGTACAAGCGCTACTCCTTTTATCATCGTTGCCCGACAGTTGGTCAGGCACAGTCACAGCTGTTAGTAGTGCATCCAGCACTACCAAACTCACTTTCGATAGTATTCGTGACTTGATAGTAAACGAAGATATCAGACGAAGAAGCAATGGTGGGACTTCTAATTCTAGTTCTTTATTGCATACAGAAAGTAGAGGAAGAAGAAACGAAAGAGGACATAATCGAGGCAGGTCCAAGTCCAGAAAGAGGGGACAGTCAAAGAACAGAAAAGACGTTGAATGTTGGAATTGCAAAGAAAAGGGTCACTTTAGAAGCCAATGTACAAAACCAGCTGCAAAGAAAGAAGTAAACAGTGTATCCTCGGAAGAATTAGGTGATATTCTCATCTGTTCTGTTGAAGATTCAGTTGAATCTTGGATTATGGATTCGGGTGCTTCTTTCCATGCTATCTCATGCCCAGATATGGTCAAGAATCTACGAACAGGTAACTTTGGTAAAGTTCGTTTAGCAGATGATCAAATGCTTGATATCACAGGTATTGGAGATGTAGACTTGAAGACCTCATTAGGAACTATATGGACATTGAAAGATGTCAGGGTTATTCCTAATTTGAGGAGAAAGTTGATTTCAGTTGGTAAACTGGATGATGAAGGGTTTAATGTTCACTTTGGGGGTGGACAATGGAAAGTGATCAAAGGCAATTTAGTGATTGCCAAAGGAAAGAAGCAAGGTACTCTATACATGGCAGAAGTTTCTACTGAAGGTGTTCATGCAATGACCAACGGTCCGAGTCCATCAAATTTATGGCACAACCGACTCGGACACATGAGCGAAAAGGGATTGAAGATGTTGGCTCAGAAAGGTAAGTTTCCAGACTTGAAGAAAGTGGAAACTGAATTCTGTGAACCTTGTGTTCTTGGAAAACAAAAGAGGGTTACCTTTGTGAAGATAGGGAGGACACTGAAAGCTCAGAAGTTAGAGCTTGTTCACTCGGATGCATATGGACCAACCTCAGTTTTATCTCTAGGAGGCTCGAGATATTATGTTACTTTCATCGATGATTCAACACGCAAGGAAATCTGCCGTATTTGATGCTTTTAAGATATGGAAATCTGTTGTTGAAAATGAAACTAACTTGAAGGTAAAGTACTTAAAGTCTGATAATGGTGGTGAATACATAAGCAAGCAGTTCACTGACTATTGTGCTAAGGAAGGGATAAAGATGATCAGGACAGTTCCCGGAACTCCTCAGCAGAATGGTGTAGCTGAGAGAATGAATAGAACTCTAAATGAGAGGGCTAGAAGCATGATGCTAAATGCCGGGATACCCAAGACATTCTAGGCCGATGCAGTTAACACTGCAGCCTACTTGATCAACCGTTCACTAACCGGTCCCTTAGATTTCAAGTTGCCTGAAGAAATGTGGCAAGGAAAGGAGGTAAGTCTCGAACACTTACGAGTCTTTGGTTGTAGTGCTTACGATTTGTTAGAAGCTGGTGTCAGGGATAAGTTAGACTCAAAATCCAAGAAGTGCACATTAATTGGTTATGGGTCAGAACAAATGGGTTACAGGCTTTGGGATAATGGAGGCAGAAAAGTAATCAGAAGCAAGAATGTCGTCTTCAATGAAAACAAATTGTGTAAAGATAGAAACACCAAAGGACCAGAAGTTCAGAAAGACTATGTTGAATTTGAAAGTGGTGAAACAAGAAAAGAAGCTTCAGTCGACATTCCAGAAAATGGGAATGAGTCAATCGACAGTGGGAGCTTAGGGGATGATTCTAGAAATGGTTCTGTAGAAGAAGAAGAAGAAGAAGAGGTTGCTCCTCAAATTCCAGAATTCCCAGAAACTCCTCAGTTTCAACCAAGAAGATCCTCCAGAGTCATTAGACCACCAGACATATATTCACCATCCGTCAATTACATACTTTTGACAGAAAATGGTGAACCCCAGTGTTACTCAGTAGCCATGGGGTTGAAAGATTCATTGCAATGGGAGTTAGCAATGAAAGATGATATGAAGTCGCTTGAGAAGAACAAGACTTGGAACTTAACAAAGCTTCCAGCTGGGAAGAAGGCTCTTCAGAACAAGTGGGTTTTCAGGGTCAAAGATAAACATGATGGTACCAAACAGTACAAAGCAAAATTAGTGGTCAAGGGATTTCAGCAGAAAGAGGGAATTGATTTCAATGAAATATTCTCTCTAGTGGTGAAAATGACTACCATCAGACTTGTTCTCAATATTGTAGTAGCAGAAGGCTTGCATCTAGAGCAGCTAGATGTCAAGACAGCTTTTCTACATGGTGACCTAGAAGAAGACATCTACATGACACAACCAGAAGGTTTTCAGGTTAAAGGCAAATAAAACTTGGTGTGTAAGTTGAAGAAGAGTTTGTATAGTCTGAAACAAGCGCCCAGATAATGGTATTTGAAGTTTGATAACTTCATGGGAAGAGTCGGATACAAGAGATGTGACAATGACCATTGTTGTTACATCAAGAGGTTTAAGGGTTCTTATATCATTCTACTACTATATGTGGATGATATGTTGATTGCAGGTTCAGACATGACAAAGATCAAGAAGCTGAAGAAGCAGATGTCTGAAGAGTTTGAGATGAAAGACTTGGGAGCTGCAAACCAAATACTCGGGATGAGTATTTTCAGAAACAAAGAAGATGGTTCTTTGACACTCTCTCAAGAGAAGTACATTGAGAAAGTGTTAGAAAGATTCAGCCTTAAAGATGCCAAGATTCGAAGCACACCTTTGGGAAGTCACTTTAAGCTTTCTAAAGTTCAGTCACCCAGATCAGATGAAGACAAAGTAGAAATGGCTAAAGTTTCGTATGCATCGGCAGTTGGTAGCCTCATGTATGCAATGGTATGCACGAGACCAGATATACCTCAAGCAGTGGGAGTTGTTAGTCGGTTTATGTCCAATCCATGGAGAGAACATTGGCAAGCAGTTAAATGGCTGCTAAGATATTTGAAGGGGACTTCAAAAGTAACATTACAGTTTAAGGGGAAAGATGTTATTCTGAAGGGTTTTGCGGATGCTGACCTTGGTGGTTGTAAAGAATCTTACAAAAGCACCACTGGATATGTCTTTACAGTGGGAAGCACTGCGGTAAGCTGGATGTCCAGACTACAGAAAAGTGTTGCCCTTTCAACCACAGAAGCAGAGTATATGGCAGTTGCTGAAGCAAGCAAAGAGCTTATATGGTTGAAGAATTTTCTCAAAGAGCTTGGCAATGAACAAGTTGATTGTGCACTATTTTGTGACAATCAAAGTGCAATACACCTTGCAAAGAATCATGTCTTCCATTCGAAGACAAAGCACATACAGCTGAGATATCACTTTATTAGATAGCAAGTTAGTGAAGGCACTTTGAAGTTGAATAAGATCAAAGGAAGTGAAAATCCATCTGATATGTTAACTAAGGTTGTCACCTTAGAGAAGTTGAAGCTTTGCATAGCTTCAACTGGCCTTCAGAATAATTGAAGAGAAGGCCGGGTAACTAGGAATGTGCTAAGATCAACAGTTTTTACAGAAACACTGATGCACAGTTGAAGCACAGGTGAAGATTATTCCGTAGCTTCAAGTGGGAGATTGTTGAGTGAGAAGCCACTTGACAAGTTGAGGTCAGAAAGCAGGATAAGAGGATAATGAAACAGGGTTATCCAATCTTCCCTGTGATCCAGATTTCACGAATCCTGTCTTTCTCTTTCCTCTATAATTCAATCTTATATATAAGATTGTATTGTATTGTATCTGTAATAATTGTACCCAAGCTTAATACAAAACCTCCTAGTTACCGAGAGTGGACGTAGGTCAGAACCAGACCGAACCACTATAAATCCTTGTGTTCTTGATTGTGAGCAGTGTGTGTGAGTTCTGTGTTGATTGTGTTCGTGTGACCCGTTCGATCCCCAACATCTCATGTGTGCGCATTTGGAAACATATGGTGTACAAGACTGACTACATGTTGGTTTCGACATTGTTTGGAACCAGTGTAGATTAATACTAGAATTGGTTGTCTCCAAAGTTTTAGGTCTTTGTGCGCCACATAATGGTTTCTACTTGTGTGTTTAAAATGTGCTAGCTAGCTAAGAAACTTGTGGTGTACATCATTGTCCTATGTTTCTCTTTATCTTTGGAAATGATCCTTTGATAAAAATTTTCTTGAGTAGAACAAACTTCTATTTTATCTCTTATTTCACGCTTGTGTTACAATGTTGTGGATGTGGGGAACAATAGTGTACATGTACTCACAACATGAGGATATTTTTTTTTGTATTTATTTGTAAGATCTAGACATGTAACATATACAGACAATTATTTGTCTCTAAGGCCTTCGGATGTACCCTAACACATGGAGCGTTAACGATGACATGACATGTTAACCGACGTTGCACACCACTCCCTCCTTGTGTTAAGAGGTATTAAAGAGGTTTTATGTTAACATGTTAACTGGATGTTAAGAAATTCAATTAAATTTTCTTTTCTTTTTTAACAAAAACCCACTAAAAATTAGGGTTTGATGGAGTTAATGAGATTAAACCATTTTCTTAGGGTAAAACATAGTGAAATGAGAAAAAGTGAATGATGTGACACCTATGTGGAGTTGAGGAGTGTTAAAGTATACCCAAAGCCTAATATCAAGAAGTGTAAAGCATTACATATTCTACTCTAAAATCAAGAAATGTAATGTATATACAAAAATACTTAATAATGAATGTAGTTTAATAAATATTTGTATTCATTTAATGAAGTTTTATTTTCAAAAAAAAAAAATTTGTATTCATCTATAAGATCTAGAAAAGTAATAGAAATGACATGTTATGACCTAATATAACTTTTTGTAACCTAAAACAACTAATCTACACATAACAAGGCCCATTAATGGTTAATAGTGGACTTATCTTCAACACCTAGATGAATTGTTATGATTTTGAGTAACCCAAAACAACTAATTAACACAAGATACGGCTGCTAATGATGAAATAGTGGACTTAGCATTAAACATAGATCATTAACACCTGAATGACTATCTGTGACCAAATGCAACTTCAAGTACTCTAAAACAACTAACACATAGTCAATTAGAGGACTTAGCACCAAACACGTTTCATTGACACCTAAGTGACTTGTTATGGCGTAATGTGACTCCATGTACCTAAAAAATAATTGACACATGCATGTGTAATTAGTATTTATTGGAACTTGACAATATGTTTTGTTTTAGATAAAAACAGATATCACCAAAACTTAGTGACACACTAATCTGCTGGAGAAATATGCTTCGCTGATCTACTGGTTAAATCATTCGTTGATCAGTCGTCTTCCATCGCCAGTGAACTTACCACGACCATATACTTGCATCAGCGATGCATTCCAGTGGTACGACCATATACTTGCATCAGTGATGCATTCCAGCGGTAATTTTTCCGTTAACTTCATCGGTGGTTGTTAAAATACAAAAAAGATTAATGTAGAACTTTATAAAAAATGCTATGGTAATAAATACCAAGTCACTTCTCTTTTAGTCATTATGGTAGGTATATTTTCCATCTGAGTTGCTAAAAAACTGCCATGCTAACATGCAAGTAAAACATCACCAAGACTCAAATGGGACACAATATATGCATTTTAGAAAAAAAAAAAGTGAAGTTACAAATTAAAAAGAAAACTACTCTTTTAACATATTAAACCAGAGTTAAATTTGCAATAACTTGACAGATCAGTAATATAATTCGTGGTTTAATTTGACTGATTATATTAAGAGTAAAGAAAAATCATATTACCTATTAGAGTTTAAAACATATAAATCAATGGCTCAAAACTAGGAGGATCATTTTTGTAAATCTCAGTTCAAACAATTAAAGAAAACAAATAGAGAAAGAATATTCTGATCCTGTCTCACTTGAACCCTTCCCCCTTAGTTTTCAAACGACTATAATCTTTTCATATATTAATATTTACAAAAAAAAAAAAAAAATTACATCATATTGACGACCATTTAATTCTTTTTAATTCAAGTAGCCTATTACTATAGTTTTCTTAAAAAAAAGTTACAGAATTTTGAATACCCATTGCGTGATTACGTAATTTTGAATACACATCACATGACTACATGATTTCGAATACCCATTACGTGATTCAATTATAGTATGTGAAACCGTAGTAAGTGATTACATAATTACGTAACAATAGTTGACTATGTATTTATTATGTGACTACGTAATTTTGAATACTCATTTCGTGATTACGTGATTTTATTAAAGTATATTTTATGTGAAACTACACTGAGTGAATACATTATAAGCATAATTGTAATAACAAATCATATTGAATGCGCAATCACGTAATTGATTTATATTGAATGTGTAATCAAGTAATGGTTTATGTTGAATGTGTAATCACGTAATGAATATTCAAAATCATGTAGTCATGTGCTGGGTATTCAAAATCACGTAATCACGTAATGAACTAATGAGTATTCAAAATCATGTAAATTTTTTTAAAAGACTATAGCAACAGGCTTCTCGAATTAAAGATAATGAAGCGCTCGTTAATACAGTGTATTTTTTTAAACAAAATATTAACGTACGAAAAAGTTATAGCCGTTTGAAAATCAAGGGGAAGTTATTTAAGTGAGAAATAACTAAATTACCATTCAAGCCAAGAACATATGTTCTTCTTCTCATGGGGTCATACTATTTATACCAAAGCTTTTGCTATTTGCACAAACTGATCTGACATTAATAAATTCAAATTTGTGTTTTCTTTTATAACTTTTGATATATAATGTTTTCTAAAAAAAGAATATGGTTTTATGATGTGCTTATTTTTATCTACGTTTTGATATAAATTTTATAAAAACGGAGCCGTATCAAATATAACGTTTTATAAGTCGTTATAGAATTTATATTCCGTTTTTTATAAAATTTATATCATAGATAAAAATAAGCACATCACAAAACCGTTTTCGTTTTTTAATAAAACATTATATATCGAAAGTTAGGGGACTGAGGGTGGTGCGTGATGTAACTCCCATCACTCGTGGAAAACTTTAGCACACCGCCGCCACCACCTCCCATCACTCGTGAACTTTATCACTCGTGGAGTTTTCCACGCGTTGATGTCCATTCCGTGATAATTAATGTGAGGGGGTGTGGGGGTTTATTGTTGGGTGTTGTGAGTGATGACCACCGCCACTAAAAAAAGTTGTGAGTGATGAAATAATGGTTGATTACATGGCGAAACTTGATTGGATATTGCGAGTGATGGAATTTGTACCACCTCCGGTCCCCTTATAAAAGAAAAACATAAATTTGAATTTATTAATGTCATATCACTTGGTGTAAATAGCAAAAGTTAAGTACAAATAGAATCACCATTTCTCATGTATACTTTGTATGAAATTATTATATTGTAGAAGATCCAACCTTTAAATAACAGAAAACAAACCTTTGTCCATGAGTTTGGATTCAATGTAAACGTTATATTATCTAGACCATGCTCATCGTTGAAGCTAAGTGGACCTGCAACAAAAATCATGAATCAACTTGATTACATCAATTTAGAGCATTCACATCCTAACCATCAAATTATGTGAGGAGGGGTTTTTATATAATAAAGGGTATAAAAAGTGGTTGTGAGTAGAGGAGAGAGAAAATGTTACTGTTCATCTGTATATTTGGGGGGACACTGTTCACCCGTTATAATTTTTTAATATATTTTGAAAGTGGTTGTTAGTGGAAGTGAGAGAAAAATGTAATGATAATATTATTTAATTGAAAGGAGAGAGAAAAAGTATTTGTTTTTAATGGAAATATATTGATATAGAAGTTGTTTTTTAGTGAAATGTATGTATAATTTGATGGATTGGATGTGAATGCTCTTACAAATCTTATAAATCCCATCCCATAATATATAATATATAAAAAAGTATGGGTTTTGAGTCAAATCCCAATTAAGAAATATATATATATATATATATATATATATATATATATATATATATATATATATACCTTCTCTCCCATATGCAAAGGAATATAAACCAGAATAGCCTGGTCCTCCGGGCATGTTAAATATAATAGGGTCTTCTTCTGGATTTCTTTGCGACTCAGCAAAATAGTAGAATAATTCTACTTCTTCATTTTCTCCAACTCCAACATAACTAATTTCATACCATACACATACATGCATAAACAGCTAACGTTACATTAATTAATTAATTAATTAGTAGCTACAAGATCGAATACATATACGTACGTTGTGCTAGATATATAATATAATATAATACACACCCGGTTACATAACTTATAAGTTTAAACGAGATAGACCGACGAATGGATGAATATATAATATAATTAATACACACCCGGTTTCAAGTTTGAAAGGAAGGTCTCCATGATATCCTGGAAGAGTTTTGATGATTGATTGTGAATTTGAAGAAGAGGTTGTTAAGACTAAAATCATCATTAGAAGAAGAAGGGAAACCAACAACTTCATTTTCTGGCCCATCCTATTTTAGTGGTAAGGGAACAAGTATAAATACAAATAGTGAGCTTGGAATGTCTCTTTTCTTTCTTTCTTTCTTTCTTTCTTTCTTTTATTTACTTAATTTAATTTTCAGGGCAGATACTAGTCGACGATTTTGTGAAACTAAAGGATTAAATTCATAAAATAATATAATAAGTTAAATTATAATGTTTAGTTATCTACACACATTTTTGGTTACAGACCTAACATTAACAATATGTTATTTAAGAAGACAATCAAGTAGTCAAAGTACAAAAGTGTAGTGGTCACGCATCTAGTGGTAGATCTTAAACTTTTAAATAAAGGGGTCAAAAGTTCTAAAGAGAAAAAATCAGGAAGGACAGACTCAATACATATAAGAGATATATTCGTTAAATTTACACTTCTAAGCGTAAAACACCCCAATTAAGATTCGCCCCTACGTACACGTATCCATCTTATGTATCACATTTAAATAAAGATCAATTAGAATTGTATTATTCGGTTTTCCTAATCTTCAACACATTACTGATTTTCTGAAATGAAATGTTGAGTTGTTTCATAAGTTGTTAATCTTTTATTATGTACTATTTATATAAACTAATAATCTTCCTTAAAACCCCATCCCATTGGGTACTATATATTAATTAATATTTGTTATATATAAACTAATAATTTTCCTTAAAACCCCATGCCATTGGATGACAACAACATTTTTGGTTAAAGAGATACTTGATTGACACCGTCCAACATATTATATAATACTACTTGCTTCATCCTGGCAGGGTGAGACACACACGTGGAGAAAGGAAGGTGATGATTTGAAATGCCGGTGTCCAGTCCAGTGTACACTTTGCTTGAGTATGTGATATCAATATGATGACTAAGCATCTTATAACGTCATTACATGCAGGCCTACACTTGTAATTTTATGTAGCCGATATGAATGAAGAGTATTAACTAGAAGTAGGGGTGCAAACGAGCCGAGCCGAGCACGAGCTCGAGCTCGTTTAACATATGAAAGCTCGAACGCGGCTCGATTCGAGCTTTATTTCTAAAGCTCGAGCTCGGCTCAAAGGTAATTTTTCAAGCTCGAGCTCGGCTCGGGCTCGACTCGTTTAGTATTTATTAATTATTTTATATTAATTATAATTATTATTATACATATAATTAAGTTATTTTTTATATTTATATAAATGGTAATTATTATTATATAAATATATGTTTAATATATTAATAAAAAAATATATAAACAGAAAGCTCGTTTAGGCTCGCGAGCCGGCTCAAGCTCGATAAGCAAAGCTCGGGCTCGTTTACTAAACGAGCTTGTTTTTAGGCTCGGGCTCGAGTAGCTCGGCTCATTTGCACCCCTAACTAGAAGTGAAAGTAAAAAAAGGACGAAATAACGTACGATGCTTAACTAGTTTGAGATATATACATGGGGTCACGTGAACTACATATAAAAGATATCATATATTCGTATAGATTTTTGGTGTTCGTTTAAACAAATTATACCCAAAAGTTTTAGGTAGTGTTCGTATCGATGAACTAGTAGAAGTAGACAAATTACAAAAGTTTTAGGTAGTGTTCGTTTCATGAAATTTGCGTAAAAATTGAAATTTGATTAGTAATTTAAGTGTATATATCTTTTCGGGTACTACATACAATTTGTTTAAACAAATATATACGAATATGATCCTAAATTCGGGTACTAAAGTTTTGATGTAACTGATTATTTTTTTTTATTATTATTTTTTATTGACCGGCAAATTTGGATCACTGACGGACCACTGGAGTATCATCGTGCCACCAGCGAAACCACCCGATCATATCCATCTCCACTAGGCATAATGCATATACACCAATTCGGGAGGAAACCCAATAAATATGGGAAAACCCCCTTGTGGGAATCGAACCCAGGACCTATTGGTCCCAAAGCCTTATCCCACCCCCAAATGCCACTAGACTATAAAGCCATGGGCATTTTTTGAACGGCAAATTTGGATCACTGACGGACCACTGGAGTATCATCGTGCCATCAGAGGAACCACCCGATCATATCCATCTCCACTAGGCATAATGCCACACCAATTCAGGAGGAAACCCAATAAACATAGGAAAACCCCCTTATGGGAATCAAACCCAGGACCTATTGGTCCCAAAGCCTTATCCCACCACCAAGATGCCACTAGGCTATAAAGCCATGGGCAATGTAACTGATTATTAAATAGAGGGTAAATAACGCAAAAATATATAATTTAATTTCTAGATATAACTGATTATTAAATAGAGGGTAAATAACTCAAAAATACAATAAAATATATAATTTAATTTCTAGATATATTTATTTATGTTTAATTCTCCCTTTTTGATTTGTGTAATAAAACCGATTTCGATTTAACCCTATATAATTTTAGTGTTAAATTAGAGCAAGTATCTGATTTATTCTTATTTGTGCAATAAAACGGATTTTGATTTACCTTGTATAATTTCATTGGTAAATTAGACCAAGTATCTAATTATTCTTATAGAGTTATAGTTACCAATTTAGCGACGTACGTACTAACAGCGACCTAAGCTCTGTGTTGGCCGAGTGTTCCTTTACAGACCAAAAGGATGATTGGGTGTGGGAGTTGATTTATGGGTTAACTCGGTTGGACTGCATATTGACCAATATCTTCTTCCAATGGAACTGTTTTATTCCTTCTAAGGTTAACATTTTTGCTTGGCGGATGCTTTTTGAATTTCTTCCTGCTCGTTTAAACTTAGATAGGAAAGGTTTTGATGTTCCCTTGGTGCTTCGCCGGTTTACTCTAAACTGATAGTCCATATTATAATATTGCTTGTAGGACTTGGGATTTGGTTGGTTGGTGGTTGGTTACATGTGAATGTCCTAACTTCAATTGATTTGAGGGAGATTTTGGCAGGGATTGTTTGGTCTTAAAGAAGGATGATTAATTCAAAGATACATATTTTGATTATGTTGTTTACTATTCTTTTTTTCTAAGTTTGTCTATAGGAATAGGAAATCTAACATTAGCTGCGTTGTTTAGTTGCAGAACCTAGTTATGGCTTAGAAAATTTATTGTTTGATATTCCGGTCGATAATTTTCTGTCGATATAAAACACATGTTAGTATCATATCGGGCATATCTCCGTCAAATGCTATACCAAATGTGTAACACTTTGTAAATTCGTGTCGGATAATGTACTAACACGTGTCCACTATCAAATATGCCTATTAAATTGGACGAGAGGGACTAAATTTGTCAAATAATGAAACCTTGAATGTGGAGGGACTAAAGGTGTCAACATGCCAAATTATTGCTTCTGAGTGACCCTTTAGGGACCACAAGCCCTGCGCTTACGGATCATAAGCATGTATAAATGTTGTTGCTAGGCATCGTATATGGACCGCAAGGTCTTTTACCTTACGGTCCGTAAGGATTCAAAACAATGGGCTCTTTTGCTAGCTTACGGACCATAAGCTTTGAGCTCATATGGTCCGTAAGGACCAGAGCTGGCAGTTTCTTTGTGTGCTGCCCAAGTAATTCTGCATTGCTGCCACTTAGCTCGAATTATGCCGCCCATCCCCAGTTCATTACACGTCTAAGAACACTTGGAATGATCCTACATCAGTTCTAGACACCTGGATTGATCCTAAACATCCTCCAAAACTATAAATAAGACCTCCATTCAAAAATACCGTTTATCATATTTGTCAAGATACAAATTTATTTCCGGAATATATATATATATATATTCCAAAGTCTTCGTTGTCCGAATCATCCAATATTTGGGTATAAGTTATATATTTATTTTCTTGTGATTTTTGTAATATTTCATATTACAATTTTTAGCATTTTGGTGTGGTGTATTATTTTCAAGTCCCTAATTTTTAATATAACTAATACAAGTAATATACATGTAGCACATAATTTTTGTGACCTCTAAATATATATTTTCCTAAATATATAGTTAGTCATTTCCATTATTGAAAATCAACCTCCAATACTTGTAATTTTTTATGACAAAAATTATGGCTAATTTTTATGTTAAAACCATGATAAAAAGTTATTTATAAACAATTGTTTAGAAATATTTTTCTAAGTGTTGAATTTTTGCAAAATATTTGCCATAGTTTCCTTTGAAAATGGAGGTTTCCATGCTTATTAGCATATCATTTTCTTTTCAAAAATTGATCATCAATTATCAGCAATTATCCTACAACTTACCATAAGCCATAATATGCACTTTTACAAGATGGTATGAACTTAAAGTTTTATAAAATCTTGTAGTAATTTAACATGATGTTTAACATGGTTTAATAACACTAAATCCATGGTTTTCATTTAATAAAACTCATCCTTATAAACTTTCCATCTTCACAACTTGTAACTCACTTTTACAAAAATTCATCTTCTTGGATTTTTCATGTTTTCCATACTTTACTAGTTCCATTTTAACACCTAAAATATGTTTATTTTCTTTTAAAAGCCAAGTCTTGTAAATCATGAAGTAAAGTTTATTTTCTTGACACTTTTACTTTTGAAATCATATATTATTAAGACTTACAACTTGTAGGAATCATCATCCTACACAAAATCATGTTCATCTTCAAGTTCATACTTTTTTTTGAACGGCAACTTTCATAAAAAAAGAAAAGCTACTAGCAAGCCGCTAGAGTCGCAAAACGACAATGAAACAACTACAAGGCAAAATTACATCACTCCTTCCATTCTATGTCTTTTTATGGGGATCGATTCTTAATCCATAGAAACCCCAATGCCCTTATGTTTTCCTTGATCTTGTTAACGTTTGCGGTCTTGTTACGAAAGATGCTCTCGTTTCTAGCTTGCCAAATGCACCACGCCGCTGTGATAACAATCGCCTGAATACATTTCTTCTTGTTTTTGTTCACCTTGATGTGACAAACATAAAGGATGATTAACATAAAGGATGAGTTCATACTTAACATAAAGGATGATTAACATAGATCTTTCAAGATTCATCCTCATACTTGCTAGATCATGTTTTAAATCATCACTAGCAAGCTTTATGTGGTGATCTACACCATACATTCAAGAAATCAACAACAAAGTTCATCACATACACTTAAACAACTTAGATCTTCATGATTTTAAGCTTTATTTTTATGTTCATGTTCTTGTTTTTGTGTGATCTTTAGATTATCTTGTTACTACATACTTTAACTACTAAAATCAAGTGTAAAAACAAGATCAAGAGAGCTTACTACTAGCACAAGGGCTAGGGAAGATCAAGATGCAAGATGAAGAAGAAAAGAGGTGGGTAATAGCTCCACAAGATGGTCCTTCAAGTCTCCTTGCTTACAACCTTCCTAAGTATGCTTGATACACCTTAGATCACCCTTAGATTGTATGGAAATGGTTAAGAAAAATGAAGATGAATGAGGGGTGTTTGGGCCGTGAGCTTTGAAGAGAAGAGGGAGTGTTTGTGGAATTTGAAAGTTAATGAATGATAAGTGTTGTAAAGTTAGATGATAATGTTTTTTTATTCTCCAACATTAGTTTACACAAAGGTTAGTATGTCTAATATCTAAACAACATGTTTAATAATATAATCAAGAAAATGGTGGGGTGCGGGACCCACTTTGTAACCGTCCATGGGAGGGGGGGGGGGTATCTAGTTTGATTTTGATGGTAAGTTACATAATCTAGTTCAATTTCAAGTGTTTAGTTAGAGGTTTAATGTGTTTAGTGATTTTAAGGTGTAATATGGTGTTTAGTGTTAATAACTAGTCTTGTAACATTAGAACAATGCTTCTAGTTCAATTTTGGTGTTTCGGGTAGTGTCCGGTTATTCGTTTGGTTACCGGTTCGTTAAAGTGCTAAAGTGCGCAGTTTAGTGTGTTATGAGATACCTTTTATGACAGTTTTATCCCCGAAACTTTACAAGTTATTCTTGACATCTAACCCTCATTTCTGCATAATATTTTGATGTTCAAATGCTGATTTTTGCTGAATTTTACAGAATTCTGCATTTATAGTGTGTTTCGTGTACTTTTTAGTGCTTAATCGTCACTCGGAAGGCAGTTTCATAACCCATACTTTCCTACATGAAATTCTAGCATAAACTTTGGTCCTGAGCCTCATTCTGTGTCCTAACATGATGTCTGTCTGAGTACTGAACTCCCGTAAGTACTACTAGTTCATCTGATAATTGTGTTAGTTTATTCTATACACTAATTGAACTATTTCGGGTTGCATTTAACGATCATAAGTAACATGCAACATGTAATGTATTTGTGAGTTCTTTGAAAGTAAATCACGCAGTCATCCATATTATAAGTTCAATCATGCACGATCATATATCACAAGTTACTGTTTTATACTCTATAGAAATACATGGAAAAGTGCCAGTTGTCACATTCTCCCCCCGCTAAAAGAATTTCATCCCGAAATTCAAGCTGCGTTATCGGTTACAGGGGAGTTATGAAACAAATGCGGATACTTAGACTTGATTTGGTCTTCACGTTCCCATGTCAACTCTGGGCCATGACGTGAATTCCAACTGACTTTGACATGTTTAATACGACTTCTCCATGTTTTGTGGACCTTCGAGTCCGTAACCTCAACATGTTCTTCAGTAAATTGGAGCTTATCGTTGATGTGAATCTCTTCTGCGGGAATGACGACTGTTTCTTGAGTAGGACTCTTCTTGAGATTAGACACGTGAAACATGTCGTGGACACTACTAAGTTCTTCTGGAAACTTCAGCTTGTATGCAACGGTTCCGATTTTCTCCAGAATCTGGAAAGGACCAATGTAACGCGGGTTCAACCTTCCACGTTTACCAAACCGTACCACGCCTTTCCAAGGCGAGACTTTCAGAAAAACCATGTTTCCAACCTCAAATTCCAAGGGTTTATGTCGTTTGTCAGTGTAGATCTTCTGCCTATCACGAGCTGACTTGATACCATCACGTATCTGAGCAATCTTATCCGTGGTTTCCTAAACCAACTCTGGACTGATGAGTGGTTTATCTTCGGTCTCCGCCCATCACAACGGGGACGGACACTTTCGTTAATACTAAGCTTCAAACGGGGCGACCTGAATGCTAGTGTGATAGCTATTATTGTGGGAAAACTCCACTAAAGGCAAGTGAGTATCCCAACTTCCACTGAAGTCCATCACGCAAGCACACAACATGTCCTTCCAAGTTTGTATCGTTCGTTCACTCTAGCCGTCCCCCTGAGGATGAAAGCCCATGCTAAGATTCAATTGAGATCCAAAAGCCTTCTGAAATGTTTGACAAGTCCTTGGCACAAAACGACTATCTCGGTTGGATATGATAGAAACGGGCACTCCATGACGTGCCACAATCTCCTTGAGATAGATTTCTGCCAACTTCTTTGTGCTATCTTTATCACTGATCGGTAAGAAATGCGCGGACTTTGTGAGTCGATCAATAACCACCCAAATCATATCATGACCTCTTTGGGTTCTCGGCAGCTTGTTAATGAAATCCATCGATATCTGTTCCCACTTCCATATGGGAATCTCAGGTTGTTGCAGCAACCCTGAGGGTTTCTGGTATTCCGCCTTAACCTTGGCGCAAGTAAGGCAGTTACTCACATATGTAGCGATGTCGGCTTTCATCTTGGGCCACCAATAAAAGTCCTTCAAGTCTTGGTACATCTTGTCGGATCCAGGATGGATAGAGTACCTTAACTTGTGAGCTTCATCCAAAATAAGTATGCGTAGATCACCGAAGAATGGTACCTAAATTCGTTCCATGAAGTACAATGTTCCATCTTCCTTAGGCAACAATTGCGCTTTTATTCCACATAATGCTTCAGCTCGTAGGTTATCCGATTTAAGTGCTTCTTGCTGAGCTTCACGAATCCGAGTAGTGAGATCAGTTTGTATAGTCATCTCTAAGGCTTGCACCCTTAGAGGTTTTGCGTGTTCATTGCGGCTCAAGGCGTGTGCTACAACGTTTGCCTTGCCCGGGTGATACTTTATCTCACAATCGTAATCATTCAACAGCTCGACCCATCTTCGCTGTCTCATGTTTAAATCCTTCTGATCGAAAATGTGTTGCAAACTCTTATGGTCAGTAAAGATCGTGTAATGAGTATCATACAAGTAATGATGCCAAATCTTCAACGCGAATATCATAGCTCTTAACTCAAGGTCGTGCGTCGTATAGTTCATCTCATGCACCTTCAATTGACGTGACGTGTACGCAATGACTTTGTCCCGTTGCATCAACACGCAACCAAGGCCTTGTTGAGAAGCATCACAATAAACCACAAAGCCATCGGTACCGTCGGGTAAGGATAGAATCGGTGCGTCGCAGAGTTTATCCTTCAACGTCTGAAAAGCTGTTTCTTGTTTCTCTCCCCATTCAAATTTATTATCCTTCTGGGTTAGGGACGTTAACGGCTGAGCAATCTTTGAAAACTTCTCTAAAAAGTTGTTTCTTGTTTCTCTCCCCATCAGTTAGGGTTTTTGGTGCTTCCCAATTCTTGATCGACTCAATCTTGGTAGGGTCGACATGAATTCCATTCTTGTTCACCACATGACCTAGGAATTGCACCTCGCGAATCCAAAATTCACATTTTGAAAGCTTCGTTTACAATTGTTCTTCCTTCAAGAGTTCTAATATAGCTCACAAATGTTGCTCATGCTCTTCCTTGGTCCGCGAGTATATGAGGATGTCATCAATAAATACAATCACAAACTTATCCAGATACGGCTTTGCACACCTGGTTCATGAGATCTATGAATACTGTCGGTGCATTGGTTAAGCCGGTCGGCATGACAAGAAACTCGTAATGTTCGTATCGAGTTCTAAAGGTCGTCTTGGGGATGCTTTCTTCTTGTATTCTCAGTTGATGATACCCCGATCTCAAGTCGATCTTGGAGTAGTAGCTGGAACCTTGCTGTTGATCGAATAAGTCATTAATTCTCTGTGAGGGGTCTGATTCTTCATGGTTAGTTTGTTTAACTCCCTGTAGCCTATGAACAATACTTTTTCCTCGTTAGTTCTTTGAGTTCCTCCCAGGTCAGGTTGTATGTAAATACGAAAACTGTCGTCCTTCTTCCTAACGAATAACACTGGAGCTCCCCAGGGTGAGAAGCTCGGCCTGATAAATTTCCCTTGTCCAGCAAGCTCTTGTAGTTGCGTTGAAAGCTCCTGTATTTCAGATGGAGCTAGCCGTTATGGTGCCTCTGCCACTGGCGCCGCTCCTGGCACTAGATCTATATGAAACTCCACTTGTCGCTGTGGAGGTAGCCCAAGCAAGTCTTCAGGAAAGACTTCTGGAAATTCCTTCACAACGGGGATGTCTTCTAATCTTGGCTCCTTGGTCTCCTTGTCGATGACGTGTGCGAGGAAAGCTATGCAGCCTTTACGGAGGCACTTCTGCGTCTTCATGACCAATGTGGGATGTCACAATCTAACACCTTATGGGGCCCAGCCTCCTCGCATCAACTGCATGGAGACCGTGTACTATAAGTGTTTCATCATTCACAAGAGAGATGCGAATGATTTTCTCATGATAAATGACTTCAGCTCTATTCTTGGATAGCCAATCCATGCCGACTACAACGTCAAAACTACCTAAACCAACTGGTAGAAGGTTGATAGGAAATTTCTTACTTCCCAAGTCCAAGTGTACCACCCTTAACAAATTTATCCACTTCGACTAATTTCCCGTTTGCCAACTCTATAGATTATGGGGTATCTAGTTTACTTGTTTCCACGCCAAGCATATCCTTAAGTTCCATAGATCTAAAACTAACGTCGGCACCTGCACCAAATAGAATGGGTGCAAAGTGTCGGTTTATAGAGAACGTATCCATACTATGTTTGGGTCCTTGCGTGTCTTGCGTGCTCCTTTCGTGAAAATGCTCCCATAAACTTGATCTTTCTTCGGGCAGTCCTTCCGATAATGTCCTTTATTGCCACATCCGTAGCAACCTTTGCCCTTGCCGTTTCTGTTATCGCCCATAATTCCATTCACATGCCTCGTACCAGACCAGCCTGCCTCCTTTCTATGCCCGGTCTTGCCACAATTTTCACACCTACGAGTCCTGCACGTACCTGTGTGATGATAATCACACCTATCACTCTTTGGTAGTTCTTCTTGGTAGTTTTTATCACCTGTTTTTGTCGTGGTAACAAATTCCTTAACTTTCTTAGTCGCGGCGGTTCCCTTATGTTTGTTGCTTGATTTAAAGTCTTGCTTGAAATGCGTATACTTTCTCTTATTTCTATCCGAAGAAGACTCCACATGCGGCTTCTTTTTCATTGGACTTTTATTCGATTTCTCCATCATTACTCCGCCCCCGGTAGGACCTAGGGCAAGAGTTATTGCCTGAGCGATTCCTAATATGGTTCCTCTTATTTCGCCGTTGTTTGTAGTGCTGCTTGCTTCGTATTGGACGATTGGTTTAGCGACTTGCTGGTTTACTAGTGCTTCGAGCTCAGCTCGTGTTGTACGTAAGGGTTCTGATTGGGCTTAACCAGCATTTCTTCGTTGTGGTTCCATGAGCTTCACATGTATAGAACATATCGACGAAACTAAACATGTATTTTGGAATAAATGTTGTCGTCTATGAGTGAAAGCAAAGCTTATTCGTCGTGCACTATAAGCATAAGGGTAAGGTAATTCCTAATGATGCCTATGCAAACCCTTCCATCATAATCAGCTCATCATTGTAGGGAAGTAAATTGAGTTACAACAAAATCCTGCTAAGGGCATATCGACTTTTTTATACACCATATCAACTTGTTGCAATTAGTTTTGTGAAGAAAACCTCCTCAGAGTCACCTTACTCCGGTTAATGCAAGTCATCCAAGCTATACAAAATACAGTGAGGCCTTCCCTTCACCTTGTTCCTTGTTTATTCCTCAAGTTTTCGTCTCTTCCATAGTCTTTAGTTTTACCAAAAACGGGTATACTTCCCAAAAGATGGGGGTTGTACATTGCTACCACGTGTGTGTGGGGGGGGGGGGGGGTGATAGTTGAAACACAGAAATAAGGTCGTGAGGGTACATGACTTCTTCCATGGGACCAAATTGTACCTTGTAGCAACCGTAGAGTGGTTTCCAGGGTGTGAATGCACTACCCAAACAATGGGGTGCACCACGGGATAGAGAGGGTGGAAGTACTGATGGTGGTGTCGGTGGTGGTGACATGGGTAGTGGGTGATAGGCTGCATATGAGGTGAAGAATGAGAAGAATCCTCTTGCATGTGTCATCCATGTGCCTGAACGGAATGGGAATCTATCGAGTGGTCACTTCCGTCCTTATAACATGTGTTCTATACTCCATGGGCCTCGAATGTCCGACGTAGGGAGGGCTCCTTTGCCACATTAGACTGTGCGACGCATACATTGATTTTGCTTGGGCTCCATGGGTCCTAGTATGGTAGGTATGGTCTCCATGAATGCCGAATAGAGTGCGGTAAATGGGTTATACTACAGCTCGTGCCATGTTACCGCCTTGGGGCAAACGGATGTCAAATGTTGGGGTCTATCGTAGCATCTACAATGGATAAATTGGGGTGTTGTAGGCTCCGTACAAATTTAAACATAAGAATCCTAAAGTGCTGGGGAAAATATTTTCTGAGTGTTAACCATCTTCACTTGCTTAGATACCGGGTCCCAAATGACTCGTATTATAGGTAGAAGTGTTAGGTGCGAAGTAGGCAAAGACAGACTTCCTACTTTGTAGAGTGTTACAGTAACTATCTCGGTTAGTGTTCTACTAGATGGAGATTTGGAACAACTTAGGAATTTCAAATAGATAGTGATCATTTTCTTGACCCACAGAGTCCACCAGGATTTCCATGTACTACACGTTGTTATTACGTGGGCCCCCGTAATAATAAATTATCTTGCATGGTCACCCTAATTTTCTCTCGTTCAAAGCAGTCGATCAATCAGAGAAGGGATACTACTATCTTCATACCTTCGACATAGACGGGACCCTTGTGATGGTCCATGCACCATCGTTCGTTGTCGTTACGCACGAAATGGCACAATGCTTAGACAAAGTAGGAATAAAGAGAGTTCCTAGCAATAGTAGTTGGAGGGGCACCTTCAAGATGAGTACCTCATCTTCCTTGTCTGGACAAGAGTGTCGTCAATCATGTTTCGTAAATGCCACAGGGACCTCGTCCCACTAAAAAGGTTTATGTCCAAGGTTACCTCCTCCGCCTCGTCGACACTGCCGTAGTCAGGCACCTTCGTATTCGAGAGGGAAGAATAGCCATCTTCTACGGAATCAAGCTCAGGGTCTCTTTTGGTAACTACATCAGCCGTAAGCTCCACAATAAACGCGAGGTCGATAGTCTCATTGTGCCAGTCAATAATAATAATAAGATTCGAAGTCGAAGGTATCTCGTTCCCTTCAATAATTATTCCATACACATATATGCATATATATTAATAAATAATAATGTTACTTAGTATATACAGGTAAATAAATGCAACATGTCACATATAACTCTCGTTTGTTCTTTCGTGGGTCATTTCGTCTTTGGCAAGTCTATCTCATGTAGACTATACCTCAATTGGCACATTAGTTGGGGTATTCTCCCTCCCTACTAATGTCCTTGCTTTTCCTTTTTGAAAAATGTTTGACTCATGGATCTTAGCGCTTTCGGAAATGCAATGAAAAACCTTTTTGTAAAAAAAATGTTTTCGTGAGAGAATCCTAGTGATTGTAGTCTAGACTCGAGAAGGAATCCTAGTTCACTACAATCGAAGCTCTGATACCAACTTGTCACACCCTGAATTTTGCGAAAGCGTATACGTGTGACTTGATCGGTTTTCATTGCATATGATTATAATAAATAACTACATGACTAAAATAACGATGTTCATCCATTCATAAATTTAAAACGTTACAAAACATAAGTTGTTTAAGTTACAAACTGTCATCAGATTCAGGCTCCACAAATAGGACTTGTTTAATAAAAGACTAATTTCACGAGGCTTTGCATTCGACATTTCCTGAAATACATGTAATTTTGAAAACATCAACAAAAGTTGAGCGAGTTCTTGTGTTTTTGTATGAATTCCAAATACACTTGTAAACATTTGAGAGTATTCTTTTGATAACCGCTATGTAAAGCGTCTATGTACAGATCATTAATGTTTTGCAAGGACATTAATATGTGTGGTGCGTAGGAAGTGCTCAAACCTAGCGAATTTCCTCCGGTCCATCCGTCGGGAACGACATCATCACCACATGCGGCCACACAAGGACCCATGCGTGGGGCTCGCTACACCCGATAGATCTACCACTCCTGCCCCTCGGTCTTAACTAGATTATTGGCACTTAGGAGAGATACTACCCATCCACATGATCTAACAGTTCATTCCTTAGCTAAACCATACCATTGATACATGTATTTCACCCCCGAGAGTTATAAATTAGAATACAGTTATGAGAAAAGGGGGACATGAACTCACAAGTTTGCGTCCGTAACCTCGTGTACCCAAGGTAGATATCCTCAAGCCGTACTACTACCTACACACGTGCTAAGTTTTATTAGACGCTTAGGTCGTGTAACGACTCTTAGTCTTAGTTATTTATCAACACTTATTTTGGAATTTTTGTATACTTTGAGTTACACGCTTGGTGTATGTTTTATATGTAATTATATAATTCCAAATTATATAAATATTAGTTAAAATAAGGATATTTTAACTTAATTCTTTTCCATCCAATTATTTGGAATATTGTTAAAAATAATGTATTTTTAACTTGTTTTGTCATATGGTTCTCACATATATATTTTCAAGTATAGGTATACTTGTATTATATGTATGTTATTTTGTATTCTCATACTTGTGTATAATACGTGTATGTGAGTATTTTACCAAGTGTTGGTAGTGTATGTCGGTATATACTTATACGTATAGGAATACATATTTTCTTGTATCTATTAAGGTGTTGTTTGTTTTTGAAGAGGTAAAAGGTCTGCAGTCTGCGTACCACATCTGCAAACATCTGAAGGAGAAGAGGTGGACCAAAGGTCTGCAGTCTGCAAGGAGAAGACTGTTTTTTTTACTTCTACAAAAACCCTTGTTCTCTTCTCACAACACACACAACACAACACCTCTCTCTCTCTGCCTTCATCTACCACCACCATGACAACCATCCGCCACCACCTCCTCCGCCGTCCACCTGCCACCATGTAACACCTCGCAAAAATCATGTCCAATATAATAAAGACACGTGTCATGGACTTTAAACGTGTAATAGATTGACCTGGAGGGACTAAAATTGTCAAACAATGTAAATATGTAAGTAAAAGGATCCAAAGTGTCAACATGCTAATCTTGTGCCTCTGATTGACCTCACATGACGTTCGTATTCTTTAATGAATAATTTGTCGGACATAGAAAGTCGTTTGTGCTTAAAATAAGGATTTACGAAGCATAGGGGTTAAAAGTGTCAACATGTAAAAAGTTACCTCTGAGTGACCTTTTAACGATCCCAAAAACATTGTAATAATTGTATATTTTACTCTCAAGAATATTGGATAGTAATTTCATGGATTTTCGATGAAAACAAGACTTTTCGGGTGATCATAACTAACCGGGAGCTTAACGGAGTTAATATGTGACCCAATGCCCTTAATAGTTAACTATAGGGGGTCATAAGTGCAATAAATGGAAGTTATTTAAACTTAAAATGGACCTGCTATAGTCCTGGAGACGTCAGACAAGATTGTTCATCCGTGATCTTCTCAAAGCTGCCAGGGATAGGCAGAAAAGTTACGCGGATAAAAGGCGTAAACCTCTGAAATTCGAGGTAGGAGATAAAGTGCTACTCAAGGTATCACCTGTGACATCTGTGCCTCCACGACCATCAAACAAATACCAAATCAATTAAATATTGTATTTCATACTTGGGATTTGTATAAATATGTGTATCATTTGCACATATCAATTCTTGTTCGATTTCGAGCTCTAAATCGCTTTCTGGAATGTTATACGCGAACTGGTGCGTAAACGTAATCAGTTTAATGCGACGAACACTCCGGAATAGTGACATAGGCTTAACATACCTTAAATAACCTTTACATAACTTAGAAATAAGTTTTGGAGGGTTTGGTGTGTCGAAATCAAGTTAATTCGCTTACAGGGACTAATTTCAACAAACTACGAAAGTATGCCGATTCGTACTGTAATGAACATTCCGGAACTTGATCATAAGTTAAACATACCCTAAATATCCTTTACATAGCTTAGAAATAGGCTTTGAGGGGTTCGGTATGCAAAAACAAACTTTATTGGTCATTCAGGGACTAAAAGCGTTAAAAAGTGCACAAGTTTGCATTTTCGCGCATATCTCGCGTTCTGAATATATCCGGACATCCAAAAATTTATGTAATCATTAAAATATTTTATTTTAGTGATTGGCATGATAAAATTCCATTCGTCGCTTAATTTGGATCGTTTTTGCGTCTGTTACGATTTCCGTCATAATTAACCGAACAACGCAACCGTACAACCAAAGGAACCGACATCCGATATGTTTTTGAACATGTTTTGAGTTCCCTATACTTTAACTTCATTTTAGAGCCTTGAAATGAGGTTAACAGGGTTTAAACGCATCGAAAAAGGCCTTAAACATGTGCAGGGACCATTTCTGCCATTTTGGCAAAAAGTTTGGAGCTGTTACCTGGTGGCGCTACACCACCAGCTTCTGCCTATCCCGTGGCGTAGCGCCAGCACCTGATCTGGACAGAAAGTTGATTTTCTGCATTTTCAGCAATGAGGTCGAACTTGGGGGTCTATTTTGTAACATTTTCAATACCGTTGGCTTGTTTTGAGGCACCCCTTGTATTGCAAATCTATGGGCACGAGGTGTACGATCCAGATCAAAGCACGTTTTACGATGAACGATCCTAATGGTTGTGCCATATCTATAAATACCCCCACCTCTTTAGTTCAAAACCCACTTGATTTTCTGAGATTTTCTCTAAGTTGAAGTGTTAACCACTTCATACTTGAGAAATACTTGGGAAATCAAATTTGCGGGGACCCTTTGTAAGTATTCCTTCGTTCTTTTCTTTCGTTTTTAGCTTAAAAGTCAAATTGCGTTTGACTTTCTGCATTGACCAGTTTATGGTCAATGCGAAGTTCGTTTGAACTTCATAACGTGAGCGTAATCACGATGGTTATAGTCCCGAGTGACTATACCTACTAATTACCACGTTATCTAGGCTTAGTGACGAGTCGTAGTTTCGGCCAAAATGCGCATTCTCGCGTATTTTGTAACCAAACTACTTTTGGGTATCAAAACCGTTTGTTTTGATACCAAACCTGTTTTCTAACTTAACTAAACATGTTTTAGCATGTTTAGCTCGTCACTTTTTAGATTAGTGCTTGTGTAGAGTCGTAAGTCAAGCGGACTAAACACCCGCTTAGACTTTCGAACACGACCCGTTTGGTCGATCATTAGGATCCGACCAAACATGTTTAGCGACCATAGTTGCATAGGGAATAACCTTCCAAGGTTTTACCTTATGGTCACTTAGGTTTAATTAGTTGTATGATAGGTAATTTATATGCCTTAGGTAAATGACCAAAATGCCCTTTTCATGCATAATTGGTAATTAAGCATATGTAACACAAAATTTTGTCACTTAATTGATTATGCAACATATTTAATCATGTTTAGGCATATAATACTTGTCATAGGACTAGTTAGACGTCTCGAACGCACTTTTGCGCGAACGACACGTTAAAGTAGCATAAGCTACCTTAATGGGTCACAATGGGTCGAAAGCACTTAGGTTAGGTTTCGATTTAGAATGTAGACTTTGTTAAACCATGTCATATGAGTTCCAATACTCATTTGGTTTACAAAACCTCATCCTATCCGATCTTCCGACTTAGGTCCGGTTTATTTATATAGTTATTAGGTTGCCGATTGATTCCGTGCTCCCTCTAGCTTTGCTTGGTTGTTGTTCAAGACCTCTAAGCATTCTCAGGTGAGTACATAGTTCCCCTATTTTACTATTTTCAATTGTTTTGGGGTGATTCATATGTGCTAAATGTTTTCGAGGTTTTAACGATGGTTTCAAAAATAAATGATATGGTTTATACAAAATTTATAACGATTTGGATAAAGTAAACAAACTTGTTGGTTGTATTTACATAACGAATAATATCCATTAGTTTTGTCCGAACCGACCAGTATTAGGTTATGGTACCATAGGATCTGACAAATCCCGTTATCAGACTGCACCCATGGTTATGTGTGGGTTAGGTGGGTAACGACTGAATCTGTGATTGTTAATTTACCCTTTGGTGGTTTATTAATGCGAGAAGCGATAGGCGAGTTGCGTAGGTTTGGATGTTATTAGCGAGACAATCAAAAGTAGTTTTCACGATTTAAAACGAGAATGATTTAAACGACTAAAGCGATTTTTAACGAATTAAACGATTTGGGTAAACGATTGGTTTTTGGTTAGTGTTTAGATAACGAGATGGGTGTAATGTGATGAAAGCATGGTGGATACGCCGCTGGTACTTCCTATATATAAGTGTTTTCATCGTATTACATACCGTGGCGTTATTTAGTTCACTTGGGTAAACGATTTTGAAACGATGTCACACAAACGAGGTTCTCGAAATGATATAAACCATACGAGTTTTATTAATGAGATTTATTAACGAG